>JALGBA010003859.1:0-1200000 GCA_023970755.1 Azemiops feae | reverse complement strand
TGTCAGAAGGTCGTGACAGGTGGTCACATGACCCCAGGGGATGCTGCAACCGTCATAAATACAAGCCAATTGCCAAGAGTCCAAATTTTGATCATCTGACCACGGGCACGCTGAAATGGTCGTAAGTGTGAAAAACGGTCCTAAGTCACTTTTTTCAGTGCCGTTGTAACTTTAAACAGTCACTCGATGAACGGTTGTAAGTCGAGGACGACCTGCGCTCCCTTGTCCTTCTCCAAGCTTTTTGTTATGTTCCAAACATGGTATTATGGCTCCCTTGTTTCTTTGAGAGGCTGATAGAATTGTCTACCTTCTGCAGAAGAAATCTGTTGTTCTTTACCTTGCACTGCTAGGGCTGCCAACACAACACTCATTTCAGGAGGGGTAGGCCTTGACCTTCGACCATAATCGAGCCCACAGTTACAGCCATAAGTTGTGGCAGTCGTTAAGCAGTTCATCAACTAACCCCTCCCAGTTTTACGTCCTTTTTTGTGTGGTTTAGTGAACTCATTTTCCGCTATCGGACATTTTTTTTGCTAGAAACCAGAAGTAAATGCTGGCTTCAGGCAAGACATCATCAATCCAATGAGTATAGGATGCTGCAAGCAGCCATAAATGCGGACCAGTTGCTGGGTACCCAAAATATGGTCAAGGGGGGAGGTGGGGGGGGCAACCTTTGGAATTTCTGTTTTGGATCCTTTGTAACTGAGGACTACCTTGTGTGGGGGGGTGTTTGGTTAGCTTTTCAGGTAGAACAAAAAGGCAACTTGCCAATAACTCGGGGATTCTCTCATTCACTCTCAGCTCAAACCAGCTCACAGGGTTGTTGTTGTTGTTGTGGGAAAAAGAGGAGGAGCAAGGAGTATTATGTATGTTCACCACCTTATTTATAAAAAGAATAATGGCAGGAGGACGCAAATAAATAAATCCCCTCCCTGCTGGCTTTCAGGAAGTCACTCCCCCGTCTTTCTGGTGTTTTAAAGAGCCTTCAGCAAGCAGGATTGAAGCCCCCTTTAGTACCTCTTCTTTGTTCCCATTTGGGTTTGTTGTCTCTGCCATTTTTGCTCTTTTTTGCTTTATATTGTTTTCTTTTTAAATGTTTTTAACTTTTTGTTTACTGCCCAGTGTCACCGGGAGTCAGGCAGCATATAAATTTAATAAATTATTAGATACAACATGAAATAACAACAACAACAACAACAACAATAATAATAATATTAGTTGTTGTTATTATTGTTGTTGTTATTTCCTAAGAGTCTGTCAGTAACAACCCTTGCTCTTTGCTGTTGTTTTTATTATTCTCTCCTAGTTTAATTTCACATTTGAGATTTGGACTGTATGTTATTTCAGTTCTGTGACCGGTGTTTTGTTTTTTTTTAACTGTGGCCCTGAAACAAACAAACAAGTCAGCCAGCCTTTCACATCTAAATTAATCTGCTTGAAAAGGGGCTGGAGTTTAGAGGGGGAAACTGGCGAACAAGCCAAAAGATGTTTTTTTTTTAGGCAGAAGAGTAGTCTTTGTGGGAGATACAAAAGTTTTTGAAGTAACATGGTGCCTTGCTAGGACAACCATTGGCCATGGTGGGGTAGTTTTAGTTGTCTGTGTGGAACTGAGTCAATTTAGGGAAATCATGGAGGTGAGAGGGGATCACAGAGCTTGTGGAAGTTCGGGTGAGGGATTGATCAGGCTAAACGGGGGCTACGAGCAGTGACTCCATTTGGATGGCTGATTCTAAGAAGATAGGAAGGATGGACAGTGCTGGAGCAGGATGGTGGAGAAGAGGATTGGGTAGCTAAGAAAGACCATTGACACGACTGGAGCCAGTGGCTGATGTTGGGTGATTCATGATTGTAGAGTTGCTGGAGCAATCGGCTGGGAAGAGATGTGGAAATTGTCAGCTGGGGATTGCCAAGTCTATGGAGAAGGAAGCTTCCTGGACCTCTGGCTTCTGCTGGGTTCACAAGTAAAAGTCATGGCTGGAGGGCGTTTACCAGGTTCATTCGAGACATCATTTGTGGCTCTACTTAGCACAGGAAGCCCTGGCAACGGTGACTCCAGGCCACTACTACTAACCCTGATTACTTCAAGGAGCTTTACATTGAGCTGCCTTTGAAGGATACTCAGACATTGCAACTGGCAGAAAAGGTAGCAGAAATCCTGTGGTGGTTGGTGACAGCACCAGCCTGGAAACAGCTATATCGATTTCCAGTAGGTTTTTGACTATAACTTGAAGAGCTGGTTTTAACTCCCGTGTGATTTTTAAAAAGTTCTCTAGAGGCCAAATCTCTTTAGCTAAGCAATATCCAGCTTAACTCTAATGGAGCCACTACAGGTAGTCCTCAACTTACAACAGTTCATTTAGTGACCATTCAAAGTTACAATGGCACTGGAAAAAAGTGACTTACGACCATTTTTCACACTTACAGCCATTGCAGCATCCTCGTGGTCACGCGATAAAGATTCAGCCGCCTGGCAACTGACTCGTGATTATGACGATTGCAGTGGCCCAGGGTCATGTGACCTTCTCACAAGCAAAGTCACTGGGGAAACCACGTTCACTTAAGAACTGAGTTACTAGCTTAACAACTACAGTGATAACACTTAACAACCAGGGCAAGAAAAGTCATAAAATGGGGCAAAGCTCACTTAACAAATGTTTCACTTAGCAACAGAAATTTGGGGCTCAATTATGGTCGTAAGTTGAGGACTGCCTGTACTATTGTCTCCAGAGACTGTTCTTTGGACCAGAAACATAGAAGGATGGAAGTGGAGAGTCAGAAGAAATAAATTTTCCTGTACCTTCCACTATCCTTTTCTTTTATCTTGCATGAAGCTTTTTTTTTTCTGGGTATGAATTTGTTGTTATGCCAGCTTTGACTTTGTTCGCCGTCTCTCCATTATTTTATTTCCAAACATGTATTAGACAGACAGCTCTGTAAACTATGTTCCATCAAGGGTCCCTGTTACCGCATGTTACATCACGATCAGTGTACTTTTCATTTGATTTCTAAAGCTGTTAACAAGCACATGGCTATCTTGGCAAGAACTACAGCAAAGACAGTCTTGTTGCAATTAACTTCAGTGAGCAATAATTCTCCCCTGAAGTGATTTTTGCAGTGTAATTTACCAGTTGGTTGCCCATAAACTGTTGGCTGGTTACAACCTGGAAATTTTTATTCACTTAATCAGGACAACCAAGCAGAAAAAGAAAATTGGAGTCTCATGGTTTATTATCCTGGCGTTTTCTTTGGCTTCTGAGCTGGCCACCAACTCGTTTCCCTCACAATACTACGCATGATTGAAATGTCTTTTGTGCAAGCAAGTTAAAAAAAAAAAAAGTAAACACACCAACAGTCACATTAGCTCATGCTTTGTTTTAATGTTGCTTTATTGAATAGGCTACAATGGCCTGATGCACGCATAATGCTAAGCCAGTTATGTTTGATAAACCCCAATAGCTGTCTAGGATGTTGCAAAAGGGATGTGCTGTATGCAGGGCCCAAATTACTGTTGTGTGCCTAATAGAGTCGTCTCTTATCATAGTTAGTAAAAAATCAATGGTGCAGTTTCCCACCATTCTGAGGCAAGGCACATCAATACACTAATGAACATTTCAGAAAAGAACAGAACCTAGAACTTGCCCCCTTCCAATTTAGCTTCCATCATATTATGTGTTGTCACCGCTCCACCTAGCTTGCCTTATCACCCATCCCAGTGTGACCCTCATTCTCCTGAAATATTTTAAGTTCAGCTATGAAATGTTTGTGGCTGGTGAGGGCCAAGCACCAACTCATGACCTGTTTGTGGTCTCTTACTGCTTATTGGGGCCTCTGAACAGCTGCTGGGAGAGAGAATATATTGGACCAAGCAGGGCATTGTTTTGATTCGTTAGGTTTGAAGAATTGTCCAACGGTGAACACGTGAACTCAAATGTTTTATTTCAGGCAGCTTGACACCATTCCTCTCTTTTGCAAAAGGAGCCGATACAAGTGGGTTTACAAGATATAAAAAAACCATAAAAAAGTAAACGATATTCAAAGCAATTGTACAAGGTCAGGCTCAAAGCAACAATACGGGTAGTCCTCAACTTACAACAGTTCATTTAGTGACTGTTCGAAGTTAAAACTGGACTGAAAAAAGTGACTTATGACCATTTTTTACGCTTAGGACCTCTGCAGCATCACCAGGGTCACGTGATCAAAATTCAGGTGCTTGGGTGACTGACTCATATTTATGATGGTTGCAATGTCCCGGGGTCATGTGATCATCTTTAGCGACTTTCTGACAAACAAAGTCAATGGGAAAGCCAGCTTCACTTAACAACCGTGTTACTAATCTAACAACTGCAGCGATTCACTTAACAACTGTGGCAATAAATTCATAAAATGGGGCAAAATTCACTTAACAACTGTCTCGCTTTAGCAACAGAAATGTTGGGCTCAATTGTGGTCATAAGGCAAGGACTACTTGTACTGTATAGACCAGAAGGGCAATCAAGGAATAAGAATTAAGCCATGGCCAAGCCAAATGCCTATTGGGAAAAGAAAATGCCTTTGCTTGCTAGTGGAATGCACTCTTCCAAAACAGGATGGTAACCTAAATCCTTGAAGTGCTATGAAAGAATCTGTAATTATATTTAATATATCTGGCAAGCAGACTTTCATTTAAACTCAACAACAACTCCCCTCAGGATGTAAGACTGAAACACACTAATTTTGAACCCATTAAAAAAAAAAAAAGTACGTTTTACAGACGCCTAGGACAGGGCTTTTCAACCTTTTCACCCATTGTACCACTTTTAGGATAAGGCAATATCCGAGTACCACCAGTCGCCCAGCAAGGTGTCAAAAACTTGACCCCCCCCCCCGCAAAAAGGGAAAAAATGATAAAGTACAGGTAGTCCTCGACTTACAACGATTCGCTTAGTGACTGTTCAAAGTTACGACACTAAAAAAAGTGACTTATGACCATTTTTCACACTTATGACTGTTGCAGCATCCCCAGGGTCATGTGATTTACATTCGGATGCTTGGCAACTGATTCATACTTATGACCGTCACAGTGTCCCAGGGTTATGTGATCACCTTTTGCAACTTTTTGACAAGCGAAGTCAATGGCGGGGGGGTGGCCAGCTCATCACTCAGGTTGCAGGGTGCCTGTGTGGGGGGAATCCATGGGTCTCTGGTGGAGGAGGGTGGGACTGGGGTGGGTGCCCTCCTTCCCTCCCTCTCTCCCATTGTCCCTTCCTTCCTTCTTTCCCTCCTTCTTTGTCCTTTTCTCCTTCCCTCCCTTCCATTGTCCATCCCTCCCTCCCTCAGGTTGCAGGGTGCCTGTGTGGGGGGGATCCATGGGTCTCCAGTGGAGGAGGGTGGGACTGGGGTGGGTGCCCTCCTTCCCTCCCTCTCTCCCATTGTCCCTTCCTTCCTTCTTTCCCTCCTTCTTTGTCCTTTTCTCCTTCCCTCCCTTCCATTGTCCATCCCTCCCTCCCTCAGGTTGCAGGGTGCCTGTGTGGGGGGGATCCATGGGTCTCTGGTGGAGGAGGGTGGCACTGGGGTGGGTGCCCTCCTTCCCTCCCTCTCTCCCATTGTCCCTTCTTTCCTTCCTTTCTTCCCTCCTTCTTTGTCCTTTTCTCCTTCCCTCCCTTCCATTGTCCATCCCTCCCTCCCTCAGGTTGCAGGGTGCCTGTGTGGGGGGGATCCATGGATCTCTGGTGGAGGAGGGTGGGACTGGGGTGGGTGCCCTCCTTCCCTCCCTCTCTCCCTCTCTCCCATTGTCCCTTCCTTCTTTCCTTCCTTTCTTCCCTCCTTCTTTGTCCTTTTCTCCTTCCCTCCCTCCCTTCCATTGTCCAGCGCTATGCCACCCAGACCCCAGCCTGGAGAATATTACAGCCCTCTCTGTGCGCGCGCAGAGGCAGAGGAGAGTGCCACCTTTAGGACATGACAATATTCGAGTAAAAGCTTACCAAGGTGTCAAAAACTTTATTGAACAAAAAAAAAGCGGAGCCAGGGGGAGGAAGACACTCACCCCTTGCAAGCCTCCTGCGTTGTGTGTACACACACAAACACACACAGACCCACAAAGCGCAATACCAGCCCAAGACCTGCCAGAGCCTCTCGTCTCCTCCCCCCCCCAGCCAAACCCTTCCAGCCACTTTCAGGGAAATTACAGCCCTGCATCCCTCCAGCCTGGCCCCATGCAAAGCAGGCAGGAGACTCCTGCCCTTTTACACCGGCTCCCAGCAATCTCGTTTGCTCGCTTTCTGCAAGCAAGTGAGCTGCAGTCTGGACGCTGATGCCAGCTCCTGCCCAGTTAACTTGCTTGCAGAAAGCAAGCAGAAAACAAGAAAGGAACTAGTGCTGGTGGCTGCAGAGAGAAAAAGGGCTGGATTCCTTTGCTTCTGCTGAGCCAATTGAGGAAAGGGTGGGGGGGGGAAGCGGAGCCAGGGGGAGGAAGAAACTCACCCCTTGCAAGCCTCCTGCGTTGTGTGTACACACACAAACACACACAGACCCACAAAGCGCAACACCAGCCCAAGACCTGCCAGAGCCTCTCGTCTCCTCCCCCCCCCAGCCAAACCCTTCCAGCCACTTTCAGGGAAATTACAGCCCTGCATCCCTCCAGCCTGGCCCCATGCAAAGCAGGCAGGAGACTCCTGCCCTTTTACACCGGCTCCCAGCAATCTCGTTTGCTCGCTTTCTGCAAGCAAGTGAGCTGCAGTCTGGACGCTGATGCCAGCTCCTGCCCAGTTAACTTGCTTGTAGAAAGCAAGCAGAAAACAAGAAAGGAACTAGTGCTAGTGGCTGCAGGGAGAAAAAGGGCTGGATTCCTTTGCTCCTGCTGAGCCAATTGAGGAAAGGGTGGGGGGGGGAAAGCGGAGCCAGGGGGAGGAAGACACTCACCCCCTTGCAAGCCTCCTGCGTTGTGTGTACACACACAAACACACACAGACCCACAAAGCGCAACACCAGCCCAAGACCTGCCAGAGCCTCTCGCCTCCCCCCCCCCCCAGCCAAACCCTTCCAGCCACTTTCAGGGAAATTACAGCCCTGCATCCCTCCAGCCTGGCCCCATGCAAAGCAGGCAGGAGACGCCTGCCTTTTGAGACGCCTGCCTTTTTACACCGGCTCCCGGCAATTGCTCGCTTTCTGCAAGCAAGTGAGCTGGACGCTGATGCCAGCTCCTGCCCAGTTAACTTGCTTGTAGCTTTGCTTTGCCCTCCGTAAAGCCGGGCATCTTGGTAAGAGGAGAGGGGGGGAAAGTCTGGAGCCCTGGGAGGCAACTTGAGGGCCGTGAAGGGTATCGCAAGCTAATGGGGGGGGGAAGAGGAAAAGAAAATGGAAGAGAGTGAGGCCGCAACAGAGAGAGAGAGAAGGGGGAAAAGAAGGGTCTCAAACCCCTACCTGAGGGAGTGGATAGCTCTGTCCCCTTCAGGCTTGCTTCTGAAGTAAGAATAGGGGCAGAAGGGCGACAGGGATCCTGCACGAGAAGAAGTCAATCTGGTTGCTGCAGGAGTCCCTGGGGAGGGCGGGGCCTTGCTCTGCGCCTGCACTCTTCACACGCCCTCAGTAGGGTTCCTGCAGGCTGCCTCCAAGCAGCATGAATTCCACAAACAAGTGAGCTGGGAAGGAACGGAGCGGGGGGGGGAGGAAGGTGACAAGGGGGGGAGGAAGGCGATGCCGCGTACCACCAGCCAGGTGGTCGCGTACCACCAGTGGTACGCGTACCACCGGTTGAAAAGCCCTGGCCTAGGACATATCCCACAAAATCGTATAATGGATTCTGGTAGCTGAAAAGGGAACTGACCTAATCTTTTTCAAAAGCGATCACTAAAACAATTGTTGCTTTTACGGTGAAAAATATGCACGATCCTCCCTACTTATTGAGGACTCTTGATCTTTCTCTGCAAAAAACTGAATAACGGACAACTTATCGGACAGTAAAATGATATTAGCCCTTTCGTCACAGCAGATGGCAGTAGTTACCCAATCTTGGCTGATCTCAAAAAAGTCACAACAACACTAAAAAAACAACTTATGATAGTTTTTCACACTTACGACCACTGCAGCATCCCCATGGTCACGTGTTCAAAATTCAAACGCTTGACAACTGTCTCATATTTAGGACGGCTGCAGTGTCCTGGGGTCATGTGATCCCCTTTTGTGACCTTCTGACAAGCAAAGCCAATGGGGAAGACAGATTCACTTAACAACCGTGTTACTAACTTAACTGTAGTGATTCACTTAACAGCTGTGGCAAGTAAGATCGTAAAATGGAGCAAAACTAACTTAACAACTGTCTCCTTTAGCAACAGGAATTTTGTTCAATTTGTCTCAATTGCGATCGTAAGTTGAAAACTACCTGTATTCATAGAAAAAGGTAGGAGGTGTTTTATTTGGCAGTCATCTGTACTAACCTTTTTTTTTTTTTTTTTGTATTTCTCCAAGGTTCCTTGGCAGTGTCCATCGCTGATATGACTGCACCTGTTGTGGGTTCATCTGGAGGGGTGTATGCTCTTATTTCTGCTCATTTGGCCAATATAGTGATGGTAAGCCCTGGATTAAGTAGAACACAGATTGCCTTTGAGACCAGAATGTGCTGTTTATTGTGTATGGATTCATTTATGTGACAGCTGAACTGTTGTTTTCAGTCCAGCCCGAACAAATAACAGCAACATTTGCTTGTTGTGATTAATGTGGTTTTTTTTTAGGCTTATGTTGGTTATCGGCAAGTAAACAAGTATCTCACATATTTCCATTTAAAATAACAAGCAGATCTGATTTTATGTATTATATGAGCACGGGGGGTGGGTGGGTAGTTCTCATACAGTCAATAAAAAAATAAGACAGTAATAACTCTGACCGTTGCCAGAGCAAGGGACAGATGGAAACCATTTCCTCTCTGCAAAAGAAGGAACCGGGTATTGAATATTGTTTTTATACATAAGACTTGCAAATGCACAGCATACAGCCCATTCACAGTAAACCAAGAGAAGTCAACCAATTTGGATCTATTGGTATGGGTGAAAAGCTATGAATTATGGATTTTTTGTTTAAAACCTTCGGAGGGGGCCAGGTTGGGAAAGACTAGTCTATGGTACAATACAGCCAAAGGAAGACTACTATTAGATTTTCAGGCACCAATAAATGTGCTTTGTACTTTGTATTTCATTGCAAACAAAACTGTCATTCTATCCAGCTCTGCCAATTAAAAATATAAATAATTCTAGCTTAATGTCAGTGAGGGGGATTCTTGGATGCTGAAAAAAGATGCATTTGGCACGGTAAGCACATTCATAACAGTATTTGTTACATTTTGCTTTGCTTTTCCTCCTGAGAGGCTGAGTCCATCAAACTTTTTTACTTCCCCTGGAACTCCTTGGATAACTGCAAATAATAAAAATGTCTATGCCTTTAGAATGAAATATTCCTGGAAACAAATAAAGTGAGAAGAAAAATGAAGCAATTCACCCTGTGGGAAATAACAGACAAACAAACCAACTAAAAATGCAGGATTTAGCAGTAGCTTCCACCGCTTTCCAAGTGCATTGTTATCTCTGTGGAGAAATGAACCAAAGAAAGCTTCTAAATATGACCTTTATCCCAAAAACTGGATTGATTTGTAGCATCTTTACTAGAGTTTATCTAAAATGTTTGCACTGCATCTCCCTGGATTTCTACCTGCCATAAAAAGGCACAAGGCTGAGTGAGGGTCATAGATTATAAGACAAAGGGCAATTATATACAACTCAGAAATGCTTACAAAATGGTTTGGTTCCCGTATTGAAATATTAGCTTGAGGGCCTGTTTGTACCTCTCTGGTTGCCTTTGTGAATTGTCAGATTCATTTCCAGGGCACAACCGTATTGCATCAGTAACCACCGTTGCTGATGGCATAGGGTAGTCCTCGACTTACGGGCACAATTGAGCCCAAAATTTCTGTTGCTAAGCGAGACATTTGTGAAGTGAATTTTGCCCCGTTACACAACCTTTCTTGCCACAGTTGCTAAATGAATTACTGCAGTTGTTAAGTGAGTGACACTGTTGTTAAGTGAATCTGACTTCCCCCATTGACTTGGCTTGTCAGAAGGTCGCAAAGGGTGATCACATGACCCCGGGACACTGCAACCATCATAAATATGAATCAGTTGTCACACGTGCCGTCGCCCCAGCCCCGCCTCCCCCCCCCCGCGGCCCCCTCCACATCAGCAGCCCCCCTGGAGGAGAATCGCCCCCAGGCACGGCCCACCTGGAGCAGCGCAGCCAAGGACATGGCAACCGGGCAGTGGGGACAAGACTCCGCCCTCACGCCCCGTCCCAAACAGATGATGCTGCGGAGTACGGGTGGAGGGGGCAGCTATTGCGGTACCAACTCAGCTCTCAAACCAGTCTGCAGTCACAAATTCTAGTCTAGTTTAAATGTTGTAGTGTATTCCAAACCCCTCAACCATTTTTCTATAGTTCATGTGCTTGCTTTTTATAGAAATAGATTGGTAAATCTGCAGAGAGCAACTAATAAAAAATTAGCTCCTTAATAAAAAAAAAATCTTTCTATTTGTTTGTTTTATTCTCTGTTTTCCCAAAGGATGATGATAATGGACAGATGCTAGTGTATTTAATGAACAGCTAAATATATCCACCATCCCTCTCTTTTATAGATTTTTAACGAATGTATGCATACATATTTTAAATGTTAAGAAATGTATAAGGATTTCAATAAAGTT
The DNA here is from genome assembly GCA_023970755.1 of Azemiops feae. NCBI lineage: Eukaryota > Metazoa > Chordata > Lepidosauria > Squamata > Viperidae > Azemiops > Azemiops feae. Next base: position 1,189,282 of record JALGBA010003859.1, on the reverse strand, counting down.
ATAGATGGGTTCGCTCTTGGATAATAACAAGGAAACTGCAAATGCCGTGTAATCCATATGAATGTATGCCCATATACATTCTATCATATACTCTCCAAACTAGAGTGTTATCATTTGTTCTGGCGTGTGTGTGGTTTTGAGGTTGCAAAAGCTTTCCCCCAGTCTTTTGCTTTGATCTCAAGCAGAGGGAGAAGGATTTGCAGACAGGCAAATACCTGGCCCCGTCTCTTACTTCCAAGTAATTTTTCACTGTGCGCCTACAGAAGCGGACTGCTGAAGATAATCACAGCCTTTATTCTTAAACCTGCATTTACGTGCGGCTGTCAGGCTTTTTTTTAATGACAGCCGTGTGAAAGAGAGGAAATTAAAATTATCAGTTTATTTCACTTTGCCTGGAAGAGGATCTCGTTGGCCTCTTATGAGGATTTAAACTTCTCTTGTAACTGCAGTAAAACGGTTGTGGTTTGTGCTCCAATGGGAGAGATCCGAGCTTCAAGACCTTCTTAGGTTATGTCCCCAGTAATATCTAACGACGGCGCAATCAACCACAGCCCTTTCCCCCCTTATCCGCCAAACATTCTTTCATCTAGCTCCCAGCATATTTCTAAAACAACATTGTTAGTTGTACGGATATTAAAGTAATATTTTTTCCTTATTCCCATGCTGTTCTAAAGATAGCCTCGAGGTGTGTGAAACCTGTAGCCTTTGTCATCCATTGTTTGGAAGGAAGTCAAGTTACTGGAACAAAGTCATTTTATAAGAATTCCCTCTCACCAACCAGAAACTTAGTCTGAGAGGGATTCTTGGTGTCCTGTCCATCTCACTAAACAGTTGTCTCTTTTTCTTGAGCTAGCCTGGTATGACAGTGGATTCCTTGCCCTGCGGGACGTCATTTTTCCACACAGATAAGTACAACTAGGTTTTCATATCCACATGATGTCCATAGACCTCATGGACATTATGTGGATATGACTAGACCAGGGGTAGGCAACCTTGGCTCTTTTATGACTTGTGGACTTCAACTCCCAGAATTCCTGAGCCAGCATGGCTGGCTCAGGAATTCTGGGTATTGAAGTCCACAAGTCATAAAAGAGCCAAGGTTGCCTACCCCTGGACTAAACCCACATATGCAACATGGCACAGACCCCACTTGAATTTCTACTGGGACGAAGTAGAGGCATTTCCTATAAGTCAGGGAAATAGCCTCTTCCCTGAAGCCAGGCTGGCAGTTTTCTAAAAGCTAGATTGGATAAGGGAAACAATACTCTTGACTGGAGGATTAGGCTGTCGCGTTATTTTTATGGTTTCATGTTATTGTTCTGTTCTATTCTCACTCTCAGGACTGTGAGTCTAATAATCACACTTGTTATGGCAGCTTTCATATTTGATACCTACCTATGTATGTAGATACTTACATGTTGCTTTAAAAAAAAATTGGTAACCTCTCCAGATCCATTCATGATTGGCAAGCCGTTAGACTTGTCTTTGGATCAGGCTACCTTGGCATGGTCTAATATTGTGGCAAGATGGGCAGCAAACAACTGTAACAAATAATAATAAATAATCAAGGCCAAACAAGTAAAAATATTGGTTTTAATTAACAAAAAATGGCTGTTTCAAGTCTAAGCTCATAATCTTTGAATTTATTGAGGTTACTAACTGGCATCAGGATGATTTCTATAGATGTACCTTCAACATTTTAATATGGCTAAGAACATATAGCGGTATAAGCTACAATTGTTAGGGTTACACATTATTGGGTTCATTCAATGCTTAGCCACAAACCATAGTTACAAGCCATAATGGTTGAGTTCATACAGTATGTTGATTAAGTCCACATGGTCTGCTAAATCATAATGTGGTTTGTTTGGATAGGTTTGGTTAGTTTGTTCTATGAATGCAATAACTCCAGTTTCTAAGCCATGGTTTATAGTTTTGGATGAGTCCAGGGAATTTAACAAATAGTGGCGCGTTCATCAAATTATGGCTTAGACAATGTACAATCTCAGTCAGTTAGTTTAAGTCAAACCAGTTTATTGGCCAGCTGATGTTTCTTGTAGAGCCATCTCTATACATTAGGAGATGGTGAGACAAATATAGACAGGCTTTCAAAGCTTGCAGTCTTTTAGAGCTTACTCAATTGACCCTAATAAGGCTTACTTCTAAATAAATGTACACAGGATTGTATTGTTCGTTGGTAGTGTAGAAGAGTGTTCGCATGGTTGATCTGAGCCCCAGCTGGTTTAGAACAAATGTGACACTTTATCAAAGCCATTTATTGCAGTGATTAACTCGTTTACTTCCAAATTCCCCATCTAAAAAAGGCCCAATTCATGGCTGTTCAAAAAAAGTAAAAAAGAAAAGAAATAATCACCAGGATAACATGTTTAGAAAATATGAGAATTTTGACTATTAGAGGGGAAACATGCATTTATGACAGATGCTTTGGCCTGGATGTCAATAGAAGTCTCCGCAGAATCCATCATTTTTGTCAAAACAACTTGTGCCAACATGCAAGTAGTTGTCACAGATACTGCTGGATGTTAAAAAAAGAAAAAGATTGAAACCGAGCCAAACCAAGGGAATTCAGATTTTGATAATTTGGGGCAGAAAATTTAAAATTCCTTTTGAGTTTAGGCATTTATATAAAAAAATAATAAATTTGTGCTTTTGTTCAGTCGTTAAATTATTTTTTTCTTCAGAATTTATCTTCTTAACGTATCAGGTATTCTTGAAGTGTTTCTTTGTGCTGCATGTTAATGAAATGAGAAATGTCTTCACTCTTAAATAATCTGCATACAGTATAGGATTTATAATTTCCTAAAATAAGAGCAGTAATGATCTTGCTGTCCTAATCTCAGCTTGCTGCTGCTCAAAAGGTCACTGCTGTGGTTAGCTACAATCCTCATTAACTTTGAAAGTGGAGAGAGATTGGGGGAATGAGAAGTATTATTATTCTCATCAGTGTAGTGTGGAGCAACTTATGCATCACGGAATAACAGAATGACAAAATTGGAAGGGACCTTGGAGGTCTTCTAGTCCAACCCCCTGCTCAGGCAGGAAACCCCGTACCATTTCAGACAAATGGTTGTCCAGTCTCTTCTTAAAAACTTCCGTGTTGGAGCATTCAACACTGGGCTCTTAATGCCACTGTTTTCACTTCCAAACAGTCAAAGGCACTTTAAAAGATAGTGCCTTGCCACTCGTCTTGCAGGAACAAAAATGTCCTCACTCCATGTAAAGGGAGTGGAAAAAATGTTTAGAAACCAAATTGAGTTGCACTTTGCAAGTGGCTCCTCCCTTGCCAAGGAGAGAAGGAATTATTATTAATTTCATTCTTTTATTTGGTCTGCTGAGTGGGAACCGCAAAGCCACTCTGCTATCATTTCTCTTAAATGTCCTGAGCTTTGGGAGCCAGAAAAGGATACTGAGGCAAGAGGAAAGATAGGCAACCCCCCCCCCCAAAAAAAGACCACTGTTTCCTTCACAACCATTTTAACTACATACCTTGCAGCCAAGCCAGAGGTAGGTCCCTTCAGCTGTCAACCATTGTATCAGTAGAGCAGGGGTCTTCAAACTTGGCCCTTTTATGACTTGTGGGCTTGTGGACTTCAACTCCTCAGCCACGCTGGCTGAGGAATTCTGGGAGTTGAAGTCCACAAGTCATAAAAGGGCCAAGTTTGAAGACCCCTGCAGTAGAGAGTCTACTTTCAGGCTAGCCCAGAATCCTCATGGGACCATCAGTCAAGCATGTGTGTAACCAGCACTGAACTTGCTGATGTGCAAACAAGTATGTGCAACAACACATAAACCCTTCTGCCCTTATATCACCCAAACTGGAATCACATACTGCTGCCATTCAGAAAGCGCACACAAGATAAACTGAATAGAGAATCAAACACTATATGTAATGTGTTATTTAAAGTTCAAAAGGCCAAGGGAAAACTTCAACCAATCGAAATTTTAATAAAAATGCTACCACTATCCAAACTAGACAAATATATACATGCTTGATATTCCACCAGCCTTATCCATTGTTATTTAGCTCTGTATCGTTGTCCGTGTGATCTCATTCTGTTGGATCAAGAGAGCTATGCTATGACCCAGCCCTGGGATATAATGAACAAGGTCCCATTAACTACCTATTTAAATCTATTCCAAATTACTTTTATATTTACATTTTCTCCCCCTATTCTCAATTAGAACTGTATTTGGCCTCTAAATATTGTAGACTGCAGAATATCTGTAAAAAGGAATATTAGTCCCTATTTGAGAGCTGGTTTGGTCTAGTGGTTGAGTAAGCAAACCCGAGTTCTAATCCCCCAACCTGGCTGAGGAATTCAGGGAGTTGAAGTTGCCAAGGTTGAGAAACACTGCTGCAAGTTCCTTATTTTCCTTCAAACAAGACTGCTTGTGGCAAGAACACCACATGTAACACTTTTCAATATCTGCATAAGTGACTTTAACTTCACCAGGAACCCTGGTGGCACAGTGGTTAAAGTGCCGTATTGCAGTCAAACTCTGCCCACAGCCTAGAGTTCGATCCTGATGGGGCTCAAGATTGACTCAGCCTTCCATCTATCTGAGGTTTTATAAAAATGAGGACCCAGATTATTGGGGGCAATATGCAAATAATACTTCGTGGTAAACCACCCAGAGAGTGCTGTACCACGCTATGGGACAGTACATACGTCTAAATGCTATTGCTATTGCTCTTCAAGCCCACAAATTTCTTAGAATGATCACAGAATTTAAAAAAAATATCCTTCATAGCAAGGCTGCTTTGCTGACTTACATTTCAGAATTTGGAAAAGCTTGGGAAGAATGAATCTCCTCTTTTAACCAATGTAAATGGCAGCGCTCCAAATATCCTCTTGAGCGTTGGTGTTGGTTGGATAAGATCCGAAAAGTAGGAGCAGTATCTCTCTTGCTGTCTGATATATGATGCCATTGACCTAGAGGATTCTTTAAAAAGAGATATGAGGAGCAGGGTGTTCTGGCCTGAGAACCCAAAATTTATTGAGCAATAACTCCTATCTTCCCTGGCCAGCCTGTCCAATGTTCAGGAGAGAGTAGAGCTGTTATCACTGTATGGGCAGACTTCATTTCCCAGTCAGTAGCAACCCCAACTTTCCTGGTCCTTTAAAAAAATCACTTTACCTACATTGCCTCTTCCATGATAGCTGAAGATGTAGAAGCTGACATGATGTGCTAAGGTTGCCAAGTATTGACTTTGAACTACCTCCTTCCTCCAGTTTCTAAAATCTCCACTTTTCTTCTCATTCCATAGGGATTTACAGGCACATATACTGTAGAAACATTCAGGCAATTTTAATGCAATTATACCATTTCATAGACTGATTTAGATTCCTTTACGATTTCTTCCATTATATCAGATTATTTTCAACCTTTTCTCTTTTCCCGGAAACATAGTTATGTACCTTCTTGCTTAATAAAAAAAAAAAATGTGGCAACATCAAAAGCCTCCTGGAATTTAGCTGGAGAGGAATAGTCAAAACTATGAATGGTGAGCAGACAGCCTCAGGCCAGTGCCTGCGCTATGAGAATTGGGTGCTGCACACAAGAATACCTTTGTTCCCAAATGTAGAGAAGAGCAACAAAGATAATTAGGGACTGGAAGCTAAAACATACGAAGAACGGTTGCAGGAATTGGGTATATCTAGTCTAATGAAGAGAAGGACGAGGGGGGACGTGATAGCAGTGTTCCAATATCTCAGGGGCTGCCACAAAGAAGAGGGAGTCAAGCTATTCTCCAAAGCACCTGAAGGCAGGACAAGAAGCAACGGACAGAAACTAACTAAAGAGAGAAGCAACCTAGAACTAAGGAGAAATTTTCTGACAGAACAATTAATCAGTGGAACAACTTGCCTCCAGAAGTTGTGGGTGCTCCAATACTGGAGGTTTTTAAGAAGAGGTTGGTCTGAAATGGTATAGGGTTTCCCCCTGAACAGGGGGTTGGACTAGAGGACTCCAAGATCCCTTCTGTTATTCTGTAAAATATTGGAGGTTACGGTGTAATTTATCATTGCATAGATCAGTTAATTAACAGAAATCCTCCCTACCAAACCTGCTCATGTTCTGTAAGAACTCATTAAGGGAAACAGCATAAGGTTCCACTGCATGGAGAGCAACTTTTAAAAAAATGATGGAATTAGACAGTCTTGAGCAATGAAAGGATATAAAGCCAGAATTCACATCTTGATGTTTTTTTTTTGTTTTTTTTTTGTTTTAAAACACCACTTTCCTCTTCCGGTCAATATTCTGGCTGATTTAGGAAAGAAAGAATTGGCAGGTTTCAGAAGGCAAGTCTTTTTACATTTATTTCTCAGGGGCTCATTACCAAAGCCACAGTGAGTGTGCAAAGGAGAAGGGACCCAAATTAAGCCCCAGAGAATCAGGTCTGTCTCCAGATACTCAGCAGATGGAAAAACTCACTTGGAGACTCTTTTATTTCTTTCTCAGAACTGGTCTGGAATGAAGTGTCAATTCAAGCTGCTGCGCATGGCCGTTGCCTTGATCTGCAGTAAGTATCCTCATGAAACGACTTTCATTAGTGCACCTGCTATGTCTAAAGATATCCTTGAACTCATTTATTTTTCAGATTAGTAGCCCAGAGATAATAGTGGCAAATTAGAAAAACCAATCTTGGGACTGTCCCGTACAGAACTGCTCACTTCGCCTTCTAAACCTGCAGAGGATGTGTGAATCACACATACTTATGGGACCAAACTGGAATGCACAACAATTAATTTGGGTAGTGCTAATGAGCAATGAGTAGATCTATCTTTCTTCGATTAGTGTATTGGGAAATTTTTGTTTTTTGCCACTTTGGGAAGAAACAGAGAAAGAAACTGGAATAAACTATGGCTTCTTGGAAATCTAAGAGTAAGTTGGAATTCCTGAGTAGCTAAGCTAGTGGTGGCCATTTGTGAAGGGTTCAGAAAGCAGAGGTCTTCTTCCCTGACCTTGCTGGCCTTCAGGAAGGAACTTAAGACCTGGTTCTTCCAGCAGGCTCTGAGTCAGACTTATGTGTGCCCTTCAGGCAGATGTTTGCCCTCCAAGCTTGGCTCCCAGACGTTTCGTTACCAAAGTAGGTAACATCTTCAGCCGGGTTTTATGTGTTGCCTGTTAGTGATTTTATAATAATACATCTGGTCATGTTAAGTGCAATCCTAATTTGTGCTCCCTGAAGCCAAAATGAGGGGTACAGCCCTGTTCCTTGGTTTTTCCCACTTTAAGACTTGCTTGCATTTTCCTGATGGTCTAAACCAGGGGTGTCAAACTGCCGGCCCGCGGGCTGGTTGCATCATGCAGAGGCCACGCCCACCCCAGCTCCGGCAACGCGAAAAAAAAAAAAAGTTGCGATACGTCGCAACACGTCACGTGATGCAGCGAGTTTGACACCCGTGGCCTAAACAGTAGTTGGCTCAAGTGGAAAAGAAGAGAATCTCTGTAATGTTCTGGAGAGGCTGCCTAGTCTTTCCTAATCTATCTGCTTAATCTGAATCGCCACCTGTGTTCCACCAGTCTTTGGCAACAGAGATTATAGCTGAACCCGAATATGAATTTCCATCCCGTTATGATAATGGGGCTAGTTGCAAAAAGAGAAAGAGGCAGTTGACTTTTTCAAGGGAAAAAAAAGGAATGGAGGAATGAAAGGAAGCTTCATAGAGAAGGCATTTTTGGTCTGTTAGCAATGGGGAAAAGACTGGTTCCGAAAATAATATTTTATTTAAAAAGATAAAGTTATCATGGACTTCTTTTCAAGTCATTGGGTTTTTATTTCTTTCCCTGCTATACATTTTAAAATATATATTTTAAAACTGCATATAAGGTGCATTTTGCACATTTGTGAAATCTGGATAGTCTGGCTTAAAAGTGACCCAGAATGGTAGAGGAGCTGTCTTACTACATGGCCAGAAATTCTTGCCAAATAAGCTGCTGTGTTCGTTGAAAATGCTGCTAAAAATGGTAAGGAAAAATGCGGCATCGCAGCATAATAGCATGGAATTATATGGGACCGTGAATGGACAATGTAGTGCAATTTCTGATGAATTGTGAACATGTGTGACTTACTGCTTCATCTCTCTTTCAGTGAGCTTTGAATTTGGAAGAGCTGTATGGCTGAGATTCTACCCATCTGCTTATCCTCCATGTCCTCATCCCAGTTTTGTTGCCCACCTAGGTGGGGTGGGTGTTGGAATCACCCTTGGCGTGGTTATTCTAAGGAACTACGAGCAGAGACTCCAAGATCAATCAGTGTGGTGGATCTTCGTTTCCATGTATGTGGTGTTTGTTCTCTTTGCCATCTTCTGGAACATTTTTGCCTACAGCCTGTTGGATCTCAAACTACCTCCACTTCCTTAAGAGCTCGGGCTAAACAACAGACAAAGAAATGACTTCCCATCTTCCAGCTTCATGGACAAAAAAAAAAAAAATTGAAACCATAGGATTTATTTTTTTAATGAATGTGACAGGAGAGGAATGTATCCAAGTTCAGGAATGACATGCGTTGAGGGAGAACTATGAGTGCCTGATGGGAAATGAATATTAACGATGAATCCACGGATCCTTGCTTGGAAGATGTTTGGGCATGGAGATTTACAGGTACCATGATCTTTATGAGCCACACCTTGTGCCCTTTGCTCATATAACCAGTTTGGTGCTGTACTCCAAAGGAAGATTCAGCCCCCTGGATGCTTAGCCCAATACATGCGGGTGAAATGTTCGTGCACGCAGTGAAGGCTCATTTGGGTGGTTTTATCTTTTCCAGCATTCACAGTTAGAAACTTTCAGAAGAGCTTTCCTTAGCTGATGTCCTCCAGATGTGTTGTGCTATAAACCCATCACTTTGGTTCAAGATGATGGGAGCTGTAATCTATTACATTTGATTACACCAGACAATCTTCCGTCCATTTGGAAAATATATTCCTTTCTTTTAGTGAATGGGTTGTAAGTTATGCGGAGCAAAAGAAAGGCTTGGAGGCCATCTATGACATGCCAGCCTGGTACCCACTTTGTAGCCCTCTAGCGGCCCAAAGTCTCTTAAGTCCAAATATTTTAGCCTTTCCCTCATTTGTTGAGTTTTCTGGGGAATTAAGAGGGAAAAATAAATGGAGGATTCTGATTTTAGACGTCACTCACGGCCACTTGCAGAGGCTGGTTTTCAGCTAAAGAATCAACCAAATCACACTGAAATATTTGAAGGTGCTTTAGTCTGCTTATAAAATTCAGCTGCATATTTAATTCTTTTTTATTCTTTGTGGCTGGGTTTTTAGTCATCATATACTACTTGAAGCTGTTGAATCTTACAACAACTATATTATTTCCTTTTGGGCTTTGGCCCTTCTGTTCATTTTAAAGCAGGATCTGCTCCTTGGAGAAGGATAGTTAGATGTTCTTCTTTTTAAAAGAGTTCTTCCAGAATTTCACAACCCATTAAACAACCTAGATGTTCTTGATGTTTAGCTGCTTTTACGAGCTCTGCTGCAGTCTTCTGTATTTTTCAAGATCTTGATCTACCAATTTTGGAAGAAGTAGATGTGCTCCCTGAACAAAATATTCTAGCAATTTTGGTTTGGAAAGTACAGATTTGTTCTTTTGCCTCTTGTGAATGCAGTCAGCAAAATTGTAATGATGCTTTGTTAATTTTTCACATATATTTCATTGAAGCCATTCTCCATCTGACAGTCTCTAAATATGTTGGGACTCAGCGGGACCAAAGGAATTCTAGGAACTGAAGTCTAGGTGTGGTATATTTAATCTACACACAACTGAAAATACTGGCACTGTAGAGCTGGTTTAAAAAAGTCAATATGGAGGGCCCAGCTGCGTGACCGAAGCCCTGCCTCCTTTTTACATGCAGCAATGAACATTAAAAACAGGCAGAGTTTCTATTGAGTTGTCACACCTACTGTACCATATTGACATTTTACCCTTGCCTTGTCAAGATCTCTGGAAAAAGTTGAAAGTATCTGGTTGATTCAGGGCTACCAAACTTAGGCTGAGAAATCCAGGTAACTAGATGACAGCAATGAGATCCAGAGAACTTTTAACTACTTGGTATTGTTTAGGAGTCCTCTGCTCACCTGGAATTCTGAGAATTGTGGTCTCATCATAGTTGACATGAGACTGGGGAGAATTGCTTCAACAGATCAGGGATGTGCTTATCAGTAGTACCTCAACAGGTGTGCAAGCCTGAGTGAATTATTTATGCAACCTCATGGGATGCATCCCTTGTGACAGGGGGAGGTTTCGTGTGGGAAAAAATCTCTCTGTGGATTTAAAACAATTACATCTACATAGCTGCCAGGAAGCAAATAATAGTAGAACTGGAAGGACATTTATTTGTTTGTCTAGCCTAGAGAAAAATCAGCTGGGATCGCGCCACACACTGGCGTAGATTAAATAAGATGAGGTACTTTGAAGTTCAGTATGTAATGAAATCACTAGCATGTTGTGTGAGACTCTGGGGATCACGCTCAGTCTTATTCGGGTCTTCAGGCATAGCCCGTTGTGATAGCACAGCAGTCACATTTTGTTAATTTGGGGTTTGGGTTGGGCGCAGGGGTTTGCAAATGAGTTTACATGGCAAATCCTAATTTGATGTTTCTATTTGTACATTTTTGGAAACTGAAAGCACTTGATAATGTTGACTTACAACAGTTCGTTTAGTGATTATTCGAAGTTATAACAATACTGAAAAAAGTGACTTATGAGCATTTTTCACACTTATGACTCTTGCAGCATCCCCATGATCACGTGATCAAAATTTGGACACTTGGCAACTGACTCATATTTATGATGCTTGCAGTGTCCCAGGGGGTCACGCGGTCCCCTTTTGCAACCTTCTGACAAGCAAAGTCAATGGGGAAGCCGGATTCATTTAACAACTTAACAATTGCAGTGATTCACCTAACAACTGTCTCACTTGGCAACACAAATTTTGAGCTCAATCGTGGTCGTACGTAGAGGACCACCTGTATAGAAGAACAATGAGGTAAGGCTAAAAAATATTATTGGTCATTATTCCAGTAAGCAGATTCCAGAAATTTGCAAAGGCTTGCCTTATTGCACAGAAAACATGCTGGAAAGATTTAACACACCAGCACAACTATGTACACTCCTGGGTGGAGAAAGAATGCTTCTAAACTGCCAGTATCACATTAAGGGACGAAACATATTTTTCTTGTTCTTAAATTATTTTGTCACTTCTTCCTGTTAATTTCTTTACCCGCTATGACCTGCCTCATAATTTACCTTGGAATCAGCTGCAAAATTAGCATTCTTTATCGTCCAGGAAAAAGGAGACATGTTTTTTTCTGAATGTTCCGCTGCTGGCGTCTAATTGTTGGCTTGTACATTCTGCTTGGGCCGTTTACACACGTCTCAAATGTTGCAAATTTTATTCTTCAGGACCATTGTGGCGGACGGAGAAAGGCTTGAAACGTCAAGCATCTGCTTCTCCAAACAGGAAGGCATTTGAGAGAGGGATGAAAGTATCAAAAACGTTTGGAAAAATAATTAAAAGGGAAAAGGTCATTAAACAAAACAAAAGCTCGACAGGATGACTTTTAATATTAAAGCAGTACGGTTTTAACATTAAAGAGCTTTTGCAAATGCGTGATCCGAATCGCTGGCTTTGGGAGCACCTTGACACTTCACGTGGAGAGTTTTTACATCTCTCGCAAGCTGCTGTTTTGTAGAAAAGGCCCCCGAATCCAAAATATTTTGGAATAAATAATGTCAACCTTGATGCTACTCTCTTCCCTTGGGAAGCACTTAAGTTTTTATGAACCATGTAGCAAGGCCTTTGAATGAGAGATGACAGCACAGTTCCATATCAACTCCACATCTTTGCTCAACCAACCGTACATCAGGAACCCTAGAAATAAAATTCATGAATCAGAAGGAGAATGAAATCCTGCAGAAACCCTAAAGGATTGCTTAATAATGTCAGTCTGATGGGTCATTTGACAAAGAATTGAAAGCTGACTTGTCGCAATATCTTGTTCAGACATTCAAGTGAATGGATAGAGAATTTGAAACTGGGAAGAAACTGTGATTGGAAGCATTGTCTGGCTTCTCCCATTCTCTCTCTGATCTCCATGTATTCACTTGAAAGTCAGCTGTGCTTGCATTCACGTATAGCTTCTCTCCACATATACCAGACTGCAGCATATTTATGGCATGTTGCCCAGCTATGTGGTAGCATGTGGCTGATCTTGGCAGATCAGGAACAAGATATTGGCAGGAGATACCAAGGTTGTAGGTCACTCTGCGCTTAAAAACAATAACAGCCCGTCTTTTGAAGAGGACAATAGCAAACCACTTCTGTATGACTGCTCAAGATCAATATGGAAGGATCCATAAAGTCACCAACTCAATTCAAATCTGGCTTTATCTTTCCTTATTTTGACCTACAAAAGTGAAGTAAAGGTGATGCACATGGTCTGCCTGTAGGAAAACAGCATCCTGTCAAATGACCTTGTCTTTGTAAGAAATCAGCCCTTAATATGACAGCAAATGGAATTTCCAATATAATCCAGGTCTGCATTGATAGAAGCAATGATTAGAGAAGAAATCTGTTTTCTGACTATTAATACATTCCTTACCTTACTATAGGCACTCCATCATGATCCAGGGACAACATTGCTTTCTCCCACAACAGGGGATACGTAGTGTAAAGGTTCTCAATATAATATACAAATCCGGCTTTCCAGCCTGCCTTCCACTCACCCATCTATTCTGAGACAAATTTACTATTTCACTATTCCAGTATCACAAGATGGAAGAACTTTGGAGTTAAACTTGCATTTAATATCAAATTATTCAGGAGTATTGTTGTTTCAGTGAGTGGAATATTTTTCCCTTAGGTCCAAATATTCTGGCTAGTTCACAGAATTTGTCTGGCACAGATAGTTTTTGCATCCTGTACTCCTTCCTAGCATTTTCACAGCAGTTTCTGCTCTGCTCAGAATCTCTGATAACTTCCCTGACATACACATTTTAAACCATTACACTGCTATCAAAAAGAGAGATTAAAAATATCAATGGGGATACAGTTTCATCTTCAGCTAAGTTTTGCATGATTGGCTGAGAAGCAGAAAGTGTAAAATCAGATAAGCTCTTTTCTTTCATAATGAAGAATCATAATGCAGTTTTAAAAGCAACTGAAGAGGAACAGGAAAGGTCATGAAAAGGGAACATTGCTTAGCTTGAGTGGGGACAAGGTAATGTGTAGATACGGTAGCTATCTTTCAAAGAGCTGCATTCACCATTTTTCAAGCTGATGTTTCATGGACACAGCCTGCTCTTAAATTGATGCCTCCTCTCCAAATGGGAGTGAATATTAGTATAGTTTAATATCATGGGATTTTTTTTTTTAAAAAAATTGTCCTAGACAGAAAGATAGCTGTATATGACTGGACACACAACACAACTGAGTTAGCATTCAGAGTGGTTTTGAGATCTGCTATAATTTCTGGGTGTGTTTTGAACTGAACATCCAAAAAAGGGAAAATGTTGCCAGGCTTGATCAGCTTTTGATAGCTGGTTTACAATCAAGAGTACAATTTGTCAGAAGAAAGGTATGGTTGAGAGAGCTTAATCCTTTTTCTATATACTGTACATCTTCCCTTCCAGTGTTTTGGTTCAGCCTGCTTTTTAACTAGTCAAAGAAAATGAAAGTGGGTATTCAGTTTTTGTTTCTTAACTAAAGGAAGGCAGGAAAAGATTACACAGCTGCCTTCTCTATAAATTATAATTTGGTGCCCTTTTGCTATACAGATGTGATAACCAGAGAATTTAGTGTGCATTTAGTATTGGAAACAGACTAGATCTGATTCTGGTCAGAAATCAATGGTTTTGTGCCATATGAACAAATGCTGTATCCTCAAATAATACTAAAACATTCCAATCAGCAATGTGCAGTTTTTGTTAACAAACCAAATGGCCAAAGACAAGAAACAAACCAAGATCCCCAAATACGTCTTGGTTCTGATCTGTGCTATGAACCACTGTTTAAATTAGGTGAAGGAGAAACCAGTTACTCTTCAGATGTTGGATTCCCAGCCTCATTGGCTCTCCAAAAAAGCGTAGTGAACAGGAGCTGCAGACCCAAGTATCTGATCTCCTACCACTACTTTAGTCTGATTCAAACATCTTGGGTAACTGTGGTTTAACAAGGAAAATCTCACAGATACAGGAGAACTGTTAACAATATGTCTTTTCTTTAGGTCTGAAGTAGTGAACTGTTTTAAGGTGTTAATGTTAATCAACAGTTTCAATGTTCACAGCTTATTCTTAAATAATAGCTACCAGTGTCGAATGTGTTTAAAATATACCATGTACACGGAAGTAATGGCAGAGCAGCTTATCTCAGGAAATGATCCCCAAAGCTCTTCAGACTGGTTTTCTGCTATTTAAATGCCAGGACTCTGGACAGGAAGGGACAAAGAATGGAAGCTGATGGGAAAAAGACACTGGGGCAGTTTTTTCCTAATTTGACAAGGGGGATTTGCTGGCAGCCGTATACCCCAACTACATAGCCACATCAGCCTTTCAACGTGAACGTCTCCTAGGAACAGTAGTTCTTGGTCATGCTGGCTGAGAATTTACAGATGTTGCACATGGGGGGGGGGAGAGACCGTTCTGGGTGTCATTTCCTGATTTTGTATAGATGGCTAACATAATCCTGGAGCTGTAGTAATAGATTTATGATGTTCTAAATTCAAAAGATATTGCAGACATGAGAGAGGAACATTGCAGTGATTTCCTCATTCTTTTGAATGCTCCCATATAAAGCATTAACTGTGTAAACGCCATCACGTTTACCCAACATCCCAGTAATATTCTCCTGCAGCTCTGTTCTTCCATCAGCAATACAAGCAACTTACAACCCTTCATGTAGCAACAGTTTGAAGTTACAATGGCCCTGAAGAAAGTGACTTACGACTGGCCTTTGCCCTTATGACAATTGCAGCCTCCTCCTGGTCACATGGTGAAAATTCAGGCGCTTGTATTGGATAGTTGCACTGTCCCAGGGTCACGTAATCTCCCATCTGCTACCTTCCCAGCTGGTTTCTGGCAGTCAATTGGAGAAGCCAGATTTGCTGAAAAACCACACAATTCGCTAAACAGCAGCTGTGACTCACTTAGCAACCATGGCAAAAAAAGGTCATAAAATTGGATGTGGCTCGCTTAACGATGGAAATTCTGGCCCCAATCGTGGTCGTTAAGTTGAGGACTACCTGGATCAATTTTCCTTCCATTAAAAAAAAATCTTTTAAGGAAGAATCAGTAGTGGTGACCGCCTAGTCCAGGGGTAGGCAACCTTGGCTCTTTTATGACTCGTGGACTTCAACTCCCAGAATTCCTGAGCCAGCATGGCTCAGCTTGGAAACCTCTCCCTTTCCCCTCAGCATGGCTGGCTCAGGAATTCTGGGAGTTGAAGTCCACGAGTCATAAAAGAGCCAAGGTTGCCCACCCCTGGACTAGTCTGAGAACACCCAATCTACTTTTTTCCAGTTGCCGGCTTCTTTCTTCTCTGCCAATTCTTGTGAATTTTGCTGGCTCTATAACTGTTCCATTCAATTGTGGTCCTGACCTCTGTACATCTCCTTTGACTTCACATTTTTCACAGCACGTAGGAATTTTATTACCAGGCTAGATGCTATATTTCCTGGGTGATTCATATCTGCATTTTTTTTAAAAAAAAAGATACCGCTTTCTACAAATAATTAAATGGTAAGCATTCAGGGCTAAAGATTCAGTTTAATAATCTCAAACTATGGCCTTATTAAATAAAACTTTATCTCAAACTGTATTCAAAATCCTTTAAGACTTTGGGAACTCTCTTCCTCATGCTACTGAACTGGGCCCTGAATCAGAATTGGGCTTGTCATCCAACATCCCCCCCCCCACCCTGCTCAGTGCACTTCGACCCCAAAATTCAAGTCCAACAGTACCCCTGCTTACTAGGAACCTCCTTTCCTGTGTTCAGAACAAGCGGTACAAGAGATACGTTCAATCTTTCAGTGTAGCAATGAACAGAAACGGGAACAAGGCCAACCTTGCTTGAAGGTGAATGCATTTAATACCCTAATTACTCAACAGTTCCGCATTAAAGAAAGCTTTCTGAGCCTCTCCAAGATCTCCAAACAGAATGCAAATCAGAGCTCACAGAATTTTACAGGTTGGATTTATGCAGCAAAAATACATCAATGCTCGCCAAATTTAATACTCATTATTAGTCACCGTGTCGATTCCACTGCCCCACAATGTACACCGAATTAGCAAATGCAAGAAGTACGAACCTCTATTTTCCTACACAGTTAATATCCTCCTCCATGGCTTATTGTTATAGCACCAAACAAAGTGATTCTGCCTTAAAAATATGCTGAATAGAACATGCTTTTCCCATCAAGGGCTATTCAAGCAAAGAGTGTACGTGCAAAGCAGCATGATGTAAGAAATGTCAAAATATTTTTCTATTGTGTACGTTAAGTATAGTTTTCCACGAGCAATTTTGTGCATAGATTTTATTTCGGATGTACTGCTCAGCTTTCTCCCCGCCCCCCCCCCGCCCCCCCAGTGAGTGGTTGATATAAGCATACCTCACCAAAACCCCATTATCTACAACCTGTAAAAATGGGGTCAAGTTTTACAAGTACAAATATAAATAATTAATAATTAATTTGACCAATGTGTAAATTTATTTGGCGCTCCAGGTTCAACTGCCCTGCTTTAAGGTAAATAGCTTGTTGCTGGGATGAGATTGGTCTGTTGGGGGGGGGGTGTGTGTGTATAACAGCAAGAGAGAATGGGAGCAAATCCATATGCTTGATTCAGACATGCAACTATGCTGCTTTTAGCTAGCCAAGATCTGTACATGCATCCACTCAAAAGCCATTTGGACAGCTACATTGACACCCCCTTCCACCCAAGTGACTAGTGCTGACAAAACCACTTACCCTTATTTTGTCTGCAGGAAGTATAGCCTGGATCCATGCTATGCTGAAATCTAGATCAACCGCATTGTTCTTCGTCTATAGCAGCTGGCTCTTATTGAAAGTTGCAGCCTAACATGTAGGGATTGCAAACTATGGATTGATCCTGCTTTTGACTGGTTTATAAGGAAAGCCTAAAACCACTTTGGATATCAAGTGACGATGGTTTTGCAAGCCAGACAGACGAGAGAAAGCAGGGAGGAGAGTGAACACTTGAATATTCAGCTTGTTCCCATGCCAACAAATACCAATTTAACTCAACCTCACAGAAGATGCTATGGGAAGGGTTTTCTTTTTGGACCACATGTTTGTGTCCTGTGAGGAGCCGGGACTGAGTGCAGCTCTCCACGGTAAGTACACATGATTTAACACAAAAATGGCCTACATGCTCAAGCACTGCGATCCTACATGGAGGCACGCTGATTTGGTACTGTACAAGCCACCCTCGGTTCACGAGGAGGATTTAAGCTCCAAGCTGGTCTCTCATGAATTCTTCCAGCACGCTGATGACATTCCTGGCTTCCTGCATTTCTGCATATTCTACTTTGACAATCTTCAAGAGCACATCTCCGCTGCCGCAGTTCTTCAGAAACAGGTAGCACTTGAACAAAGCGTAATGGCTCATTTCTGCCTGCCGGATGAACCGCTTCAGGTTGTTGATGTCCTGTATGGCCTGGAAAGAGAGGAGCCAACATGTACACCGGTGTCCTGATCCAGCTGAGAAAGCCTACATAGAAACCCTGGTCCACACAGTCTCTTCCTGGACAGTGTCACTCGGATAAAGAAAGTTGCACACAGTCCGCTGGGCAAGAAGGTGGATGACTTCCCCCTGCAGGGCAATCAGGACAGGCTGCTGCTGTCCACCGCCAATAGATGTGCTGTACACATAGGGTGGTTCTCTGGACACTAATATGAACTCATGCACCTCCTGCACGCACAACATGTTAATATACAGGCATCGGGAGCAGTAAATGAGAAATTTAGTAGGAAGGACTTCTCATCTTTAAACTAAACCAGCTTATACAGGAGGAAAAAGCAGACATCCTCCAACTAACAAACGCTTAATTGGATAAATGGCCTAGATATAAATATATAGAACACTTATTCGACTCTTATGAATCAACGTATTTAAAATGTAATCTATAACTCAAATGTTTTTGAATTCCTCAAGCCTTACAAAACCGACTACACATTCCCATCATACGTGTGCCATAATGTTATGTGCTCCTTCTATACAATTTTATTACTGCTGCCCATGTGCTCTACAGGTGATCCTCGACTTACAACCGGCAACTGAGCCCAAAGTTTCTGTAGTTAAACGAGACAGTTAAGCGAATTTTGCCCCATTTTGTTCAACCTGTCTTCCCAACGTTGTTAAGGGAATCACTGCAGTTAAGTTAGGAACACGGTTGTTAAGTGAATCTGGGTTTCCCCACTGATTTCGTATGGCGGAAGGTCGTAAAAGGGGATGGTCACATGACCCCAAAGACACTGCGACCATCATAGGAGCCAGCTGACAAGCATCTGAATTTGGACCACATCAACACGGGGATGCTGCGAAAATGGTCGTAAGTTCATGTTCTTAAGTGCCACTGTAACTTTGAACGGTCACTGAATGAACGGTTGTAAGTCGAGGACTACCTGTATGCCTTATGCTAAATAAATAATAAATATTATGTGTTCCTACACTGCATGGCTGTTGTTGTGGCAGCATCAAATCACGCAGGCAGAAGCCACCCTTTATAACCCAGGACTCTGATCGCACTGCTTTAGGACAAATAGACTTGAGCCACAATTGTTGTGTCTCAGCATGAAGATCCAAGCCAGTGGTGTCTGGTAAAGAAGCAATCCGGCAGTGTTAGAACAACAGAAACTTTGCCACTGGTTTCCACTGGAGATTAATCTAAACCCAGTTCTTTGTCTAAAATAAGATGATTTGCGGGTTGTGAAACACATGAGACTCAAAAGAAGTTATGGTACATGAAAGGTTTCATCTACCACTATTTCTAAAGATCACAAATAGCAGCCATCTCTAAGCCAGTGCCCCGGCTGATGCATTTGGACTACAATCCCCATTGTTCTTGCCCAGCACAGATAGTTACCTTCAATTTAAAGTTTTCCAGTATTTGTCGAAAAAGGAAGGGATTGCCCCCTTCGGAAACGTTCAGAAATGCCTGTGTCCAATCTTCACAGAACCTATTCGTTCCTGAGACATTGGTTGGAAAAAAGAAAAATCTTATTATTTCAGTCAGTGCGGTAAATTTACAGTAAATGTCTTCAAAGTTACCCGAAAAGGGTTTTCTACAAGACACAGATATTCCTTATCTACTTACAAAGGAAGAGAGTATTGTGGTTTCCTGAGGCTTCAAGAATGCACACGCTCAGGATGCTACTTTGGCCATCAATCTCACAATTGCAGATAAATAAGGGCCAAAATTTAAATGATTACTCTTATCTAGACTAATTATGGAATGACCCTACTCTCTGGAAAAGGTTCTGATGTTGGGAAAGGTGGAAGTAAAGAGAAGAGGAGGACCAGCAGCAAGGTTTGAAAGCCAATGTGGTCTCGCGATTCAAGCACCAGGGCTAGAAACGAGGAGACTGTGAGTTCTAGTTCCACCTTAGCTATGAAAACCAGCTGGGTGACTTTGGACCAGTCCCTCTCTCTCAGTCCAACCCACCTCCCAGGGTTGTTGTTGAGGGGAAGATAGGAGGAGGATGGATCATTAGGTATGTTTGGTGCCTTGAGTTATTTATAAAAAGAATAAAGGTGGGATAAAACTCTAATAAATAAGGTGGATGGGCTCAGTTACAGCGGTGATGAGTGTACCATTGGGGGCCAATACCAGGTTAGGGATGGAGAAAATCTATGTGGTCACTAGGAGCTGAAAACAATTTGATGACACATAATTTAAAAAAAAACTTTATCCTTGGGAAAATACCACATATATTAAGTAAAGAATGACACATGATAGTAAAAGAATATATATTTAAGGCCCAACAGCATAGAGAGGCTGTTTCTGAGTTTTATAGAAGCCCTTGGGTGAACAAACACTCCGTAACAATGAGCTTCTAGCTTGGATGAAGAGAGTTTTTCTTAATTGCTTAGTTAACATAAAATGCCATCGAGGCTTTAGTAGACCAGCAGTGAGTTTGAAGAGATGCTGAAGATATGATTTTCTAGGCCAGCCTTGTTCAAACTGATGACTTAAAACATGTGTCAGATTTCCATTCCTCTAGGAATTGCTATCTGGCAATTTTTGGATTTGAAAGTTTTAAGCCTCTGGAGGGACCCCAAATTGCAGCTTTAGGCTGTCGCTGCATAATGTTATAATGAATCTGAAGCACGCCATAAAGACCAAGAAAAAATTGACAGTGACCTTTCAGAATTCTTTTTCTTTCAAGAGAGAGAAGGAAAGAAAAAAAAGTAGTTTTCCCAAAGGACCACCTTTTGGATTTCCTCTGGGCTTCTTTAAATGAACCAAATAAAGCAATTTACATGAAATAATGACCCAATCAAAATCTCTGTATTGGTCCATGGTGATAAGCCTTCCAAATCTGGGAATCAATTTGCTATATTTGAGTATATTAGATGAATGCAAGAGGAAGGCTACACTACAGTAAGGCTAGACTCAAATAAGACTGTCTGCCTTAAACAACTGTCTTTGTAGAGAGGTCTAAAATAACACCAGCCTCTCAACATTCCTTGTGCTCTTGTTACTGAGCACCACTCAGATGCTAGAAGTGGAGTGGACTGGAGGCTAAAACATATAAGGAAGGGCTGCTGGAATTGGGTATGTCTAGTCTAACGAAGAGAAGGACGAGGGGGGACAGGATAGCAGTGTTCCAATATCTCAGGGGCTGCCACAAAGAAGAGGGAGTCAAGCTATTCTTCAAAGCGCCAGAAGGCAGGACAAGAAGCAACGGATGGAAACTAATCAAGGAGAGAAGCAACCTAGAACTAAGGAGAAACTTCCTGACAGAACAATTAACCAGTGGAACAACCTGCCTCCAGAAGCGGTGAATGCTCCAACACTGGACGTTTTTAAGAAGAGACTGGACAGGCATTTGTCTGAAATGGTATAGGGTTTCCTGCCTGAGCAGGGGGTTGGACTAGATGATCTCCAAGGTCCTTCCAACTTTATTATTATTAATTATTATTATTATTATTATTATTATTATTATTATTATTATATTGTTGTTGTTGTTGTTGTTGTTAATCTTTTATTCATTACACATGAACCTCAAGTCAACTGAACATTCAAATTGGCTGGCGCTGATGGTTGACACGGGTTGCTACCAGCATCCTAGGTGTCAGCCAGGTACCTCCTTAAAATATGGGTATCACTGTTACACGTTTCATCCATAATCGCGCAGTTTCGATGGCCAACTCGCGATATTTCGTAATTTTTTCCAGTTCTTTTTCTTCGACTCTGGCATCTATTACTATTACTATTATTAAGTATCTCCTTCGTAAGCTTACCTGCACTGTGGAAGCAAAGCTGTGGCCCATTCAAGTCAATCACCACTGATTTGCATTGCTCCTCTGTTGCTGCAGCTGTGCATGAGGAAGTCATCATAGTTTCCCTGACCAGATCTTGAAGACTTGCTGCTCGAAGGAACCTGGGAAAAAATGTAAACAGATTTCCAGGATGTATAAGTCAAGAGTCAAGTTCCATTAAGCAGTTATCTCAAAAGGAGCAAGGGTGCCCCTGAGAAATATCATCTTGAGGGACCTTTGCTTACCTGTTGATATCCTTCTCTGTCTTTTCTTCAGATCCATTCACTTCAACAGGACTGCAACTCAGAGCCTTGAAAGAGCAGACCCAGCGTCACCACTTGGTATAATGACATAGCCTTAGACTGCAATTCTATACTCTTTTATCTGTCTCAGGAAACACTTGGCCTGACTGCCCAGCAGATGTAAAGGGTTATGCTGTTATCAACCAGCAATTTCATTTTCAACAGGTGTCAGCTGAACATCTGTCAGTTCGTTTTTGTCCTTCGTTCATCTTCCCGACCCCTCAGAATGTACAGGTTAGTCCTCGACTTACAACCACAATTTAGCCCAACATTTCTGTTGCTAAGCAAAGCAATTGTGAAGTGAATTTTGCCCCATTTTTATGACCTTTTTTGCCACGGTTGTTAAAAATCACTGCAGTTGTTAAGTGAATCTGGCTTCCCCATTGACTTTTCTTGTCAGAAGGTGGCAAAAAGTGACCCTGGGACACTGCAACTGTCACGAATGCATGCCAGTTACCAAGCATTCGAATTTTGATCATGTGATCCTGGAAACGCTGCTACGATTGTAAGTGTGAAAACTGGTCACAAGTCATTTTTTTCAGTGTTGTAACTTTGAACTAAATGAATGATTGTAAGTCAAGGACTATCTGTGTATGTAAACTTCTCCCTGGCCTCCATTTTATTTTCAAACAGCTTCAGTTGTGTTAAAATGATCATGAGCAAAGGCCAGAAGCTTCCTGATCAAGCAGGAATTTGACTTCAAATATTGATAAACTAGAGCCAGTTTGGTGTAGTAGTTAAAGTTAGGAGTTCTAGTCCCATCTTAGGCATGAAGGTAGCCTTGGGCCAGTCACACTCTCTCTCGGCCCTAGGGAGAAGACAATGGCAAACCACTTCCAAAATCTTGTCAAGAAAACTGCAGGAATTTATCCAGACAATCACAAGCGTCAACACTGACTCAAAGGCCAACATATCAAGAACAGTCAAACTCTATTGAAAGAAGACCTTACTTCTGGCATCCTACCTATTTTACTCTCTCTCTCATATCTGCAGAGAAACTGTTTTTCAAACTCTTTGAGCTAAGAGCCCTCTCTAAGCATAATTTAATGTATATATTTAAAAACATGTAACTCAATTCCAGCTGCAGTAAGGGAAATCCATGTTTCTAAAACTGCTGGCCCAATTTTAAAGTGAATTATATGTACAACTTAAAGCTAGTGCTCCTTAAAGCCAAAGGTGTTGTTATTATGTTATTCAAGCTGTCAAAACCTTACTTCTGGCCAAATTGTTTAAGTCATTAACACTTCCCACAAACAGCCCCTTGCAGTATAGTTCTACTGCTATGTTGTGTTGCTTTCCTGAAGGTAAAGAAATAATATGTAAGGACAGCAACTAGCACATCATGTCATCTAGTGTGTGTCTCCCCACCCTCACCATGCCCGGTAAAATTTCAAGAAAGAGGCACACGCTAGGTGACATGATGCACAATTAAAGATTGTTTGAAGTAGTGAAGTCTTCTTATTGTATACACTTTGACTATCACAAAAGTTGCAGCTAAAGCAGCTAATAAACAAGGCAACTCGTTGAACAAGAAACCCAAACAAAAGCACAACAAAGATCCAAGAAGAGTGAACTTTGTATGGTACTCACAGCATGTAACACAAAGGCAAGTTTCTCCTGGAAAAGCTTCACCACCCTCTGAATAGGGCACACCAAATCCTCAAACCAAGTTCTCAGGAGTGGTTGAATGCAGGTCTCCAGGTTGCTTTGCTGCATTCAATTAAAATAACAGTTGATCATCTACAGCAGGGGTGTCAAACTGCTGGCCTGTGGGCCGGACGTGTCACCAGGAATCCGTGCCCACCCCATTGCCGGCAATGGGGAAAAAGCTCTGATACGTTGCGCGACGTCACGTGACGTTGCGAGTTTGACATGTCTGATCTACAGGATATGTGACTGTAAAGGGGAGTTCAGTGAAACAACTCGGGACAGCTTCTTTTGAAAGTGTTGATTACTTTTCAGCCGTTTCCTATTCCAGAGCCTACAAAATTTCCCATGGGGCTAATTTGCTACCTTGAATCAAGAAAGTGAGTGAGAAGTAGCAGCATAATAGCTTATCCAAACAGCTGTATTAAGCTCATACAAGCCTAGTCTGTCTTTTAATAGCTATAGTCCTCCTGTACTATTTTACAAATTATTCTTGAAACTTCCAGAGATGCTAAAAGGGTTTGTGGTGAATCACAATAAGCTACACTCCATTAACACAAGCTCAGGACAAACACACACACACACACACCATGAGTGTTAGGAGTCTTTATTGAGGCTTTCAAGCCTGAATTATTCCCCAGCAATTCCTTGTGCCAGCACCAGCCCACAGTGCAAAGACCAGGCAACTCTACTAGGCAAAGGCAAATCCCCAATAAGGGATTCCAAGCTATTGTAAAGACAACATTTGAATTTCCCTATATGCCCATAAGTAATCTGCAAACTAGAATAGATACGTCTTTCAAGATTTCTCTTTAGAGAGCAGAACTATATTAGCAGCATTCAGAAGTGACACATTGGAAACTAAGAGAAACTAAGAGAGGTGTGTTGGGTGTCAAAGCGTCAATAGCAATAGCACTTAGACTTATACACGACTTCACAGTGCTTTATAGCGCTCTCTAAGCGATTTACAAAGTCCACATATTGCCCGCAACAATCTGGGTCCTCATTTTACCAACCTCAGAAGGATGAAAGGCTGAGTCAACCTTGAGCCGGTCAGGATCGAACTGCTGGCAGTCGGCAGAGTCAGCCTGCAATACTGCGTTCTAACCACTGCATCACCACGGCTGTTGGTGGCATGTGGGTGACACAGCACTCCTTAGCTTGAATGATGTCCAATATTTTCACAGAGATAGTAAGACGTGTGACAGTCTTGAGGTTCTCCACATGATCACGCTCATAAAGAGCCTGATTCCCACAACTATAAACTCTAAACAAAATTCTTGAAGGCCAATTTTTCAATTCTCAAGCAACATGAACACTCTAGAGGGACACCATGCAGATAATACTGGAAACCGCTAAGAGATGCAGGAGAATCAACAGTCAGATTAGCCTGTTTCTCTTCCAACTTACAAGGTAGCAAACAATTTTCCATCTTAAACTTGAAACAGAATCTAGTTTCTTGCTAAGTAACTTGGAAATGCCAGATCCCTTTCCTACTCTACCACTGAGATGCACAGAAAACAGGCCTAGAGCACACCAATGCCTGGGAAGTGAGATAAAGCTTCTTTAATCAAGATTTCTCTAATGCCTCCTTAAGTCATTGAGGATCATGAAAATGAACTTGTCTTCCTCAGCTAGCCTTCATTATCGTAGATAAGCAATTCTGATTAGGGATCTTCACAGGGAACTCAAAACAACTTCAAGCATCTCAGTTTGACAAACTGCTCGTAAAGCAACCAACATTTTCCATCTTGTTAGAGGGGGGGGGAAAAAGAGAAAAACTGAAGAAGTCATTCAAATTTATTAAATTCAAATTTATTCATCAAGACTTACCTTTGAATCTAAATAAGTCTTCATATCTTGAATGTATCCATCAAGCTCAAGTCTGAATGTATCACTTTTAAGGAAATAATGCTTTGGTTCTGCCTAATCTTTATGTTTAACTCATTTTATAATTGATGTGCTGCGCTCGTCTGTTAAAGATATTTTAAACATCCAGATATTTTTATTTATTTATTTATAAAATTTATTGGCTGCCCATCTTACCATCAGGTAACTCTGGGCGGCTTACAGATACATCTTAGTTAAAACATAAAATGTTAAAATCGAATGGGGAGGGTGGGGTGAAGTGGGGGGGAGGGGAGGTGGGATCCATTATTACTCAATCAACCACCTCCATTGTGCTGTTCCCCCACTGGGGCCCCAAACCGACTGGCACAGCCATGTCTTTAGGTCAGGGATAGGCAACCTTGGCTCTTTTATGACTCGTGGACTTCAACTCCCAGAATTCCTGAGCCAGCCGGAGTTGAAGTCCACGAGTCATAAAAGAGCCAAGGTTGCCTACTTCTGCTTTAGGCCCTTACGAAAAGATAAGGAGGGTATAATGATATTCTCAGAAGTCTAAAAAAATTACTTGGGAATGTGTATGAATGAACTCTGGCCTAATTTAAGAGAACAATCAGAACAATGGGAATTTTTTTTAAAAAAAGGACTTTCCTACTTCATCCCCATTTTAACCCAGACAGAAATATAGTAAAAGGATATAATTCAAGCCCCTTCTCTGAGCCTCCCAAAAAACAGATGACATACTCCAAGGGACTCTCCCTCGATTCAGGATCAGCTCCTTCTGCACATTTTTCTGGCTGGAACAGGCAGTAATAACAACCAACTCGAGTTTCTGGAATACTGAATTAATCACAGGGGTGGTTGCACCAAATCAGTTTAACGCTGTATTTCACACTGCGGTTTACCTGTTCATCGATCTCGTTACAAACGAAGCCCTTATTTTAATTCAATCAGAACCAACCTCCAGAGGCAAGAATCTACACAGGTTGTTAACTCCGGTCAATACACTTTGCTTCATATTTCTGTCAGCCTCTTGATTCTACCTACTTTCCCTCAGACCAGTGCTGGTGAATGGAAAGCCAAATCACTCGCCTGCTATTCCTGTATTCAGGTGGTCCTCAACTTACAAGCATTCGTTTAGTGACTGCTCGAAGTTATAACGGCACTGAAAAAGTAATTTATGACCGTTTTTCACACTCATGATCATCACAGCATCCCCACGGTCATGTGATCAAAATTTGGTTCCTTGGCAACTGGCAAGTGTTTATAACAGTTGCAGCGTCCCGGGGTCATGTGATCATCATTTGTAAGCTTCTCAGCTGGCTTCAGACAAGCCAAGTCAATGGGGGAAGCTGGATTCGCTTAATGACCGTGTGATTCACTTAACAACTGTAGTGATTTGCTTAAGAACGGTGGCAAAAAAAAGTTGCAAAATGGAGCAAAACTCATTTGACAACTACCTCCCTTAGTAAGCAACATAAATTTTGGGTTTGACTGTGGCCATAGGTCAAAGACTACCTGTAGTCTATAAACATGAAATGGATTAAATAAAGATAAAACATAGCCAAAATGAGTGTTTTAGAAACCAAAAATTGCTAACTCTCAATGCGTTTGGGTGGAGTTGTCATTTAGCATTTCTCTGGCTAGATCTAGTCCCTGGAAGAGATTATTCCTGTCCTTTAGCCTGCTTTTTAAAATTCAGCGGATCAAAGAATGGTATGAATGGAAGAGTAATTAAAACAGACATAGATGAGATGAGGAATTCGTGGCTCCTTTGTCTAGTATTCCAGTACCAAGGAAGAAATGTAGGTTGGGTAGCAGAGTCTGCTGATAATTTCTGCTGGGACCCTTCACTCTATTTACAAGTTTTCCAACCAAACTCAATATGTGCCTTTTAAAGGTATGAAATGATCATTAAACTAATCAGATGAATTAAATACTGTTAAATATTCTTAGGAAAGCAAAAGGAAAAATACTCTTGAAGACTATTTCTGCCGGATAAGTTCTTCTTGTTTTCTCGACAATACTATGAATGTAATTTGCTCTTGCCTTCCAATTCCCAGACTCATCTCTAGCTTAGCAGTTCCTGGTTGTTCAGGAGTCCTATTTCTTTCTGACCCTCCTTAGCTTTTCAAGGATGATCAGGCACCAGTATTAGCCGTGCTATTCTTAATAAGTTCAGCCCTTCCAAAAAACTACAAAGAGCACATAACAGGCAATACTTCAAAATTGATTTAGGCTCTAATCACATATATAGTAGTTCATTAACCTGGGAATAGCCCCATTAAATTGGGAGTTCCTTTTAAACAGAGCTATACAGCAGGGGTGGGCAACCTGTAAACTTCAGCATCCCATTTCTAACACTGCAGCACCCGTTTTGGTGGCAAAACAACTCAACACTTTTTTTTAAGGGAAGAAAGGGAGGGCAATTTCGACTGTTTTTTCTGGTAAGAGTGGGTTTGCCTGCCGGAAACCTCCTACTCTTGTTTCCATTTTTAGCCCATCCTAATTTCTGCAAAAACTGCAGAAAATATTTTCATTTTGCCCGTTTGAGCACTGACCGCCTATGGTTGACTGGGAGATTGAGTTGTAGCCTTGAGCACTGCAGCCCCCACCCCCACCCTGAAGTATTACAACATGAGGAAACATCTACACAATTTGATGCAACAGCCCTCTGCCTGCCTGGCAGTGTGATGCAACAATTAACGGACGCTCTTGTACTTCCTGGTTGGGAAACCTGCCATCTTCCATCAGGTGTTGCTAAAATATTAATCTCCTCAATACCAGCCAGCACAGCCAGTGAGGCAAAATGCTCGATGTTTTAGTGCAGCACCCTCTAGAGGACCAGAACTTGCCTTAACTACTTGTAGTGCTTCATCTGTGGTGATTACAAGCCCTTAGATTCACTAGATCAGGGGTCTTCAAACTTGGCCCTTTTATGACTTTGGGACTTTAACTCCCAGAATTCCTCAGCTAGGCATGCTGGCTGAGGAATTCTGGGAGTTGAAGTCCACAAGTCATAAAAGGGCCAAGTTTGAAGACCCTTGCACTAGATCCTGTATTTATTTAATGATACACAAAAGTCAACCCCCCCTCCCTCTAAAGGTCCTTACCCTTGCAGTGGTATATGTATTCACACTCTCATTAAATGTAAACATTAAATATATTGCCAGGCACCTAGCTCACTATCAGAGTTCAGTATAAGCTTATTCTACCTATTTTCATTGATGAAGAGAACATTCATTGAATAATAGTGAGATGAAGTTTATAGTTCAGAATTCAGAGTATATGCATATTGTCTTTTGTAAGCATAAGCTCTTGAAACCCTTAATTTTACAATTATTAAAGCTGTCATTAAGAGCTTAGATCAGTGATGGGGAAACTTTTAGAGACTGAGTGCCCAAACCGCAACCCAAAATCCACTTATTTATCGCAAAGTGCCAGGGGCGCATCAGCATTGTGGTGCCCTCGGGGGGGGGCAGGGAGGCACCTCTGAGTGCCACCTCTGGGTGCAAAAATGGGCCACCGTGCTGCAAGGCGCAAACATGGCTGCCGCCGCGCCGCAGGGTGCAGATACAAGGCACTGCACCACGCAAGAACGGGGCAGGGCTAGTGAGTATCACACAGGCACTAGCCCCGCCCCATTTGCAGCATGTACGTGCTCACGGCCCCATGCGTGCATGCATGTACAATGCTTCCCCCTCCCTTTTCTTCCAGTCCACCAATCGACAATGGTTGGTGACCTCTGCTCTACCACCTCTACTGGAGCTTGCTAGTCGGCCGCTTCGCCTCCTTTGTGCTGGGTGGGGCTCCTGCTCCGGGCGACGGTGGCGGCCTGATGGACCTGCTGCTGGCGGCGGTGGTGCGTGCCAAGAGAGAGGGCTCTGAGTGCCGCCTAGGTTCGCCACCACTGGCTTAGATAATGAGTATGTATATGAATACAAATAGTTAACTTACAGCAGTCCATTTAGTGAGCATTCAAAGTTACGGCACTGAAAAAAGTGACTTATGACTGTTTTATCGTGCTTATGACCGCTGTAGCACCCCTGTGGTCACGTGATCAAATTCAGATGCTTGGCAACTGAGTCATATTTATGATGGTTGCAGTATCCTGGGGTCATGTGATCACTTTCTGACAAAAGTCAATGGGAGAGACAGATTCACTTATCAATTGTGTTACTAACTTAACAACTGCAGTGATTCACTTAACAACTGTGGCAAGAAAGGCCATAAAATGGGGAAAACTCACTTAACAACGATCTCACTTAGCAACAGAAATTTTGCGCTCAATTCTGGTCGTAAGTCTAGGACTACCTGTAATTTCCACAACTTAGTTTAGTTGGACCGATATTAAAAATACCGCAGGATCAGGACCAGAAAGCCACTCTAAAAGGCAGAAGATTTTTTTGAGCTGGGAGGGAGAAGAGCTTGTTTTATTTTGTTCTGCAACCAACACTTCAAAGGCATGACAAGGATGAGACAATTCAGAAATAGCACTGCTCAATCTTTGACTCGTAGAACAAAACTTAAAACTACATTCCCATTTTGTTTACACACAATTTAGTAAAAAAAAATGGTATCACTAATTTATTAAGAAATTTACAATTAATTAAAATTGCTTGATATCACTGGAAGCCTTACCTCAACTCGACAGTTACAACATTGCCCATCCCCTCAAACAAAGCTCCTTTGTTAAGATGTTTGGCAACCAAACCACGCAATTCCATCTCAGCTTCAGTTGGTAAATTAGTGTCCACCAATGAAAGGCTTCATAAATGAAATAAAAACAAAAAAAACCCACGATTAGGTAATATAGAGCTTTCGTTGTATCCATTTAGTTATAGAGCTACAAAGGCCAGTCCTTAGTACTTGAGAATAATTGTCAAACTTTCAAAGAAAAAGATACCACTTCCAGTTGAGTATGAAGTTCCAGGCATGTCCCATTTAAATAAACAATCAAAACACTACTTGTAATAAAACCAAGAGCCACAAAGTTGCACGCTTCAGTCTTTTGAACTATGGTACGACTCCATATGTTTCAATGTGCATGAATTAGAGACAGGAACGAAAGCATAGCACTGAAGACCATAAACCTCTCAACTAAATTTTCCTTGATTTGGTCTCCTCCCCCCCCCCCTTTCTATAATATCCTTATTCATTGCTCATACTAGGAACAGGAGTTCCATTTGTAATAGTAGCAATAAAATTAGTTGGCTTCTTTTTAAATATCTGTTCTTAGAATGTTGACAAATTTCCTCCAGGCTGGGAAATACATAAATATATATATATTAATGAGCTCTCATACTTTTTATATTTATTTGTCAGGCGCAGGAAATAAGGAGTCCAGACAGTTCAAATGAATATAGGTTAATTGTATGCTAATGTTCTTCTCCACAAGAATCTGAACTACTAATGGTCAAAACAAATTGGTGATAGATAAGAGTCAACAGAATTCAAGGTGGGCTGGACTTAGATTCATAAACTGTCAGAAGACAGAAAGAGGAAGAGCTGCAGAAGTGACAACAGTCAGATAAGAGGCAGCTTAGCTCACAGAAGCAACACGGGCATGGCAAACATCTCAGAAGGCTCCCTCTCTAGTTTCTTGGATTGTAAAGACAAATGGAGAGAGAAGCCCTTTGAGACTTGCAAGACTGATGTCAGCCTTCTGAGGAATTCCAGGTAAGAAGCACACCCAGAAGTACAGGTAGTCCTCGACTTACAACCACAATTGGACCCCAAATTTATGTTACTGAGACATTTGTTAAGTGAATTTTGTCCCATTTACGATCTTTCTTGCCACAGTTAAGTGAATTGCTAGTAACCGTATTACCGTTAGTAATACGGTAGTTAAGTGAATCTGGCTTCTCCATTGACTTTGTTTGTCAGAAGGTCTCAAAAGGTGATCATGTGACTCTGGGACACTGCAATTGTCATAAATATGAGTCAGTTGTCAAGTGTCTGAATTTTGATCATGTGACTATGGGGATGATGCAAAGGTCATAAGTGTGAAAAACGGTCATAAGTCACTTTTTTCAGTGCCGTTGTAACTTTGAACGGTCACTAAATGAACGGCTGAAAGTCGAGAACTACCTGTAGTAGCTACAATTTTATTGTAAGGTGATATCATCAGAATCTTGCTAGTCTGAAAGTACATCTCTTCCTCCTCCCTAAAAACTAGGGGGAGGGTCCCTTCTGAGATGTTTGTCACATCATTATTGCTTCTACCATCTCATTATAGAAAGAATGGGATATGAGTGTAATTCCACATGCTTGACAATTCGGCCTAGGAAAGTAAGAAATCTTTGTCAAGATACTCCAGCTAACCTTAAACAAACAGTTTACACTGAGCTAGGGAACTCCTCAGATAGTTGGCCCTCAACCTATTCAGAAATTAGAACAACAAAAGCACAGCCTTAAATCAGATCCAGAAAGAATTCACTTGTGCATTCATAATGCATCAAGTTACATGTTTGGTAACAATTAAAAACGGTTAATGGGAACAAGTGATATGCACATGCCCCTCTATTATAACAATCCAAGATGCAGCACGCAAAATCATTCTGCCAAGTTCATTTACCTGAAGTCATCTGAAGGTGTTTCAGCTGAGGATTTGCTTGGACTCCCAACATCACTGCCTGTTCCTTGGTGTAATCTGAAAAAGTCAAACTAATTATGAATGTCAAGACAAAATGCATGTGGTTATAGAAAACTCGAACACCTATCATTATTACTATCATTGTTCTAAGGGAGAGGGAATGAAAACCTGGACTGGGAAGAGCAGATTGGGATTTCTGGGAATTGAATAGGCAACTCTAGGAGTACTTTGGATTCACAATGGGCGAATGGCACCTTGTTTTGAGCAGCCCGCTGAACAACCCAGAAGAGTTTGACAACCCGAGACACAATAACTCCAATGTATGACCAACATTGTAAAATTCATTAGATAAATTCATCTGTTGACAGACCTCCTTTAGTAGCAATTTTTTTCTGTTAATTGTGTCTGATTTTTAAAGACTGCCTGGACAAATCCCTGCAGTTTTGTTGGCAAGGTTTTTCAGAAGTGGTTTGCCATTGCTTGCTTCCTAGAGCTTAGCGATAGGGAGTGGTCCAAGATCACCCATCTGGCTTTGTATCTAAGATGGGATTAGAATTAATGATCTCCCGGTTTCTAACCTGAAGCCTTAACCACTATATTACAGCAAACTGGCTCTCATTTGCATCATCATCATCATCATTTTAATCATTGTCAATCCATTGCAGGATGAAGGCCTCTTCCGCATGTTTCCAACATTACAAAACAAGATAGAAAGCCTGCACATGGATCATTAGAGAACAAAGTATACAATATCATCAAGAGAGTAAAAGAATTGAAATGGAAACGGGTGGTCACACAGCAAGAAGAACTGGGCAGGTGGACCAAGGCAGTCATAGAATGGATCCCACTTGATAAAAAGCATCCACGAAAGAGACCTGCAACAAGATGGATCCACGACATAAGCAAGTATTGTAGGCCCAATTGGCAAAAGAAAGTTCAGGACCGTATTGGTTGGAAACATGCATAATAGTCCTTTGAAGGAAAATCAATGCCCGGGGGGGGGGGAATCGAGGCTAGATTTCATGAGCAGACATAACCTTCTACATGATCACAGATGGAAACTAGAAGCTGGACTAAAGTAATTGTTGGATTTATTCGATCAACCATTTTTACTGTTACCAAACATTTAATCTGGTGAACCCGAGATGAATTGAATAACAAGCCCCATCGCTCTCAGCCAACGGGGTGGGACTGCGGGAATGAATTCATCCAAGACCCCCAGATTCGGAAAGGCTGGATTATTATAAAACACGATAAAGGGTTGGTAAGAGAGATCTGCAGCCTTTTATGGTTCAGGCTGGAAACACAGAGCAGAAGAAAGCCCGCAAGGACCCTGCCGCTCTCTTACCCGGAGCCTCGGTAGCCGTACAAGCAGTGGTAACTGTTGCTGCTACGCTCCGGTTTCGGTTCCTCTGGCAAGCCGCCTCCCTCCTCGCTGCTCTCCAGCTCTCTCTCGTCTCCGTCTACGGACTCCTGAAGGGAAGGCAACATCTTTGCTTGCGAACTCGAAGCAAAGAAAATCCGTTCCCCCTATTGCCGTACAGAGCAACGCTCTATTCTTCTCGGCTCCGCACTCTGTCCACATAGCGTCACAAAGGTTCCGGTTACAAACACGTTGTCACGGCCGACAGAAGCAGCCGTAGACTCCTGAAATTGTAAGGATGTTGCAGCCGCGCGCGCGCACACACACACACGTGTCTCTTCAAGAGTCGCCTTGGTTCAGTTAACATTCATTCCCCAATTTTACGGAGTTTTTAAAAAATGGCTTCAGCACGCTGCATTGGATCGGCATTAGCTTATTGTCACTGAAATCAGTGTGATTACATTCACGATTTGTCTAAATAAAGTCATTCTAATTGTAAACTTTATATTTACTTCTGACCTTTGGGCTATAATAAATTGATTTGATTTATACACGATTTACTGATCTCAGTAGAACTCAAAATAGGCATATATATGTGATGGGACGGTCAAATTGTTAATTAGTCCTTGTCTAACTTAATGCTCTCTTTCAGAACGCCACAGATTTTCTCAATGTTCAATTATAATACCGTTACCTTTCCATTGAATCTTAAGGGGATTTATTTCCTAGCACGCACGTACAAGATCGAGCTACACAAGCCTTCGAAGATGCAGCGGCATCCTCGCTGCTTTTAAAAAAAGATCTCATCGAGTTGGAAGAATCTGATTCATTTGCAGAAACAATCTTATTCAGGTGGAAGGAACATGAAAGTCATCGTTATTTCTAAACCAGAGAATGGCAAGCAACAATTTTAGGACAAGGATATTGAGCTCGGCTGCCTCCTGCGCATCTCTCTCCCGAACTAAACTTCAGTGTTTTAAAAGAATCGCTAAGTCGCAGAGGGGAAAGAACACCCACAAAAACACAACCCACGCGGGCAAGAAGCGCGCATCGACTCTAGAAGATAATTTCCGCTGCACCGCATGCCGGGAAAGAACGGATGACGTCACAATTCGTGAGGTCTCCTCGACCATACACGTGCCCCCCCTCTCCCGCGTTGCATTTTGGGAAGGCGAGGGATTCGGCGGACGAGCGGCCATTTTATGCCTGGCTGAGAAGCGGAGAAGAGGGAAGTTCGCGCGGTCGGCGGTCGCGCTCAGTCACATTCGCTGTTTTGGGAGTTTTTGCCGGCTGAGCCGTTGCCTTTCCGCCATGGGTCGGAAGAAGAAGAAGCAGCTAAAGCCTTGGTGCTGGTATCCTTTTCTACGCGGAGGGCCGCTGCCTCTCGTTTCAAATCGGGAGGGAGGCCCGACTGGCCTGCTTCGGGTAGCGGCCTCTTTCCTCTGGTGTTGGAACGCCTCGGCGGCCTGTTTTATTGAAAGGAGGGGGCGACGGCAGGAAAGACGTTTCAAAAAGCTCTCGGCTTTTCACTGCCATATATAATAGTCCGGATTTCTTCGCTCCAGAGCCGGAGCCTTAAAGAGCTTCAGAGCTGCCGCCTTTTGGGATTCACGCCCCACCCCCTTTGTTCCTGCACCATTTGGGAAATTAGAAATTGCATACCTGTATTCAAGAGAAAATAGGTTAGATTGTTTTTGTGTGCGCGTGTTTTTATTCAGCAGCATATCCGTTCTTACAGTATGGGCTGCTGCCGTCGCTAACCTTACGCCCTACTATTTGCCCTAATATTTATGGATAACAAAAGGCATATTTTGTTAAATTATGGATATCGTGCTGGTGTAGTAGGCCGAAACTGTAGCCTGTTTTTGCTGAATGTTTGCCAGATACCTAGATTTTATTTCTCTTTACCTCTCGGTAGCTTAAGTTGAGAAAGTGGCATGACGTTTATTTAAAGTATTGGATAGTTTTGTTCTTTGTTTGTGGTAGCTTTACACACACACACATACAATTTATATGCTATCCATTTCCCAGATAAGGTGACTCTTGATTGGCTAACTATGTAACTATATAAGCTAACTGTCCATTTTCTTTCAAAAAAGCAAAACCAGCAGTACAGTTGAACAAGTTGAGAAACAATATTGTTACTTCTGTATGTTCAGAGAGTCAGCATGGCTTTCCCTTATTCCAAACCCTGTAGAATGGGCAAAGAACATATGTGCGAAATAGTATTGTAAACAATGCTTGGCTATTCAGCACATAAAAAATTGTGGGGTTCTAACCTTGAAAATTCTTCATCCTATCATTTAACATGGGAGTTATAGTCACGTTATACATCTTTGGCCTGGATGATTGAGTCTTCATTGACACATTGCAAGCCATTTGGGGGAGAAACCCCTGGAGTTGATTTGGCAAGAGTTGGTGCATTCTAACAACTCTAACACTGCCTAGCCAGTTTTGCTCTGACTGATGAAGTTGCTTGAATGAGCAGTGAAGCATCTCAGATTAACAAAGTTTGGTCTAGTTGCCATGATTCAACCTTTAGAATCCCTTTATAAGTTAGTAACTGCTGGATGCTTTGTAAGTTGCCTTTCCTGATGAGAAAATGTATCAGATTTGTGAAATCCTGATTTATAAAAGTAATTGAAATTTAATTAGAAATGAGTTTACCTTTATAGCTTTCTTTAAAACTGATTATAGCAATGTTGACTAACATATAGGTTTAAGTTTAACTTACATGTTTGACTTCTTTAACAATGTGGAATAGGTATTGTAACAGGGATTTTGATGATGAGAAAATTCTTATTCAGCACCAAAAAGCAAAGCACTTTAAATGCCATATATGTCATAAGAAACTGTATACTGGGCCTGGTTTAGCTATACATTGTATGCAGGTAAGTACCATAATATACCCATATATATAGAATTATTTGTGTTATTGTTTATATATGCTTTTGTTTTATAATCTTTACATTCTTAAGAAAATGAAAGCTTTAGTAATTTGTTATTCACAAATGCCTTTGATGTACAAGTAGTCCTTGACTTATGACTGTAATAGAACCCAGAGTTAGCATCCTAGGTCATGCTGGTTGTTAAGTGGGTCATGTGGCCCATCTGATTCTACAACATTTTTTGCAATGGGTTATTAAGCAACTCACCATGATTGTTAAATAAACCCATTGTCCACAGCGGGCATTTTTTGCCAGAAATTGGAAGTAAATGCCAAACATCCAAAATATGATCACATGAATGGAGCGTTAGCAGAACTTCAAATCAAGATCGTATGTACCTTTTGGGGATTCATCATAACAGCAGCTATAAGTCGAAGATTACCCACATTATAAGAGTGACTGCATCAGTAGAAGATTGGAGTTATTTGATCAGAAAATAAGCAAAATTGATAATAGGTATATATGGAGAGGTGTCACCTAAAGTTTTGAAAGTATCCATTAATAAAAGTGAAAGACAAGTTATGTAAAACGTTCCATGCTGGCGCGATTTGGTACCTGTAGATTCTGTTTTTCTTTTAGAATGTGGTGGTCCAAGCATTTTTTAATTGATTTGCAGATTTCCAGAATTGTTCAAGAAAACAAAAGCTAGAATATTCAGATCCCAGTTGAAAAAGATTTGAGAACACCAGCAGTGTTGGCGTGTTTGTTCTAACTGTTGATAGCAACTTAAGGAAGTTATGGCTCTTCCTGGTGTTATGTAGTAGCTAAACCAGGAAAAGGTTATCTTTTCATTTTAACATTAAATTAAGATATTGTGATTGAATCTGGTAAGCTTCATAGCTAAATGGACATCTAAACTTAAAGCTCTATAGTTATAGTCTCTAATATACATCCTGTTTACATTAGCTTGGATTTCTCTTTCTTAAGGTACATAAGGAAACAATTGATGCTGTTCCAAATGCAATACCAGGAAGAACTGATATTGAACTGGAAATATATGGTATGGAAGGCATTCCTGAAAAAGACATGGATGAAAGGAGAAGGCTGCTTGAACAAAAAACTCAAGGTAAATGGAAACACTAACTGATACTTATACTGAACCTTTGCAACATGATCCTTCTTTGATTAGGCAGACCATTCAGTCTCATTCTATTTGTAGTTGTGTTGCTGCAACATATTCAAAAACATCTACATGGAAAATGTAGAAATTGATATGAATAATAGTCATGGATTGACATGGATAATGTTGAAAATAGTATTGATTATACCTGGAGTGATATTACAATAATTTATATATTTTAAAATTCTCAGTGGCTTACAATAGTAAAGCATTAAAAATATATGACATAAAATTGTCTCAGTTGCCATCCTCCAATTAAAACTAATTCTTTTTAGCTTAGTGGAAAATAGTTTTTATCAATTTACTGAAGGATAAAAGAATGAAAGTTAATCTGATCTTATGAGGCAAGCATATCACTAATTAAATTATAAATTTAAGCTGGCAAAACTTTATTGAAGAATCTGGATTGGGATAAGATGAGCTTCATTTTAAAATGGAGGCATCAATAACCTCTGCTTTGCTGATGATACTACCCCTCAATAGCTGAAAATGCAAAGTACTAAGATTAAATATAAAGAAGATGAAACTAACGACTACAGGTAGAACGACCAACCTTAGAAATGGTAATGAAGATATCAAAGTGGTGAATAGTTTCTGCCTTTTAAGATTAACTATCAACAGTAAAGGAACAAATAGTGAAGAAATTTGCTTCAGACTAGCACTTGGTAGAGCAGCTATGAAGGCCATGGATAAGATATTCAAATGCTATGAAATGCCTATACCTACAAACAACTGAATAGTGCAAGCAATGATATTCCCTATAATGCTCTATGGAAGCGAAAGTTTGACTTGAAGGATAGGAAGTGTATTGTGTGTTGGTGTTGGTGACCAAGTTCAAATTATCGTACTTTGGACATAATTCTTTGGAGAAGGCTGTAATGCAGACAGAGGTGAAAGAGAGAATGACCAACAGCAAAATGGGTGGATTCAGTTACAGTGGTGATGAATGCCCTGTTGGAAAACAGGGTTATGTTCTTTGCAGCTTTATATGCTGCCCACATGGAATAACTCACCAAAAAATGGGCATAATAGATGTTTATAAGTATGTACTGGTTTTGATTTCACTAACCGATGCGTTGGGCTGATTTTGCTGTGAAATGGGGGAAAACAAGTATTTAAATGGTTTTGAAAAGGATCTTGCTCAAAATGTTTGTGATTATTTATTCTTTTGCGCAGGAATATCTTGCAATATAGAAATACGATAATTACAGTAAAAAGAATGGTTACTTTTTGTGACACAGCATTGTGACACAGCCTTAACCTGAATGTTGAAACTATTAGCAGAAAGCCAGAAAAAGAAACAACAAGATGATTCTGATGAATATGATGATGATGAGTCTTCAGCTTCCACCTCATTTCAAGCACAGCCTGTGCAACCACAGCAGGGATATATACCACCAATGGCACAGCCAGGCTTACCTCCTGTGCCAGGTGCACCCGGAATTCCTCCAGGTAGTTATACAGGTAGAAATAATTACATCTGCTTTAGAATTTTTTTTACTAATATGAAAGACTTTAATAGAATATTGTTTTGAATCAGCATAGTGATGTTTTACTGTATTTTAGCTATGTTAATCATTTTCTTACTTAACATATAAGAACCGGACAATGTTCAGTGGGGATTAAATCTAAATTAGAGAAGTAATGTCTTTTGCTTCCATCTGTCCTCAGAGACTCTTCTGGCTTTTTTTTTTAGTTCTCAATGTGTTCTTAAAAGTGAAAAATAGGTATTTATCTTACAAGACTTTTGATTTGGTTGCTACAAAACATGTTAACGTGGTCAGTAGACATTCCCCTGCTTTTTGGAATTGGATTGTCTTTACAGAGCGGTATCTGAGCATGGTAAAATATACAGGGAGCAGATCTGAATGGTAGTTTTGAGCATTTCATAAACAGTTAAATTAACACTAGAAAACCCAATGACGAAATCCAGTGGATTGTAGTAATTGTTAGTTTTCCATGGCTTCATACGTTAAAGAAAATGGTCAAGAGTTTCACATATGTTTATCCACTAAAAAAATGGACTATTCATTTACAGGTCAGTTAATATACATTCTGACTTCTAGGTATACCACCATTAATGGCAGGTGTTCCACCAATGATGCCAGGAATGCCTCCAGTCATGCCTGGAATGCCACCTGGGTAAGTGTGATCGATGTTTAGGCAACAGCCTGCTTTATGCTTTCATTTGATTTACTTCACCTGTGGGGCTTTGTTTTACAAGCTGCACAATTGGTGATTTGGCAATCCTGTCCTAACTGGTCAGGACATCCCTTGTTTATTCTTTCAAGAATGTTCAGTAGTGTTTTCCAATGTAGTTTTTCTAACTGCTAAGACTTTCATAGTATTTTGAGTTGTAAGTTAAGATTAATGGGGGATAGCCACTCATCTCCTGTGTTACTGGGTTCTGTCATTACCTAGAAGAGAATGGGAAGGACACTGAAATCAAGTAAAGAAGTAGATAGACAATTATTTCTTACATTTTTAACTCAAAATACTGGCTTTTGCAGGCATGGATATTTTTTTATTTATTGTGATTTTTTTTATCCCACCGTTAATATTTTATAAATAATCCAAGGGAATGAGCATACTTCATACACCTTCTTCCTCCTATTTTCCCCTCAGCAACAACCCTGTGAGGTGGGCTGGGTGCCGAGAGAGAGTGACTGGCCCAAAGTCACACAGATGGCTTTCATGCCTAAGGCAGGACTAGAATTCATGGTCTTCTGGTTTCTAGGCCAGCACATTAACTCTAGAGTTTAGACCAAACGGGGGGTATGTATAGGCTGCCAGTTGCTTCGTTCTATCTTTTTCTTCCCAAAAAGAGTTGGATTATGATAGCTCTACTGTATTAGAATTAAGGCAGGAATGTGTGCTAAAAATCCGATATAGCCAAAGTTATTTGAAGGCAGGTATTTACATTGCTCAGCTGGTAAAAATCCTCAGGACATTTTAATACCCCAGAGTGCCATTCTTTTTCAGAGATCTCATCAGAGTCTCTCAATTTTACAGGATGATGCCAATGGGTGGGATGATGCCTCCAGGACCAGGAATCCCACCTCTCATGCCTGGTATGCCACCAGGTAGGTCAGGAATGACGAATCCATATTGTGGTGAGAGTTATTTACTTTTTTCAATTGGATCTAAGGTTGCTACAGTTCTGGGATAAAAGACAGGGACAGAGAGCAGCTGTTCATGGGAATTAGAAAGAGGGTGCACAGGAACAAAAATGTCTTAAGTGCAGGCATTAACGACTGCAGACAGGAGCTTTTTCCATCCTGCTCTGTCGACTGATAAATTTCTATTAACCCATAAGCTGCATTTTTGATTGAAACATGAAAGCCCTTTTTCTTTTGGCTGTAGACTTTGGAATAGTTCCAAAAGAACCTATATTAAATGTTGATGTTCAAGTTAATTTGATCCTTCAAAAATGGTTAAAAAAAAAAAACTGCTTCCAAGAATGTGCTATTAATATAAGGACTAGTTTGTACATGCATTTCTGTATAACAGTTCTCTATAAAATATTTTTGGAAATTCTTATCACTGCTTGAATTGTGTAATAGTTTTAGTGTATATTTACATATTTTATTGTTTACTCAATTTGTCTTTTATGTTACTTATTTTTATTTGGGTAATATTGTAAGCCATTGTAATATACAAGTAGTTTCAGCATGTTCTCAGAATTTAAAATAGATACATTTAACCATGGGGTGAAAGAATAATAACATTGTTTGCAAGGAATTAGAAAATGTGATAGATTCTCACCCTAGGAAGGGTTTGCCCTTAAAGGAGGCCTAAAAATATTTTATATAAATAAATGTTATCTCCAAATGTTATCTTCTAATAAATAAAAGGTTACAGTTTTTCAATGATTAAATTAAAATTGATACGTTAAAAGCCTTCCTTAAAACAGAATTCGGAATCTAAATCCCAGCCAGGAATAGTATCCTTTGTACTCCTCTTGTGACTTGGCCCATACAAAAGACATGTCTCTCAGGGATTCAGAATAGACTTTCCAGTGAGGGTTCTCAAAACCTTCTTCTCCTTGTTACCACGTAGATAGACTGATTCAGTCTTACAATCATATCAAAAATATAAAACAAAGATAAAAGACAGGATGTAATTCCAGGGTAAAATAGATGAAAGAAAATACAGTGATAAAATGCATATGTGGCAAGTACAATCAATATTCAGGTAAATACTTCATTTTTATAGGATAGCCCAATCTGTTCAATATAACGGGTCCTTAGATCAGTTGCCTTAACTATAAACTTAGCAGTTCTACTCAATCTAAACAACATTACCAAGTATATCTCTGCATTTAATGCTTCTTTGTCTGATGTGTTAGCCCTCTGACGGAAGGTAACAGTGTTTGTGATCTTGACAGTGATATTAATAAAATCCTCACCAAAGTATAATCAGAAATAATTTTGCTACAGGTATGCCGCCACCTGTTGGTCCTCGCCCTGGAATGCCTCCAATGACACAAGCCCAGCCCGTGACTAATCCGGGTGTTCTTAATAGACCTCCAGCTCCTGTCATTGCAGCACCAACTCCCCAACCACCAGTTACCAAACCATTGTTTCCTAGTGCCGGACAAGTAAGTTTTTAAAAATCTAATTACCAAAAAGCTTCAGTGCATTAATTTTCTTTCTTTTCATATATGTTTAAATAGTGAATTACAGTTCAAAAACAGTGGTGTGTTAACCAAAATTGCCAAATGGTATTATCTCATACTTCGTATTGCATTTTATATATGCTGTATTCTTGTCAAAGTTTTCCTATTTACATCTAGTTTTTTTTCTGCGAAGAACGTAAATACTTCTGTCAGTCCAAACTCAGAAGAGAGGGAGGGATGGTAGGTAAAGAGAATAAGTAACGTTTTCTTTAGCACATATTCAGGAAATAGTTCTAATACCCACTTAATAGCCATTTTATTATCCTTAGAAACATGTTTTGTTCTTATAAAAATGAAGAAAGCAGAGTATTCTGTTCTGCATTTTTTTTATACTGACTTAAAATAAATTATATGTTGATACTGGAGAAGAAAATAGTTACATACAGTATATTAACTGTTTAAAATCTAAAGTAACAATTATTTTTGCAAGTTAAAGCAGTACCAGCTCTTTAACAGAATTGAGAGTGGATGAGTTATGTCTTCTATTTGCATTATAAATGAAGGTTTTTGTTTTTTAACTATAGACTTGCAAGCAGAACTTTTGAATTTCTGCAAGGGAGAGAATCTGTAGGGTTCTGTGTAGAAGGCTCACTCACAAGCTGCACCAAACAGCTGGTTTGGAGTAGTTCATGTCCAAACCAAAACATGTATATTTGGTCTGAGAATGGAATGAAATGCTATTATTTTGTTCCAGATAAGGATTGAAACACTGTTGTTAATAGGAAGCAGTGTTTAAGAAGGCAGGAAAGGGGCTTCAAGGACTACAGACAGGTGGGGCTGGTGACGTGTGTCTTGTTGGGAACTACTGGAGGGACAAGAAGAGGCAATACACACTAGCCTTGTTCTTCTCATCCTGTAAAATCATCCAGAATCCTTGCTAGTATATTTTAGCCGAAGCATGGAACAACGGAAACATCATGTTTTTCTTTTTCTTGAACCACAGCCCACCTGGAACAGTTTGTCAGAATTTATACATGGTGCTTGTTTCAGGCTCAAAACAAAAGAACATGTTACATTTTATGCGCATCCCTATTCATATACAAAAATCAGTCTGAGCTTTTCCCTCTTTGTTATTTTTATGCATTCATTTGGAGACTGTTTACTGTTTCCTTTCTTTTGTGCTACAGATGGGGACACCTGTCACAAGCTCAAGTACAACTTCATCCAATTCAGAACTGTCAGCACCTTCTAAAGCTCTGTTTCCTAGCACAGCACAAGTACGCAGGAAGTTGCAGTTAAACATTGCTTTGCCAATTAACCCTTTAAACCGTTATGTATACTTTAAAATCTTCTGCCTAAACATTGTCAGATAAATTGTGATTTCCTGATTATGTTTAGTTGTTCAGCGCAATCTGAGAATTCATGAATAATAATTGGGTAATAAAAAATAAATAAATTCTACATTGTGGTTCTAAAGGGTTAAAAAGAGAGCATGAAAGCAGTTAAGTGCATTTAGTGGGCAGTGGTTTACTTGATGCATGGTTTATTTTTTCTAATTTATGCTACTCTGATACATCATGTTAAATGTTAAATGCATCATGTGCTAAATCCCAACTTACCCAGTCTTGTTTTGGAGTTCAGTGATTAGTTCGAAATAATGTGCTGTTTGCTTGCCAAAGCATTCTGTCATATGTGAAACTAAGAGCTCTTTTGTTGTGCATAAATAAAGCCTTTCAAGCTTGTACTTTCCCATTGAACTTAAATATAGCTTTCATGGGTTGTAGGACAGGAAAATGGAAAACTGCAAGTGAAAATTTGAGATGTCTCAGAACATCAATGTATTCTTATTCAAGGGATTATTTTAAACAAATTTAACATAAAAGTCGACATCCTGAGGTTCAGCCTTAAACATTCTGTTTGAATACGAATTTATCTCAGCTGATATTCCTAGATTAAATTGGTTTTTATTTTGAAAAACCAAACATCTTATTATACAGTGTATAATACACAAAATGACAGATGGAGATAGTTTGCTCCTATTTGTTCTTGACATCTCAAACTTTGCAGTATGTTTGTGTTGTAGGATTTATTTATTTATTTTTAGTTTGCTCCTTTTTGTGATAAAATAGAACTTTTATTTTGGGTTAATTTAGCTGTATCAGTATATGATAACGTTATAAAGTTTATTTAAAAGATAATATACTTATATTTTTAATTTTGTATTTTTAAATACAGGCTCAAGCGACTGTTCCAGGCCCAGTTGGTACAGATTTCAAACCTTTGAATAATGCACCTGCAACTTCTACAGAACCACCCAAACCTACATTCCCTGCTTACACACAATCTACAACATCCACCACTAATACAACAAATAGTACTGCAGTTAAACCTGCTACTTCTATAACAAGTAAGCCTGCTACTCTTACAACAACCAGCGCAACCAGTAAGTTGATCCATCCAGATGAGGATATATCCTTGGTAAGTTAAAGATAATTTTCCCATGCCTTTTTTTATGATAAGATTACAGCTTAAGTAAAAGTTTTCAACTTCCCATATGATTTACCATGGTTAAAACAGTTTAATTCTCAAAGCCTATCCTTTGTAATATTTGGAGTGCTTCATTTTTGAGAGTTCAGGTGATTTAATAATTCTATATTTAATTCCTGCTTTTATTGAGATAGCAATTAATACA
The DNA here is from genome assembly GCA_023970755.1 of Azemiops feae. Lineage (NCBI taxonomy): Eukaryota > Metazoa > Chordata > Lepidosauria > Squamata > Viperidae > Azemiops > Azemiops feae. The sequence continues at coordinate 1,144,621 of JALGBA010003859.1, read as the reverse complement.
GAACTTCATAAACTGAATTTATATCCTAGAATACATATCTACTTAATATGATTTGATTACCAAAGTTTATCCATTAGAACTTCCTTGAACTATAATTAACTACTGCCATGAGAATAGTGTCTCAACTGTATCTGTGTTTCAGAATGAAGCTTATTTTGATTTTGCACTGATTAGATATCCTCCATGTGTTTCCCTTCATAGGAAGAAAGAAGAGCCCAGTTACCCAAATACCAGCGTAATCTCCCTCGACCAGGGCAGGCATCTATGGGCAATCCACCAGTTGGACCAATTGGAGGTATGATGCCACCACAGCCAGGAATTCCCCCCCAACAACAAGGAATGAGACCACCAATGCCACCTCATGGTAATAACAAATTAAGCTGTGTTGGAAGCTCATGAAATGTATTTAATTGTGGAATTAAGTGACATATACTAATAGCAATATTGCTTAATGTAGATGTAACTTCATTCTTTCAAATTTTGCTTTTCAGGTCAGTATGGTGCTCATCACCAGGGCATGCCAGGGTATCTTCCTGGTGCAATGCCTCCATATGGTCAAGGGCCCCCAATGGTGCCTCCTTATCAAGGTGGACCTCCTAGACCGCCAATGGGAATGAGACCTCCTGTAATGTCGCAAGGTGGCCGCTACTGATGCTACTGCAAACGTTCTAATAGGTTTGGAGATTAAACCTTTTCTCATCTTGTGCTGTTAATATAGCCAAGCTTCCATCAATTAAAACTTCGTTGTGACTTTTAGGGGAAAAATCTTTCCACATACAAGGAACTGTTGGACATTATTTTACATGGGAAAAATTATTTAGAATAATAAAACGGAACTTTCCCTGATGTTGCAATTTATACTGTATGGCTTCTTTTTCATGTTTCATCTAGGTTTTTAGAAGTGAAGTATAGTAAATATGGTTCGTTAAATTGTGAAGGCGCTGGAATTACATGAACATACCATCTTTAAAGGCAAGTTCTGTAACCTTATGTTGCTGTTCATAAATGATGCCTTCACAGCACTTCAAGTGCTGTTGGACTTCATGTCCCCAACAATAGTTTGGTGAGGGCTTTAACTGTTGTCATCTAGTTGTACACCTAAATCTGGATTGTGTAACCATATTTAATGTAGAGTTCCTCCTGTTCCAGGGTTTATAGAATTGACCCACTAAATTCATGTGATTTTCTGTATTGTTTAACTTCATTGTAATAAAACAAAAGAAAAAAATTGTCCTTTTATTCATGACCAGCTGTGGACATCTGCCTGAAGGTTTGTACTGATGCATGCTACGATAGCTTGTCGTATAATAAATACAATACAATTCCTGATGCTACATTGATATTTCCTGAATTGTTTGATCAAGTAGATATAGACCTGTACACTTATTAACAAGACACAACAAATAAATTTGTCCAATTTTCTTCATGGATTTTTAAGGGTTTGCCATTCAGTTGATTAGAATTTGCTCGTCACAAGTTGTTGATATATGTTGGTTTCTACGAAGTACATTTTATTATTCAATACTTTGACTCAGGTTTCTTAAAGTAATATTTTACAAAGTTTAGGTATTAGATAATAGTGCAGTCATTGTTTATAAACTAATAGATTTATCATAAAATCTTATTTTTAAAACAATCCTGATGTGGAGAAAGATATTGCTTAGAAATTGGAAAGTGAGGACTGGTCTAGTTAAAAGCTACAATACAGCTGGAAGTTGTCCAATATAATATCTTCTATGATGTGATTTACTAGACTTGTGGAGGGTTAGGCCTACATGACAGGATCATTCCGCGAAGGATACTGGAATTGCTGTGTGAAATTCCAGCTGGTTCTTTAACTGGACTGATTCCCATTTATGAAACTTAACCGGAAAGTAGGAACACAATTCTTTCCTTCAGAAGGGGGCAATGAGTGGCTGTCGATTGTAAGTTAAAAGGTGTAGCATATTTGGGAGACTGTCCAAATATTTTAGGCCTTAAATTTTTAATGTTCTAGTTTTATATCTGATAATAATGTGATGAAAAACCTTTCCTTGAGAGCCAGGCATAAGAAGACATCCTTGAGTATTCTTTATTAATTGATATTGTAAATGAAATATTTTGTTCTTTTTTTCTGCTCCAGTGGCAGTTATACATGTTAATACCACCAATTATTAATGTCTGAATTACTGCTAATTAGTTTTTTCAACACTATTGGTACATATTTGAAAATTCTGGCTTTGTGGTACTCACAAAGTCTTATTAATTCTCTACATATGTCTCTTTTTTCCTTAATACTCTTCATCAAATGCAGAACTGTATAATTGGCACTCTAAATATGTGTCTTTCTGATTTGATCACTTATTTATTCAAAGAAGATATAAAAATAGACAATCATGGTCACTTGGCTCTTTATTTTTTGTTTTGTTATGTTACATTTTTGCCCCATTGCAGTAGCCTTCGTGTAGTTAGATATCTTAACCACCTTCCAAAGAATTTATATGGTCACATGGATGAGAATAGCTGGTATATGTGGAGCTTGCTTCATGTAGATTCTTCTATTAATGTGGCAAGCAACTCCTCAGTTTAAAAATAGCTTATTAAATAGCTATTATCTGTGAAGTTTGTGGATACATACAGCTTCTTTGGATTGTGCCATTTGTTTGCTAGTTTTCAGTTCATATGATAGTTGTAAAGATTTTTTCCAAGAAACTTGCTAAATATAATAAAAAAATTTTTACACGATTCACCAAAAATGTTTTTCTGGAAGCATGGTTTATATCATATGAGTTCTTTGGAAACAGTCGAGTAGTATCAATTGCTTAACTTAAAACTGTATACTTTTAGTTATAGCATATTCTGATAAGAATTTTTATTGTTTCAGTGGTATTGTTCCTTTAGCACTGCAGAAAAATTGAGTTCTGCTTGTACTGTATACTTGGCTTGTTAATACTTACTTTGTTTTCAGTGGGAGAGGGCAATATGGACCCAGGAGCAGATCTGTGTGTCTCCTCCTGATTGGGAAAGGGACACATGGTTTCTGTCAGGAAATAAGGTTGTGTTTCCTACTATAAAATTAACAATAGAACAACTGCATCTTCAAGGTATAAGCAAGGTGTTTATTTTTATTTTAGAGAATTCAGATACTCAGTAAAACATATATTTTTTTTAGCGTATAAAGGGCTTATTTATTTTGTTTTCTCTGTAGCCTGGGTTCAAACAGTATAGAATATAACAGGTACCTTTTTTATTTGAAATAAAATAAATAATTGACTGGCCATAGTGAAAAAGAACTATGGGAACATAATTTTGAATACTGATTTTATTTATATTTAAATGCATAGTCCTGGCATTTATTAATACATATCACAATTGTCTTAATAATTGTACCGGTCTAGCTACTTACATAAGTGGTATAAATTTTTGAAAAGCAGATGGATGTTCTTCTAACATTTAAAAACTTTTATTGAATTAGTACAGAATACTCCATTGCTTGCAACACCTGCTGTCAACTGTGTTACATAGCAGTTGTCAATTTTTAAGGTGAGCTCAATTGGAAATTTTTCCCTATAGAAGTCAAAGCTGATTTATAAATTCCACGTCACATATGGACCTAAGATTTTGAGACCAAACTTTCATTTGATCACTGGAATTCTGTTACTATTGATTGCATGTACTTTTAGCCTTAATTGGATCATGTTTTTCTAAAATTTTAAATTTTCTTCTTCCTATAGCCCTGCCATAGGACAGGCTGAGGCAGAGTCTCAGTGTTGCCCTGTTCAGTCTGAGGCAAGTGGGATTTATTTTATTCATTCTAGGGGCTTTCACAGCTATATAGCTGTTGGATATTTATGTCCCCAAACTTGCAGCAAGTTTGGTGAAGGCTCCTATGTTTAATTTAATATAGGATTTTTATAATATTTTGATGGGCTCTATATTAATATTGATATAGTATAACACTGCTGCTTTCAATTTACTATTAGCAAGAAGTCCTAACGTGGGATAAACATTTGCTGAACTAATCTCCTTGATATCCCCTCTGAAATTTGGGTTAGCGGTACCATTTTTTTAAACAATGAAATAACTTGTTTTTAAAATACTGTGATAAATTGATGAGATTCGCGAGTTCTGTTACCTGTGTTTAGTATTTTAAGAAAATGCCTATGTTACAATTTGCGTTTTCTTCATTGATACCTGTTTCTGAGACTTGGAGTAAATAATCTTTGCTTAAGCTAAATTTATGTTAAAATTATTTATCATAAATATTAATGTAGAGCCTGAAGAGAAGAAAAATGTAGATATGAGTTTTGTAAGAAAAACGGGGTAAATATTTACAAGGAAACCATTTCTTTATCAGCCTTTCTTCTCAAGATAAACAATTTGCAAAATTTATATGCTCTGAAAAATATATTTTGAGCTTTTTCAGTGTTATTTGAATGCTTCAGTAGAAATGGTCTTGCTGACTTCTTGTAAAACATGCACAAAAACATGTAGTTTGTTTTAAAGTAATAATGTAATTTCTGAGGAATGCTTATAAGATTTCGAAGAAAAAATTAAGAGCAACAGCCCTTGAAACAAATACAACTACAAAAGTTAGACTATCTACAGAAAAATCCAGATTTTCCTGGCAGTCTCTTCACTTGCCCTTGCAGAGTCTCAAACTGCTTCTTAAAATTGAATTTTTTAAAGAGCTTGGGGGATTTGACATGAGAGCTCTTCTAAAGGGAAAATCTGAGAAAAGTACTGTGCTTGTTGGTCGTGGTTTTCCCTGATGTGGTCTTTAGAGTCCTCAAACTGCTTTTCCAGCTTCCAGTTTTTCTGGTATCCAATAACTACAGATGTAATGTGCTTACCTTGATGGGGTTTTAAATGTTTAAAGCTATTGCTGTTATAACACTTAATAGCATGGTTGGGTCCCTGTTATTTTTCTCACAGGTATCCAGAAGCATCTGTGATTTCTTCTAAAATTCTGGACAGATTAATTTGGGGGATTTTCCATACGAGTTTGTCAGCTCAGTACCAATTGCATTCAAATTATTATTCAGTGTTTAACACACAAGCCACAATAGTTTAGATTAAAAACTATAAGATAAAATAAAATGAGCAGTTTTTATATGTTTTGAAACCTCTATTCAGTTTAATATTCATATGATAACCTAATGTTTTATTGAAATAGTAGTGTTGAACTCATAGCTTTTGTTAATTCAGTTCATAAGAAGAATAGCCAGTATGTTATAATGCCCTTTTTGTCTTTATATCATAACATAAATATATGTTATAAGTATGTCTCTTGATCTAAATGCATCAGCTTAGAATGTCATTACTAGATAAATAGGGATAGCAAAAATGTGTCATTAACACTGAATGTCTTCATCCACATTAGGTCTGTTTTATTACACACCACTGACTTTTTCTAGTCTTAAGCGTTTGCTTCCAAGCAGCGTTCATAGTTATAATAGTATGGATAAATGCTTCTTGTTGAACACCTTTGACCATTTTAATCACAATATAACCAGGAATTACCACCTTGACATCTTTGGATTCATTCATTCTGATCATTGAAAATAAACGTTCTACCAATTCTGTGACAAATATCATCACAGAATTTCAAAATATTACCCAAACTCTTCTGAAAAAGCAGTCTGGGGTTTGTGTTGACTAGCAATTCAAAGAGAAGGTACCACCAATTCCCACATTGTACATTTCCTTTCTCAATTTCCCTGTAAGAGTTCTAGTTTTTGAGTGGTTTCTTTTCAAAGTTTAAGCAGTGGTTTCAGAGTTCTAGGAGGACAACTGTAGAGTGAAAATGTATTGATAAGTATGCATATATTGATGCATGCATGGTTAGAATGCTGTTTTAATCCAACCTAATAATCTGATGTCACAAATAATGCTGTTGTATTGATGGTGCTTGTGTTTTATGTGAAACAGTAGAAATCCATTATATTATGCTAGGAAACATAGCTTTGCTTGGGTTGGACTGTTGCTGCCGGAATGCAATGCTCATCTTGTCTAAATCTAAAAAGATACCTCAAATAATTTATAATTAGACCAATAGCCTAAGTATATTATAAGTTAATTTTACTAACAACCCTATTTAGCAAGCAACAGTTTGACTTAATGTAACATGGTTCTTTGATTTTGGCCATTTTCATTATTTTAACCTAGGTTTAACAGAAACACATAATTGGTATTAAAATTGCATGTCCATACAGCACTGGATTGATTTGCATTACAATAATCGGTTATTTCCCAAGTGAAAAATATTTTATATAATTAAAATGTTATATATCAATGTGATACACAATTTATAAGAAACTATAAAGTTGCTCCTAAAGTATTTATTGCACTGAATAGCATTAAAAGATATCTGATCTTGCTGTGTGAAATATATTAATGATGTCTCAGCTACAAAAATATCCAAGCAATTATGAATGGAATAAAAGAATTGAGTATTACTGAAATAAGAGATATCTTGTATTCTACGTCATGTTTTTACAAGGAAGTTTGGTGTTACATTTCAGCTCTGAGACCTTAAGATTTGGACTTACTGTACTCTGTTGTGAAGTTAAAGCCAATTTGTAGGCTTGCTTTTGGGTTTGTGAGTTTTTTTTCCATTCATTATCGAGAGAAATTCAGTTACAAGATATGTGCTGGCCTTGAAATTTGTGTTCAAGACACATTGTCAGTTAATTTTTATTTTTAAATTAAAGTTACTGCACTACTGCCACACCTGCTAGGATAATACATATTTATGTCAGAAATATGTCGATGGACAATGTAGTTATGATGCAGGTAAGGAATTTCATTATCAGTAAAGTCGCTAATATATATCTTTGCTGACAGTTCTTGAACATTGGCTTGCCAAACGTTCCTTTCAAAATTTTGTATTTGGCATAATATGGGCTGAGTGTTTGGAGTGAAGTATAAATTAGGTTGTATCTTAGAAATGTACATCCTTTTAGGTCAAATTCAACTAGTGATTCTATTTTTATTCTGCACGAACACAACCCATTCTTGAATGTTTAAATGTTCCATGTATATGTCAGAAGTGATAGAAGAACACAGTTTTCACTGAAGCTCTTAAAAGATTTCCACATCATAGCACAACAACCATTTAACAGTCAAGTGTTTAACTGGCTAATTAATCATGAGGAATTTTTTTTTATTCAAATAAGCATAAAACCTGGGGTTTGATTTTTACAATTTAAACTTAAATCATGATTTAAGCTCCTTTTTGTTTAATATAATTTGTGTTTTTGTTGACTAGCAGCAGAATTTCAGCATTTGCTTCTTACTGGTAGAGAAGAAAAAATCCCACAGCACTGCCAGTACAGGTTAGTTTAATCTGTAAGTACCGTGATGTTTGTTTGAAATCCTGTACTACAAATAATATGTTAGTACACGAGGATGGAGTCACTAGTGATATTAGGAGGGAAATATCTTCCTGCATCTGAAATTAAGACACGTAGACTTCCATTTTAAAAGGGAGTGGGGGATTGCGATATATATATATATATATATGGCAAATTGGGTTAGTATATGGATTTATTTTAGTCAGACCTAGAGTGAAGTTGGAAACCATTTGAGTGAAGTTGGTTGAAAAATAATCTTGTAGTTTATGGGGGGAAATGAATAGTTTTGCCATAAACAGAAAAAGGATAAATGAAATATTCTCATTCTTTCTCTTTACATACACCCACCAGCGTTATTGATGAGAAGCACATCTTTGCTATGATGGGCTTTTAGTTATGATTCACTATATTCTGAAGTCTAGGTCCCTAATTCAGAACTCTGCAGAATATAAGCAGTTCACACTTAAAATAGTTTCATCTCTCTTACAGCTGCTTCTGGGTATCTAGTATTCTTTCAAGTAAATGTTTTTGTAGCACTGCTGTACTGAAATTGGTGGTTTGTGTGAAGCTGTAGTTGCATCTCACTGGAATTGCATGTTTCTGTATCTTTTAATTTTCTGCTTTGTCTAGCCAACAGCTGCTTATAAAAACTTACTGTAAATGTAGCAGCTCAAGTTACCTAAATGTTTTAAGTAAGGATTATCCACAGCAGACTAGAAATACAAATTGTTCAACATGACTACGCAAATGTGGTTTTTTTTCTAAGCATTCTGTATATGTGAGAGTGTTGCTTCTTTGCATTTTCAGTCTTCTCAATGCCATCTGTGGGATGTTTATGAAACAATGGATACTCCATAATGATGGAGTTCCTTTTTGCCAAAATCTCCACCTAGAAGCAAAGGGTTTAATCGATTTTTCTTAAAACTCGCATTGTAAAGTTAAGTCAAATATGCCAGAGTTAATATAATTTAGTTCACTTGAATTTGATTCTTACTAATTGATTATTCCTTCCACATCGGTAATGTTTGCTTTGGAGTTGAATTAGAATGCAGCTGAAAATAACCATTTTCTGTTATCAGCATGGGAGATTTTTCTGTTGTGCTGGATTATGGGGCTAAAAATTACTACGATTCTCAAAACTACCAGCTTTGAATGTAGAAGTATTTCAAGTATTTATTCCATATTAATAGATCGTCAAAATAATTTCGTTATAATTTCATCATAGATATATCAGCAAAATTTATTCATAATTTATGAATAAAGGCCGCCTACAGAAATGCACCCTATTTATCATCTTAGCCTAGATGTGAAGACAGTACAATTTTTGAGGATATAGTCACAGTACTGATGTGATCACCATTATCAGCAAGCTATACTTGAGCGCTGCATTTACTGATCTAAGTATCGTGTCCAAAATTCCCTAAGAGAGAGAATATACACAAAATAGAGGGAAATTTTATTTTAAACCCAGAAGAAATTATGTTCCAGGGAAGTTCTGCTGAATTGTTTCGGATCTGCTGTTTCAGAAGAATCAAAAGCTCCAGTCTTCCCAGCACCTTCTGCCTTTGCTTTCATTAACCATTGCTGTTACCAGTGTCTCAGCACAAAATATCCCACTGGCTGGTTTGCCCTTGTTGCCCCCCCCTCCCGGTCTCCCTAATTCAGCTACTGTTATCCTTGGCTTTTTCCTTTACCTCCCATAATTCATTTCTGCTCAGATCAGAACAGCTCCATTTTGTTCCAGGCATAGAACATTCAAATATATATATTTCCATTTAATCACAAAATCCGAAATCAACTACAGTATTCCATGCATGAAAGATGGTGCATATCCTTGTCTAATATTTAGCTACTTTTACGCTGATGGGGGAGAAAAAAGAAATATCGAAAAACAGTCATTGATATTATCCTTTTAATATGAATCTCCCGGGATATTGTTAAATTACACTTTAATTAGTGTGTGAATCCATGTACTCTCCTGGTGGTGCAGTTGCCACCAGAATCTCATTATATGGATACCTATATTGATTACAGAGTGTAAAATAGTGCTTGGAAGTTTGCAAAAATTTTGATTGTTAAAGGAACACCTAATGGCAGAAGGGCAAATGGATTATGCGGTTGCACAGTTGAACGTTCATATAATTCACAAATTAATCTTGCTACTAATAATGCATTAGCAGCTTTTAATTTATGATTATAACAATACATCTCAAGCAATGGTACTACAAAATAAACCATATGTTAGTACTGATTAGAGTCATGCTATTTAGTAGCTGTTAATACTAATTTTACTTAGATTTACATAACAAGCCTCCAGATTTTAAAGCAATACACACAATACATAGGTCCTTTATTTCCATTAATATTATAGTGTTGTATGAAGCAGCAGGCTTTTGTCCTTTTTATTATTGGACTTCGGCTTTGCAGTGAGATGGTGAGATCCATCGAAGTATATTGTTAGTTTGAATGTTGTAACAGATCCTCTGATCTTGTTTTGATCGAATAAATACAACTTATATAGTCCTGCAGACACCAGCAATTCCAGAAATCAAGAGAACTCATTTCAGAACTGGGAAACTGGTAAGTATTTTTAAAAAATGCTATTTTATCAACAATAAATGTTTACTCCTACAACATTTTGTTGATCAGTGATGTAAAGAGGGAGATGAAGTAGAAAATTAGTTTATGTATGCTCCAGTGATGATGATTCTTACTGGTAGCATTTTCAGATGTACAGTTTGAGAATTTTATACCTTCTTTCATTCATTAAACTTGAATCAGTTAATTCCTTGGTCTATATGTTATCTTTCGTGTCATTTTACTTCCTGAACATATTTGTATGCTAAGAAAAAGACAACTCGTAACTCACAAAAAAAAACAACCTGTTAATAGTTGCTCAATTGCAATTATATTACAGATAAGTTATTATTTTGTAGAGAATCCTATTAAACTTGAATAGAATGAGGTTCCATGACTGAAAGTTTCCATCAGTTTTAGAGCTGTTTTTAGTGAAATTTCTTCAGGCTTTCTGAAAAACTATTCTGGAATATTGGATGGAAGAATGTAGGTCGCCCACCATTGTCAGTGATGAAGGATGCTAAAAATATTACTTCAGCCATAGGGAGAAGACGAAGGATACCCCTCTTCTGCATTATAGGAACTCTCACCATCAAATACATCCTTCCTCTTCCAGTAGGGAATCTCTTGTTAGATCAGGTCTCTTTCAAACTACTCTTTGAAACGCAACAGTTATTATAAGGAAGAGGGTGGTGACTGTTAAAGGGATACTGTTTGCCTCAACTGAAAACAAAGTTCCTCTTTTATTTCTCTATAAAGTAATTAGAAGATTCAAGATAGTTATGGAAACAGTAAATTCCCCTCACACAAAGACCTCCACCTATTATTTTTAAAACTGGTAGTGTATTTTATTTCTTAATTAAATTAAACATTTTCATTATCACATTCCAGAAGTATATCTTCTATATGCAAATAATATAAAAACACTTTAAACGTAGTTCAGCTGTTCTCAGCAAAAGACTCGTCAAAACATATTGGGAAAAACTAATAAAGCAAAATGCTGAGTGATGGACATTTTTTTACTTTTTTCCCCCCTTTAGAAATAAAAAAACTTGGCTGTATTTGAGCATGTGGTAGTTACTTGGTCATAAATCATTGCAACAATACACAATAAACTGAAGGATTTATTCATGATTTTGAGAACCAAAATAAACTAAAATTAGATGGGAGCAAAAGCTGGCAAACATTACAAGATGAAAACTGCTTTGCTGGCTATCTTACAGAGTTTTAGCTTCTTGCAGGTTGATCTGTGTGATAATTAGAATAATATTCTGACTTCTTGAATAGGGGTCATAGCAACAATGCAAAAAAAAAATCATTGCACATACATAAAAACTTCACTTTTATGTATGTTGCCTTGCTTTTGGAATAGAACGGAACAGAACAGAATAACAGAGTTGGAAGGGAGCTTGGAGGTCTTCTAGTCCAACCCCCCTATACTATTTCAGACAAATGGTTGTCTAATCTCTTCTTAAAAACTTCCAGTGTTGGAGCATTCACAACTTCTGGAGGCATGTGGTTCCACTAATTAATTGTTCTAACTATCAGGAAATTTCTCCTTAGTTCTAGGCTGCTTCTCTCTTTGATTAGTTTCCATCCGTTGCTTCTTGTCTTGCCTTCTAGTGTTTTGGAAAATAGGTTGACCCCCCTCTTTATAGTAGTCCCCAAATATTGGAAGACTGCTATCATGTCACCCCTAGTCCTTTTCATTAAATTAGACATACCCAATTCCAGCAACCATTCTTTATATATTTTAGCCTCCAGTCCCCTAATCATCTTTGTTGCTCTTCTCTGCACTCTTTCAAGAGTCTCAACATCTTTTTTACATCGTGGTGACCAAAACTGGATGCAGTATTCCAAGTGTGGCCTTACCAAGGCATAAAGGGGTATTGACATTTCACATGATTTTGATTCTATCCCTCTGTTAATGCAGCCTAGAACTGTGTTGGCTTTTTTGGCAGCTGCAGCACATTGCTGGCTCATATTTAAGTGATTGTCCACTAGGCCTCCAAGATCCCTCTCACAGTTACTACTATTGAGCGAAGTACCACCTATACTGTACCTGTGGATTTGATTTTTCTTCCCTAAATGTAGAACCTTTTATCACCATTTAATTTCATTTTGTTAGATAGTGCCCAGTGTTCAAGTATGTCAAGATCCTTCTGTATCTTATCCCTATCTTCTAAAGTGTTGGCTATTCCTGCCAGCTTGGTGTCATCTGCAAATTTGATGAGTTCCCCATCTATCCCCTCATCCAAATCATTGATGAAGATGTTGAAGAGTACTGGACCTAAAACAGAGCCTTGGAGTACCCCACTGCATACTTCCCTCCATGTAGATGCAGTTCCATTGAGGACTACATGTTGAGTGCGGTTGGTCAGCCAGTTACAAATCCATCTGGTGGTGATGCTGTCTAACCCACATTTTTCTATCTTATCTAGTAGTATGTTGTGGTCTACTTTATCAAATGCCTTACTGAAATCCAAGTAAATTATATCCACAGCATTCCTCTGGTCCACTAATTTTGTCATCTTGTCAAAGAATGCAATAAGATTTGTCTGGAATGATCTGTTTTTGACAAATCCATGTTGGGTTATGGTTATGACTTTGTTTGCCTCTAGGTGCTCACTGATTCATTGCTTGATTATCTTTTCCAGAATCTTCCCAGCTATTTAGGTCAGGCTGATAGGTCTGTAATTTCCTGGATCTAATTTTTTTCTTTTTTTGAAGAGAACTATATCAGCTTTTTTCCAGTCCTCTGGTAGTTCCCTGGTGCTTCAGGATTTTTGAAAGATGTAGTTCAGTGGTTCTGAGATCACATCTGCCAGTTCCTTCAGAACCTTGGGGTGTAATCCATCTGGTCCTGGTGATTTGAACTCGTCTAGGGTGGACAGGTGCTCACTTACCATTTTCTTGCCTATCTTAATTTGTGTTTCTAATCTGTTCTTTACAGTATTGTTTTTTCCCTTTGTGTAAAAATGGATGCAAAAAAAATGAGTTAAGTAGTTCTGCTTTCTCCCTGTTGCTTGTCACCTTATCACTTTCTCCCACTAATGGACCAATTGTTTCCTTGCCTTTTTTATTATTTTTTTACATGTTGAAAGAAGCTTTTTTTTTTTTTGTTATTGACTTTTATCGCAAGTCTTAGTTCATTTTGAACCTTAGCTTTCCTCACTTCATCTTTGCAGGCTCAGGCTATCTGCTGATATTCTGCCTTAGTTATGTGCCCCTCTTTCCATTTTTTATACTTGTCCTTTTTTTAGCAATCTTGCTGTGGGCCTTATCCAAGAAGTCAAAATGTATGCTTTTATGAACATTTATGAATTTCAAGAAGCAAAAACAGCTCAAGGAAAGAAATATACTGACGAAAATTCCTGTAGTTTGAAAAAATTAGAAAGCATTTTTATTTTAAATCTTCATTTACTACAAAACTAAGTTATTGATACAAGGTTATACAAAAATTTGTGAGCAAAACAGTGTGCTTCAGATTCAAAATACACATGTTCTCCTGTCTCATAAAATGTGGGAAAAGACTGGACTCTGTATTTATTTTTGGTTGCTTTCTTGGTACAAAAAGGCATGTGATATCTTTGAAACCTGTGCTCCAAAGAAGGCAAGATTAAAAAAGAATAGATCTTTAAAGTGGGTGGATTTGTAAGAGCCCAGATAGGTGGCAGCACTTAGCTACCAGAAAAACTACAATAGGATTAGACTGAAGTTGAGTAAACTTAGGAAGGCAATAGCAAATCACTTTGGGATAAAACAACAAAGATATCAGAAAAGGTACATGATCATGTCACTAAGAATCAAGCTCAACTCAAGATTTTATGTCTATAATTTATATGGATAGATTCATATTTAGTTTTAGCTGTTTTCCCTTGTATTTTAATAGAGATACGCACAGCATAGAATGGAGCTATCCTTCAACATTAAGACACAATACCAATGTGTTGTGTATACTCTAGGGCAGACATGTCAAACTCGCGACGTCATGTGACGTCGCGCAACGTATCGGGATGGTTTTGCCATTGCCGGCAATGGGGTGGGCGTGGCTTCCGGATGATGCATCTGGCCCGCGGGCCAGCAGTTTTGACACCCCTGCTCTAGGGTTTCTATATGTAAGAATATATTACATTTAAATCAAAATCAACAACTAAAGAGTACAGGAGGACTTATTTTGATCAGTTCTGTCACCATTAGATACTAGTAATTCTTGAAGTAAGAAAATGGGCTTATATGTAAAAGGTAAAAAATGCCCCAAATTTTCTCATCAAAATCTGTAAAATGGGAACTGGCTGCACTAGTGCAATACAGTTGCATATCAACCAAAAATAGAAGGTCAGACCTTACATTAACAATCTAGGCACATGATGCGTTAGTTCATTGGGATTGTGCAATTCCATTTTAGGATAGAATGCATTGGTAGGAACATCATTGCATGATTCAGAGTTAATCGTGGGGAGTTTTTTTTCCATGTATGTCACTAATCATGTGATGGTTTTTGCCTAATCATTCTGCATTCTAAAGAAAATTGGGCAAAGTTACTGAAATGTACCAATATAACCATACTACATGAATGAATTACAGTGCTTCACAAAATAGTGTTCTAATATATAGAAGAACATTATGTTCTCTGAAATCCAGGACAGAAAAGTTTAACTTATTAAATATCATATGTTAGATGCAATATTGTTACAGTATATGTTAACTCAGACTTGTGTCTATTAAAGATCATCAGCTGATCAAGTTTCTAGGAAATGGGCACATAGAGTCAGAAGCGGATTCTACTGTCCCTCTTGTCACCTGACTGGTTCAAAATTAATTGTGGGGTACAAGTACAGGTAGACTTCAATGTATGACAATTTGTTTAGTGACCAAAGTTACAATGGCACTGAAAAAGTGACTTGGACCATTTTTCACACGACTGTTACGGTATCCACATGGCCACATGCTTGGCAACTGATTCATATCTATGATGTTGCAATGTCCTATGGTCGTGTGATCATCTTTTGCGACCTGACAAGCAAAGTCAATGGGGAAGCCAGATTCACTTAACAACCAAGATTGCAATGATTCAATTAACTGTGGCAAGCAAAGTCATAAAATGGGGCAAAACTCACTTAACAAATGTCTCACTTAAAAACTTCTCACTTAGCAACAGAATGTTTGGGCTCGATTGTGGTCATAAGTTGAGGTCTACCTGTACTTGCTTTTATTACATTATTCTTTCACTGTAGAAAATCCTTGCTCTTGGAACCTGTTTGTATGGAGATGCTACATAATTACCCTGTAAACTCTGCATGGATTTAGAGCTGTGGGACACATCCGGACAGTTGCGATGATAGATTTTAGATGCCAATGTAGGTTGATATATGCATTAGCATTAAATGCATATTTGATATTCTGATGTACAGTTTATAAGTACTGTACGTAAAGTTTATATGTATATAAATATATGACACATTTTAACAGGACTGGATGGAAATTATCCTGCCCCAAAGAGAGTAGCTTCTAGCCACTATTATTTTGAGTGGACAGGGGAAAGAGGGACAAGAATTTGAACACTGATTGCTGTAGAAGTTAAACCTCATCTGAAGTACAGGTAATCCTTGTCTAGCAAACACAATGGGACCCACAACTCAGTTAAGTGAAACTGTGACTCTGCTACAAACTCACTTCAGATTTTCTTTGCTTTACAGACTTGCAAAGGTCATAAATGAGAGGATTGGTCATAAAATTATTTTTCATCATCAAAGCAGTGGTCATTAAATAAGGCAGTCACTAAACAAGAATGGCCTATATAGCAGTCACTGGAAATTTCTTTTAAGGGCTTCTTGGTAAATGTCAGCCATCCAGGTAGACTAGACAGGAAACACAACCAGATGAGATAATTCCATTTTATTATACGATTAACAGAATCTCAGGGTGCACTCAACATTTGGGGTAGCATGCAGCCTTGAAGTTTCTAGTTTTGGCGTTTCCTCTTCTGAAAGAAACATTTCCTATTTAAAGGTTCCTTTATTTATGGCAGGAAAACGTTTACAAAGCTTTTATAATATTTAATGTGTAGATGTTAAATTGAAAATTAGTAGATCCGAGTACAGATGTATATGCGCCCATGTTCAGGCATACTCTGGCATTAAGAACAACAATCGCCTTAATTCCTCCTCTTTCTCCATCAATAGCCTTGTTTACGGTGCCTAATTCTCTGCCGAGGGTGAAGCCAACCAATGTGATCAGTTAAAGCAACGTTATGCCAATAAAATTGCTGCATTTTACTCGACGTTGAGTCCACGTGGGCAGGGCCTAGTGTACTGACTGTATCAACATCTTACTAAATTACCTGGGTTTCTTCTTGGCCTATGATCAATGAGGAACTGGACAGGGTACTCTTTGGGATGACCCTCTGCCCCTTCCATGTGGCTCCTTCGGGTACCTTGGGGAAGGGGGAGTTGATGCGGTACTGGATGACTTGTTGGTACTCAGATGAGGTAAGTGCACTAATCTTGGTCCTTTTAAACCTCTCAACAGTTTTTGATATCATTGATCGCAGTATCCTGCATCACTATGGGGGTTGAGGCACTGTTTTGGAGTGATTCTATCCCTTCGATCTATGGTTTCAGTTGGGAGATGGCGGAGAGATTGGCTCAGTGGCTGTTACTGTTTGGGGTGCCACAGAGATTGGTGCTCTTCCCACTGTTATTTAACATCTACATGAAATCACAGGAAGAAATCAACAATTTGGTCTTTTATACCATGCCAATGATAAACAACTATACAATGCATCTCCAGGTCTGACTGGTGATACTGTTGAAGTCCTGATCGGATGCCTGGAGACTGCAGGTCTGGATAGGAGAGAACAAGGTAAAATGGAATCCCAACAAGACAGAGCTACAATTTGTTCATCAAGGCTTTCTGCCTACCCCAGTGGTGTCTTGATGGGGAAGTACTTCTGAAGGGGCAGGTTCATGACTTGCATGTGTCCCCTAGACTTACAGCTCCTAGAAGAGCAGGCTGAGGCCTTGGTTAAGGGTGCTTTGCTTTGCTTTGATTGGTGTGCCAGTGGTTTCACATTGAACTGGTTGAAATTAAATACCTATTAAGAAACATTATCTCCCCTCTCTGTATAACAGTGGCCAAAAACATTCTAATGAGCATTATTGAAAACAAATCCCTGAAAGCAGGTTGCCCTAATTCAGATAGCAGTTGATGTATAAGAAACTGTAAATTGACTGGAAACAACTTGAAAAACTTTATTTTCAGAAGTGTTTTTCTCTACACGTGTACAGATGTGGCCAATTGATACTCCTTTTTTTCTTTCTAGGGGGAATTTCAGTTCAGCTGAGATGGTTTGCTTAATAGTGATTATATCAGGAATTCAATTAGGTTAATGTATGTAGAATTCTTAGCAGATATGTAATGTTAAATTAGTTACTCCAGGTAGGCTACATTGATTATAAAGTAATATTTTGAAAATTAGCCTTAAAAGAATTCATTTTTTTTACATTAACAACCTTTGGTTTTATACTTGAGAAAATGATCAAAAACAATTAATAATCCTATGAACAAAGCAATTGTTCTGAATTATTCTATGTACAATGACCTGTTATACTTTCTCTGCTGCCCGCTCAGCTGATAACACCATTAAAAATTAACAATAATTTAATAAACACTTCAATAGGCATTGCCAGTTAAATTACACAGTAGTCAGGCTGGTTTTCCCAGCCACTGACTGATCACAATGGCACCAAAAGGCAGTTACTGTAGTTTTGTTAACTTCCTCATTGTACTTCTGCTTCTGTATTTTTTTCTAGACTATCAATTAAAAGCATTCTCATTTACCCATCTATGCACATAATGCCTTTCTTAAATATTTAGTCCATTTACACAAGTCCACAGAAACATCATTATTTAAAACGATTAAAAAAAAAAAGACTAGTTTGGCTATAGCTACTGATCCCTTCTTTTAATCTAATTTTTTGGCCCTGTCTCCCCTTATCAGGTCTAAATTATTATTTTTTAATGATTCACTTGAATTCTTGAATGAGATTTGAAGGGCCAAGACAGTTAAGAAGCATATGATACAGGTAGTCCTCGACTTACAACAGTTCATTTAGTGACCATTCAAAGTTACAGTGGCACTGGAAAAAAAACCTTATGACCGTTTTTCACACTTACAACCATTGCAACATCTCCATGGTCACATGATCAAAATTCAGATGCTTGGCAACTGGTTCATATTTATGACAGTGTCTCGGGATCATGTGATCCCTTTTGCAATCTGAGAAGCAAAGTCAATGGGGAAGCCTGATTCACTTAACCAAGTTAATAACAACTGCAATGATTCACTTAACAACTGTGGCAAGAAAAGTTGTAAAATGGGGCAAAACTCACTTAACAAATGTCTCACTTAGCAACAGAAATTTCGGGCTCAATTATGGTTGTAAGTTGAGGACTACTTGTATTATCACTCTTTCCAAAGCAGTTCTGAAACATGTTCATCTCAGTTCCTGGCAGATGTTGATCTGAGAATACTGATATGCCAGTCTTGATGGGAAAAGTTACAGGATAAAAATTCTATATGGTGAAATTCCATCTTCTGTACAACTATTAAAAATATGCTAACTCCTGAAAGTTATTTTCCATCTCATTTTTTATTTACATCATATTTAGAAGCCAACTATCTCCCTTGTACAACAACTCTGGGAGGTGACAAATAGACATAAAAATTAAAACATGGCTGCATGTTCCTCTGTGGGCCTTAAGCCAGCAGCAGAGCCTGGCCATCAAGCATTTCTAAAAGGCCAGGAGAAAGTTAGCATGGTCTCTTAAGCAACCACATAGATTTTTCTTCATGATGATTTGTCCCTAACCTGGTCTTTCAAGTCTTAAAAAGGCAATCAAAAACAAACCCAAACAAGTTTTGGGAATTAAGAAAACAGTCCAAGAAATTAAAACTTTGAGGTGGGACATTCTGTAGGCTTACAGATTTTTATTTTTTATTTTTTTGAACTACAATTCCTAGCCCAGCCAGGGAGGAGGGAGGCTGGAAGCCAATGTGATGTAGTGGTTAGGATGCTGAATTCAAGTTCGGAGACTCCCATGGAAGTTTACCCTCAGCTCACTGGGCGATTTGGGGGCCAGTCAGTACTTCTCAGGCCAATCTACCTTGCAGGGTTGTTTTCACAGGGACAAAACTGGGTACAGGTAGTCCTCAACTTACAACACAATTGAGCCCCAAATTTCTGTTGCTAAGTGAAACATTTCAGTGAGTTTTGCCCCACTGCGATTTCTTCCCATCGTCGTTAAGTGAATCATTGCAGTTGTTAAGTTAGTAACACAATTGTTAAAGAAATCTGGCTTCCTCATCGACTTTGCTTGTCAGAAAGTCGCAAAAAAACATTACATGACTCCAGGACCCTGCCACCGTCATAAATATGGGTCCGTTGCCAAGCATCTGAATTTTGATCACGTGACCATGGGGATGCAGCAATGGTCGTTAAGTGTGAAAAACGGTCACAAGTCACTTTTTTCGCTGCCATCGTAACTTCGAACCAGTCACTAAGTGAACTGTTGTAAGTCGAGGACTTTGTGTATTACATACCACACCTCCCGCTCCTGAAGCAATCCACTGCATTCAAAGAGTCTTCACACTCATTCCCAGGAAGGGGAATTTAGAAAGCGGACCCGAATGCAGGAGTCGCTCATATACGTGCGTGGAATGTTTTCCCTATTTATTCCTTTGCCGTGTTTTGTCTTTCCTCCCTCGCCGCCTTTCCATCCGCGAGTTTACAGCTTGCTAGGTCAGATCCCAGGGAGCGCACGGAACCACACCAGCTTCCACGCCACTTCATAAGCCAGTCATTCCCAAGGCGGTTCCTCTTGATTTACGGGCGGAGGGAGGGGGGGGTAGGAAAGGCCGGAGAAAGTCGGCACTCCTCGGACGCGGATTGAGTCAGCTGCCCCTGCTATCTTCCCCTTCACGCGTCCTGTTGACTTAGTTGGCGGAGCCTCAGCTTGAGGTTTCGCCTCCCCGGCCGCTTTTTCTTCCTTCCTCCCTTCACATGACCAGCAGGAGGGGAGGGGCCGAGCGGGACGAAGCCGAGCCGAGGAGAAGTGACGCCCGCGGAGGCAGAAGGCGCACGCGAGGCGGAGGAGGGAGCGTATAAGACGCGGGGAAGCGACGCTTTGCTTTTTACTACCGAGACGTAGCCTGTCGGCGAGGGCTTTTTCTTCTTTTTCCCTTGCTTAAAGAGGAGGAAGGTAAGCCAAAGGACCACCGGGGGTGGGGGGTTGTGAATGGCCGGCTTGAAAAGTAAAAAGCGGGCGAGAAGGAGGGAGGGAGGGGGAAATGCAGTCAAGCGCTCCGCTAGTTGCCTTGGACTTGGGTTTTTTTTTTCTCCACTCTGCCCCAGTCTTCCTCCCCCCTCCCTTCCTCCGGCCCGCTGCTCCCCCTGCCCCTTCCCCAAGGCTCTCGGTTGTGAAATCTGGCGCTGCTTAGCAAGAGACGGAAGAGCGGGAGGGGACCCGACGCCTTAGTAGCGGACATAGTTTTAGGTCGGCGAGGCAGGGCGCTCTGCCACGCTGCTCAGGGGCCTCTTTTTCCTCCTCTCTTCCCCCTCCCTCTCCGTTCCCCCCTCCACACACACACACACACACACACACACAAACATTTCCAGAGGGTGGGAGAAAGGACCGGCCTGTGGGCTGGGAGTCGGCGCTGCTGGGGTTAGAGCGGTGGATTTACGTAAGGGAACAAGGTGGGGCAGGAGAACGGGAAGTTTGGGTGTTGTCCCGGATTGGGAACTTCTTGGCTGGAGCGCGTGTCCTGTTTTAGTCCGCTCGCTGTTTTCCCTCGAATAGCCTGATACTGTCGAGTTACTAATAAGCAAAGGATTTCGGCCAGGGTTTTCCCCTTCCTTTAATAAAGCTGATCACGATTCCTGGAATTGCAGGTCTCTGTTTCTTGCTTGCTCTAGTCTACGGTAAACTTTCCCAAGTTTCCTGTTTCCTTTTTTTTTTTTTAAACAACCTCCATTT
Organism: Azemiops feae; assembly: GCA_023970755.1. NCBI lineage: Eukaryota > Metazoa > Chordata > Lepidosauria > Squamata > Viperidae > Azemiops > Azemiops feae. The sequence goes on along the minus strand of JALGBA010003859.1, from coordinate 1,123,670 downwards.
TATTAATAGACTGTTCCTTATCCTTGTCCCTGTAATAATTTTCTCTCCTTCCCTCCCCTCTCGTTCTTTTCCTTACAGAAACAAAAACTCAAGATGGGAGTGGAAGGTGGGATGAAGTGTATTAAATACCTGGTGTTTTTCTTCAACTTTATATTCTGGGTAAGTTAATAAGGGGGCTGATTCTGGTCTTAAAGGGTGAAGATTACTTATTATGGATATCCTCGTTGGGCCCCTTCCCCAGCCAAGATTTCTGGGATATGTTTACGTGGAATATGTTTGACTTCTGTTTGTACTATCCCTGGAGAAGCATTATATATAGCCATCGGGGTGCTAGTTTAAGCTCCATCTGCTACTACTTGTTCCTGAAGGCTTGGCCAGACATTTTGTTTTAAAACAGGTTTTAAAACATTTTGTTTTAAAACAGGTTTTAAAAACATTAGTAGAAGAACTCCATATTTACAATTTTATCCTGCTGACCTGGTCAGTGTTTGGGTTTGCACTATATTTCTACAGAAGTCAACATTTGAGGCACTTATATTTGTATATCTAAAACCTATTAAATCAGTAATTTTCCTGATAACTAGACTGCTAGGTTTGGAAGAAATACTAATACTAATTAGTAATACTAATTCTTTTCCAAGAACAGTATCATTTTCAATACAAAAGCCCCAAACTAAAATCCTGGATCGAAAACAAAACTAAAACTGGATTAGAGTATAATTCCATGACACCTAACAATTCACAAATAGCATAAATTAATTTACCAATGGAAATTTAAACTTCACTTTAACGGTATTCCTTAAATAGCTGAAATCTTGTAAGATCACCAAATCTCACAAGGTATTGGTGTTCCTGATTGAATTGTGAGATTTTGGAGAAGTATCAAAATCTCATGAGATTTCCACTGTATTTCTACTAGATTAATTTTGAAATCCCTGGGAGAATATCTGAAAACGGGTTGGTTGTGCTATGGTGCCCATAGGATTTGCATTGCTCACCTAGACTTATGCGGTAATCCTCCAAAGATTTCAGTGAAAAGGTTGGAAACCACTGTTGTAAGAAAATGGTTGGCTTCGTACAGCATTACTATGTCATGGCTTGCTCAATCATCATGTTGAGTAAGCCGCAGTTCACTCAACCTCTGTAAAACGGGCTTAAACCAAAACAATTGGATTTACACGGCCTGCTAAGCCAAACCAAACAAACCATATTATTGCTATTATTACAATGGGTGAATATAATTAATATGCTAGAAGGAAGATGTGCTTCTCTGTCTCTCCATATAGGAATGGTTTCATATGGCAAACTACTGACCTAATATAAAACCAGCCAATGCACAAATAACTGCATATAAAAAACATGAAGAACTGCTGAAGTAGAAAGTTCAGCCCACAAATAGCTGAACATTTTGAGACTTTGGTATCAGTTTGGCCAATGAAATTGCCAAACACCAGGGTTCCAGAACTTGGTGGTTTCCTGTTAGACTAGAAGCTGCATATTATCCTTTCAGTGACTGATGTGGCAGAAATTGTTGCTTTTACCATAGCAGCCATTGCGGTATTCTCTGTATGGCAGCAAAGCCTGCTGATCTGCTTGCAGCACAGGGCCAGTTTCTAGTGTTGGCAAATGAGGTTCTGTGGAATGTAGCAGAGACTTTCAAAGCACTTTTATTGATCTGGATTACATATCCTAATTCTGCAGAAATAACATGACTTGCTACATTGCTCAACCACAGAAACAAATTTAACTTTCTACATCCCTTTTCAATACCTATTGTGACAAATTCTGGGCAGTACAGACCAGACGGTTTTTAAAAGCTGACTATCCATTTTTTGCAAGTGTAAAATAGGACATTTGTTCACAGGAAATGGATTTGCTCTATTATTGCCCTGTGGGTTGCATCTTTACTGCCTCCTTACCTCAAACACATCCAGGATTTTCTGGGGGTCTCGGTGACTGTCATATGAGCTCCAAAAAAGGGACAGTTTTTTTTTAAAGGAATTGCTGACAGGTACATGAGTGTGCCCATACAAAATCTGAATAGCTTTCCCACTTGGGTCTAAATACCTCAGTTTCCATTTTTTATTTCTATATTTGTTTTTAATATATTTTTATATTTTGTATATATGTATTTGTTTTCTTTTTTATGAAGGAAATTCTGCAAAAAATAGTTTTTTTAAAAATTCAGTACCCTTTAATACAGAGGTGTCAACCTGCCGGCCCGTGGGCCAGACGCGTCATCCGGAAGCCACGCCCACCCCATTGCCAGCAATGGCAAAACCATCCCGACATCACGAGCTTGACATGTCTGCTTTAATACATAGATACAGCTATGGAGTAATACTAATTTGTGGGTGAACTGGTAGAGTAGTATGAAAAAAAATGCATGTACACAGACAGAAAGTTTGGTGTAGGCTTTGTGAGGGGCAGGGTGGGAGCAACGGATGGAACCCTGGGATCAGTTGGGGTTTTGTATTTTAAAAAGGATGCTGGTTTTTCCCAGCAGCACTTGGGAGTGCTTTATGTCCACGCAGTTGGATTAAATTAGTTAAATTGCAAGAACTAATATATAAGCAAGTTATTCAGTGCTCTTTACGGCTCCCCAATACCCTTGTAGAACTTGGAATTTCCTTTTGGAGAAACAGGAGTTTTTTATTGGACCAAATGGATGATAGGAACTTGACAATTGACCTTTCTTAGTACTGTATAGTGTTTATTTTGCTAACCGCAAAAAGGGTGAATTAGCCATATGTTTGTTCTCTTTCTCTTTCTTAATGCAATCAAAATGATAAATACAACTGGGTGAAGAGCATTCTTATGGTATGGAACAGAAAAGAGAATTAACTGTGAAACCTTGCTTTTTAAAAAAGTCTTCTAGCCCTAGTTCTAGACTCTGAAATATTTTGTAGTAGTATTATGTCCCATATATACATATCAGTATCTACATTTCAGTAATGAGATGCATCTTGATAATCTGATTTTGTGTACATGTTTTTAATTGTATTTGAACAGTGAAAATATATATACAGATATACTTTGGTGGCAAAATGGCATTCATTCTTGGATTCAAATATCTATTTGCCTGTTTTTGAAGAAATGTATAACAGTTTTTCTCTTGGAAAATTATCAAGATACTAAATAATGTGGGGAAACTCTTTTTGCACACCTCTGCCCAAATATGTGCTAGGTTTCCACTGTTTTGAGTTTTATAGAGGAGCAGTTGATAGTTACTGGGATTTTACTTTCCAGAGATTAAAAAAAAAGACCACATTTTGTGCGCAAGAACCTGTGTCTTAGGCTTCGTGTAGGCTTTGAAATTTAGATACTGTACTAGTTTATTTCCTGTTGTTAGGCCCCATTTACATAAGGGAAACTGTGATCTGGAAAGTCGTTTTTCAGCGTAACATTTGGTGGCTTTATACTTAACAAGAAAATAAATTATGACTATGCCTCTCTTTAATTCTGTTTGGACCAAAGTCACAAGAATTGGCATCTAAGAACAGGTTTAGCTGCATATAACAATTATCTGGGGTGGTTCAGGAATCAAATCATGAAAGTGCCAGGTTATCCTTTTTCTACTCTGGAAAAGCTTCGTAGTTGATTTTTGTTCTCTAGAACGGTAAGCCAACTTTTATTTGGCAGAACAGTGGAGTTGGTGGAATTATTTGTTCTAATGTACGCAGCAGCCAGATGTTGCCTGGCTGTAATGCAAAAAACAAAAATAGACTTTGATAGGCACTGTTATTTCGAGATAGTCTGTTTATGCTTGTCCAGACAGCATTGCCTCTTCACAATAGAATAATCTGAATGTAAAGGGGGGAAAGCAAATGTACAAAGAGTAAGTGGTGTGGATTTCTTTGCTTTGCTTTTCTGTTTTGTTTCTGGTTGATGTGCCACTTGTGTTGAACTGTTTGAACTAGAGATTAATGTATTTTTTCATAGGACTATGTAAAACAACTAGTAGCAGGTAGTAAAAGAATAGGATTGATAGCTGTCTGAAAGAAGCCTGATAGTATAAGGCAGGGAACTCCAGACCTGGCAACATTAAGACTTGTGAACTTCAACTTCCAGAATTCCCCAGCCAGCCAGTTCCCAAGTTCTTAAAGTTGCCAAGTTTGGAGATCCCTAGTATAAGGGATAATCCCCTGATATAAGGGAAAGCCTAATGCAAGGGGGTGTCAAAATGCCGGCCCGCAGGCCGGATGCGAAACCGCGCCCATCCCATTGCCAGCAATGGGAAAAAAGTCGCGTCACCTGACGTTGCAAGTTTGACACCCTTGACCTAAGGTATGTATAAGGTCAGTTTAGACAAATATTCAAAAGAATGTTCCTCGGTATTCTGAATGAAAAATGTATGAGAAAACTGGTAAGGAAGAAGGCTACCATGCGAATGTGCTAGTTTAATCAGGAAATCCATATCATTGTCATGAGGAGTCTGTCATTTTATTTTAGAAACAATTTGAGGGGGGGAAAAGGTTTAAAATCTTTTCTTAACTCTTTTGTTATAGAAACATTAATCCCAAAGTACCCTGTTGATCAAAGCAGTATCCCTAACAGAGAAGTTAATACTGTTCTATTTATTCAGTGACGAGGAACAAGGAGCAGCAGAGATGATATTTTCCATTAAGGGTTTTTTTTTTTCATTTAAAATGCAGTTATTTTGCATACTCAGATTGTAGTATCAAACCCATTCCTGATGCTGGGAAGCAAACATATCTTTCCCCTTGACCCTTAAAGGATTGCTTTATAATCACAAGTATTGAAACCACTTCTGCAAGGCAAATTAATTGTGGCTCCAATTCACTGTGTTCCAATACTGGGTCTTTGCTTGTTCTTTGAAGGAGTCCTCTATACATGTGAGTGTGTGTGTGTGTGTGGGGGGGGTCCTTGGTGCTCTCTGAGCTTGCTTGTTTTCTTGCAGACGTTTCATTACCCTAACTAGGTTACATCATCAGTGCTAGTAAGGAGTGCTGTATGCTGTCGGTTTATATTCTGGTGTCACTGATGATGTTACCTAGCTAGGGTAATGAAACGTCTGCAAGAAAACAAGCAAGTTCGGAGAGCACCAAAGACCCCTCATTTCAACCCCGAGCTACAAATATTCTCCTTCATCTATACGTGTGTATGTGTAAAATATGTGCCCTAAATATGTTGAGACTGGTGAATCATAACAAGTGTGGGTCAATCTATTGTAAATGGCAGCCGTAAATCAAATGTACAATGTGCACTGCATGAGCGCTCTTTCTGTTTCCTCTTCCATCCACATCAGATCTGGGGAGTTTCATGTTCCCTGGAGTTGGGCCAAGAGGAATTTCTGCTTCTGGCTGCCTATGTTTAGTGGTGAAGGCACCAGGCTAGAAAGCAGGAGCTGGTGAGTTCCAGTCTTGCCTTAGCCCTGAAAGCCAGCTGGGTGGTTTTGGGTCGGTCACTCTTTTTCAGCCCAACTCATCTTGCAGGATAGTTGTAGAGAAAATAGGAGGAAAGTATGCTGGATGTTTGCCTCCATAAGTTATTTGTTAAAATAATGAATACAGGATACAAATAAAAATATTCTTGTTACAGTAGAAATGATTCTACTGTATCTGCTTTTCACGCTTGGGCTACCATGGAAAATAGCTAAGTGTGCTATCAGGATATAGGCTGAGTCTCTTTGCTTTGGGTGGGTCCATCCTGCTGTGATAGGGTAAAAGATAAACACTAAATCCAGGAAGTTCTAATTATTTGGGAAATGTGTGGCAAAGGTTGGAGAGAAGACTCTCTGTGTTTTTTGGAGATCCAGAACTTTTTATTAAGATCAGCCTTAATGCTATAAGAAATGCTCTTCTTTTTTTAAAAAAATAATCTTTTGCTTGTTTTTAAAAATACTGCAGTTCCTGTTCTGAAGCTTTTAGTCTCTTTGTCCTTGCTATCCTTCCTTGAGAGACCAGTTAGTAATTTGATTCTATTAAGCACATGTGCCAAAGTGTTTTCTAATATACAACCTGCTGTTTTATAGTCTGGGGCCATGGTTTGTTTTGAACACAACTATTTTCTGCCTGTATATCTGTAACCAAAAAAGCAAGCAGATTTTAACATGATTTAATCCAACCCAAGCAGAGTCTCGACTCTCAAGTACAAAATGCAAATTTTCCCCCATCTTAGTCATCTTCATAGAGAAAGTTTCCATATATATCCGAGTTCCAAATTTGTGGTGTGTGCAACCAGATCCTTGGTAGGATTAAATAAGCATTTTTAAAAAGGAAAAGGAAATCAAGAGACGGTGTATTTGCATATCTGATTTCATGAGCCACTTAAGAACAGGCTATTGCAAAACGAATAGATTTGTCGGGGAAAGGGAATTGAAAGACCTTTCATTTAAGTGAGGAAAAAATAAATAAATACTGAAAATTAAATAATATGTATATAAAAAATGTGTTTGATTTTCACTTGAATTTTCACTTTTGAAAGTATTTCCCTGAGATCCATACAACACACTAGACTGGCTAAAATAAGTTTGTGGTTCTGGCCCAAACTTCTCCCACTGACGTATCCATGGTGGTTCATCCATTATAAGTGCAGGAAGTGATCTCATCTCATTGGCAGTGGCTGAGCTTAAAAAAGTTGGACTTAGTTAATATTTGAATGGAAGTGCACAAGGTTTTGGAAACCCAGTTAAGACTAATTTAGACAGGAATTCATCAGCACTTAGTTGCCCATCGTGAATTATGGCTAGATCTGTGGTGAATTGTTAATTTGGATTGTATTTAGTGGATTAATTAGTATTAGTTGATTGATATTATTGGCGTGTGATAGTTTTACCGACCTTGGTTGGTTTATGAAATGTAGAATACAAAAAAATTAAAGAAGTGGAGAATATTGTAAACAGATTACGTCCATGAGAGGTCCTTGATGCTCTCTGAGCTTGGTTTTCTTGCAGAATTAAGACAGAGCTTTTTGATCAGACCTGCTAATCTTGGAAGAGGAGGTAATGTAAGGGGATAGGATACCTTCTTTACAGCAGCATACAGTATAACAAGATGAGCTTTAAAAAGTTATAAGAACATCGGTTATGCTGGAAAATAGCATGATACATGTGTTCTAAAAACTGAAGTTATAAGTAGATAAATGACTAAAGCAAGCAATTCAAATATAATTGTATGGATGATTTGATAGCAAAAAAATACACAAGTCTTGCTTTCTTTATTTTGTCCCAGTTTTGCAGGATACTATCCTATTATTTTTATCTACTGTCCCCATTTCATTTTTAAGAAGCTTGTTCTGATGTGGTCCATAGAGTTCAGGAAATTATTACTTTACCGTCACTTCAAATCTCTTAAGAGTCACTCTGGAGTTGGATGGTGCTGAAAGTAAATAAATGAATGAGTCAATTTCCCTTTGTGATGCTGTTCAGAAGAAACAACCTGATACCCTGGTTATTGTGTTCCAGACGGCAATACACACAATTTCTAACTACTGGTAGATATTGTAAGCAAACAAATCTAGAGGATATCTGATTGCTCACGCTGTGCTATTGACACAAACAATATATTGCAAAAATAGCTAATGCCCTCTTTCTAGATGGCTACACTGCTTAAGAATTGGATTACAAAGTCCCCCTCATTCCCTGCATGATCCAGCCCACTGGGCTGATGGGAGTTTCACTCAGCTTACCTGAAGGCAACAAGTAGAGAATAACGTAGCGGGCTTTCCTCCAAAGTTGGCCCTATACATATAATAAGGGATGGAATGCTTTCATGGGAGAAGGAAGACAAAACATCAAGCATTCCAAATGTATCCATTTGCCTATGCCACCATTTTGAGGCTGAGGTTGAAGCTGGGTTAGTTGGAGTTAGCATTGGAATATATAAAATAGGGGAACTTCTCAGATTAACTCTTTTGCTTGAGGGGAGGATAACATTTGGACCAAAGTTGATAAGGATTCATTTATATCAGAAGAGAGGAAAATGATTGGGGAGTTGCACTGAATAAGAGCTAGTTGGTGTGATGTTTGAGTTGTTGGGCAGGGATGATTCAGGTTCAACCACAGTCAGCCCTGAAAGTTCACTGAGTAACTTTGGGGCAATTGCTGTCCCTCAAGCCAACTTATCAGATTGTTTTTTATAAGAAAAATAGAGGAGGGAATGTGCATATTGAACCTTGGACTCCGGAAAGAAAGGTGGGATCTAAATTAACACATAAACAAGGCCCCTTGGAGGATGTGGTGATAACGCACAGAGCAGCATCACCCACACATTGAGATGTGGTTTTCTGTTTTCCTGAACTTAGCTGCTGGTTTCCCCCCCCCCCCTTTCTTAAAGAGAGAGAAAGAGAAACCCGATGCTTTCTTGAAATTAAAGCTTTGTGGCACCATAGCTTCCCATTCAATTGTTTTGCTTAAATTTTAAGCATCTAGAAATAGCAGAATAAATCCAGGTAGGACATAGTGCCTTATGGATACCAAAGAGGTTGGCTACAGGTAAAATAGTTATTTTAGTTTTCCTATTTCATGACTCAAAAGAAATAGGGAAGCATGCCACCAATTCCTGAACACCATGCCATTAAAATTCAGGAGCAAGAGGGTTTTAGGAGGAGACAAACTGGTGGGTTAAAGGTCTTTAGCCTATTTTCCTTCATAGATGCAGCCCTTCTAAGATTATGACAGATTCTTAAGAGTTGGAAAAGCCTATTTTAAGTCCAGCCTCCTGCTCGGTGCGGTAATGCAATTAAAACATCAACACATACCTATCTAGCCTCCTCTGGAACATGTCCATTGAAGAGAAGGCACCACCTTCTCCACATCGCTGTTTCCCTGCTTCTCATCATCCCAATGCTGATGCTTTGTTTTTCTTCTCCACAGCTCTGCGGAATTGCTCTGATTGCCCTGGGGATTTTCGTACAAATCGAGCTCAAAAACACCCTGGTGATGACCGGCCCACCATCAGCTTCTGCTACTCCCATTGTCATCCTGTCCGTGGGCGTCATAGTGTTCTTCATCTCCTTTTTTGGTTGCTGTGGGGCAGTGAAGGAAAACTACTGCATGGTCACCACGGTGAGGGGGTGATGGAGAAGAAACGGGGAGGGGGGGCTGTGAAATTGCTGATGACCTCATTCCAGCCTCTGATGTTGCATTCAGACAAAGAATCGGAACTGTAGCGTTATTTTTGGGAGCTTGGGAAATGGGAAACGTGAGAAATCGAACAGACTCTGTTACGCAGTCACATTGCAGATTGATCTATGTCTCGTTGTGGAAGTGTTTCTTAGGAATGTGCCACCTGACAATTCTTCGCCACAGGCCCCTGGGGCTGAAACATATGTCATCTGGCAACTGCTATTCCTGGTTGTTTGAATTGGTGGACATAGCTGGGCGATGTTAAGAGCATGTTATTTTTTAAGGATGCTTGTGGGGTCCAAAAGCTTTAATTGGATTTTTTTTAAAAAAAGTAATGGTGGACGTTAGCATTTTACTTTTTAGCATGCCAGCTTCCCATTTCATTTTAAAAAACATGTTCAACAATGAAGTGAATCAGGTAGCATGGTGGGCACCAAGAATGACTTCCATCAGTACCATATTGAGGATTACAGCATTATGGCCACAGACCATATTATAGTAATACTTTTGCTGTTGAGAAGAAGATTCAAAAAGGAATATTCCAATCTAATCCAGAGCCTTTTAAAAATAATTTAGAAAGTATATTTTTATTTATTTAATTTTTATGCCACCCATCTCCCCTACAAGGTGACTCCAGGCAGGCTTACTAGTTATAAAAGAAGTAAAATTAAAACATTAAAACTACAGTTTTAGATATTTAAAACTTTGAAGGGCTTTATCAGTACTTTGTCAGTCATTAATCTTTGCACTTAAAAGAGTTGGAGAAATTGTAATAAGAACAGAAATATTCAGGGCTTAACAGTACTTGTGAAATCCATTCAGGAGATTTATTTTGGCCTTTCTGTTAGAAATGAACATCTTGGGTCAAAAACTCTATTTCAAAATCATATAAAAAAATCTTTCTGTGGTAAAACGTCTTTGCGAAGTCATGTCAACAGCTGTGTATATCTTTTGCATAATTTAGGTTCCTGGTTGCTTCATGGAAATATATAGAGCGTGATGTGCTATTCTGTGGAGAAATGCCTCTTGATTCCCAACAGAAATTGCCTTTAATGTGTTTTAAAATCATAGTGGCAAAAGGTCCCCGTTGGCCAAAGTCTTGTAGACTGTGAGTGGGTGTTTCTGGATAAATCTCAGGTCTTGGCAAGCTATAGATTGGTGATGAATATTAGAAGGACCCGCAAGAGATGTAGAGACTACATGTTTGTCTTTAAAAACTTGTCTTTGTGTGCTGGGTCTAACCATGCTAAAATTGTTGCCATAAGCTGAAGTGCATTGGCAAACACTGGAGAGAAGTATAAAGTTATGGGGCAGAGGGTCATTGGGAAGCTAAGAAATTTGTTTTTCCTAGTGGCTTTATTTGGTGGTGCAGCCCTATTCACTTGGCGCCTTATAGATATGAGTGAGTGGGTGATCATATACATAAAATAAGTAAAGAAATAAAAAACAAGCAACTTATAAACTCCCAACCAAACATTCTGATGTAGAAGAAGCCTAGTTTATGGCCATAATAGAGAAACAGAATTGAAAACTTGTTTGACAAAATATTTTGCAGTTTGGGGATAGTTTTTTTTTTTCTTGGAATAGAGACAACTTTATCTGGAGGTGAGTTATGCGAGCCAAACTGGCAGTTCATTTTTGTCTCGTTAATCACAAAATCCCAAATAAAGGAAGACACAACAGTTGGGATCCATTTGTTCCTCCCGAGTGTTTACAGATTTTTTTTTCCTCTTTAGTTTGCTGTGCTGTTGACTCTAATCTTCCTGGTGGAGATTGCAGCTGCCATTGCAGGATACATCTTTAAGGACAAGGTAAGAGAGACCTTCAGGAACGATGCTACTGTAACCTCCTACAGGGGGATTCAAATATGTGAACAACTGGTTCTCTGCGTGGATGCCGATTCCAGAAGTCCATTCTGGGCCTGGGCAACAAAAAATTAGCTGCCGGTTCTGCCGAAGTGGTGCAAACCGGCTGAATCCCACCACTCCTTCTACCCTTAAATAATGAAATTTTCTAGGGGGGGGGGGAGGTATTGGGCCACGATTCCAAGCATTCCCCAGCCAGCACAGGCAAAGGCTGGAGTAGAGGTTAGGCCCCAGATTATGATGTCCACCTTTAGAGAATCCACGTTGAGGTTGTTTCATTCTTTATATGAGATCCTATGGAAACTTTTTGAATCTTATTACCTCTCTTCCTTTGTTTTCTTTCCCAGGTCCGAACAGTGATTAACGATGAAATCCAGGAAGAAATGAAGAACTACAGAAATAGTTCAATCGAAAACGCTTTGGATAAATTGCAGAAGAAAGTGAGTCTACCATAAAGGTCTGCTTCTAGACTCGAGGGTTGGCAAAGCAGTGATGGTATTATAAATAGTGGATTTTTTATTTTATTTTTTTAAAAAGGGGGTTCCTAATTTCTTTGCAGATTCCCCTTTCCTGGTTTCAGTATTGCCTTCGGCAGTCCCTCCCTTTCCAAAACAGCTTGTCCAAATGTCCATAGTTAACAGTCTGTGTGATATTTGTTGCATTGCTTTTCCTACACATAATTGAGCAGATCCACCTGCAGCTGATACCCTGCAGTTAATAGCAGTGGAGAACCTGCATTTTCAATTGAAACGGGACAACTGGGGGGAAAGGCGGACGAGGCTTCCTCCTCTTCTGGAAGAGGAAGACGAGAGGCATAGGAGAGAGGCGGGCTCAAAGTGGCAGGAGCAGAATAGTTGAAAGAGGCGTCAAGGAAGATATGCCATAGATGTGAATATTTTCTGTTAAAAAGGGAGAGGAAAAGGCTGAGCTCTAACCATTCCAGTTCTATATGTGTGAGAATGAAGCTGATGGGTGGCTGGCCTGGACATATACTGGGGCTCCTGGATCCCTGTCCAGCATTAGATGGGGCACAACAATGGGTTTATTAAAAAGCTTCCTCTTAAATCAGATGCAAGTCAGATATTGAAGACTTAGAAAACTCAAACCCCGTTTTCATTCAAATATTCGCCTCTTTTTCCTCTTCTCTTTTCTCGTTCCCCAACTGTAGTATTCCTGCTGTGGAGTCACCAATTATACTGACTGGTTCAATGCCACAGAATTCAAGCCTGGACATGTACCCGCCTCCTGCTGCAGGAAAGACATGGACTGTACCAAAAATCCCACTCGGGACAATACTTTTGAAGAGGTTTGTATGACAAAAGTGTCAGGGTGGCGTATTTATTTATTCATTCATTCTGCTTTGAGCTCTTGATGAAAGGCAGAGCAAGTGGAAATCTGCCCTAGTAACCTCCCTGCTGCAACTCTGTGAAGTAGGCTAGGTTTAGAGACTATGCCTAGTCCAGGGGTGTCCAACCTTAGCCCTTTTAAGACTTGTGGACTTCACCTCCCAGAATTGCCCAGCCAGCATTCTGGCTGACAATGCTGGCTGAGGAATTCTGGTAATTGAAGTCCACAAGTCTTAAAGTGGCCACAGTTAGGCATCCTTGGCCTAATCCAAAATCATCTAGTGATCTCTAGTTCATGTAGGAGCTTAATCCTAGTTTCCCCAGACCCAAACTTTGCCTATGAAGCTACACTGACTTTCTCTTCCAGCTTGAGTCTTTTGAGAGAATCCTCCAAATATTGTTTTCTTTCCCCGCAGGGTTGTGTGACAAAAATAGAAGATTGGCTGAAGAGACACATTGTGATTGTGGCTGCAGTTGCGTTGGGCATTGCCTTCTTTGAGGTACAAAAGCTGTTGTTTGTGGGACCGGGTTCTCATCTGAACATGCCTACCTGCATCTTTGTTTTGCTGGAAAAAGCTAGTAGCCATGTTCTGGTTTGTGTTCTTGAGAAAGTGAATTTCACAAAAGCAGACTTCCTTCCACAAACACGATTATATAGATATATGGCTGTGGGCAGAGTTTGCCTTCAATCTTGCATTCTAACCACTGCACCCCCACGGCTCCTACAGTGCAGTAGTCTTGCTATTTCTGAAGAAAACATCAGGACTAAATAATTTTTCTCTCGTTTTTTTTCCAGCTCCTGGGCATCATTTTTGCCTGTTGTCTCATGAAAGGAATCCGCAGTGGCTATGAGGTCATGTAATAAGTTTCTGTTCCTGTACATCTTGGCTGTTATGAGGCCCAATCACAACGCTCTGGAATACTTTCATCTCCACTTCTCTGGGGATACAGTTGACCATCATGTGCCAATGGGACAGGGTTGGGTGCATGCCTCTCCTTCTGTTGCCTGTTAGGAAAATATATGCTGCCCTCAAAGGATTCACATGTTGCCTTATCTCTTTTCTTTCTCTCTCATAACGGGCAGATTTAAATCCATTCCTTTGCACCTCACTGCAACTCCTAGACCTTGCATTATCCTTCACGCGAGACTTGTGTGCCACCTAGTGGGCATCTGGTGATACGTTCCTAGTGCCCTTAATAGATGTGAGCAAGTATATTTAAAGACCTTATTCTACCTTTTGAGTCCTTTCAAGTAGACTGTCTTTATGTGTTCAGCTATTTCTCTTTTCCTTTGGAAAGGTAGACTCTTCGTTCTATATAGGTCATAATAAGAAGGAAAATTATCAGGGCTAATATTTTTAGCCAGTAATTTACTATTTGGAAAATAAAAGATATTGTTCCACCCATGTGTTGTGACTTATTTGTATAGTGCCTTTTCTCCACTGACCATTTTTTAGCTTTTCCTCACCCTCTTGTCTCTTAAAAAATAGTAGGGCATGGCTTCTTTATAAACAACTCTTGAACTGCTCCAGAAATGTAGGAGACCTTATTTAACATTGAGTTGTGCAATGTGTTTGGATCAAGAGGGTTCTCGATGTGGATATATGTATTTTTACCCTTTACAGGTAATCCTTGACTTAACAACCATTTGTTTAGTGTCTGTTACTAGAAGTTACAGTGGCATTAAGAAAGTGACTTACAACTAGTCCTCATACTTACAACCATCATAGCATCCCTACGGTCACGTGATTGAAATCTGGGTGCTTGGCAACCGGCATGTATTAATGATAGGGACATGGGGTCCCCATTTGCAACCTTCCCCTGCCAACTTCTGACAAGCGGTTAATGGAGGAAGCCAGATTTGCTGAACAACCACGTGATTTGCTTAACAACCGTGGCAAAAAAGGTAATAAATTCACAACCATCTTGCTTAGCAATGGAAATTCTGCTCCGAATTGTGGTTGTAAGTCGAGGAGTGCCTGTATTGGGAAATGTGAATTGTATTCCTTTGTTCTTCTCCTCCCTCTCTTTGGTTTTCCACAGGACTTTAGTTCTTGGTCATTATTAAAGCACTTCCTGTCTGGGCTTTTACAAGCCACGACAGTCGCAGCCCTGCTCCTAGACTAGCACCATGGAAGAAGACTCATCAGCCTCAGTTGGCTCTAAAAGTTATCCTTTCTCAATTAAGCTAATGTCATATTAAACTTCAGTATTAAGTAATAGATTTTGTGTACCAGGTACACAAAAATACTGAAAGCAGATTGCCTCCGATGATTGGAGATAGGGGTAAGAGGAAAAAGATAGAACTTGCAATTCTCCACAATGGCAATCAGAGGGCGATTTTGGCACCATGGGACCGTTCCTTGTATAACCATATTAATTTGATAAATTAATATGGTTATACAAGGAACGGTCCCATGGTGCCAAAATCGCCCTCTGATTGCCATTGTGGAGAATTGCAAGTTCTATCTTTTTCCTCTTACCTCTATCTCCAATCATCGGAGGCAATCTGCTTTCAGTATTTTTGTGTACCTGGTTGCTCATTCTTAACGGTTGCTGATAAGTATCATTACATTGTGCTAGGTTTGCTGACGTTTTTGGAAAACCAAGTTAATATACACACTCCTTAACAGAGCTGCCTAGCTAAAAATAGAATTCTAACTTTAAGAACTATTTTTGCCTGAAGCAAAGTCAAAGAAAGGATGTTAGGTCATCCTTTGAGCTCAGTGAAAAATCGAGAGATCCGGTTGGTTGAATGTAACCTAAGCCGCCATACTGAATCCTAACGAATTTCCATCATCTATTATCCATCAGGATTAAAACTGGGAAAGCACGATAACTCTAATCGTAAACATGTATTTAGGTCTCCATTTCTCCATACATTCACCTAACATAGAAGACTTGGGCATGTATACGATAAGCTAGCAAAGGTTTTCAGATTATGGACTGGAGAGTCTTTGCACTCTCTTAGATATTAGGGGGTTCTACAACGAAAAGACCAGTAGAACTTCCTACTCATAGCTTTAAAATTCCCCACAGAGTGTATGGATGCATGAAAGTTGGACTGATGGGCAATCTACAACATACCACAACAGTTAGCAGTCCCCGGTCTTTTGCCAAAGTCTCTTCAAGTTCTCTCTCTGAAATTCTGCAACAGTGGTGTGATTTGGTGATGGAAGTTAAGACAATGAACTACAAGTGTTTTGATATTCAGAACAACTGATTTTACTTAGATCCTTTCCTCCAAGGCTGCAATTAAGATTTAAATATTGCCCTTTCCCCTGCATTGTCATGTGTGTACTTCAGAGACTCACTAAAAAAGCTTTTGCTTGAAAAAAAAAATGGTGCCCACTTTTTGTCAGGTGCTTTTATGTTGGCACCGATTATTCAGTTAATCTACCCAACATTTCCCTTCTGCATCCAAGTACCCCTGTTCTTCATGATTTCTCAGCATCTGGATAGTAAGAGGGAGTAAGCTTACAATTTGGAAATGTTTCCATACCACCCTATGAAACCAAATCTGGTGAGACAACAGCTTTCTCTGAATAATCCTTTTATTTATTATTATTTTCAGGAGTATGATTTGTCAACATTTAGGCCTCAAGCTTGATCATGAGGCAGTTTTTAGCGCACCCGCTGAGCTGGCTTTGGTAAGATGAAAGACAGGGAAATATCCACCAAAAAGGAAGGTAGATAAGAGATTGGCAGCCACAGAAACTTAGCATCCCATCCTGCACTGTAACGAGAGCGAGGGTGCTTAGCTTGAAGGGCGTGCTCCATGCAGTTTGTCACTTTGCTGAGATCAGAATCACAGATGATGTTCATGATGAACTTCTGGACTTTCAAGTCTATAGAGAGATGGAAATCATAGAAATTAAACTTTTCACCTGATAAGAGGTTACTGTTACTGTTTCAGGATGTCTTTTGTCTTAATGTAAGATACTGACTCTTTGTTAGCTGGTCCTATAAAGCTAACACTTGACTTCTCCTAGTCCTAAATTAATAGTCTTCAATCAGATGGTCTTCAGACAACTAGTTAAAGACAGGTGTTTATACTCCTGACAGTATAAAATGATGGGAGTTCAATTCTTCTGATGGGCACCGTTGGGAAAATGTTCTCCATTCTGTATTTAACCAACAAACTGCAAAATTTTACTCAAATCTTGGCTGGGATGCAAGATTTATCAGCACAATTCTTTTGGTGGTGTTAGGACAGGTAGGAAGTTGCACATGCAGATGCAGTGGCCTAGTACTCTACATGCTGAAGAGCCATGCTGGCGCAGTGGTTAGAATGCAGTATCGCAGGTTAATTCTGCTGACTTCCAGGAGATCGATTCTCACAACTCAAAAGTTGACTCCTTCCATCCTTCCGAGGTCGGTAAAATGAGGACCCCAGATTGTTGGGGGCAATAGGCTGACTCTGTAAACCGCTTAGAGAGGGCTGTAAAAGCACTATGGAGCGGTGCATTGCTGTTGCTATGCTATTGAAATTTAGGAGCCAAATACCAAATTTTGATAACTTTTTTTTTAAACACAAAAATAAGGATGAAATGGGAGCAAGGCCTACCCCCCAATTTTTTTTTCCCCAGAATGATTTCAGTCACTTTTTGGCAGGTTTTAGTGTTTTTAAGTATGGGGATGGGAACAAAAGATCTTGTTAAACCCTTCAATATGGCTATCGCCACGATGCATTTCTTTGGAAGAGATTTTACAGAACATGGCTTCAAACGGGAGTAGTTTTCCCCCCTGCTTCCAACCATATTCTAGTATGCCTCAGTACTCACAATTGCGAAAGAAATCTTCGCCATAGCTCTGCTGGGCTTCAGGGCTCATTCGGTCCCAGTAGTTCCGCAGGGCAACCTCTATTGTTTCAAGATTAGTCATGGCTGTTTTGAAAAAGCCTGGCTCTACAATGGAGACTTTTACCCCGAAATTATACATGTCCCTCCTGGAAAAAAAAAATATTGTGAAGGATTGAATCGTATTCTTTATACCTATCTGTAAAGATCCATAACATTCCTTGAGACCCCCAATAATGGGGTAGTTACTTGTTGCCACAGATTATGCATGATCAACATGCCTATTTAGCGATAACTTTCCCTCTCAAGAAACAATGGGCACCGTGAAATCTTTGAAAATGGGAAAAACAGCCCAGTCTGGTTATCGCATGGGTTGTAGAAGACATCCGTTTTAATAACAATAATCGTTACACTAAGAGCAGGCACTAGGGAGACTCCGAAAGGCTACCGTGGACCTGGAAGAATGAGTGCACATCCAGCCCACCTACCTGAGGCTGTCGGAGAAGGCCTCCACTGTGTATTTGGAAACGCAGTAGCCACCACCATTGGCTGAAACCCGCCCCAGGACGCTGGAAACGTTGACTACTCGGCCACGTGCTTGCTTGAGCAATGGCAGGAAGGCCAACGATACCTCGATCATTCCAAAGGTGTTAACAGACATGACTTTGCGGTAGTCTTCCACGGTCATCCATTCCGTGGGGCCAATAGAGGTGCCTAAACCTGCATTGTTCACCAGACCAAAGAGTCCTGGGAGATGATTGAGAGAGGGAGGGAGGGAGGGAAATGAGAAAAATCACCCTCCTGTTCACCAAACAAACTGCGAAGGGCTTCCTCTTCAAATACTGTATGGTGCAGTGTCTTTCTGTTTATGCTACAACCTCAGTTGTAGGGAAGCCAACCGATCATGGCCTCGTGTGGCCCCAGTTTCTCCGGTTTGTGCACTCTGCGGCAAGCCAGGGTAAGTGGATGGATGCAATTCATAAAAATAATCTTTCCCTTACCAAGAGACCTGTGAGAGACCTGGACCTATCTCTGATCCCACATCCCACATTGGATCATTGGATATAAGTTGAATAATGTGTGTGCAACTTAGATGTAGGATCAGAGATAGACTGGGAATTCTGTTAATGTAACTCCCCGCTCTGTTGGCTAACAGAATGATGGACTGAAATGAAAGCTGGACTTGGAGTTGGTGCTGAAGGGTTTCAAAATCTGCTCTGGTTGCTGGTCTGTCTGGAAGAGTTCAGGAGTTCATAGTACCCATGACAGCTATAGGTCTATCCCAGCTGGGAACATGTAATATAGGTCATGTGTTTGTATTGGAATTGTATTGGAATTTTGTTCTGAATATCCAAGATGGTCAGCAGGTGTTGGGGGCACCTCATTTTTTTTCATTGTCTTGGATGGATCACCGTATGGTTAAGGTTGAGTTAGTGGCAATGGACCAATAGTCCAATATTCCAAGGCAGCATGGAAAGATTTCAGACTAATTGCACTAGTTATCCATTATCCATGATTAGGGTTAGTATATGGAACATAGAGCTTGCTAGGTCCATCAATATTGTTGCTCTCAAGGATTTTGTTTCACCCATTTTAAAGGTAGCTCTATACTACCTCAGCGATTCAAAATGCTGAGCTTTTCAGATGGAAAGCTGACAGCCTGGGTTTGAGACCCAAGCGCCGCACGTTGGGGTGAACTCCCATCCTTGCCCCAGCTCCTGCCCATCTAGCGGTTGGAAAGCATGCAAATGCGAATAGATAAATAGGTACCACTTCGTTTGGACAGTGTTCTGTGCCCCTCAGCGTAGTCATGCTGACCACATGACCACAGAATGGTCATGTCTTTGAACAACGTTGACTCGCTCAGCTAAGAAGCAGATGAGCACCGCCCTGTAGAGTTGGACACAAATGGACAGGGGAAACCTTTACCTTTATACTACAGGTATGAAATGTGGACTGAAGCACCAAGGCACACTAAGAGTGCAGGTGAAGGAAGATCTGACAAATCAGATAAATGGGCAGCAAAACAGCAGTGTTCTCCCTGAATGTATTGCATCGGCAACCTCATGGCCTGTTGAGTTTTGTTTGTGAGGGAGGTACCTAGTACTCTTCCACTTCTTCCTCCTCTCAGACCTGTGGAGGACTTATTACAGTATACCATTTTCTATAAGGGATTTTTTTTTTTGCAGATGAAGGCATCTTTGAGCCCATCTGGATGTCATCTTTGGTATACAGTTAACAGTGGGGTGTCTTGTCACTTTTTTGTACATAATAGATTGGTTTTATGATACAGGAGGACATGGATTGACTCCTTGAAATGGTACATTCCACTGCTTGTCTTCTGGATCCTTGTCCAACTTAGCTTGTAACCAGTGGTGGGATTCAGCCAGTTTGCACCAGTTCGGCAGAACCAGTAGGTAATTTTTTGTTGCCCAGGACCAGAACGGACTCCCAGAAGCAGCACCCACACAGAGAACCGGTTGTTCACATACTTGAATCCCACCACTGCTTGTAACTTAGCCTGGAGCTTACTAGTGACACCTGGTTAATATCATGAATGCCTCTCTGAGGGAAAGCAGGATGCCTCCTTTGTTTAAAAGAGGCAATTACTAGACCATCTTTAAGAAGCTTGCCCTGCATTTCCCAGAAATGGGAAATTACAAAAAGGCGCTAGCCTACCATAGTTGGGTAAGCTAAGAGAATGGTGACTTTTCAGGATGAGACAAACCTGATCCAATTAGACTCTGGGCAGGCTGTGAGGTTGAAACTACTTTGATGGATCTGCTGGAAAAATCTGATTTTGTTGGGATTTCCAGCGAAGGTATGGTGAACTAAAGACAGCTTTATGAAAGCAGGCCCTGTGACCACAACAGAAACAAAGAAACTGGTGAATTCGCAGCATTGAAGTCCACATGTCTTTAAGTTGCCAAGGTTGAGAAACATTGGCTTATAAGAATAGTGTATTGAGTATTTATGTAGGAAAGCTGAAGGCGTTCAAACAGCTATCATTCTATTCCTGGTTCCACATACTCTCCTGTCTTCCCTTTGATCCCTGCTGGGGTGAAACTCACCTTTTCGACCCACTTCAGCTTTCACCCATTCCACTGCTTTGCAGATGCTTTCGGAGCTGGTAACATCAATCAGTGTGGTGCGCAGGTTTGATGAGCTGGTGCGGTCCAGGTTATCAGCTCCTTTCTGAGTCAAGCAGCCTGCCAGCACTCGGAAACCCTTTTTGTCAAGTTTTTTGGCTAGCATGTTCCCAAAACCCGTGTCGCAACCCGTGATGAAAACATACTTGTCTCTGAAGTTGCTCAAAGTCTGCTGGTCACGGAAGAACCAGACCACAGCCCAAACCACACTGATGAGTAGAATGCAGCACCACATTGTTGGTTTAAGGCCTGCAGAGATGGGAAAGGATTGGCAAAAACAGAATGGGACCCCAGTATTCCCACCTTGTCCCCTTCCAAAAGTTCAAATGGCACTTATTTAACTCAATCCACACATGTCACATTCTTTTTGTCGGGGAGAAGCAATCTGAGGTTTTCTATTTATTTAGGATCATGACTTCCATCAGCCATAGTCAATACAACCAAGTGGCCACTCAGTGTCTATGGCGATTCTCAGTCATCCAGGTCATGGTTGTCCGAAAGACGCTTTTCCAAAAGGCAACTGGACTTTCTTAGGTTTTTTTCTTTGAAAACCTTTCACTTCTCATACAGGATGTTCTTCACTGCAGAAGCTTCCTGGATGACAAGCAAAACATTTTCAAAGAAAAAAACCAAAAAAGTCCAATTGTCTTTTGGAAAAGAGTCTTTGGGACAAGTGGCCACTCATTAAAGAATTTGCGGTCCTAAAGAGATGGAGATCATGAGATTCTCTGAGCCTGCATCGATCACTAGGCTTCTAGTGCCAGAATAATGCCCTTGAGGGACATTGATCAGGCTGCTGGTATTTAAGCAACCGTATTCATTCTCTTAATAAACATCTATGCTAATTGAAATAATGAGAAACAGAGCTACTCCAAAGTAGTTAATGAATCATTAACACAATTTGAATTTTGGAGAGCCTTCCAAAGAGGGAAAGTAGAAATGAATTTGTTCTCACTCAACAGCCTTTGTGTTGCAAATAAATAAAAGAAATGCATGAATCTGATCCAAATTAGCACTGTGCCATGATGTGGAGTGAGGGTTCAATCTGTTGATTTGGTACCCAAGTAAGTGTGGACTCTTGTATTTATTTCAAATAGGGGGAAATTGCTTAATAACTCCGGTGGGATGTTCTCCTCAATAGTAAACCTCAAATGTGTTTCCGCCTGGTTTAAATTTGGGACTCCATTTTAAGGCCCAAACTGCACCATTCTACCATCAGTGTCATCTAATTTGTGACACTTACACTTAGAAGAATTATTACACACAACTCATTAAGTCGAATTCAGTTCCTAAGAATCTGATATCCAATTTTTTCTCGAAGGGAATACTAGAGGACAAGACTACAAGACTCTCTCCTCCAGAATTCCAGGTTAAACTTGTTAAAAAGGTTTAATAGGGCAGTTTTGTAACGGGCTTTGGTCCTGCTTAATGTGTCCAGCTCTATGCTGCATTCTGGTAAAGCTCAGGAGGAGATTAAAGGATTAAATTGACATCCACACAAGTTGCAAACAGTACACACTTTGGATGTTTTTTCTTCCCCTGGAATGGATCACAACTCTAGGGTCTCCCATTCACATTAGGATGAGGATAATTCTGCAAGAATATGTGTCACATGTCTTATGATCATCACCATGCCTGATCTTAAGCTAATGACTTTACTTGAATGCACATTATCATGAACGTTTTGCATATACTTGTCAGTAACTGTATTTATATAAAATGCTAGAGTATAGAGTTGGGAAACATGTTGTGGGAACCCAGCCACCTTCTTAACAATGTGAAGCAGGACATCACATCGGGGTACTTGTTATAGCATGTTATACAGATTATATTTTATTAATATAAGTATAGCATTTTGCATGCTGGGTGAACAGTCAACCTGATCTGGATTTAATCCTGCCAGGTGCAATTCAATACAATGCGGTTCAAAAATCTAGCTGCTAGTTAGAGAGTGACATTGACACCAACACATGCATACAAGGCTACAGATGTTAAGGAATTGTGCATCCAAATCCAGTCAAATTATTGTGGCATCTGAATTTCTTCCCTATCCCTGACAGTTTAAATGCAACAAAAATAACATAAAGAAGCATTTAATGCGCCAATTCTATTGCCTATGTGACAATTTCCTTATTTTGCCAGATTGGGCTAGCCTTGACTTCACTTGGCACAGGAATAAAGTAATAATTTTTCATCAGCGCATAAGAGCAAAGATGAGTAGTAATACCCAAAAGATGGATGCAAGATGCAAAAATGGCTTTTTGCTTGGCTGAAAAAAAGTACCTTCTAAATCTGTCAGCATTTGCTACTTCACAACAAAGCAGTGTCTCCTGTTCTTCAATCAGGTACATTTCTTCTCTGCTACTACAATTAATTATATGCTCTTCTTGCCAGTGCTTTTTTTGTAAAACAAAAAGGTGCCGGAACTCACACACATCATACAACCCGCCTTGCCTACCCTACAAGGTTCCATCCAAAAAAGGTGCCGGAACTCCGTTCTGGGCGTTCTATGACAAAAAAAGCCCTGCTTCTTGCACTCTTTAGCGCATCATTAAGACAATTTTTTCCTTCCTTTCCTTCAATGAAATAGAAAGTATTTTGATTTGCTAGTTCTTTATTGGCAGGAATAGCTGCCCATTCATGATTGGTATCTCCCATCGATATCTCCATGTTTCACTCAATCACCGTGCATATATTTTTTTTACTTGTAAACTGCCCAGAGTCACTCAGGCGAGATGGGTGGTGTAAAAATTTAATAAATACATTCTAGAAAATGTAGAGGTTAGGTGAAATAGGTATGTATATTGTCTCCACTCCATTCCTGGCCTATTCCAGGGATGATACAGTGTCAATCTACCTTCATATATTAATGTATTCAATAAACAGATTTCTTTGTATTTTAGGATGGGACCCAAAACACAAACACAATACAGGTGAAGAAAGGGAAAACTGATTGGCAGAATGAGCTCCATCCATTAATGGAGAACATAACAAAATGATTACTCTTTAAAATGCTCGAGAATGTTGCTATTTTTCCTATAATCCACTGTTTTCTTTTAATCAGGCTATAAACTGGAATGCTAACAGCTCTTCTCCTCAAGCAAACCGAAGGAGACAAAATTCTGTAAATCAGGTAGAAGGCAAAAGAGATAAGGTCCAGTTAAAGACATACAGTGGCAGAAACAAACACTACACCGTATTTTAAAGAAGAAATTCTTTTTTTCCTCTTAAACAATCACTAATTGCCCCCTTTCCTTCTGAAGTTTGAATTTGGGATTCCAATTTCCCATTTCTGTTTTCCTCTTGCACAGATCAGCATTTGATTCCTCAGATAGTTCCTGCCTACAGAGCAAAGTAAGAAGATTTTTTTTTTCAGATCAGTCCCCCCCCCCCCAGTTTTACCCAGTTTTCAACCTTGACTATAACCGGCTGAATTTCCTGGCTGTAACGTCCTATTCCTCCTTGGCTTGCAATCTTGCAAAATGAAAAATATAATGAGTCAATTAGAAAATTGACTCATTGGACACAGAGCAACGTCAACTCACCTCCCGCCCCGTTGTTCCTCCTTACCTTCTCTGAAGATAAACTTATAGAGATAACTTGAGCAAACTGCACGGTCAAAGCAATAGCAAGTCCCTACCCCGTTTAAGAGCCTTTAGCTTGCTTAAACTTCAGCTGCACACAACAGGCAAAAGTTCTGCTCCTTGTCAAAGACCACGAGGGGCAGAATCAGAGCCCTTCCTAATCAGGTCTCTGGTGGAGGATGCCAAGGGCAGCGATTCAGCCCAGCGTTAACTCTTGCTGTTGCTGCTAAAACATCGCACCCTCCAATGGCGCAAGTTCCAATTCAGTCTCTTGAGAAAGTGAAGGTGGAGAATGAAAAAGTCAGGACTAAGCCTGTGTGAAGAAATGGGTTGAAGAAATGAATGTGTAGGTGAGTTCCTGAAAAATGAAGCAGGCCAGAATGGCAGCCAGAGATAGTCAATATTCAAGTAATGACTCATTTATAATCCCAGGAGCACAAAGTTAGTGTGTGTTCTGTTTCAGAATTTCACAACAATGGAGGTAGATGTAACGGAGAGACTGCCTCTTTCCCAGAGTCCCCAAGAGAGCTTCATGGTTAAGACCACATCTACACACACATACTTTATTATATTCTCTTCCTATCCAGAGAGAGCTTCATGGTTAAGAACACACACACACACACACACACACTTTATTATATTCTCTTCCTATCCAGAGCTGGCAGGAAGTCATGCCGACTTAAATCATATTGCGTCTGCAGCTTGCCCTTTATACACCTTGAATGGGTCCATGTTACACTATTATCTACAGCTTTTAACTTGCACTATTCTAAGGGTTCAAGAGCACCTGAGATTGACCAACAGACCTTTTGATCACTAGGGGGCAGCAATGAATTAGGTTTTTATTTGTATCTTGACTGCCATCAAGTGGTCCTCTGTATTTGTGCAGCCACTGGATAAATGGTGTTGAAGAACTGGGCTTGGAGAAGGGAGATAAACTACGGAGGTCAGAATGGGCACTGTAAACTACCCTAAGAACACTTTTGCGAGAAGAGAAATTGAGGAGGTAATGCTCTTGGGAGCAGTAACTACTAGGAAGGGAATTATCTTCCAGGCAGGCTACATTATATAAGAGATAATTCTTTTGAATTACACTTCCAAGTAAGCCGGAGATAGGCTAATCAATTTCACACTCTGTTAACCAGCCTATCTTTTTTTTTTTTAAGTGACTGTAAAAGTTAGGATGCTGGTGTTCCTCAGGGGCAAAAGGGCGTAGAAGGGCATAAATTATATGGGAAGGGGTGATTCCACAGGAACCTGGCTATACCAACTAGAGTCACAATTTTGCCAACAGAACATGTCATTTCAGGCTCCCTCCCCATGTGCATCAATGTTCTCTACTTTGCTTGGATGTAGTATCTGGAGGTGAGGTAAGATGGAAAAACACCACTTTCAGAGTGAAATACACACACATACACGCATGCATGCACACAGACAATTCTCAGGCATATTTCAGCAGGAGCCTGTGTTGAAAACCATTCAACTATTCTAGAATGATTTGGGAACTCATTCCTTGTCTTAGTGCCATTATAAGCAAACCACTCCTTTCCTCTTACTGAGAGCTCATCAGAAATACAGCTCTAAATAGATGGAAGTTAATTCAGGGTTATCCAAGGTGATGTACATATGTTCTTATTTAATTTCTCTTTAGCATCTGCCCTACCCTTTTAAGGACCTGGGAAACAAAAATTGAAATTTTATTCTTAGGAAGGGAACAGGATGTCAACGCTGCTAATATCGGATGTTTTTGCTTTGACAACAGATGGAGATGTAGCCATTTTCTTTTCGCTTTTAGAGTTAGATGATGCTGGGGAGGGGGGGATGTGCATGAGAGTTCAGCTAGACATAATAATACTGAACCTAGCGTGAGAATCGAGGTTGTTGAAATAAGAGATGATAAGAATTGGCGGGCTGGAGAGCTCGAGGGAAAGCCCGCGCTTTAAACTAATTGGGGAATGTGATTTATGACTGTTAATTGGAGGAGGGAATTGTGCTTTGATACTTTGATGCTCAAGGGGGAGGGGATTCAGTTTTTGGCTTCGATTATGTTAGTGCTGATGTTATGCTTCTCGAATAAAGATTCTTTAAGGTAAACAATGCCTCGAAGTTCTTTGAAGAGTTTCATCTGTCGGAACCATGACACAGGACGCACCAATTCCCCTCTGCTGGCTGCAAGAAACCATTACAAGAGGGGAGAGGATTTCTGTATTCTCTTGAATGCTCCAGTATTGATATATCAGTAACTTACTCCTGTTGAGCTGCATAGCATCACTTCAGGATCAGTATTCCAACCCGTATATAGATAGTTGTTGACTTGCAACCATTTGTTTTGTCACTGTTCAAAGTTACAACGGCACTGAAAAAAAGTGACTTTGTGACTATTTTTCACACTTATGACTCTTGCAGCATCCCCATGGTCACGTGACCAAAATTTGGACGCTTGGCAACTGACTCATATTTATGACGCTTGCAGTGTCCCGGGGTCATGCGATCCCCTTTTACGACCTTCTGACAAGCAAAGTCAATGGAGAAGCCAGATTCATTTAACAACCTTGTCACTAACTAACCTTGTCACTAACTTAACTGCAGTGATTCACTTAACAACTGTGGTAACAGGTCATAAAAAGGGGCAAAACTCACTTAACAACTGTCTCGCTTAGCAATGGAAATTTTGAGCTGAATTTTGGTCGTTAAGTCGAATTTTGGTCGTTAAGTCGAGGAATACCTGTAGTACATTTACAGAGTCTCACTCATTGCTGATAATGTCAAGGAGGAGAGGTAAAGAAAAATGAAAGGCGAGGTAAAGAAAAATGAAAGGAGAGGTAAAGAAAAATGAAAGCCAGGCCTCTTACAAAACCTATGCTTTTGCAGAAGAGAACAGAAGAGAGAGGGGGGGGGAGAGAGGGAGAGAGAGAGAGAGAGAGAGATAGAGAGAGAGAGGAGAGAGAGAGATAGAGAAGAGAGAGAGAGAGAGAGAGAGAGAGAGAGAGAGAGAGAGAGAGAGAGAGAGCGAGCGCTTAGAAGTGAAAAAGGCTTTTGTTCCTTAGTTCAACTTGTTAGGAAGATTCTAAATTAAAGAGGTCTAAGCTGCTGAGCTTTATGCAAGTAAAGAAAGCAGCCGTGAATTCTCCATGTGTGAAGGTCCCTTACTGGTAAAATATCCTAACAAAATGGAGAATAGGGTGGCTATTTTTGCA
This sequence comes from Azemiops feae, assembly GCA_023970755.1. Lineage (NCBI taxonomy): Eukaryota > Metazoa > Chordata > Lepidosauria > Squamata > Viperidae > Azemiops > Azemiops feae. Next base: position 1,096,642 of record JALGBA010003859.1, on the reverse strand, counting down.
GCTCTATAGGGCTCTATGCAAGAAAAAAAATATCTTTCAATCCAAGAAAGAATACTGAGATTTGCTTGCTTTAACCCTGTTACACAAGCATGCCCAGTGCGGCCTAGAAGTTGAGAATTTAAGTCCCGCCTTAGCCATGAAATCCAGCTGGGTGACTTTGGACCTCTCTCTCAGCCCACCTCATCACACAAGAGGTATTGTTGAGGGGAAAATAGGAAGAGGAAGGAGCATATTGTGTGCGTTTGTCACCGTTATAAAAATAACGACGGGATATAAATAAATACACCTACGACTGAAATGCCCAAGTATTTCAGGTTATCCAATTTAATCAGCAGAGAAAGGGAAAGAAAGGTAGATAACTCGGAAGTCAATTCCAACTGGGTTTGCCTCTCCCTCAACAATCATTCAGCAACCTTTCACTGGGATATAGCTGAAGAAGCGATAACGTTCCCTGTACATTGAGAATTGGTTCCCAAGTATGTTTTTTTTCCTGTCCTGGACATTTTGTTTGTTGTTGTTGTTTACTGTCATGTTTGCTTTTTTTAAAGACTGTAAATATAACATTAGGGACTCTCTTTTTATTGATATAGAAGCTGCCCTAGGAGTCTTTCTAGCTGATATGTGGACATAAGTGCTTTTAAAAAAATCATCTAAGTTTCTTGCTTGGAACTAAAAACTAAACCAAAACAAAAGTAAATCCGTCCCTTGCCGCTTTTCAGCTACGAAGAAGGGAGGCGGTGGGAGCCCCCAGAGTTTAGATTCCTCCATATGTTCCAACTCTTTTCCACCTACCACTGAATGAATTAAGGAATATAGAAGGAAATGAGAATAAATAGCCTTGGGGAAATCCCAATTAATTTTCTTGCCTCAGGGCTCACTTACAATTAATTTACGACTCGTTTGGTCTAGTGCAAGGGCAGGCAACCTTGGCTCTTTTGTGACTCATGGACTTCAACTCCCAGAATTCCTGAGCCAGCCATGCTGAGGGGAAAGGGAGAGGTTTCCAAGCTGAGCCATGCTGGCTCAGGAATTCTGGGAGTTGAAGTCCACGAGTCATAAAAGAGCCAAGGTTGCCTACCCCTGGTCTAGTGATTATGGCCCCAGGCCAGAAACCAGGAGCTGGTGAGTTCTAGTTTCGCCTTAGCCATGAAAGCTGGCTGGATGACCTTTGTCTAGTCACTCTCTCTCAGCCCAACCCCTCACAGGCTTGTTGTTAAGGAGGATAATAAGTGGAGGAAGGTGTGTTAAGTATGTTCACCGCGAGTTATTTGTAAAAATAATCAGGCAGGACACAAACAAACACATTTAAGAGAAGGCACATTGGGAGCTTAAACCCAGCAGCTGAAATCAAATGTGAACCTATGATTGAAAAGGATTTCTAACTCATCTTTGGGGTAGAAGGCCAAGAATCCATTTCCCACTGCTTCTTTTAGAACGAGCAATACAGGGAGTCCTTGACTCACAACAGTTCATTTCGTGACCGTTCAAAGTTACAACGGCACTGGGGAAAAAAATGACGTATGGCCATTTTTCACACTTACATCTGCTGCAGCATCCCCATGGTCATCTGATCCAAACTCGGACGCTTAGCAAACTGACTCTAATTTACGACGGCTGCAGTGTCCCGGGGTCATATGAGCACCTTTTGGGATCTTCTGACAAGCAAAATCAATGGGGGAAGCCAGATTCATTTAACAACCAAGTTACTAACTTAACAACCACAGTGATTCACTTAACAACGGCGGCAACGTAGGTTGTAAAATGAGGCAAAACTCAATTAACAATATACATTTTGGGCTCAGTTGTGGTCATAAGTTGAGGACTACCTGTACAGTCTGGGCAGAAAGCATTTGCATTCAGATACAAAAGCTGATGCACAAAAACGCTCAAGACGTGTGGTTTCCTGATCTCCAAATGAAGCACACATGGAAAGTGTTTCCATATAACGGTGTCTTGATTTGATAATTAGAAAGGCCCAGGATGTAACAAAAGGCTTGGTTAAGCCAAAAGGTACAGAGATGTCATAAGGAACAAAGGAAAATAAATTATTTAAAATTTCATAGTCAAACTCTGCCCTAGGCTTGGGAGTCTCAGTACTGTTGTAAGAAATGCAACAAGAACTATTATGATTGTGGTGAGATGGGCAGAAAACAAATTTAATAAATAATTAGTATTATTATTTACTCAAAAGCTCCCTGATTCTTGCAGCTACACAAGCAGATGGAATGTATACTAGGTCAGGAAAAGGGAAGCAGAAGACTTGCTAGCTGAAGCCCACTCAAACCAGAGATAGAACTGAACAGACTAAAGGCAACCCATCTGTGGAACCAGGGGAATATGGGGAGCTTCCTTGAAAGGAGGATATTCCTGGACCATATTAAAAAATATCCAGCCTCCTCTACCACAAAGCTAGTGAAGGGAGAGGCGACGCTCTAGAAATGGAAGCCGAACCCTTTTGGCATTCCATGTCACGCCCCTCTTACCCAAGTATGCAGCACATGCCGAGTTAGGAGAGATTAGGACAAATTAAATCTGAGAAGGGTACCTTTGTTTAAGGCTTGCAAAACATCAGGGGCAGGATTTGAAAATTAAAAGAGGATGAAGAGGCCAGGCTGGGTGACCTTGTGAGAAAAAGCTCCAGCCACACTAAGGTTCTCCATCTCCACCCCATTCCTCTGTCTGAGTAAGAGAAGGCAGCTTTCCGTCCTTCTTCACATTCGCCCAGATGGGATTAGGCAGTCGATAGAACCGACACCCCCTCCAATGACTCACATCAACACTTGTATTTAAGCCACCTGTTTTTATTTCATTCTTTCTACGTTCGTAGCACCGACTGATCCAGCTTACGTGGAAAAAGCATGGCTTCTTTTCCTTCCTGTGGGTATGTTGCATTCCCGTGTCAGGCTGCTTCATGATTCCTCCCAGCTAGAGGCTGCCCATGGATACTCAGCCAAAGCGCAAGTCAAAGCAAAAGGCCCAACGGCAACTCTTATGCCATCTAGATGGGCTGGCGGGGGGGCTGGTGGGGGGAGCTTACTCGGTGCTGCAAAAGAACAGTCACCGAAGTATAGGAAGAGGTTGCGGGCAAGGACTCTGCCATGATATACCTTCAGTTGGCAACGTAGCATGAGAAATGGAGTCCAAGCAATTCCGGTGACCAAGAGAATCCGGCCTCTGGATCAGGAAGTGGAAGGCTGCAGTTGCCCTTTGTAAACATACTCCAGAGCGGTGGCAATGGTCCGCATATCCATCTCGATACTCCGTGCCCAGTTCTCGACATCACCAATTTCCTGCCCAGAGAGCAAAGTCAGGATCAAAAACACCTGTTCTTTGGCTCCTCAAAGCCAAGCATGCCTGGATCTAATTTTCTAGAGCATCCTTCTGCTCTTACACTTAAATAACGTTAGATGAATTCAAAGATAATGTACAGAAAACATTTTACCATTTTAACCGAAGACCTTTGTTAACCCCTTATCTCTTTCATTAAATACACTACAAGACTCAAACAATCTTTCATTTCCTTATCTATTAGACTACATCCATCCTCTCCCTCCTTGCCATTTAGGATGAAGGATGTACGGATACAAATTCCACAAATGCACACAAACCACTTTTGTCCCTTTTTACAGAATCAATATCTTGAGCAGCCTACGACCAGTAGATGGCGCTCTCCCATTACAGACGGGATCAATCACAGCTTGAAAAAACAAATAGGTTTGAGAGATCAAGTTCGCATTGTTTTGATAGTGAGTGGCTGACAGTGAGCTTTAAATAAAAATGTAACTACACCAGTGGTGGGATTCAGCCAGTTCGCACCAGTTCGGCAGAACCGGAAGCTAATTTTTTGTTGCCCAGGCCCAGAATGGACTTCCGGAAGCGGCATCCACAGAGAGAACCGGTTGTTCACATATTTGAATCCCACCACTGAACTACACCTGCTCTTCTCAGATGTCCCAGAAGTCCACCAGGTTGCTGAGCCATGCCCAGTATGCCACAGTAGAACCAGAGGGCACACAAGGGTCAAGGTGCAATTTTCAATGGGCATGTTGCATTAGATTTTTGAAATAGAAATTATAGCATAATTCATATTAAAGAAGTTATAAATGATGGGCCGGGGGGGGGGGGAGAGACCTTCTTGTGGAAATTTCTTTCCCCTTCTGGAGTTGCCTCTTCTTTCGTATCTGTGAACCGATGGCTCTGTATATGCTGAACCCACCTGTGGTTCCCCCTATCCGCACTCACTGAGCCCAGCCCAGTCCTTTTAAGGTTGCCCTAGAAGAGGCTGCATAACATATGAATCACTGCCATTCATACAGGCACTGTGCTCACCTTCAGAGCTTGATTGAAGTTTTCTACCATGCTGATCCACTGGCCTGTTTGCTTGGCAAACTGAGCAGCCTGGATCTGCAATGTCTTCACCTCGTGGTCCAGCTTCCTTTGATTCACATAAGCCTGGGCCACCCTGGGAACGAGAGGCTCAGTCATTCCTTAAGACCACAAAGGAGGAACAGAACAGGCTTCCTTTCTCTAAGCCCTCCATCGCCCTATTTTCTGTTCAAACTTTTCTCCATGTTCAGTAGCTTCTCAGCTAAGAGCAAGCTAATCCCAGGGGCAGAGGCAGGCGCTGGGAGCTTGTAGCCGGATAAATTCCCAAGGATATAGTAGATTAAATATCCAAGCAACATCTGGCAATCATTATTATATACTAAGAGCATCTGGATCCATTTGTGAATAAGGCAAAGTCGGATGAAACATTCAGCATGGTGAGGAAGCTGAGCCAATTTTGAGTTGAAAAAAATTGCCCCAAGAAGGGCAGCTATAAGGGTAGGGCAAAATTAATAAGAGGTGGTGATGAAGAGAAAAAGCAAACAAACCCGTAAGCAGCCAGGGTGTTTCTAAAAACTGGCTGCTGTATTAATGATATATAGAAATAAAATCATCCTGAGAATTCCTTTCACTAGCACCACGTTTGTAGGAAGCAAATTTTCCAGATTGAATAAAACTCTGTTTCATGAGACTGTGATATCCTTCCTGTATAAATTATAGCTTCTGATAACACCTAGTCTCAGACCTTACCCAGCTTGTTCTGTTATGTCTCAATAAATGAACAGGAACAGGAATACTTTTCCTGCTTCAATGAACGAACATTCTCAACTAATATGGGTCTCTCTTGCAGACAGATGGTTCTGGCATGGTTAAGAGACAGAGAAAGCAAAACACACTAAGGCAGCACTGGTGAGTTTCAAAGTGGAGAGAGACTACTGGGTAAACTTTACTTTGTGGAACTAAACTCTGTGGCTTTCTGTCCGTTGCCTAAGAGCAGGGGTCTTCAAACTTGGCCCTTTTATGACTTGTGGACTTCAACTCCCAGAATTCCTCAGCCAGGCACTGGGTTAGGGTTAGGGTTAGGGTTAGGGTCATAAAAGGGCCAAGTTTGAAGACCCCTGCCTAAGAGGAATGGAAGGTACCTATACAGAGCAAACGGTTTACTCTAAAATCTTCAGTCACTTAAGCTGATGTGAAAGATCTTTCAAGGACAAAACATTTGTGCTGGCTGCTACTGTGACTTGTTATAAAATGACATTATGTTTAAAAGGAGAAGTACGAGGCCAGGGGTAGGCAGCCTTGGCTCTTTTATGACTCGTGGACTTCAACTCCCAGAATTCCTGAGCCAGCCATGCTGAGGGGAAAGGGAGAGGTTTCCAAGCTGAGCCATGCTGGCTCAGGAATTCTGGGAGTTGAAGTCCAGGAGTCATAAAGGAGCCAAGGTTGCCTACCCCTGTCTAGGCTAAGACTGTCTTTGCACGGCTGGATGGATGAGGGTCTCTTAAATGGCTGATAGTGACTATATGAGAAAGTTCTTCTATAATTGCCAGAGGCTCATCTTGTGGAAATTCAGGATCAATTTTTTTTCTGTAACCATCCCAGTTCTCTGGAAAATATTCTCCATTGAACTGAGGGATCTACCCTTTGCAGACCTTTTTAAATAGGCTTATAATTGCTTTTAAACTCTCTTATTTTTAATTCTACTGAGGATCTACTGGAAAGCACCAAGAGACCTCAATGATCAGAAATATAAGGTAACCTGGTTTGTCCTCTCTGTTAAATAGTTTTTAACAGCCATTCATGAATCATTATTCTTGCCTGTAATGAACTAGGTCAATTAAAGCTCTTCTTTAACGAACTATGGTCTTCTTATACAATCCCTTCTTCAATCAACTGAGTATAGATATATGGGTGTCCGATGCTTAATCTATTATACTATTTAAGAACAAGTCCTATATTCCTATTGTCACCTACTGCATATTTAATGAACTATGCAACCAATTAAACATTTAATTGAATTGTGTAACACTTGTGTTCTATTCAGTGAATAGATGAATGTTTTATAAGTGGTATATTTGCAGAAAATATCTTCTAATGTTAAACTGATATATTCTCTTTTCCTAACTTGAGATAATTGAGTTAATTATCAAACATTCATATATCTGACAGAAAATATACAATACATCTTGGGAAAAAACAGCAATATTCTGATAATGGTTGCAATATTGATTGAAATGACACTTTTGATACTGCTACTTTTGATAATAGGCTAATAAGATATTTTCATCATAGACATTTCAATGTACGTGTTTTCAGTTAAGAAAGGTGGATATATAAAGTCAATATTATGTGTTTATAAAAGATACTTCTATGTGAGATGAAAATCACATATGTAAGCTACAATAGAAAAATCCATCTTGTGCCAATAATAAAAAGCTAAACATTTAAATAATTGTACTGTATTTGACAACAATACTTTTGAAAACTAAAGGAACGGCTTGTAGAGGTGTGACAATTATAGGGAAGATTCTTGAAAATGATTGTGCTAAAATGTGGTCTTATTTGATTTGTTTTAAACATATTTGCTTGGATGTAATACTTCTGATGGAATTCTTCACCCAGGCTGCTTCACTAATCAACCAGGAAGAGTTAGAAGTCATATTTGCAGATATCTTTCATCATTTGCAACCCCTAAAAATTACTGCAAAAGACTGAAAGATCCCAACCCCCCCCCCTAATTCTATAGGAGATTCAATGAGGATTTAGTTGTTTCTTTTCATTTTTTCTTGCAGAAACCTTGGAGAATCCCGGATGTTTATCTGAAAGAAAGGAATCTTTCCACTCATATCCAGACTCAATCTACAAATTAAACTTATAGAAAAAGGCTCTGAATATTGCCAGGCTCCTTGGAAGAAGGAAAAAAAAGTCATTTTGAGATGGATTTGTTAGATCAAATGAAATGGTTTTTTAACACTCAGCTGCAGAGGGCAGGGCAGGTACTTATTTGAGCCCTCCTTCCATGTTTGCTTTTCATCGAATCTAATTTAAATCTTTGCTCCACTGATCTTTGTCCACTGAAGTCAGTGGCCCATTAAGTGGGAATGGATTGGAAAACACAAAATACATACTGAAATAACTTGTGGGACTGATACAAGACAATATTGGTAGTTCAGGGTTGAACTGTGTGGGGGTCTTTGGTACTCTCTGAGCTTGGTTGTTTTCTTACAGACGTTTCATTATCCAACTAAATAACATCATCATTGTGAGCAGAGAGTGGGGTTTGCTCTCTATCTATATATTAGTCACAGTGGCTTGCCCTGTCAGTGTTGGTTGAAGTGTTCTTGGTGCTTCCTTGATTAGGCTGTTGATTACTGTTAGCTTGTTTGTCTGAGTTGGTAGTTATAACTCGTGGAATTATATCTTAATTGGTTGATTTTCTAATGAAAAATATTCATCCAATAATTTTATATACTAATCCATGTTTTGTATATGTGCCCCCCTCCCACATGTGTGAGGCAACTGCTTTATTGCATTTCCATCCCATTTCACCCTCTTAAAGGTCCTGAAAGCATTTGAGAACTGATTATTTGTTTAAAAAAGCCAAGCCTAGAATTCATTAAAAAATTATTTTTGTGGCTATAGAAATTAAAACGTGATAGTATTCTAACATGTTTACATGGAAGAAAAGTGTTGTTCTGCATGAAAAGGAAAATTTAAAAAGTTGTCTTGATTTTTATACACAGAAAATATATATGCGAAAAATAACTTATAACTGCCTCCATGAGGAAAGGGATTATGAATACAATATTAATCATAGGGAGATGCTTTTAAAGCTAAGATAATGTCATTTGAGTTTTTCAGGAGTGGGAGGAAATTACTTTCTCATGACACTGCAACACTGAGTACCAGATAGACAAATAGTTCTTTAAATACATTGGAATAATTAATGATGGCTTGGACTAACTGGATTTTGTGAAATAAACAGAAGAGATAAAGACTGACAAATGGTAAAGTTGCAGTGCATTCTTCCATAAAATAACACAAGACAGTCACATTTCTATTGCATTGTCTTCACCTCTTGGTAACTTCATGGACATGTAGTTTTCTTGGCATCAGTATAAAAAGAGGTCTATTATTCACCAGTAATAATATAAACTACTATAGACAATTGATGAGGGCATATCTATAACTAGTGGTCAGGGTGAGTAAAAAGTGGAGACCAAAAGGCAGAGACTTGTAGTGTGTGAAAGGGAGGATGATCCCTTTCTTCTTGATTCCAAGGGGATGGAAATGAATTTGGGTAGCGTTAGTAAACTGGGTCTAGAAGACTCTGAACCTTTATATGAAATATACCTTACAGTTCACTGTAAACACTGGGAGAAGGAACATCAGGCTTGCCAAGATATACCTCAAATGAATCCCCTCTGTAAAGGAATTCAGAATGGGCCTTGGGGAAGATAGGAAAGAGATGTTAAACAGGGATTTGGACAAGAAGTTACACAGTCCAGACACTGAAGCAAGCATAAGGAAGAATCTCAAAATATTCCTGCTTTGATTTTGTTTCATATTAAGATGGAATAGAAAGAAAACTAGACGGGCTTTCAAGATTTTGAAATTTTTGAATACTGATGGATGGGAAAGAGGAATATGAACTGGGATACATTCTGGGCTATCCCAAACTAGAGAAGTCACAGGAGAAGGGGAGAAATGACCACACTCCACACTTTTCACAACAGTTCCATCTGATATTCCCGTACAAGTTCTGTCCTTGTGATCTGCTGTCACTATTAATAGAGAAATGAGCCCCAAGATGAAGGAGACTCCTTACTGATTCCCAGGATAAGCTCTCCTGTACTGTTTGCTATGAAATGGGAAGAGTGGGGGAATTTTACAGATGACTCTTTGGTGACTCTTGTCCACTGATCTTGGTAAGATGCCAGGCCCATCTTCAGATGAGGGAAGGAGGGATTCTTATCTCCTACACATAACAATCTCTCTGGCTCATCTTCCTACATGGGAGGGAAGAATCGTTCTGATAGGGGAGACAGAGTAAAGGAATTCAGAGCTGATCTTGCAGAAGGCACGAAGAGCCAGTTATGCAGGGACTTGGATACACAATATGCAGTTCAGCAGCTGAAGCACAGGTGAGAAAGAAAGTCAAAATAACCCTGCCTTGATTTTTGTCCAATGTAAAGTGGGAAAGAGAGAAATTTTGATAGGTTTTCAAGATTCTGTTACTGCAGTCCATAATAATAAAACAACATTCTTAGACTCCAGGCTGCTTCTGTTTCTTGACCTGGCCTGTCTGGAAGGGCTGATATCTCTCTCCCTACTGACTTTAGCTAGTATTATAATAAAATAAAAAATATGAAGCCATTGGAGAAGTCTACGTGGCTTGATTATAAAGTAGGCAAGGAGAGCTTGCTTTCTACTCTAAGTTTAAAGGTACTAATGAGGAAGAGAAACATGGGAAAAGTTACTTTTATGTTCCATTATCAGGATCTCACAGTATGTTGGTGTGGTAAAAAGTTATAACAACAAAAAGTAGTCATTGCACACCGAGTTAGATGCAGCATTTCGGGGGGGGGGGAACCTACACAAGGCTTACTTAATCATTTGCTCCATTGTCCCAAAGAATTTCTATGGATCTGCGGTCTGTTGAAAGCCTCTAGGGAAATGTAGCCTGAAAAAATAAAATTATAATTCCCACTCTCATCCATTAACCACAAAACTAAGTGGCGCCAGCAATTATGGAAGCTTGTCAAGGACAGAAGTCATGCTATAAAATGTTGCAGCTTCTATTTCCCAGTGTAAATAAACATTTCAGGCTAGAGGGTAGTCTAGTTTCAGTCCCATCCTCTTTCAAAATAACTGTTATGTAAAAGGGTGAAGAGTGTGATACAGGCCACAAAGTGTTAACAGGAAATCACGTCCTTCCAATCAGTATTGCAGACCTTGCTGAAACATACAGCTTTGGCAACTAAGTGGTTGGCTAGGAATTCTGGGAGCTGAAGTCCACTAAAAGTTGCCAAGGTTGGACAATTCTGCCTTAGATGTTCTTATGTCACATGAATATTATTCCTCCAAGATTTTGCCATCATATTGAGGCTAAAAACCTATGTATTTATAACACGATTACTTAAAATCTATTGGGGGGGATGAATAGTCATAAGTTGCATCAATTTATATCTGAAATGGCGTAATCAGGTATGACTTTTTTTCTGCCTCTTTTTTAACAGGAGACTTCAAGGTGACCTAAAGATGAATCACGGGCAGCACAGAAGATATAAAGTAAAGCAATATTTACATGATACTTAAACTATAGAAGTCAGTGTTTTAAATTGTAATGTTATGATTTATTTAATCAATTTATATGTTTGAGTCTGGGCAGCTCACAACACATTAAAAACAAGGAAAAGAATTGTATCAATGAAACATAAGGTGCCAAGGCTAAAGCAGTAAATCCAGTCCACATGGCTAAGACAACTGTGAGAAGTTCCTGGAGACAACTATCAAGAGACAGTTATAGAAAAGGACTCTCATATAAAAGGGAAGTCATTTTCCATTTGCATTCTTCTGCGTTACCACATGAATTCTGCAAAGCTATTTTTGTTAACATGCAACAAATGGCGAGAATCATATTAAGTATTTATTTATATAGGGCTGTGAAGTTTAAAGCTCATTACACTATTTAGGCAGTCTCACAAAAGTCCTGTATTATTCTTGGAATTGGTGAGATAAAGCTGAGTGGCTTGTCATATGCATATGCTATGTTTATAGTCAAGGCAGGAAGATTGTACTGCTCTGTCCACAGATTATATCATTCACATTACTGGCTCTTGACTATTCCCTTATAAGGGAACAATTCAGGAACCTAAAGGTGAAAAATAAGAGTGTCCTTTTCTACAATCCCAATCTTCTGCAATTTGATTCTTCCACTTGCCCCAGAAATATAAGTGAATTATTAAATAATTTTTCAGTAAGTCTGCACAAGGCACTTTCAATTTCCCTTGGTTAAGAACTTCATTCCACGAATGCAAAATGAGTTTTCTTTGTTGAAATGAAGAACTGATTTGCCTTCATAAAGTGCTTTCCAACCTTAACGAACATTTGCAGTAGCTAGAATTGGCCTCTACTGACTGCAGCTTCCTTAAAGAGAGCAGCCTTGAATGAAGTAACCATTTGCTGTTAGAAGTGAGAAGGTATCACTTTTCTGAAGCAGCTTCAAAGGGCTGATTCACTCAAGCACTCCTCAAAGCAAAGCATCTCTTTGAAAATTTGCGTAGAAACCTTATATTTTGGCCATACAAATTTCAAATAGGAGGCATGAGTCAGATGGCAAAATATTCAAATTGAAGAAGGCACCATATTAGAATATCAGTTTGATCTTAAACCGTGTACTGTGGATACCAATACCCATGCTATGTAATTTCATGGATATTTCATATAGTTTTAATCACTCCCCACTCCTCAATACTACTTACCCAACATTAAGATGATCAACCAGGGCTTCTGTTAAACAAGTTGCTGCAGCAATAGCTTCTCGCCGCCTCCGTTCTAGAAAGAAAGCAAATGTCTCTTCTATGACATCATTAAAGTCAACATGTCTTTGAAATGGCTCTACATCTACATTCTTGGTATGGGTTCCGTGTTACGTCCTTGCTCTCATTGTACATTAAATTATGTGCTTGGAATACTAAGGTTCCCTGCTTAGTAGAGCATTGATTTTGTACAATCATATCCATCTCAATATTTTGAGACAGGCTTCAACCTCATATCTACCTAACATGCCTCAGGAATTGTTTTTTTTAGTGCCATGTCCCCATGATATTGCCCTTGCTTTTTTCCTCAGCTCACACCCGAAACAATTCAAAGCCAACTTTAGTTGATCTAGCTGTAAACTAGTGGGATTCTCTCACAAATTTAATCAACCATATTATTGCATATACCAGCGGACCCCAACCTTTTGGGCACCAGGGACCGGTTCCGTGGAGATTTTTCCACAGATCGGGGGGGCGTGGTTTCGTGTTCTGCCTGCATCCCACGGATGGGGCTTCGCTTGTTTGCATGGCCCGGTTTTAAAAATAGGCTGCTCTCTTTCAAATTCATGTTTATAAGGAGACTGTGTGATCAGAACAGATGCTTGTAGCGTTCTGAAATGATAAACAATAGGGCCCATCCCAACCCCTGATTGTATGGACCGGGGGTTGGGGACCCCTGGTTTATACAATCAGGGGTTGGGATGGGCCCTATTGTTTATCATTTCAGAATGCTACAAGCATCCGTTCTGATCACACAGTCTCCTTATAAACATGAATTTGAAAGAGAGCAGCCTATTTTTAAAACTTTTTCCAGAGTCTTTGGTGAGAAGACTATACTGTAAGTAGTCCCCGACTTACAACCATTTAGTGACGGTTTGAAGTTGCAATGGCACTGAAAAAAGTGACTTATGACCATTTTTCACACTTACAACTTTTGTAATCCCCACAGTCACGTTAGCAAAATTCAGACGCTTGGCAACTGGCTCATATTTGTGACGGTTGCAGTGTCCCGGGAGGGTCATGTGATCACCTTTTAAGACCTCCTGACAAGCAAAGTCAATGGGGAAGCCAGATTCACTTAACAACTTAACCACTGCAGCGATTCATTTAACAGCTGTGGCAAAAAGGTTGTAATATGAAGCAAAACTCACTTGTCTTGCTTAGCAACAAAAATTTTGTGCTCAATTGTGGCCATACATTGAGGACTGTCTGTAGCCTTTACACTAGATGGAATGCTGCTTTAAACTGAAAAAAAAACACTTATTTTATTTTTATCCCAACTTTATTTTTATTGTAAATAATTCAAGGTGGTGAACATTTCTACTACTCCATCCTCTTCCTATTTTACCCACAACAACCACCGTGTGAGATGGGCTGGTCTGAGAAAGAGTGACAAGCCCAAAGTCACCCAGCTGGCTTCCATGGCTAAGTGGGGACTAGAACTCACAACTTCCTGGTTTTTAGCCTGAGACCTTAAAACCACCAGATCAAACTTACCAAATTTTACCAAACATTTACCAGCTGTGTACTGGTAGTTCTGCCACCAGTGGATGCATTACCCCGCTTCTGCCAACAAGGAGTTTGAGGGCTGGGGCTTTTATTTAGTGAAGATGGCAGTGCAATTCAGTCACTATACCAGTGAGATGAGTGGCATAAAAATTTAATAAATAAATCCATCCATCTCCCCGGAAGTCCCAAACTGCTACAAGTCAAGAAGACAGAATTGGCTTTGCTGCCAGCACTGCCATTCCTTTTGCAAGCCTCATACAAGATGCAGCCCACTACTCACAGCTCCTTTCTGCCTTTTCTCTCTGCCCGCGTCCTGTTGGCTGCTCTATTTTTGCACGTGGGTTTAGCCTGCTTATCAGACAACAAGAGGTCCAGAGGCTGCGAAATTTAAGCAGTTTATGCCTTCGAAATGTTTACTGTTGTGTTCGAGTACAGGTAGTCCTTGACTTACAACAGTTCATTTAGTGACCATTACAATGGTTACAATGGCAATGAAAAAAGTGACATGACTTGTTTTTTCAGTTACGACCTTTGCAGCATCCCCAGGATCATGTGAACAAACTGGCAACTGGTTCATACTTATGACCGTCGCTGTGTTCCATGGTCATGTGATCAGCTTTTGCAACCTTCGGACAAGCAAAGTCAATGGGGAAGCCAGATTCACTTAACAACCAGGTTACTAACTTTATCAACCGCAGAGATTCCCTTAAACAAGGGTGGTAAGAAAGGTCGTAAAAGTGGGGCAAAATTCAACAAATGTCTCACTTAACAACAGAGATTTTGGGCTCAATTGTGGTCGTAAGTCCCTGTATTTATTTATTAAATGTGTATGCCACCCTTCTCACTCTCCAGAGTGACTCTAGCCAGGCAGTATCAGGTTAGCCCAGGGGTAGGCAACCTTGGTTCTTTTATGACTCGTGGACTTCAACTCCCAGAATTCCTGAGCCAGCATGGCTGGCTCAGGAATTCTGGGAGTTGAAGTCCACGAGTCATAAAAGAACCAAGGTTGCCTACCCCTGGGTTAGCCCGTAGTTCACACCACACAGAATTATCAGTCCTGGGGGGAGGCGGGGGAGGTTCTCCCAGGCGTCAGGTTCCAAGGTAGTTTGCTCGTCTGAAGGCTTGTGTCGTGAGAATACAGCCGCAGCCACACTCCAATTATACCGTCCGAAAAGCCGGGCTTTTTTATTACGCTTCGAGCCATTCCTTCATCGAAAGCCACGGGTTCCTTCGCCTCGCCTCCTACCCCGGCCAGGCCCTCCTTTCCCCACAACCTTTGGCTCCAAGAAGAGTTAAAAGGTGGCGTTTGGGGAGGGGGGGAGGAGGGAGGCTGGGCATCCGGAACCGGGCATCCGGAGCCGGGCTTTTTCCCGAGGCTCCCCCGGCCGCTCACCTTGCAGCTCCTTCCGCTCGCTCTGCTTGGCCTGGTGCTCCCGCAGCAAGCGGGAGAGCATGGCCGTCCCGGAGAGCACCGAAGCGCCCGAGCTCCCCTCGGTCTTCCTCTTCGTCAGATGACTCCGGCGCTCACGTGAGCTACTGGGCGGCGCTGGCAAAGCGCGGAGTCGGCGGGAGGTTCTCGGAGGTCTCCGCTGCAGGAGTCCTGCTTCGCTCTCTCCCTGTCTAATGGCTGGCTGCTAGGACGGAGGCGGTTCGTCTGGAATGCTTCATCGGTGGCACGTCTGCCAGTCACGCCGGTGCTGCCGGTACTAGCAAAGAATTTCCCGCCTCTTAGAAGCGACTCTCAATGACTCTGATACTGCCAGCTCCTCTCTCTTCCCCCCCTCTCTCTTCCTTTCCCCCTTTCCTTCTTGCTTGCTTTCTTCCTACCCCCCTCTCTCTACCCCTTTCCCCTCCCTCCTTTCCCTCCCTCCGTCCTTTCTTGCTTTCTTCCGTGCTTTCCTTCCTTCCTTCCTTCCTCATCCAATCTTATGGCTAGAGTCAACAGATCTTCAGTTTTGGCATTCATGTGCTTAGGCGACAAAAATATATCTGAGGATATGAGGATATGTGCGTGTGTTGTATTTTCTTGTTTTGTTTTGTTTTACGGTGTGAGTGTGTTCAGTTAGAGTTGACACTAGGCAATTAATTGATACAATTAATAACTTTATGCCTCAAAACATATTTTATCTTCCAGGGAGTTATATATGTCGTAGCGGAGGCGGTCCTTCAGCAACTAGAGGCTGTGGTGATGAAGTACCGCCCCATATTTTGGACCCATTACGTTGATGACACCTTCGTGGTGATCAAAAAACAAGACAAGGCTAGCTTCATGGATAAATTGAACTTGGTATACCCTGACATCCGGTTCACCGCAGAGGAGGAAAATCAAGGACCCCTTGCCTTCCTAGATTAAACGTCAACCTGATGGGTCCCTACAAACGGCCGTCTACTGTAAGCCAACCCACACGGATAGGATGCTGCACTATAGAAGCAACCATCCGGTGGCACACAAGATCAGCTGTATTAAGACTCTGTTCAAGCGTGTTGGCTCACATTGTAATACGGATAAGACTAAAACGGAAGAAAGGAGTTATCTCTACTGGGTGTGCAGACGCAATGGCTACCCGGTTGAGTTCATTAGACGGCATAGCAGGCCATACGGACCACGCGTGGGTGCACAAGCCAATGTGACACCAACACAATCTGTACGAACGACCCTGCCGTACATTAATGGCATATCAGAGGCCACGGCCAGACTATTGGCCCCCTTCAATGTGAGGGTGGTCCATAGACCTGACCAGACCCTACGCACCAGGATCATGCGCCCCAAGGACCCACTCCCCATTGGGGAAAGATCCTCTGTGGTATACAAGATCAGATGCAAAGACTGCCCCTGCAACTACGTTGGAGAAACCTCTAAGAGACTAAAAACCAGGGTCCACGAGCATGAATTGGCGATTAAGAGGCAAGAACAACACTCACAGGTGTGGACCCATATGGCCAATCATAGCCATGGGTTCGACCTCACCAACGTTGAGGCCATATCCCGAGATGCCACCAAGGAAGGCCATCTGCTCAAGGAAGCCTGGCTGTCGGACGAAAATTCCATCAACCGGCATATAGAGCTTGCTCCAGGGTATTAGATGTTGAAGGGGTGGGGAGGACATCGCATTAGCTGGAAACGAAGGCAACCAGCTTACGCTTTGCAGGACCAGAAAGATGGGACAACGGGAGAGACAACCGCGATCCCCAGAGGAAACAAGGAACTGGGGATGCACCTCATAGGCAAGACGACGTCTCAGGCTCAATTGGGCA
The DNA here is from genome assembly GCA_023970755.1 of Azemiops feae. Lineage (NCBI taxonomy): Eukaryota > Metazoa > Chordata > Lepidosauria > Squamata > Viperidae > Azemiops > Azemiops feae. Next base: position 1,080,011 of record JALGBA010003859.1, on the reverse strand, counting down.
TAAAAAGGAAGGGGGGGGACGGTCGAGCACTGTTAGACAACCAACCCCTAGGCACTCGTACGCGGTCTAGGGGAGGCACAAGGGTGATGAGCAGAACAGGGGAAGCGCACCCCACAGGCCCCCCCGGACACGCACAGCCCAATCCGCTCAAGACGGGGGGAGGAGGATAACGAGCAGGAACCATCAGATAGCCGCCCCCGCGACACGTGCAGACGCACTGGAGGGAGGGGAAGAGCTCCTATTTGCCATTCGGATGGCCACCCCCCGGGCGGCCACATATGCGAAAGAGGAACAACAGAACTCAGGAGGAGTAGAAGCGCATTGGAGGCATGCCCCGGGAATGACTTGGAAGATAGAGACACGGCCCCGACCAGTGACGAAGAGGATGAAAAACAGTGTGTGCAAACAACGGGACGACTATTTTCTGCACTCCCACACATGCACCGAGGAGACAACGCGATTGGCGAGCGGGGGGGGCGGCTCTAAGAGCATGCCCGATAAACAACCCACTGACGGATAGAGGGGCCCGCTCGGCAGCGAGGGAGGGGGGGAATAGAGGACAGGAACAATGGGATAGCCAGCCCCCAGATGTTTGCATGCGAGCGAGGAGAACAACAGGATTGGCAGATGGGAAAACAGGCAGCCTAGAGACACGGAGGCAAGTTAAGACGAATGGGGTGACGGGGATGGGGGAGGACGAGCAGGAGCAACCTGACAGCCGATCCCTAGACACTGGTATACGCGCCAAGGGAACGATAGCAACTGGAGGAGAGAGAGCAACTCTGGAAACGGCCAACCACACGGAAGAATACCGCCTCTTTAAGAACAACGCGCCCGATGCTAATGAGTGGACCAATGACTAGATCGAGGGCCAGGGCGCAGAGGAGGCCAGTCACATAAAAACGGACTCCCAGATCCGGTATTTTATACTCTGACAATGTCGGCAGTGTGGCCGACGAAAGCGCAGTACTTTTGTAGATTAAACAGTTTTGTTTATGATTTTATCCTGGTGATCGTTTTTATTTATCTGTTTCACAATATATATATATACACATATATATATATGCATATTTATACATTTTCCTGTTCTGTAATTTCCTACTGATTGCTTATTTTTATGTGCCTAAGTGGGTGGGGGGAATTTGCTCACAACAATTACGGTAATAGATGCATTTCTCTATAAAACTAATACAGGCTTCACATGTGCAAGCAGCGCTTGGATATTTTATTATTCCATTTACAATGGCAAAAAACAACTCATTCTTGATAGGATACATCCATAGAGTGCTGTATCTAGACAACGTCAAAAATTATATTATGGGAAATATCTGAAGCAAACCTCTCCCATATACTGTAGATTAAATCTGCACTTAAGTTAGATCATAAAAGGGGAAAGGCTAATATCTCATGCTCATCAGTTTAACTTGCAATAAAAATATACAACTTATGTCATTTACTGATATTTTGCAATTTACCTCGTGTATGTATCATTCGAGAGATGATGAATTAACAGTAAATAATTTTAAGAAGCTGGCAGTAATTAGAACATGCGGGAATGAACTTGGCTGTTCTTATTAAAAAAACATTAAATTAAGAATTACCAGTAGGGCTTTGTCACAGTGTAACTGAGAGAAGATGATTAAGCAAAATATGATATAGCATCTGAACTCACTGACCTCAGATGCCATATCATATTTAGCTTAACCACAGAATGATGAATTAATATTGGAAATCAGAGCTGGATCAACAAGAAAACTGCTACATTTAGGTGCAAAGAAGTTGTGGGTTTGTGTTGGCCCAAGTATAGAAAGTAATCAGAAAAATAAGATGAATTCAAAAATCTTATTTGCTAATGAAGAAGGTACATTGATATGTTAGATATGAGAACCTTGAGGCAGACATTTCTATCTAAATAAATTGAAAATGTTTCACAGATTTTGCTTGAGAAAATGACCATTATGTATGACATTTCCTGACTGGATTTGTATCCAATTGTTATTCTTACTCTCTTCTCCCATATCTTTGGTTTTATCTACATCAGGGATTCCTAACCCCTGGTCCGTGGACCGGCACTGGGCCATGGCATGCCAGAAACTGGATCACGCAAACAAGTGAAGCCCCATCCATGAGATGCAGGCAGCATGCGAAACCACATCCCACCCCACCCCACCCCGGTTGGTGAAAAAAACTCTTTCCATGGAACTAGTCCCTTGTGCCCAAAAGGTTAAGGGCCATTGATCTACATAGTTTTTTTATCAGTACAAGAGATGACCCACCTACAATGAAAATTGTGTTTTCCATCTTATGGCAGCAGAAGCCTCTTCATGGAAAACTGAATATAGAAGAGTTCCATCATCTACCCCAATCCAACTGCCTGTGGGACTGCCCCCCTCCCTTCAGGAGGCTTGGCCCTGTCCTTTTCTATCTTTCTCATTTGAGCTGAAGGGTTGCAGCTCTTTTTTTTTTCCCTGATATTTTGCTGGAAACATGACCCTAGACTTTGGTTCCCTAGGAAATATCAAGCTTTGCACACTGCGGCTTTTGACTGAAAATTCAGCATTTTTCAGCACTATTCACTTTTCCATTTTTTTTCATGCACTGGCCATCTACATTGCTTCCTCAAAATGTTGGTGGGTTGCCCACTTCTGCACTGGTAGCAGATGTCAGAGTGCCTGAAATAGTCCCTTGGTACTGTGCCATGGATTCATGGGAGGTGCTGTGAGGGGGAGATTCATAAGGCTTTGTATTTTGGGACAGACACAGTATGGGGGTACCTGTTTGCCATTTCTAGTACCCCCAAAGTGTGATCTGCAGTCTGGTAGGTTTTTTTCTACTTTCTTCCCTTGCACTGATTTGAAGAAAAAAAACACCTGTATCCAACTCTCTTCATCCCTATGTTCTGCATGTGTTGATAGCTTAACCTACTATATCTTGAAAGAGGCAAGGAGTGATGGAACAGCCTCCTTTCGCCTTTAGAATTACAAAAAATAGATTTGGTTGTTGGCAGCCTGTCAAACTTTCACCTTCAACTTTTTGAAGGTTAAACAGACAGTTTGGCTATCTGTCAAATGAATAGTCTAAATGAAAGTTGAGTTTTCTAACTGACTGACTCCAAGAAAGGTTTTAGAAGCTAACAGAATCTTCTAAACAAGGAATTATTTTCCCCTCGTACATTATACAGCTAGTCCTCGACTTATAATAGTTCATTTAGTGACAGTTTGAAGTTACAGTGGCACTGAAAAAAGTGACTCGTGACCATTTTTCACACTTCTGACCGTTGTAGCATCCCCATGGTCACGTGATTTATATTCAGATGCTTGACAACTGACTCACATTTATGACAGCTGCCGTGTCCGGGAGTCATGTGATCCCCTTTTGGGACCTTCTGACAAGCAAAGTCAATGGGGAAACCAGATTCACTTAACAAGCATGTTACTAATTTAAGAACTGTAGTGATTCACTTAACAAATGTGGCAAGAAAAGTCGTAAAATGGGGCAACATTCACTTAACAAATTTCTCACTTAGCAACAGATTTTTGGGTTCAATTGTGGTAAATTCAGGGATACCGCCTGCCTGCATCTTAATTGTTCAAAAAATGCTACTTCCAAAATGTATTTTTAAGCCTAATTTGGAAGTTGGCCTTTACATTCTAAAAAAAACCCTCACCCAACTTACTTATAAAATAGAACAACAACAAAAACCCCTGTGTCCATCCTAAAAGGAATACATACCCATCTTTCATCTGGAGAAAATAAGAGAAACAAGGATTTATACAATGCATTTTGTTCTTGCTAGAAGTGTATTTAGAGCCAGCTAAAAGGCAATCCCCTTGCTCACTACCATAAAGAGTTGAGCCATTTATTACCAAACATGGTAATTCTGTCGGGTTTCAAAGTATGTTTGTATGAGATTATGGTATGCATGTGGAAATAAGGGCATAGAGACGAACAAGGAGAAGGCCGTGACAATTGAAAAACACTGTGGGAGACAGAAAGAGTTAATCTGTGGGGAAGGAAAACGAAGATCACAATTGAAAATGTGTTCAGAAGAGTCCTTAATGGGCTGGCTTATCCTTTCAAGAGGATTTCAGCAGTTCTAGCACTGGGGCCTCCACCCATGCCTGTCTCATAAATTGTGTGAAGAAGTTAACAAAAGGGCAGTTGCATTGTGCTGCAGCTGTTGGTTGCCCACTGCCTCCGTTCCAGTTCCACTACGCTAAAAGAGCACCCCCTCCCAAATCACACTGTGATGTTGGATTTCCTACCAGTGCTCAAGGAAGCCTAAATTTAATTCTAGATTTTTCCTCCAATTAGATTTTTTTTTTAGAGCTAAACTAAGTGAAAAGATAAAGATAAGATGTCCACTAGACAAAAAGACCCTCCCTGAATCTAATTGTGATGTTGGATTTACTCCCCAAATTCAAGGAAACCAAACCCTAAACCTAACCCTAACCCTAGATTACCTTTTTCCTCCAATTAGGTCTTCCCATGCATTTTCCCTTAGAGGTAAAGTAAGCAATAAACATAAAAGATGTCTAATACACCAAATGGGGTCTAGGACAACTCGCCACGGACAACTTGCTGTAGGACAACTTGCCATGGGACAACTTGCCATGGGACAACTTGCCGCTGGACAGTTCCGCGCTGTATTAATAATTTCATTCAGTTCCTTTCAATATTGGTGACCATGTTTTCATCGAAATTATTGCAACTGGATTGACTTTATTATTATTGGCCACTGTTCCACTGAAATTAATTTAACTTTTGTATTTGTTGAATTGTCCTGTGGCGAGTTGTCCCATTCCGCACCAAATGAGCTTCCATGAAACCGATCCAACTGATGTTGCCTTTCCTTCCAGAATTGAAAGAAGCTGAAGCCGAACCACAACCCTAATTCTAGATATCATTTTTTTTCTCCAGTGGGGTTTCCCCATGTATTTTCCCTTAGAGGTAAAGTAAGCGAAAATATAAAAGTCGCTAGTTCACTACACCAAAAGAGTCTCAAGGAATGTGGCTATGATGTTGGATTTCATCCTAACCCTAACCATATACCTAACCCTAACCCTAGATTGGATTTTTTTTTCCCCAAAGGGGTTTTCCCATGTATTTTCCTTTACAGTTAACTAAGCAAAAACATAAAAGTTAGATGTCCACTATACCTCAAATCTAACTGTGATACTGGATTTCCTCCTGGAATTTAAGGAAGCTGAACCCTAACCCTAGACTGGATTTTTTTCTCCAATGGGGTTTTAGCATGCATTTTATTGTGGAGGTAAACTGAGGCAAACTGGGAAACTGATATGTCCACTATGCCAAAACTATTTCCCTGAATCTGACAGTGATGTTCAATTTCCTCCCAGAATTCCAGGAAGCCTAACCCTAACTCAAAGTACACTACCTTCCCTGCTTCCTGATAGGCCTATTTTGTTTAAGGAGAGGATAAGGAGGTGCTCAGGAAGGATTTGGTGCTGTTGGACATGAATGGTGTGAGGCATTGTCTTTGTAATAATGGGATTTCATGGAAAATAAAATAAGAACAGACAATTATTTCTACTGTTTATAAATTGAGCGAACACCAGCAAAACAGAACTTAAAAGGAGGGTGTGAGAAATAATAGGAATTTGCAGAAATTGGCAATGAAAGTCCTGAACCAGAATCTGAAGGCTGTTGGGATCTGGATGAGAAGAAAGATCCTGAGGGTAAAAGAGTTGTAATTTAGCCAAACAAAAACAAACAAACCACGTTGGCTTCTTGTTAATACTGATTCCAGAACTAACTCTATATGCTGGTCATTCTCCCTGAAAGAGCAGGTCTTATGAAGATCCTCCTGGATTCATGAGTCCTGCTTAAGCAGCAGCAGGCAAAACCATGGCCTGATGGAGCAGTTTTTTTACCATCTTGACCAAGAGACCTGGCAGCAGTGACTCATACAGACGTCACTATGCAATTGGACTAATGCAGTACTGTGGTCATTGACATATGATCACAATTGAGTCCAACATTTCCATTGCTAAGCAAGACAATTGTTAAATGAGTTTTGCCCCATTTATGACCTGTCTTGCCACAGTTGTTGAGTCACAGCAGTTGTTAGTAACATGGTTGTTAAGTGAATCTGGCTTCCCCATTGACTTTGCTTGTCAGGGGTTTTCAAAAGGTGATCACATGTTTCCAAGACATTGCAAAGATCATAAAAACATGCTAGTTGCCAAGCATCTGAATTTTGATCACGTGACCATAGGGATGCTGCAATGGTTCTTAAAGTGTGAAAAATGGTCATAAATCTTTTTTTTCAGTGCCGTTTGAATGGTTGTAAATCGAGGACTACCTGTACTTTATATGGGACTGCCTTTGAAGAAGCCACCCAGACTCACCTTGAAGGGGAGATGGGTGGCATGGAAAATAACTAACTAACTAACTAACTAACTAACTAACTAACTAACTAACTAACTAACTAACTAACTAACTAACTAACTAACTAACTAACTAACTAACTAACTAACTTGGAAGCTGCAACTGGTATGGCACACAGCAGCCAGAATGCTAGTGGGTTCGATCAACTATTGTAAAATAATGTCTTTTCTAAGTTTGCTGCATTTTCCAAAATGAATCTGCCTGCCCAGTAAGGCCACCTTGAGAATGTCTCTTGCACATTTCACCACCGCACAAAGTTAAGAGGTGCCTGGATAAAAAGATAGACCTTCACCATAAACTTGCTGTCCCCAGAGATACATTTAATTTCTTCCCTCTTGAGGCTTAGTAAAGCATTTAAAATCTTCCTTTAAAACTGGCCTTTGGTATGGAGTTTTTTTAAAAAAAATGTTTTGAAAGTTCTATTTATCTGTTTGTCTATACCCATCTGCTCAAAGAAGAACAAACAAACACACACATACTATATTATGGAGAAGTTAGGGATGGGTGAGAGGTGCATTACTGGGTATTGCTTTTATCCTATGTTCTCATGTACTGTAGAAAATTGTGTGACCGGGAAAGTGTACAACTTGTTAATCAATCAATATGCAAAACAAAACAAAGCAAAACAGAACACTAATGGGAAGAAGAAGAAAACCTCTGCTAAATAAGGGCTGGGAATTTTAGTGATCATTGAACAATGAGTCCAAAAAAAAGGCAGAAAATGTGGATGGGCAGAATGGATTATAAAATATGTGAAACTATAGTTGGCACAACATGGGGTAGCCAGGATCCTAACGGGCCAAAATTGCTATTGTCATATAGCACCTATTTTCTGCCAATAGGTGTACAATTCAAAGTGCTGTTTTTGACACGTGTATGATTTGGCTTTTCTCCAGGTGGGATCTAGCCAATCTGTCTATCTGCATGTAGAGAGATGACAGGCTGGTGGTAGTCTTCTTCCTCCATGCTATGGACTTGTTCCAGGAGCTGGGACTGCTATATAAACATTAGATGACACCAATATCCAAGTCCTATAGAAACTGGGTTGAAACTGGTCCACTGAAGTCATGGTCTTAGATCAATATGATCGAAATCCAATTTGCAAGACAATTTCCATTTGCCCAATCCTAGCCTACACCATCCCAGTGGTCTCAGTTAAAACAATGAATATTAATCCTACATTAGTGCCAAACAGGCTCAAATTGTGTTGTGGGTTCCCATTCATATCTCTCTGTGTATAAATATAAACACATGTTGTTCAATGAAGTTACCAAAGCTCCAGTTTAATATTATTAACACACAATTCTGCTCATGTGTATTTAAAGAAACTCCACTGCATTCACTGTGACTTCATTTTCCTAAATTTAGGATTGAACCTTCCATGGGAAAATTCATCTTTAATAGAGCTAATGCAGAGGGCTCACATTCCCGTCTATTAGTATCATTAGGTTTCTTTGCGTAATCCAGTTTTACTTCTGCGATTATTGCTGTACTACAAGCCAGCAATGTACCTTCACTTGCAGTTAAGTCCAAGTGCATTTCATAAGACTTATTTATGTGTTCAAAAGCCCTGGCTGGCTCAGATTTTTTTCTGAAGAAAGTAGATAATTATCTAATCTGATGCTGTCCAGATGTATTTAGACTGTAATTCTCTTTGATTATGTAGCTAGCTAGGAATTCTAAAAACTGAGTCCAACACAGTCGTTCAGTAGCAGGAAAGGGAAGCCTAGCATAAATTCATAGTACATTTCAATTGAACATATAGCAAATCAAAATGTGAAATTATAATGTGTATTGCAGAGGATATTAAATGAGATTATTTAAGGACCCTCTTACATAGTTTTCTTTGCTTGAACTAATTCCTGTCATGGACATTTTGAAAAATGATTTCCTGAAATATTTGCTTTCTTAAAGTACCTGTCTGCCTGGGCATAGAATTATAAGTTTTAAAAAATATCCCAGCAAAATGATTCTATAGCAGCCAAAATTTCAATTGCCTGGCAATGCTGTTAAATCAAAGTCCAGTTATTTCAGCAAACCCCATTGCAAATCTCAAGGCATTGTTCAGCTGTGTTTCATAAATCTGGTCTGTATTTATAATTATCCAACCTGTCCCAAGATCCTCCCAGAAGGGCAACTTAAAGAAATTACCCAGTGGGTATTTTAAGCTGGAATATTTGCTGCTGAGTTGCCCAATACAGTGTAGCACATCTATTTAGAGTTTGGGAGCAGCCTGAACATTGGAGAATTGCAGGAATAAAGAAATATGCTCCCTGGGATCATTAGAAGAAACTGGGACCTTTTCCAGCTGGTGCTTATAATGTCCTTGCAGTGGTTTAAATGAACCAGAGCAAAAACTGGGAGAAAGCCAGCTAAGAGAAGAAGCACTCATGTCAAAAGACCAGACACTAACATGGAGGTAGAAGAGAGCCCTCAAAGACATGGGTCCACATCTTCAGCTCAACAAAGAAGTCTCATGAATGGCACAAAAGCCCCTCCCACTAACAGAACAACAGGGTCCCGAGAGACAAACAACTTCCAAGTTCCTGTGACATTTGTGCAGCACTCCTCTGCTGTGTCCTGCCAATGTTCTGAACTCTCAGAGATGTGATGTCTCTGCCAATACACTAACGTCTCTTAAAACTTTCACAGCTACTTAAAAATAGCCCTCACGTCCTGGAAAATGTGATGGATGCTTTTCCTCCTGGCAGGGTCTCATCGTGTGAGGGTTGAATTTGTTTATTTATGTATTAAGAAAATGTATAGGGCTACCCACATTAAGCAAATAACTGTGGGCAACTAACAATGTGAGCCGATACTGCATCAAACAACAAAAAATACATTTAAAAATAAATTTGGTAAATATCAAATGCAAATGTCCCAGGCTCTCACACATAACTCCCAGGCCCAAATGCACATATATTAGACTTGGCTAGTAACCCAGTCCTAGTACCTGAGGAAAAAGCTAGATTTTTTTTTCCAGCTTTCTGAAAAGTGAATAGCCTCAGGGTCACTATTGTTGCTTTCCATTTTGAAATGTTTATAGGCAGTCTTAGGATACCTTAGTGTGACCTAGGCTGACCTCATGCCTTCTCTTTGTCAAGGCTCATGCTTATCTGTGCAAGTCTGATGGCCCTCAAACCATTCATTTGTATTGATACATCCCATTCAGACCAAATATTTTTATCCCCCCCCCCCGGGATCCTGTATTTAGAAGCCTCGGCAAGCAGACCCCTGGGATTCTTGAACTCCTGATGGTTATGGTCACAGAGCTGGCTACTTGCATTCTGCAGGAACTAGTAGCAGCCCATACTTTATTCCTCCCAGAGAGTAGTCCTGCATGACAGGATAAGGCCTGGAGCTTTTACAGTTGAAGCAGAAGCTAACTTAACATTTCTCTCTTTCTGATGGACTTCCCTGGGGAAAATGTTGTCTTTCATTATTTTGCTTCTCATTTCCTTCTTGAAAACTGACATTGTTGGGTGGGGTCCAGGAACAGGATCTGCCTTGGAAGCTCCTATTGTTTGTTTGGTTGATTATAATTTCAGTTGCTGAGGCTGACCGCTTGCTGACAGCTCTGGGTGGTTCACAAAGGATTAAAAGCAATTTAACACACACCCCCTCAGAAAACAACCCAGATAGTCAAAATGACTGAGGAAACACTTAATTTCTTCACATCTAATAGTTTAAAATCATGTTGATGGACATTTATATCACCGACCTTTAAATGAAATGTAATGGAGAAAATGGAGCAAAAGAATTGAAACCTAGAGAAACCCCAACGTTCATCCTTCATTAGCTAACTGTCTCCAACATTCCATCTTTTTACATGGACCTCCTCAGCTCTGCTTCTCTCCTGAAAGGCCCATTTTGCCTAACAGAACCAGGAACACTGACAAGGAGCTGCCTAGAAGAGCAACAAAGACGATTAGGGGACTGGAGGCTAAAACATGAAGAACAGTTGCAGGAATTGGGTATGCCTAGTCTAATGAAAAGAAGGACAAGGGCTGACATGATAGCAGTGTTCCAATATCTAAGGGGCTGCCGTAAAGAAGAGAGGGACAATCTATTCCCCAAAGCACCTGAAGGCAGGACAAGAGGCAATGGATGGAAACTAATCAAAGAGAGAAGCAACCTAGAACTAAGGAGAAATTTCCTGACAGAACAATTAATCAGTGGAACAACCTGCCTCCAGAAGCTGTGAATGCTCCAACACTGGAGAAGAGATAGGAGAACCATTTATCTGAAATGGTATAGGGTTTCCTGCCTGAGCAGGAGCTTGGACTAGAAGACCTCCAAGTCCCTTCCAACTCTGTTATTCTGTTATTCTTGTCATAAGTCAAAGACTACCTGTATGGCCTCTGCTAAATTCTGGGAGGACAGCCATATCCCAGAGTTTATAATTTCAACTAGCTTCCCCAAACTGGCCAGCCAATCAGATCCCTAGGATTTTTTACCATGGCTCTTTCAACTTCTTTTTTAAAAAAAACAAAACCCTCTGCTTTTCTGTTGTTTAGAGTTCCTTTTTTGTAAAGCAGACACTTAACCATTTTTGCCATAAACATATTTCTTCTCAATGTTGTGTCCCTTCTTCAGACTGAAGCCACAGCAGAAATGAATTGGTTTATCCTTAATTAAAGTAAATTTCTATTTTGTTTCCTTTACCCAGACAAGGAACCTGAACTGACACTCCCATTGGTGTGGTGCACATCTACAGAGCCATCAGTTTCACGGGATTTATTTCTTATTTACTAAATAATTTGCCACCTATCTGCCCATCTTATAATGAAATAATTCTGGGCGGCTTACACTATAAAAGCATTTAAGGAGATTTATGTTCAGCTAGGTATAAGGACTGTACTTTTGCAAGGTTTATGGTGAGTGCTAGGTTTCCTTAAAAAGATAGTCAAAGAGGGATTTTTGTGTGTGTAAATTCTAGTCCTGCTTAATAGATTTACACACTTCTATTCCAAAATAATATCTGTGGCTGTGGAATCCTTGCTGGTGTATGAGCCTGGTTGTTTGCTTGCAGACATTTCATTACTCAACCAAGTAACACCATCAATGAGCATGGGGTTTGCTGCCTGTTTAATATATAGTAGCTTGTCCTGCCAGTTTTGTGGGGGAGGGGTATGGTTTCCTCCTTGGTGATTCCTTATTATTAAACTAGTGCTTTCTACCTGATTGTTTGTCTGGTGTTGATCCCTGCTTACCTGATCAGTCTGGAGAGGAAGTGTTTCAGCCTTTTGCTTGAAAAAGTATGGGAGCAAGAAAAAATAAGCCACAGATCCTAATATACAGGTAATCCTCAACTTACAACAGTTTGTTTAGTGACCATTCAAAGTTACAATGACACTGAAAAAAGTGATTTATGACCATTGCAGCATCCCCATGGTCACGTAATCAAAATTTGGATGCTTGGCAACTGGTTCATATTTATGACGGTTGCAGTGTCCCAGGGTCATGTGACCACCAGTTGCGACCTTCTAACAAGCAAAGTCAATGGGGAAGCCAGATTCACTTAGCAACGGGGTTGTTAACTTAACAACTGCCACGATTCATTTAACGACTGTGGCGAGAAAAGTTGTAAAATAGGGGAAAACCCCCTTAACAAATGTTTCACTTAGCAACAGGGCTCAATCGTGGTCGTAAGTCGAGGACTACCTTGCATATTCCGAGCTGCCACTTCGCTTGGAAGTCATCTCTACTTATCATCAACCGTCAGAAGAGAAAATGTTGCCACGGAGGAGGAGCTCTTTCTTGCGGCCCTGGGTGACAGTCGGGTTTCTCCTTGTCCTTTCAACTGGGGTTCCCTTTTGATCGCAGGTTTAATAGTGGCCCATTCGGATCCCGCGGCTTGCGGCGGTGTATGGGGGGGGGGGGAGTTCGGCACCTGCTTTCCAGTTCTCCGCTCCCTCGTGTCCAATAAGCGGAGAGCGTGGAGGGGGCGTGTTTGTTGTGGGAGCGCGGGGCTCCGCCCAGCGGCACTTCAGAATGGATGAGGGAATGGGAGCCCGCGCGCGGGCGGCCGAGGAAAGCGAGGTTGCCTCGCCTCGGGAGTTTGGTTACACGCCGAGGTTGGCCGGCCCTCGGGCAGCGCAGAGGGAGAGCCAAGGCCCGTGACTGAGGCGGACAGCTGGCAGCAAAGCCTCCGAAGGGGACGGCGGGCTGCGAAGGCGTTGGAGCCGCGGTGGCTCGCCCGCTCGCCTGCAGTTGCCGCTGCGACGCCTCCTCTCAGGATGCCTGGGGCGCTGGAGTTTCGCCTCTGGTGCTTCCTCAGCCTTTACCTCTGGGGGAATTCCGCCTTCAACCTGGATGTCGCCGAGCCCATCGTCAAGCGGGGAGAGAAGGGCAGCTTCTTCGGCTTCTCCGTGGCGTTGCACCAGCAGCTGAGTCCGCAGCCCATCAGCTGGTAAGTCCCCCGCCCGGCTTTCAGGACTGGAGATTTGGATGCTGATCGCGGGGACAAGCCCGAAAGGGGATGGAGGTAGACGGTCGCCCTCGGAGGACGAGATTCTAGAGCCACACGAACGAGGCGATCAAACTTTCGCCTGGTAATTTAATATCAGGATGATCACGCACCTTTCCAGGAGTCTTCTGAATTCAGATTTCTCGGGGTCTTGAGCTTGAACACCGCTCATGTAAATTCAACGGTCCCCGCCTAATTCCCTGGGTATTGCAATGGAAACACAGGCTGATTCTGGGTGCAAAATATGTGGAATATACAATCGGGAATATTTTCTTTGCTAATGCCTCCGGCTTTGGCAGTAGGAGAGAAGGACCAGATTAAGAGCAATTTGTTTCCTTTCAGCGGTCCCGTGGTGGATATTTATTATTCTGTTTTTTAAATTCCAATGCAATTTGGGCAAATCATCTACGGGGTGTGAAAGTTAGATCCTCGGAGCCTGTGGTTACATTCTCCACTGCCCTACCCTAAATATTTTTAATATTTCTGTAGAGGGAAGGGAATCCTTGATCTTGATGGGTGTGTTGTCAGAGTTTGCATTATTTGGGTGATAATTGAGTGTTTTCATAGGTGTTTTTTTTAACCTTGCCTTACAGTGTTTTCCCACAAGCTTATCGTTTTCCCTAGTTAAATAGATGGTGTATTATTATGAGATGTTTTCTTTGTGATGCTTATAAGCTATTTTTTGGAAATGCATTTTTCTCCTTTCTCTTTCTTCTTCCTGCCTGAGACCGGAAAGATGGAATTCTGAGAGATGCCGTTATCTTATTCAGTGCTAAGGCAGCTGAATCATTGCTGAGGGCAAGGTCTCCTTTGCCAGGGCTGTATTCATAATTAGCTCCTGGCTACAGCAATTCTGATGACCGCTTTGCAAGGAGCAAATGCAGAAGCACTGAAGTGGCACAGAAGAAAGAAAGAGAGAGAGAGAAAAGAGAGAAAGAGAGAGGAAAGAAAGAAAGAGAAAGAAAGAAAGAAAGAAAGAAAGAAAGAAAGAAAGAAAGAAAGAAAGAAAGAAAGAAAGAAAGAAAAAGAAAGATATTGTAAATGCCTTATTTTGTGGAAGCAAGGGGCCATGCACTCGGGGAAGTCTGCTGAGATTCCCTCCTTGGAGCTGAAATCAGAGAGGAAGATGACCCTGTGATCTGAATAGAAAAGCCAGGTCATGATTGTATGAACCTGTCAGCTGGGTGGTTTTGCACATGCATTAGGAAATCTTGGGGATGGCATCACTAGGAGGCCTCTGGTTCCCAAAGGGTAGGGTGAGAGTATCTTCCTTCAGTTAGAAAGAGTGGAGGGAATTCTAGTGACTCTCTGAAGTGTTTGATTTCTTCCATGCTTGGTTTCTCTGGGGACATTGTGACCTAGGATCCATTTCCCCTGTAATGTTGCTGTGAGGCTACTGACAAAGTGGAGCTTCTAACTGCTTTGCCTGCAGCTTAATTTAGCCCCTGCTTTTCAACAGGCTGCTGAAGATCGCTTCGGTCCTACTGAACTTTCCATGATGGCCTCATTCACCTTCCTTCCTGGAAGTGTTGCTCGTTTTTTTCCTTACTGGTAGTGGTTGTCAGCTTCTTGGACTTTATTGTCTTGTTTTCCTATAATAGTAGTGGTACAATGCTATTTTTTTTTTAAATTGCATTTGCAGTCAGGGCTGGTCTGTCAGCAGCCTCTGCAAACAGGAAATGTGAAGGACAAGTCGTCTCGAAGTGTGAGATGGGTGGCATGTATGGTAAATGTAATACGGTAAATAAATAATAAAAGAAATGGTCCTGGAAAGATAGGCTACGAACTGCTCTGGCTAATTGCGGAATCTAAATAATATTGTATTAGAGGCAGCTTTTTCTTGGGCTTCCACAATTTCTTCAAGAGGAACTTGAAGCTAGAAATATGTAACTGCTTTCCAAGACATGATTCTAGAGATGGAGAAATGAATTACAGATAATCCTCAACTTACAGCCATTTGTTTAGTGACCGTTCAAAGTTACAACGGCACTGAAAAAAGTGACTTTGTTTTTCACACTTACGACCACTGCAGCATTCCCCATGGTCACATGATCAAAATTCAGATGTTTGGCAGCTGGCTCATATTTGTGACGGTCCCAGGGTCACGTGATCACCTTTTGCAGCTTTCTGACAAACAAAGTCAATGGGGAAGACAGATTCACTTACCAACTGTCTTACTAACTTATCAACTGCAGTGATTCGCTTAACAACTTTGGCAAAAGAAAGGTCGCAAAATGGGGCAAAACTCACTTAACAAATGTCTTTCACTTAGCAACAGAAATTTGGGGCTTAATTGTGCTCGTAAGTTGAGGACTGCTTTTAGTTGTCTTGCTACCACTCAACATTATGGCCTATAAGGGTAGAAAGATCCAGGTTCTTTGACACTAGGTTACCATGTCATTCGTATTTGATAGCTTTCAATCTCATTTCTTCACCTATACATGGAAATATTTATGATTCAAGTGGCAGGGTCTGACAGACAGATGTAGACAGGAAAGTACTTTGCAGACTAACATGTCCCATGAATAATTGATAATTAGGGAAGACAATATTTATATACTTGGAACTCACTTCATTTTACCAGATAGTTCCCAGATAAACTCATACGATAGCAGTTAAAAGTCTGCCAAGCTTCTGCAGCAGAGCACCATGTGCTTCCAGGTCATAGAATGTCCATCTTTTCTCATCATTGTTCGGCAGTATCCACAAAGTCACAGGTCCTCAACCCTTTGGTAAATGCTAGAAAGGAAACGATTATCTGGCATGGTCCTTGGATCCATGATTTTGAAAGAGGGTATCTATATTTTCTGGATGATACATCAGCTCCATTCCAACCCAACTGTGATAATTTCCCATTGTTTCATCTATGCTGGGATTATGAGCAACCACAACAGAAACAATGTTAAAACTGAGTTGTTCTGAAGTGCTTTGATTTTTAAATAAGAGTGATCAAGTTGCAGGTTGTAAAAACGCATTCCCCCCCCCCTGCAAAAGTACTGAGAAACTGCAGACGCAGCATATATTTTCACCACTTTACCTGACATGCTTGTTATAACAAGACACTTACAAAGTATAACAAATCAGAGCTTCCTTCTTTTCCTTGGAGTTGAGACTCAGGCGTGAGAAGAGCCATCTCATCCAGCATCCTATTCCCAAGTAGTAAAACAAACACTTAAGAGTCTCATAAACTGGCCATAATAGCAACTTTTGCATAATTAGAAGTTTAAAGCTCTGCAGCACCTCGCAGATGCAACGAAACAGGGACCATGGCATGGAAGCGGGTCATTAACTCGGTGAGCCTATGCTCTGTGTTTGGAAGATGCTTGGAGGTCCGCAAAAGTACTGCATAATTTTGGGAATGAGTCCTCATCTTTTCCTCCAGTTTCGGAAGACTTCACATGCGTAGAAAAAGCTACGTTCTCCCTGAATCCTGGTCCCCTGCTCCAACCTTCTGAGTAGGTGATTTTTGTGGCACACTAAGCAGCTTGTATTGCAGCATGAAAGCAACAAGCAAAACAATTCTTTCCTTGAGCTTAATCTGGGGGAAAATAAAGGACAGCCCTGTTCTCAGGCTAATTTCACAGGTATAGCATGAAACTGAATGCAAGACTCTGTTCTGGTAGTGCTAGTCTGTGGACAGTGGTCTAAGCCAGTGATGGCGAACCTTTTAGAGACTGAGTGCCCAAACTGCAACCCAAAACCCACTTATGCATCGTCGAGTGCTGGGTGGGTGTGGCCCATTGGCTGGGTGTGGCCAATTGGGTGGGCGTGGCCATGGGCGTGGCTGCGGTGGTAACGGCAGACAGGGTGGGACTAAAAAGTTCAATCAATCAATTCCAACTTTGTAAGATCTTTTTTTTTTCCGCAAGAAGTTGAAATTGACTGATTGAACCTTTTTTTTTTTTTGCACACGGTGGAGGCCTAAAGCAAAAAGGTTTTATAAAACCCAGCTGAAGGCCTAGGACTGGGGCGACAGCACGCATGCCCACAGAGAGGGCTCTGAGTGCCGCCTCTGGCACCTGTGCCATAGGTTCGCCACCACTGGTCTAAGCACTCAGATTAAACTTTGCTACACAAAAGTAATCTTCATTAATGGTCTACTCTATAGCAGGGCTTTTCAACCAGTGGTACGGGTACCACCTGTGGTACATTGGCACCTGGCAGGTGGTACGCGACCATCCTAGAAAAGTGATAGCGGGGGAGGGGAATGAGCTGAACCGGTGGCAGCACCGCACAAGCCTGAGCGAGAGATGGCTGGAGCTGCAGGAAGTGCTAGGATCAGCGCCAGGCTCCAGCTGGAGCTCGGCGCTGATCCTGGTGCTTCTGCTGAGCCCAGAAGAAGCACCAATCAGCTGGAAAGCAGCACTGATCCTGGCACTTCTGCTGAGCCCAGAAGAAGCGCCGATCAGCTGGAATGTTGCAGCATCTCCAGGGTCTTGTGATTTACATTCAGATGCTTGGCAACTGATTCATATTATGACGGTCACAGTGTCCCAGGGTCATGTGAAGTGACCAAAACCTGCTGCAACCACCCAGCAGACGGGGGGAATAAAAACCAAACACCCCCACCCCACCCCCGCTGCCAATCCTCAACAGAAATGCTCACAACAATGAAAACCTCGGACAGGAGGAAGAGCGCCGCCGGGTGAGCAGGCAGGTGTCTTGCTCGGCTGTGGCTTGGGGGGCACATTTTTCAGTGCCATTGTAACTTCGAACAGTCACTAAGCGAACTGTTGTAAGTCGAGGACTACCTGTACTTTATCACTTTTTTTTTTTTTTTTTTTTGGTCATCAAGTTTTTGACACCTTGCTAGGCGACTGGTGGTACTCTGATGTTGCCATATCCTAAAAGTGGTACAATGGGTGAAAAGGTTGAAAAGCCCTGCTCTATAACAAAAAGGTTTCATAAAGCCGACTAGAGCAAGAGCATCATATTGACTGGTATGTATGTTCTGACAGTATACAGGTAGTCCTCGACTTACAACAGTGCATTTAGTGACCGTTCAAAGTTTCAACAGTCCTGAAAAAAGTGACTTATGACTGTTTTTCATACTTATGTTTTTCATACCTGATCAAAATTCAGACGCTTGGCAACTGACTCATATTTATGACGGTCACAACCTTCTGGGATCATGTGATTACCCTTTGTAGCCTTTGTCAATGGAGAAGCCAGATTCATTTAACAACAAGGCGACTGACTTAACAGCTGCCGTGTTTCACTTGACAGCTGGCGGCAAGAAAAGTCGTAAAATGGAGTAAAACTCACTGAACAAATGTTTCAGTTAACAACAGAAAGTTTGGGCTCCATTTTGGTCGTAAGTCACAGATTGCCTGTATAAAGTACCTATAAAGGCATTACTGTATATAAACTATAGTGTGGACTCTTATATCTTGTAATTTGATTTTTTTTAAAAAAAATTTGAGTAAAACTTTGGACACACTGCAATCCTAGCAAAAATATTATGTTTGCTAGGATTGCAGAAGCTGGTAAAAGTTACTTTGCAGACTTTATCTGATCTGCAAGTTATTTATTTATTAAGCTTACATGCTGCCTATTTCGCCTAGAGGCGACTCATCATGACCGCCAAAGAAAATCCCAAATGAAGGCCCAGATAGTTTCTAGACTAGAGGAATTGTGAACTCACCCCTTGCTCTCTTCTTCATTTGAATTTTTGTTAGCCAGTGAATGAACCAATTCTGCATTCCGTTCCCCCACCACCACCCACAAGTGTATTAGAAGACCCATTACACATCTAGTTGTGTTAAGGGCTAGCGGCAGCTTCCTCTTTTTCAGTGCATTTTATGATTCTCTTGAGCTCTTCCATCCTTTAAGAACCTTAATGTACTGTATGCGGAGAACACAAACACTCTTTTTTCCCTGACTGATCTCATGCTTTCATTTCAATTCATGGATTAAATTGTGTCTTTTTGGCCTTGGAAGAGCTTGGGAAAATTTCAGATAACGTAAATTCATTACCACCACCACGCACACACACACACACTTCTCCCCAAACACATCCATGTGAGGATTTTTTGCCAGTTTGAAAGCGGCTGCAGACCTCCCCATTCCCACGCGGTCGTTGGCGTTGGAGAGCTTGAACTGATTGATTTCAAAAAGAGATCTGCAGATGGGGGGGATATTTGGCTGCTGGTGTATTGAGATGCTGCAGCTCCATTTCTCCATTGGAAGACATTCTCACTCACTTCTTCTCTCAGTTCCTGATCTTTATGCCCTGCGATGAAACACTGTCTTTACAGATTTGCAACTTTCCTCCAAGCCCAAATGAAAGGTACCCGGTGTAGAAAACAAAATCACCTTCAGATGGTGGGATTAGAAAAGCCAAACTAGGTGGCTTTGAAAAACAAGCTCAACCTAACAACATGACCTTATTATTATTTTCCTCCAAGCTTTCTTGATTCCAATCAGCTCATTTAGGAAGTGAAAATGCTTTTTTTTTTTTTTGCTTTTTCTTCTATTTAGCCTTTTCTCTTCTACTGTAAATCATCCAGAGGTCTGCAGCAGATACTGATCTATTTGCCTTGGCTCAAAACGATGTAAGATGTGAGTTTTCTTCTCTTCAGAACTTCACTGTTAACTCGCTCTGCTTCTATGATACTTGCCAGTAGAATTTCTAGATAATTGCCTTTTCCCTCTGCAGTTGCTGCTCCATGCAGAGAAAGGTAGCTATGATATATTAGGTTGCAGTAATTTATTATTATCCAAATACAGGGTTTATAACCTATATATTCTTGGTTTCCTATTTTGGAATTATTTTTTAACAATTAATGAAAAAATGTTTACAATAAATTAAAAAAAAAACAATAGTACTGTACATTGAGGGGGAAAATAAGTATTTCATAATGATGCTGTTGTTCACTAAAACCCCTCTTAAAAATTGCATATTTAAATCCATAAAACTGCTGAAAGCATAACAGTACAACATCATTGTAGTGCAACACACTGAAGTGCAGAATCGCCAGAAATGAAGAGCCACTAACTAGCACAAATGTAGCCCAAAGCCTGAATAACGAATAAAAGCTGATAATGCTTTGCATTCCCTGGAACTAAATGCTGCATTTGTAGTGCTTGTATCAAAATGCCCTCTTCTCTTTTGGGTCAGCTAGTAAAGTCAAATCAAATTTGTGACAAATTTTTAGACAGGTTTGTGCGGTTGTGTTGATAACAACATGCTACTGCCTTAATGTCTATGGAGGATTCTCAGTCGTCCAGGTCATGGTTATCCCAAAGGTGTTTTTTTCAAGAGGCAACTGGACTTACTTAGGGTTTTTTTAAAGACGTTTCGCTTCTCATTCAAGAAGCTTCTTCAGCTCTGACTGGATGGTGGGGAATGGAAGGATTTATATTCCTTGCAGACAGCTGGTCATTTGCATTCTTTTAGCCAGTCGTTCAGGCCATTTGGATATTTATTTGTGTCCTCAAGGTCACCTGAGTGTTGCAAATGGGTGTGGAGCCTTCTTGGAACTGCTGAAAGGACTCTGTTGTAGACTGGAGATAGAGGATGTCGTATCCCTCCCCCTCTACTGAGAGAGGGCTGTTCAGTTTTAACATAGATGGCCTATGACACAGATGGCTGCCATAATGGTAAATGCAGGGCTTTCAAGAAAGAGTCCCAACCAGATTTCAATTGGTGGGCAGGCACATCAATCAGCAGATGCCCTATCAGAAGCGGCGTGGGGCGAGTACTGAATTTCACTGCAACAATCCCAGCTATTTCTAACTCTATCTGTTCTTTATTACAGTTTGTACAATAACTAATTTTTTTTCTTCCATTGTTAAAAAAAACCAACAGTGAAAAACGATTAGATGCTACAAAGTCTAACTCAAATTGCAACTCTAACTCTGATCATTACTGGCCTGTGCCAAGATTCAGTCTAAACAAACAAAACACCCACACACATTAGTACAAAATCTCTAGATCTTCTTATAGGAAGTGGATTTTTTCCTGCGGAAGAAAAATAGTTTAGAAATATCTTGATTAAGTCATCCAGACATTTGCTTTGAAAGAGCTTCCTCAGTCTCCGAGCAGCAGGCAAAAGGCCCAGGCCTTTTGACAAAGTTTCAGGGTGGCATAGTCTAAAAAATCTGGTGGACAATAGCTGGGAATGCTGCTCTATCTCAGACCAGTTGGCAGCGCCCCTTCTTTGACAACTTGCAAATTTCCAGTGCCTCGGTTGCTTTGGGCTCTATCTCATACTTTGGCCATACTTTTCCTCAGATATGATTGATGATGTTTTTGTTGATCCCACCACAGAGCGTTAGGCTCTTCGTGTATATTCCTGTTATAGGTAGTCCTCAAGTTACAGCCATTCATTTAGTGACCATTCAAAGTTACAACGGCACTGAAAAAAGTGACTTAGGACCGTTTGTCACACTTATAACTGCTGCAGCATCCCCACGGTCATGTGATCAAAATTTGGACACTTGGCAAGTCGTAAGTTGAGGACTACCTGTACTGTTGTACCTTGAATATTTTCTACCACAATTACAGATGTGCCTACAAGCCATTTATATCCTTGTGTATTGTCTTTCACATCAGTAAGAGATAAACACATTGCCGGTGATCTTGTGTAAGGCAATTTTAGTTTAATTTATATTGTTCAGCTCAATAGTTCTACAGAGATTTATTCTGCAGGAGCACTCAAGCAATTAAGTGCTTCTTCAGTGTTATATAGAACAGGGCAATCAGGGGATGCAAATGTATAGGGGGAAAGAGAGGGGAATTAAATTAAATTTCTCTTTTCCACATTATTTACCTTATCCTGGCAAACATACAGTAACAGATAACAAATAATATATTTTGACTTAGCAGATCCCAGGTTCGGTTTCCAGCAATTTTTTCTGGGCTGGAAAAACCTATGTTTGAGGTCCCAGAGAGTCAATGTCGGCTAGCCTCACACACTTCACATTAAACAACATTATTAGACCGCATTATATTCTGCCATGATATGTGAACTCAACCAGTATTGCTAATACTAAATTACAGTAATTATCTGATTTAGTATAGCAAATCCGTATGTGGAATTCACATTTGAAATTACAGGTGTTTTTAAGGGGAGATTTATTATGGATCTCCTCCATCAAATTCATTTTGATTTCCAAAACATGATATTCATACAACCCTAGAAATCGGGGATGGGAGAGAGAGACATGGGAAATGCTTCTCTGCTCCAGCCTCAATTATTTTGGTGCAGAAACATTATCATTAAGGGGTATAAACACCACTTGTTGTAGTCCAAGAGTTTTCTATAGCAATGCCACCCTTGTGTATCTCTTTGCCAACTGAATTCAAGGCGATGAGTAAGAACATTGCCCTTGTTGTGTGGAGAGTAATTCCAATATCATTTCTGTAATCCTGTTCCCTAAGATCACAAAACGTTTTATTCTTATCTACTGACCTTCCAAGGCTTCTTCAGGCATTACAATCTCCCTTTGCAGAATGTTCATTGGTGCAAGACAATGCATGGAAGTTATGTAAAACACACTGTTACCTCTTTCATTATATATTTGTCCAGTTATAAGACTTGGCGGGCCACCACCAGCTGCAATTTCTCAGAAAAAAGATGCTTGATCATAATCACATTTAAATGTCTGTACACCCCTGCTCTCTTGGTTTTTTTCCCCATACTGTAATTTTCTCTCTCTTCTGTGTGAGAAAATTATGAGGGCTTGATCAATTTTATTTCCCACTCAGCCTCTCTGCCAAAGGCCTAATAGTCCTGAAAGAGACTGTAGAGAATAAATGGAGGTAATGATGAATATTTATAGCACAATTGCTTGAGCCACTGACTGCACCCAGAATTACTAATTGGACGTTTAAGCAATGACATCCAAGTCCAGTTCTCCTTTCTCTCTTCCCTTCCTCCCAAGCTCCATTTAGCTCCAGATGCTCTATTCTGGCCTTCGTTGAGAGTCTCTGGGGGTGTGTATGTGAAATAATATCTCCCATCTAAATAAGCTGGGAAGCTTCTGCTTCCTTCCCTTCTTTGCTATATTTCCTTCTCAGGGAACTGCCAGACCCCCCCCCCCTTCCCCATAACTCCTCAATTATGCAAAGGCAGCTGAAATCAATAATCCAAATGGAGATGGGAATTCTTTCATTCCAGGCCATAATAAGACCTCTGGGTATGTAATAGATGAATAAAATCCTTATGCTGATTTTAAAATGGCCATAAATGTAATGCAGTGTAAGGGAGCAACGGGAGAGGGGTGTGAGAAAAATAACCATCGTGGTTCTGTTATATTTTTACCATTCATGATTTACCACTCTGGACAGTTAGTACTTTTATACTTTTGGCTAGAAAGCTGAAAGAGTCCCTTTCCTTCCCATCCTAATACGGGGTAGTGCGCTTATGAGTACTCAGCTGCCAGTTACATTCAGCCTCATCCAGTTTATATAACTAGTGAACATAATATAAATACACGCATATAAACCAGCTCATTTATAATCCTAGATGAAAGGTTTTCTACAAAAGGACAGTATGTATCCATATTTACAGGAATTTGGAATTGTTTATTCTGGGATAAATCCAGCCGTGACAAATATAATAAATAGTCTCACAAACTACAAACCTCTTATGTTTTTTCCTTTAGTACAGGAGAGTGTGTACAACTCCCTCTCCCAGCTGAGCACAGTCTGCTTGGTGCAACCAGTTTTAAGTATCTAGGTGCCTAAAGTGGCCTTTCTTTATCCCTAGTAACTTGATAACTTCACAGTAAAAAAAAATAAAAGTGATCCTTTGGGTCGTCACCCGCCCCCAAATACGTCCGTAGTGATGTAAGTTAGACTCAGAAGAATTTGTCCATCCAGCACTAGATTGTTCTCGAGGGCTGCACTTATACTGCTGTACCATGAGAAAAGAAAAACATTACATAGGGAATTTATTTCAATTTCTATATGAAAAAATACCCAACTCTTCGGAAATGACTTCAGAAACTTCTTTAATTCCTGGAGATAGATCCTAAAATCTTCTATAGTACATGTAAAACGTCTGATCTGTTCCTGAGAAAACATTTTTATCCGTCCATACAGATCAAATGAGTGGTTGCTGGTGAAGGACCAACTTTTCATTTTCCCGCTTTCTTTCCTGTTACACATTTGTATCTCCTGACTGTCGTGCTGAAGGAGAGCTTGATCACGGGATGTCTTATGACATTCTTAAGTGAGGAGGCTGTGTGTGCAGGAATTTAAATTTTGTGTTTCCTAAGGGAAGATGAGTTCCCTGCACGCCTGGAGGACTCTTTTTGAAAAGGAGACACAAGGAACATTCAGCAGAATGGACGCAAATTTTCCTCGGTTAGTTTTGGGCTTTGTCACTTCTTTGAGATCTAAAGGAACACCTGTCAATCAACAACTGAATCAGAGAAGGTGGCCTGCTTGGCCAGTGCCCACAGTCTACTCATTATGACTCAGAGGCTGAGCTGGCGGTTGTGGAAGGAATGTACTGAAAGGGCACCTTGGTATTCCCAGATCTATGTGTGAGTCCTTTGTTGGTTGGCTGTCAGAGTCAGTCAGGCACCCACAGAGATTCCAGGATGGTGTTTGCTGGCTTCCTGGCAGGCAGGACTCTGATTCTGGCAGTAGAAGGGACTTTTGTCCAGTCTCCTGCCCACACTGCTGTGAACCTCCTGCCTGTGCTGCCACTCTAACACTAGCTTCAGCCAGGCAAAGTGTGAAAGACTAGGCCTGTGAGAGCCGTGGTAGTTAGTATGCAGAAGAAAAGGAACTTGCCAGCTGCTTCCAGAAGCACATCTCAATAGCCTGCATGTACTGTAACACAGTTCCTTCCTTTTAGGCTTAAGCTTCTTCTGGCCTTCCCACCTGGACCAGTGTTATCCCCCTGCCCTCCAAGCTTCGGCCTGCCTTATCATCTCTTCTTGCTGTGGGGTTGGAGCACTGATAGCAAACAGGGGCTTTGGCATTTTCCCTCCCTGCCAGAATGCTGTCCTTACCACAGCAGCTCGGCGGGACCAAGGTTTCCTTGTGTTGGTGTCTGTGTGTGCATTTTAGTTATATGGATAGGAGAGCAATCGTTACGTAATTCTTCCCTGTTATATCTGCTCCCCACCTTCCTGCCCATCCCAAGAATGTTCTCCACATTCTTCATCCTTGAATGGGTCTGTAGAGACTTCAGACAAGGGATTGAAAATGAAACAGGAACTTGGCATAAATAAATAATTTCTCCTTTACCAAGACCTACTCTGCAGAGGGCTCCAACAGGCCTTGGAGACTGGAGCAGGGCTCCTCCTTTTGTCATCCCTTGTACCAGACCGCTCAACTATTCATAAAAAATTGCTATTTTTTCTGCACGATCAGCTTCACTTTACTATGAACTCTCCTCTGATTCGCTGGCCTATAATAGTCCATTGAATACTCAAGTAGGCACAAATGCTCCCTTGCTTTTATCTGATACATTAGCCTACCTGGAAGAGTACATGTGACTGAGTCTCATCCGTGATGTACTTAACGGAGTGATATCTATAGGGCTTCTGTCATCCTTTTGGGTCAGAAGCAAGAGAGACGTGCTGGGAAAGAAGTGTAAATCTCCCTATTCCAGGATCAAACCATGCTGCCTCCTTACCTTTTGGGGACAGAACAAAATGGTGCCTTCCAATTCTGTCTCCTTTGTTCACTGGGAAGCTGGTGCCTGGAGAAGTCAGAGCTGAGCAAAATTCTTATCGTGTCTCTGCTTATTTTGGATTGTCCTTGTGCTTGTTGTCCCAAGCAGTTATTTGTGGCAGAGGCTCCTGTATTCTGTCTTGTTCACTCATGTGTGACCTTTTGGAGAAGGACGGTACTTTTTTATAGAGTTGCTGCCAGAATTAGGCAAGATTCAGAGTAGGATGGCGGGGTTTATTTATTGGGGGGGGGTGTCTTGGCAGAAGAGACCTCCTGTTTTGGCACCCGAAGTAAGAAATCCAAAGGGTAATTCTCCACTTTAAATTATGCACCATGATAAGGTGCTGCTTTTCATGATACTATCGTATCAACATCTGTCTACTGCCTGGCTGTCAAACATCTTGAGCACCATTACTATATTTACTACTGTACTAATATTTTCTGCAATAGGCTACAAGTAGGGTTGACTTCTTTTAGAAGCGGGAAAGGGGCATCATACATGTTGATCTCAGTGTTTACTTATTTCATTTTATTTTTTCTGGAAGGAAGGAAAGAAGGAAGGAATCTGGATGTGGGAACTCTAAGATGGATAAAAGTATCCAGAGTATCTGACGTGGATTTGGGATATGCTCTTCCCTGGGAAAAAGCTTACTCAGTGCTTCAGTCACTTTGTGCCCCTGCCTTGGCCAGTCACTGATGATACTCAGAGGAACATGCGCGCGCACACACACACACAATCTTGCATGAATATTTCTGGCCCTCCTCCTTTTTTGGACATGCTGGGTGCTGAGTTATTTTGAGTGAATTCCTGTTTATTTTTACCATCTCTCTCTCTCTCTCTCCACCCCCCCCTTTCTTCCACTCCTCCACATGGCCTAACCTTGCTGTTGCTAACTATCCTCTTCCCTAATCCTGATCTATAGTGTGAGAGTGAAATAGGAATTCCTTGCAGAAAATGCTTGAAGAACTCCAGAATTGGCTGGAAGCAGGGACTTCCTTCTCCAACCAATCAGGAAAAGTAAAATACTGACGGCTCAAGCAGTCATAAAAGGCAATAAGGAGTGATAATGAAACAGTGTAATCCAACAGCTATGTAGTAGGATCCCTTACAATGCAACGGGCAAATTTGCACCTTCTGCAAGTATGCAGTTGCGTGGAGAGCTCAGTCCGTCTGGAGGATTTTTTTAAAAAATAAATACTATGGACCAAACTGTTGTGTTTATATGTGAACATTTCTAATTAAATAGGAAACTCAGTGTATTTCCAAGATAAAGTCAATTTCCTTCATACCGAGCTGGATTCTGGATGACTTCATGGACATTTTTAGCAATAATGCCAAAATGACTTGTTGCAGCCTTCTTTATGATGTTCTTTCAATTACTCTGCAGTTTTGAGTTTTCTTGGTGGTTCCATCCAAGTACTAATTAGGGCTAACCCTACTCAGCCTAGATCACCCAAAGCCTGCTAGCTGCTGCCTCCTGCAGTGATGCTTTCAAAATACCCATTTATTAGTTCTGCTTACCCAGCCTTGCCCTTAACTTTTCTTTGCTTCTGTCATTTGACATCCACACATTCCCATGCATTTCTGAGCAGAAGGTACATTTTTGGGGTGCCTTGTTGTCTCTCACTCTGCTCCCATGAGTGAGCAGAGAAGAATTTAGGATAGCCATTGTAGGTACAGGAGAAAATACTTAGAAATTATATGGCTTGCTTGCATGGCATTACCAGCTAATGGTTATTGACTACCCTTTGTTAATATTGTTAATAGTCAGATAGGATTGCCTGATCTTTCCTCGCTGGACCATCTGGGCTTTAACAAACAACATTTAATGTGCTTGTGAACTCTGCCAAATCCAGATTGGGAGTTGGAGCAGAGAAAAATATTGACTTCAGATTGTAGTTTGATGTTAGAAAGTCATTTGAGAGTGGGTAGCTGGAGCTGGCTGAAACTGGAGATGCAGTGAGAGACGAGAGGGGAACTTTTCCTAGTAGCTGTTGGAAGTCCTCAAGACAAATAAAGTTATAGAGCCCTTCATAATATCAAACAAAAGAAGGAAAAAAGGAAATAAAAAAGGGAGGGAGGGAGGGAGGGAGGGAGGAAGGAAGGGCAGAGTGCAGAGAAGAGCAACAAAGATGATTATGGGGCTGGAGGCTAAAACATATGAAGAATTGGATATGTCTAATCTAGTGAAAAGAAAGAATACTGTGGGGACAACTTGATAGCAGTGTTCCAAGATCTGAAGGTCTGCCACCCAGAAGAGGGGGGGTCAACCTATTTTGAAAAGCACCAGAAGGCAAGACAAGAAGCAGTGGATGGAAACTAATCAAGGAAAGAAGCAACCTAAAATTAAGGAGAAAGTTTCTAACAGTGAGAACAATAAACCAGTGGAACAATTTGCCTTCAGAAGTTGTGGGTGCTTCATCACTGGAGGCTTTTAAAAAGAGCCTGGATATCCATTTGCCTGAAATGATATAGGTCTCCTGCTTGAGCAGGGGGTTGGGCTAGAAGACCTCCAAGAGCCCTTCCAACTCTGTTATTCTGTTATAAATCAGATGGAAGGAGGGAGGGAAGGAGAGGGAGATTAGGAAGGAGAGGGAAAGAAGAAAGAGGGAGGGAAGGAAGGAAGGAAGGAAGGAAGGAAGGAAGAGAAATAAAGAAAAAGGAAAAGGAAAAGGGAGGGAGGGAGGGAGGGATGTGTGTGTGAGAGATGCACATAATACACCCACATGCATATTATTGCCATGCATATTATATCCATATGTTCTCCATGATCAAATATTAAGTACAAACTGATTTAATAGCCATTCTGTATTCCCAGCAAATGAAGTATATTTATACGATGAAACAGAGGCTAACGGACTCTTAAGGATTTTCGGCACACCATCAAATAACCTTTAGAGAATTTCTGGGAAAGCTAACTCCATCCCCTCTCCTTGAAGCTCCGGTTTTCAGAAAGCAGGGGCACCTTCTAAATCAGCGGTGCTTTCTTCCAAATAGATTGCTGACGATAGAAGGAATTGTGCAAAGTAGCTTTTTGGAATGGGGCATATTGCTGGGTGAGATTTATACTTCTATTAGTTCTTGAAGTCCGCCCATTTTTTAAAAAGGGGATGGACATTAGTTGAATGGTTCTCCTGAATTTAATAGAGTGCTTCCAAGCTCCAGCCAAATTCCAAAGGTTTATGCATCTGGCCTACATCTTCATGTAACTGCATCATAACACTGCTCTGATTCAGCTTTCATCCTCTCTGGAGAAGGCAATAAAACCCCATAAACAGTCTTCTGTAATCTGGTCCCCTCTAGGGCTAGAGTTGTAGGAAACTGCAGTATCAATAACATTTGGATGGTATCAAATGGGGAAAATACGGTTAAGCAGCCCTGGATAGGAAAATTGTATTTAGGATTTTTTTAATATCTCTATTCTGCAATTGTTCCTTGAAATGTAAGCAGGACGTGGGTTTCCCCATGTTCCTAAAGCTCCCGTATCCCTAAAGCCGTTCCTTTCGCAACATACCCCCCCCCCCCACACACACACAGAGGCAGACCCTGCTGGCATTACTGCTAGAACTCTGACAGAAGCAGGGCAGCTTCCCCCTGTATCTCATTTTTCCTTCTCACACAGAAAGAAAGAGACAGACGAAGTAGGTGCCACCCAGTGTGTTCTCCAATATGATTCTGCTGGGAGACTCAAGGCAGAGATGTTCAGCTTGTCTTGGAGGAGAAGATATATGTTAGAAGCAGCAGCTTGTCCTGTTAAACTGGGGAAGATGGCTCTCCATATCCTCGTCCACAAAATAGTGGTGGGACTCCAGTGACATCACAAGGTGATGTCACTTAGCCTTGTCTCTGCTGGAATCCAGCCCAATTGACTTGGAAGGATTGAATCTGAGCCTTTGGTGAGACCTAATCCGTCCCTCGGTCCTGTTTTTTGTTTTGTTTTTTGGGGGGAAGAAAGCCATTTTTAATCTGTCCAACCACATATCTCAGCTTTAAAGGAAACTCAAGCCCACTTCTGCTTCCTCCTAATCTATGAAGACTCTATGAAGTTGGTGGTGCTTTGGATTCATTGATAAGCTTTTTTTAAGCACTCAGGCCTCAAATGTAAGCTTTCGGAGATGGCCTTTGCTCAGGAAAATTTGTGGAAACATTTCACATCTCTGTTTTTCCTGCAAGAAAATGTTGACTGGGGAATTTGTTGAACTTGTCTTGTCAGTGCTATGAGACAAACGATCAAGAAACCAACTCCTCAGGAAGATTTACTTCTACTTGATTGAGATGTTATAGTAACCAAATCTTGTAAGTCTGCTTGTTTTACCTTTCCTCCCTCTCCTATCTTACCAGACAACTCATACCTCATTATTCTGGAGATATTTCTTTACCTAAACAGAGAAATAGGATGATTAAAAGCAAAAAAGCAGTGGAAGCAACCTCTGACTTCTGACTGGCTGCCCCATTGAGTTTTTTTTGTAGGAATATGGCAGGGACATCGGAAAGCTTCCCCACCCAGCAATCAGATAAGTGGCTGCTGCTGGGTGGGGAAGGGAGCAAGGGATTGTTAGACCGACTGGGAAACTGTCATGGAATGTTGTAAATCAGACATGTCAAACTCGCAACGTCACGTGACATCGCACGACGTATCAGGACTGTTTTGCCATTGCCGGCAATGGGGTGGGCGCGGCTTCTGCGTGACGCATCCGGCCTGCGGGCCGGCAGTTTGACACCCCTGTTGTAAATGAAGATCACGTGACCATAGCAGCAGCACAGCAGCAGCCAGTAACGCTGAAGCACCCATAATTTTCTCAAATTTCATTATCTCAGGAGTCATGGGTGTTGGATTTTGTTTACATTCTGTAAGTTAGCCCATTTGAGATACTTTAGTTCAAAAATGTTGCCCTGTCATGCAATGTTTCACCCAGTTAAAGGTCATGACAAGGAGAGTTTTAGTAGCATATAAATCAAATCAAGCAGGAGCCAGCTGGAGTCTCTTCCTAATACTATCCTCTTTCCCAGGACTTGCTTCTCCCCTTGTTGTTTTTGTAATGGCTTCTGAATACTTTCCTACAAGGCCATGTCTCTGCACATCTCGATTTTTCCTTCCCTTGGCTTTTAGCTGAGATTTAACTAGTGTACTGAATTTTGGCTAGTGTGAAATGTTAAACTGGAATTTGTTGGTTGAAAAACTCCGTGATAAATCTAATTCCACCTTAACTTTTTCTCTTTTTTAAAAAGAGGTGATTCCTTCTCCATCAGCACGAGACACATAGAAACAGAGAAAGCACCACCTGGGAATCAGCTTGTCAGAGTCTGTGAAAAGTGGAGAATTGTGTTCCTCTGTGAAGAAATTGGCAGCCACACACTTTCCATTAAATTCTTGCAATTTCATTGTCATGACTTCCAGCAATTTCCTCTATTCCAGGAAATCAGTATTTTAGCTGAACGTTTTTTGTTTCCCTTTGGTTAACTGTCTGAAAGCATATTTAACGCTAAATATTTCTGTGGCTTTGAAATTCCTCATTTTGTGTTGAGTTTTCCTAAAGGCGTGACTTGCTTGTTGTAATCTCTTGGTTTGCTATGGTTTTGATTAGGCCAGGGATAGGCAACCTTGGCTCTTTTATGACTCGTGGACTTCAACTCCCAGAATTCCTGAGCCAGCCATGCTGAGGGGAAAGGGAGAAGTTTCCAAGCTGAGCCATGCTGGCTCAGGAATTCTGGGAGTTGAAGTCCACGAGTCATAAAAGAGCCAAGGTTGCCTACCCCTGGATTAAGCGAACAGTTTGATGCCAAGTGAGAAAGGCCAGTTTTTCCACCTGTTCTTTGAGTGTTATTCTTAACTAGCCACCCAGATTTAAGAGTGCTCTTGCAACACATGGCAATTCTTGACTGTCCCAATAGTGGTTTTTTGCAAGCAGAATTCCCTTTTACAGATGAGAAGTTGGGAATATTGTGTGCTTAGGGTTACTGAATTGATTCAGGATTGCGGTGGGCTCTGTACGGGGATCTCTCAGTTTACACTTTATTCAATGGCCTTATGCAAAACCTACCATATGTGAAAAGAGAGAACTCTTGGTCCCTGGATAACTTCTGCTGGCTTGTGAAAGGCAATATGTCAGGAAAGGGGAAGGAGAGCAACATAAAGCAAGGTTTGGCTCAGAATCTTATCTAGGTTTGTGAACCATTGCTAATAAAGTATTAAAAAAAACAGCTACAACTCCTCTGTCATGTTTTTTTTGAAGATGCTCATTTAAGGTTACAGGTCTGTATGCATTTATCTGAAAGAAGGCTGTGAGTAGCGTTGAGGGGTTGGGAGGAAGTATTTGTACTATACTTCAAGCCCTGTAGGACAAGCTTGATCAATCAGTTCAGATGTCTTCCAGGTGATTTGGACAAAACAGGTAGTCCTCAACTTACTACCACAATTGAGCCCAACATTTCTGTTGCTAAGTGGAACAATAGTTAAGTGAATTTTGCCCCATTTGATGACCTTTCTTGCCACAGCTGTTAAGTGAATTATTGCAGTTGTTAAGTTAGTGTCATAGTTGTTAAGTGAATCTGGCTTCCCCCATTGATTTTGCTTGTCAGAAGGTTGCAAAAGGGGATCACATGATCCCGGGACATTGCAACCGTCATAACTATGAATCGGTTGCCAAGCATCTGAATTTTGATCACATGACCATGGGGATGCTGCAAAGGTCATAAGTGTGAAAAATGGTCGTAAGTCACTTTTTTCAATGCCGTTGTAACTTTGAACGGTCACTAAAGGAACTGTTGTAAGTCAAGGACTACCTGTATTTATTAGCATTAGGCTAAATCAGAGGAAAATCGGCCTGGAAATTCAATTCAAGTAAGTCTTGATTTGGACATGCCCCTTGTCAGAGGATCAGTCTAGCAAGTGGGGAGGGAAATCTGGGTTGACTACACTACCCCATTGATGTTAACGAGGCTTACTTCTAAGCAATTGTGGGAAGTCAGCCCCCCAGAGAAGGAAATATTAAAAGGGCAGAAAAATATATTTCCTCAAAGGATCTTAAAGAGGCAAAGAAGCATGCCCAGTTTTCTTAATATCCCCAAGTCTCCCTCCCCCAAGCAGAAACCAGCTCTGTACAAATGCAGATGTAAACCATTCAGGAAGGTTGAAGCTAGAAGATTAAGAAGACAAAGACACCTAAAATCTACATACCCCACCCAAACTCTAAGACAGGACATAATAGGATTAACCCACAGATTCCAAAGGGGCACAGGTCAAAATATATGACACAGGAAATACAAAGCCTCAAACAGGAACAGGAAACAACCTCAAAAGGCTCCAGAGGGTATAAAAACCCACTCCCTACATGTGCTTGCTCTCTTTTCTTCCAGAGCCATCTTCCTGTCTGGCTCTCCTCTTCAATAAACTGCAACCTTCTTTCTAAAACAGTCGTCATGTTGTTTATTCCCGGCTTGGACTGAACCATGATGAAGACTTTTCCTTCAACACAATCATTAAGCAAAAAGGCTTCCTTTCACTTTCTCATGCTCCAGATCTATTGTGAGTCCTCCCCCTTTTCTCCGTCTATGTACTCACCAAAGTTTAAGCTGACTGTCCTTCCTAGCCCTAGTCATTAATACTGCATGACACAAAGGAAGATCTTCTAGGTTATGTAACTTTTCCCCTGGTCTGCTTAAAGACATTTCCACACAAACATAGGCATTTGGTATGAACTAGAAGGATGCAAAAATGATGAAATGCACATCATGACATCACAGTGCAAATCCCAGCTTCATACCTTTGTCCTAATGCCGGATGAAAGTAGGTAAACCATGTGGCTTCTGTCGTGTGTTTTACAAGTCAGGGTTGCCCCGGACTTATGCACATGAGAACAGTGCACCAGTTTGAAAGCAGCTCTGGATTTCTAGTCAGCTATAAGAGAGAACGCAGCCAGTTTGGTTCTGGCTCAATTATAGTAAAACTAGTTTTTGTTTTTGTTTTTTAAAAAAATGCATGACTGTGTATCTTGTGGATGGCCCATTTTTGCATTTGCAACCAGGGCTTTTTTTGTCATAGAACGCCCAGAACGGAGTTCCGGCACCTTTTTTGGATGGAACCTTGTAGGGTAGGCAAGGCGGGTTGTATGATGTGTGTGAGTTCCGGCACCTTTTTGTTTTACAAAAAAAGCACTGTTTGCAACCATTCCTGCCTGAGCTTCAGATTTCTGGGAGAAAGGTGGCTTAATGGCTTTTCAACTCCCCCTTCAAAGGAACTGCCTGGGCTTTTTTGCTGCTGAGTAAATAAATTTACATGGGAAAGGGGGGGTTTATTTCCCTCTGGCTGGAATGGGACTGGGTGGGGTGGGGGAATATTTGTTACTGTACAACTTGTAGCAGCTTGGGCTGGAAGCAATGACTTTTGCCCCATGTTCTCAGCATTGGGAGGGTGGCAGATTTGACAATGAACTTGGAGGGATTATAAAAGAGGTGGTAGTGGGAAGCCACGCTACTACCATGCAGATTCACGTTATGGCAAGAGTTCTTCGTGGCCTCTTTTTTTTCAAATTAAAAAAGCTGTCTTTCCATTTTCTAAACTATGATTTTATAATGACCACAACATTGCAAAGCTGGGTTTCTTGAAATGTAACTGATAGGAGCAATAACTTTTTCCCTCCCTGCAATTATTTTCTCTTTCATCCAGTGACCTCCAGTCTACTATTAAATGAACCCATATGAATGTCCATGCATTGGGCCTTCTTCTGTCCACTGTACCTCTGTTGTGAATGGCCAATTCAGCTAGCAGCAGGATAGGGAAAAGAAAAAGGATTCTGTGGGTTTGCTCTTTTTGCAGAGAACAAATTTGAGATGTTTCTGAGATTTGTGGGCACTTCTGCGTGGTACACGCATAATTGTGCAGGGAAAATACGGCTGGTTTTATTGTTTCTCCTTGGGACTTCTGCAAAATTCCTGCAGCTCTAGAGATAGGTGCATATTCTCTAAAACGAATATGAAATAAGGGCTAGAGAGATTTTGTTTTGGATCTCAAAATCTAAAGATCTCATTGATTCCTATATCGCCTGCCACTGAGCAAAAGTGCTCCCTATGAAGATTTTACCTGCAGGGTCAAATGCAAAGGCGCTGGCCAAGCGTACACAATCCGCTGGCATCCTCCATCACATTTGTCCAAAATGGCATTGCAACCAGTCAGGATTAGGGAAAAAGAAAAACGAAGCCTAAAATTAACAAAAATGTGTAATAGTTTCTGTTGTGTCCTGAGCCTTGCTGAGTCAATCAGCAAGGCACAGGCAACCTGCAGGGTAACTGCAGAGACCCGGGCAGACCACGTGTTTGCCCGGGACCGGTTGTATAGACCCGGGCAGCCCATAAGTTGCCCGGGACCCAGACAGGCTGTCTCCGGCCTCGTGCGCATGCACGAGGCGGGAGAATGGCCTGCATTCATTGGTTGAGCCTCCCCTTGCAGGGGAAGTATAAAAGGGCATGTTGCCATTTTCTCCTTTGCTTCTGTTCAGTGCACATGCACAATAAAGAACACCTTTTGCATCAAACTGCCTCGTCTTCATGTCTGTGTTGCGAACAGAACAGTTTCATCGGCGGTTTTGCAACCCGTATTTAGCCTTTAACTGTTGTGCTTTGCAATCATGTGGACGTTTTGGGAAGAGAAGAGGAAACTTGCTTTGAGCAGACAAAACCAATGTGCTATGATTAGAGCTAATCAGCGGTGGGATTCAAATATGTGAACAACCGGTTCTCTGTGTGGATGCCGCTTCCGGAAGTCCATTCTGGGCCTGGGCAACAAAAAATTAGCTACCGGTTCTGCCGAATTGGTGCAAACTGGCTGAATCCCACCACTGGAGCTAATGTGTTGGTTTAGTGTGTCAGGCTTTCCAAATTACCCACTCCCTAGGGAAGGGACTTATTCCTGTGTGGCAACAGCTGCGGCATTACCAATGTCTTGGTAAAAGAAGGGGCGTGGCCATTTAAAAATCCTCCCACTTGCTGGAAAGGAAACTGGGAAGCTATCATTTTCACTCAGGGTGGCGGTGAGGGATGGTTAAAAATCCGCCATGGGCCAAGTAGGTTGAACCTCACTATAGAAAGAGATTATTCACCTAAACCTAAATTTTTTGTGTGCCAAAAAGGGAGCAAAAAATGTAGAAGAGAAGGGAAAGACTATGAAGCTCTGTTCTTCAAGAGCTGGCTAAGATTTTGACTTTGTTTCAGCAGTCAGACAGGAGGATTAAGCCTCCATCAACTCTCGTATTCTGATGATCCAGCTGGGACTCGGGTTAATAACTTAACTCCTTTTACCCATCTCCTGCAGCATTCTGATTCTCCTCTCCTCATTTAAGTCTGACACACAAACAGGATCAAGGGTAGCTTATCCATATTTCATTGAACGGCTGCATCAACCCAACACGCTAAGTCACAAACAAACCTGCCACATCATTATGGCTTAACACAAATGTGTGAACCCAGCCTGAGAAAACAAATAGCAAGATGAAACGTAATGGTTTAGAAAAGAAAGGGATTCTGCAAATGTGATTCAGCATGGGAACCCTTTGCGGGTGAAATTTTGTCTTGGGAATTGGTAGACTACGAGCAAAAATACAGCTGTTTTGGTCAGGAATGCAAGCGTGAAATAGGTTGTGGGCTGTTCCAAGTGACATCATGTCCCTCCTTAGGAATTCTGATTGATGGAGGGAAAGGACAGCTGTGATAGAGATGCAGGAACAGGTGACATGTGGTCAGGAGCTGAAGTGGGCCCTGCATCTGCTTGAGGCAAAAAAAAAGAGTATGAATACTCTTCCCCCACCCAGCTGTTCACTGCCTCCTTCTCCCCCCTATATGTGCTCCTGACAAAAATGCCTAGGATCGAATTTATTCTCTCTTTAACTAATTGAACTTTTCAGAACGTGCATTAATGTCAGAAGGGGGAATACTCAAGGTCGCAGTGGCTTAGCGTGAAGGGGAAAGGAGACCAGCAGCTTTTGCCAGCTCAGCAGAAATCTAGCTCTCAAGCGTGCTCAGCCTTGTTTCCCTCTCTCACATCTTCGTATCCATCACAGTAATAATTTCAGTTCCTCCTTCTGTACATCAATTCGTGTTTTTTTTTAACCGTAATTCAACCTTTCCCTTATTTTCCTTCAACCCTGCTTTCCTTTAGTTTCGGTGCCCCGTTTTTTCCTTTTATTCAGTGCTTCTTTTTACATTAATCTGTTTCCATTATGCAGTACTTTTTTTTTTCTTAAAAACCAAAACCCAAAACTTTAGTTTGTTTATACAACTGACTATCTGTCTTTCGTTATTAAAAATAATCCAGTGCAATAGGATGCAAGATGCAAAGAATAAAACCGTGAAGCAGATACTCGGCAAAATTATAAGAGGTTTAAGAAACCATTTTATGAGACGACAGGACTGCCAGGATCCAAGTGCTAGCCCACATTCAACAAAAGGCCTGGTTGAAAAATGAATTGCTTCACTTAGCATGCCACAGCTGTCCAGATGCAGTACAGGCAGTAAAAAGCCCACATGTCTGATGACCCCCTCCCCTGTCTTCCCATCTTTGTTCCTTCCCATCTTCTTTCAGTCCCTCTAACTTTCTTCTCCATTTCTTTCAGGCTGTTGGTGGGAGCACCACAGGCTACTGCTCTGCCGGATCAACAGGCCCAAAGAACTGGTGGCTTATATGCCTGTCCTTTGACCTATGAAACTAAGGACTGTGAGCGTGTGCCCATCGATGAGGGAGGTATGCAACAGTATGGTTAAACTGGAGTGAAAAAATGAACTCTTCCTTCCACACAACAACATTCCTTGTGTGATTTGGATCAGGCTCAAACTGGAATCTGGGTTGTCTGCGATCAGAAGGGGACAGCCTTGCCATGTAGCTAACTCGCCGTGGCCATATTGCCATGGCCAACGGGTGAGATGGCCACAGTGAGTTGGCTACGGCTAGTTGTCCGATTCTGATTGCAGACAACCCAGATTGGCAAGACAACCCTGTGGTGAGATGGCCGCACCGGATTGGCGCAGTGAGATGGCTGGGGCGAGCCGGCTCCGATGAGATGGCCACGGCAAGATGGTCACACGGAGTTGGCTGTGGCGAGTTGTACTGAACCCATCTCTGATTCCTCCTGAGTTTGCCAAAGGCTAAGCATAGAAATTTTTTCAGTCAGTCAGTGCAGGACCTGTGGCCCAAAACACTTGATAATAAAATGTTGAACATGCAGAAGGTGCTAGTTGCTGGCCACTAGAAAAATGTAAGTCACTTTGCCAGCTAGTGTCTTCTAAATGTATTGGATTTCAATTTCTTTGGCCATCTACCTAGGTGTTGGGAAAGTGGGATCAACACATCAGGAGACTATTATCACGGTGGGGAACATGGCCATTTGCAGGATTGAAAGCTTTTATAAAAATGAGAAAAGCGGGATCTCATCATCATGATACAAGCTTCACCCTTTTTGTATGAAATCATGACACATGTAGAAAAGGGGTGCAACTTGCATCTGCCCTCTTGACTTCTTAGTAACCCCCCCCCTCTCTGCCCATGAATGCTTCTGACAGGAAGCTAAAATTGAAATATGTGATTTCCAGAGCATGATTTCATCCTGACAATTTGCATTTCTTTAAAAGAAAAAAGTTCATCTGCATTAGATTCAGTAGGTGATCTGGGGGCAATTCCTTGCTGACCTGTGTTATTCATGAGGCAATGATGAAGAATGATCATGGAGCTGCTGATTGGTCCTGATTGGACAATTTTCCAGCATAGAATCCTGTCCTACTGCCTCATTCTGGTTTCTAATTGCATTGTCAGAAATGTTCCCAAAAGGGCAGATTTCCCTGCAGTGATGAAGGGGAGTCTTTGCAGTTGCCTAAGTGCAGGTGTAATTTGAAATGGAGCAAGGAGGCTGGGAGGGAGATTAACTTTTTATCCCATGCTGCAGACATGGCCTAAATTGCTCCTCTTAAAGTGCTTAGAACTCATGGAAGAACAGATACTTACAGATTTCCCTCTCTCTAGCTAATGATAGCCTTGGTGGAATCAGATACAGAAGATAGTTAAAGCCCCATTTCTGTAATTGTCATCGAAATCAGAGCCACGCAGCTACTTTCAATTAAAGAAATTGAGATTGTTTAATGGCTAGTGCTGTGTATGTGTGTGTGTGTGTGTGTGTGTGTGTGTGTGTGTGTGTGTGTGTGAAAAATGCTGCATAATCAGTTTAATTTGATCCTAAGGATATATCCACATGTCTTCCTAAACGTGGCACAAACATGCTGCGGTTTAGTTTTTTTACTCTTACCTCTTCCAGATTTAAGATAGTGCTTTTCCTTTTATCTTTTTGCTGTGGATGCAATATATCATACTTCATTGATGATGTAGTTGCTGATGCAGTCAAGGTGAGACCTGTCTAGATCCTATTGGTGGCTCAAGAAAGGCCTCTCTGGTCACTTGGACCTGCCCTTCTTGGCCATTTTGGCAATTTAAGCTATCATGGTTTTTTTTTGCCAGCTCATAGATTACAAAATCATTTTAACGCAACTATCTTAGACATTCCTTTATTTGTTGGGATTTGTTGTACCATATATAACAAGGAAAAGGTCCTCTGTCCCCCAGTAACAGAGGATTAAATAGTCTTCCTTACTTAATATCTCTCCATTTCCTTCCCACTTTGCAGTTGATCTGAAGAAGGAGAGCAAGGAGAACCAGTGGCTGGGTGTTACTGTCAACAGCCAAGGCCCCGGAGGAAAGATTGTGGTCAGTGGCCATGACTGGATGGGTGGGTGGTCATTCTGTTTAACCTCTTTGGTTCTGGCCAAGTAACCTAACAGGGTTCAGCCTGGCATAGCTAAATTGCATAAATCTGAGCTTATGAAGAGGCAGCATGCTCAGCTATGAGGAAAGAGACTTAGGGAGCTATTACAGCTAAGTCATGAGGGTAATGGAGAAACCTGAAGTGATAAATTTCAAATGGGTTGTGATGGTGAAGAGTGAAGTTGGGGAAGATAAAATTAGAAAGAGAGCTTTTATTTGCTGTGTTCACACAAATAAAATCCATAAAACATAGGGAAAACCAAAGATACTCTTCCCAAACCCTCTTTGGATTATGTTTTTCTACATAAAAGTTTGGGATGGCTACTCTGTGGTAGGAACTCCATCTTCACTGGTGAACAGGATCTGACTTATAGATTTCAGCTTTTAGCTCCATCTATTGATTGCAAGAACCGTGGTTTGTAGAGCACATTTTTCAAGCATTATATAGTTCTAGCTTATGTGCCACAGTCCTAGGAAGACATTGGCTTATGCCATACCACCCATTCATAGCCTGAAGTGGTACCTTCCAGGAAAGAATACATATTGTTTGTATTCATGTTTAAATCCAGTCACAAAGTGACAAATTTGTCACATGTATTTCACTAATGATGTCCATGAAGTGGGTCTGAATATATAGTACACACTATTCTAGTCATGATGTGTGGGCTAAGCTAAGGTGTATGTGATACTTTGGGCCTCCTGAGCAATTGTAGGAAAAGAAAATGCAATTTACTAGTGCTTTTTATTTTTGTTTCTATCCATTCATCCATCAATTAAAATAGTATTAGCTTTTTCATCACTGAAGCAATCTCAAAGTGAGTGTTTGGCATTGTCAACTTGTTAAAATGTTTAAATCTTGTCTTGGAATTATCACTGTTATCTGTTTTGTGCATGTTTTCATATATATTTAAATCTATAATTCATATTTTGGCTATTATTTGATAATTATCATGCCTTGCTTGGAGCTTCCCTACCTCTAGATAATGTTACCTCAGAAAGGATAATTAAAACCATGGTTAAAGCTCTTCCCTATTGCTTAGGGCCTTAGGCACTACGAAAGAGAGGCACAAACCCCACTCACAGCCTGAAATGGTACACTCCAGGGAAGTCCATGAATTCTCCTATGTTAACCTTTGACAAGACTTCAGCCCTTTTATAACTAATGTTTGTGCAGAGATTCTAGAGGCAGCATACTTTCTAACTCTCTCTGTCCTGTCTCTTTTCTCCTCCCATGAATCCCAGACCTGCGCTCACTTGTATGAAGCCCGGAACCGTGTGAACGAGTCTCTGGAGACGAGGCACGTGATTGGCCGTTGCTATGTACTCAGCGAAGGGCTGCAGGTGGCCGATGAACTGGATGGTGGCGAGTGGAAATTCTGTCAAGGGCGCGAACAGGGGCACGAACGCTTTGGTTACTGCCAGCAGGGAATAGCCACGGGCTTCACTGCAGATAGGCATTACATCCTCTTTGGGGCTCCTGGCACATACAACTGGAAGGGTAAGTCTTTGCTTTCAACAAAGAATACTATTAAGTCAGGTAGCCCCAACCCACATCTTGGCAAGCAGCTCAGTCATACCATATCACCATTTGAAGCTGCAAATATTCTTCCCCAAACAAATGGTGGTGGGTACCATTCATTCCCTCATCAATTGGTATCCAAATCTGGGAATATGTCCTCCTGAGTGACTTACAGGAAGCCCATGGAGGGGGAGCGGGTGCCCGTATTTTCCATACTGAATGGCACTGGATGGGTGTATCTTCTAACCCTCCAATCCTACAGGGAGATACCAGGGATTGCGTGGAGGGTTTTCAAATCTAACGCATTGGCTCTGAAGGATAGGACCTCCCCAACATGACCAGTACCGGCAGGAGAATTCTTCTCTGCCGGAAAGTACAGATCATGGGCACAGTCACCACAGCACAGCACAACACAGCTGCTGCAAAGACAAGCTAAGTCCCAGGATATTTCATGGAACCAATGGACTTATGACAAGCAACTCTAGGGCTTGTGTCCCTAGGAAATGTTCACTGTGTCTTCTGCTCTTTGCTCCCAGCATTATTCTAGACTAGATGGCATCCTAATTTTAAGCCTCTGCCCAGATCTTTCCTATAGATTTGATAACAAGCCGTTGCCTCTTCAGTTACCCCTACAGAAGGGCAAATCTGAGCAACATCCTTGCTTTCCTACTATCCTGCAAGACTGGACATTTTCTCCAATGTCTCGCTCACTCTGCCCATCATTAACAGGTGTTTGGTTTGGCAGGGACCATACGGGCAGAGCTGAGTGTCTTGGATTTCAGTCACTACGATGATGGGCCGTATGAAGCCGGGGGAGAAAAGGACCAGGACCCCTCGCTCATCCCCTTGCCAGCTCACAGCTACCTCGGTACGGGGTTGTGCCCAGCAGGCCAAACACTACAGAGCAATCAGACAGGCCATCACAGGGCAGGGTGTTGGGGGGTGGGAAGCTAAAAATTCACCTGGGGAAAACTAAAGACTGACCAATAAACACCATCCCAACCTCATGAGTGGAGTTCTTGATTGGAAGAGTAAATTTCATTTGTAACAAGCTGCTATCTCATTC
The DNA here is from genome assembly GCA_023970755.1 of Azemiops feae. Taxonomy (NCBI): domain Eukaryota; kingdom Metazoa; phylum Chordata; class Lepidosauria; order Squamata; family Viperidae; genus Azemiops; species Azemiops feae. The sequence continues at coordinate 1,038,113 of JALGBA010003859.1, read as the reverse complement.
TTTTGACCTGGGCAGTTAATATATGGGAAACAGAATGGTTTGATCAGCAACTATATGTGCCCTGGGTCATAACCGGGGCCCAACCAGACAATAATGTGTGAGCACAGCCCAAGCCCTGCAAGTCTTCTGACTCCTGCCCAATGCTCTGTGGTGTTTCCCTGCGTGGGCGCCAAACTTTCTCATACCGCTAACCATCTCTCTCCTCTCTCTCTCTCTCCTTCCGTTGGCCTTGCAGGGATATTGTTTGTGACAAACATTGATAGCTCAGACCCTGATCAGTTGGTCTATAAAACGCCAGATACCAGCGAACGGGTCCCCGGGACTGTTGGAGACGTAGCCCAGAATAGCTACTTAGGTTTGTAAGGTGTTGGTGTGCCCGTCTCCGTGATTTCTGCCTCTTGCCACCTCTTCCTCCCCACTATTATTTTTTAGCTAGTTTCTGTTGTTTTCCCCTTTTCTGTTGTGTTTTGTCATTCCCCCTTCCTCCCTAATTCCTCCCCCAATTTGAGCATTCAAATTCTCAAGTCCTGCTACTTTCAACCAGCAGAGGGTGTCAGTCCCAGCTCCCGCTGGGCTCTAACTGTAAGAGAACAGGGATCTGATCATGTTGTTTTTTTTTGCTGCTGTAACAGGGAGCATATGGCTAGAATAGGGGACCTGGGAAAAGCAGTTCAGTAAATAGCTTAATAATGACCATTCAGCCCTCTCAACGCAGCCTTTTTTGATAGGGATTAGCACCACTAACCTGGACATCAAGAATATCATAGCTAAAAAAAATGGAAGGTTTTTTTTTTAAAAACAAATTTATGTTGGAAAACAGTTAAGGTAGTAGAGAAATGCCACATCATTTTGGTATGCTTCCAAAGGCATATTGCATATTCTGCAGTTTAAAGAGCATAAACCTCTGGGCTCAAAATACATTATGATACGTATCTACATCTGCATGCTTCCATTGTGTGTCGCAATCATATGCTTTAGTCTGAACTGTGTCAGAGTTTTGCTAGCCTTTGGCATTGTGTGTGTAAGTGCGTATGAGTTGTGAGAGAATCAGGAATGTGACAAGATGTGTGTGGGAAAGAAGGATGTAATTGGGAGCACTCATGGAAGAGTAAAAAAAAAAAATCAAGATAGCAGCTATAACTATGGGAAGGCCCACCCTTTTTTTTACATGTTCCATATATGCACTGCATGTAAAAAAGGGCAGGGCTTAATTCTCATAGTTGTGGCTGCCATCTTAACTTTTCTGACACCTGCCCTCCACCCTATGGACTTCCCTGGATATAATCATTTGGAAGATGCAATCTTCCCAGCCTGGTAATTTCCAGATGTTGCGGATCCCATCTGTCAGCCAACATGCCCGAGAGGTACCAAGGTGGAGAAGCATGGCAGGAAGCTCTGAAAGGATGAATGGAATCTATATAGGTGGGTGGAATATGGGCACAATGGTTCTGCCCTCCTAACATTACCATTCCCTCCCAGACAGATCAGAGTGAAAAATGCTCATCTGTCTGGTGAAGATGTCACACCAGAGATTGCATCCTGACCTAAGTCTCTGCAGGATTGGGACCTGCTAATCAGTTGCTCCTGACTCCAGTTGAGCTGCCAGGTGGGGCTGTATAGGGACATGGTGTGTCAAGCATGAACAACCGGACCCACAAGTGCAGAGTTCAAGCTAACTATTATGTTCTGCCAATAACGCCTGTAACTGCAGTTGCTCAGCGGTTAAGACAGGGGTCCCCAACCTGCGGTCTGTGGAAAGGTACCGGGCTGCGGCATGCCAGCAACTGGTCCGCACAAACAAGCAAAGCCCCATCCGTGGGATGCAGGCAGCACACAAAACCACACCCCCTCCGGTCCACGGAAAAACCTTTCTCCACGGAATCGGTCCCTGGTGCCCAAAAGGTTGGGGACCTCTGGGTTAAGATGCTGGGCTTGTCAGTTGGAAAGCCGGTAGCCCAGGTTTGAGACCTGAGCATCACGTGATGGGGTGAGCTCCCTTCCTCGCCCTAGCTCTTGCCAACCTAGCAGTTTGAAAGCACGCAAATGCAAGTAGGTAAATAGGCGCCACTTTGGAAGGAAGGTAACAGCACTCTGTGATGTCATGTAGGCCACATGACCGCAGAAATGTCTTGGGACAGCACTGGCTTAATGGCTTTGAAACATAGATGAACACCATCCCCTATAGTCGCAATGACTAATGGAGCAAAATCTTCAGGGATTTCTTCACCTTTATTTTTTACTTATATTAGAGGAATCTCCCCAGACTGGTAGCTCTTCCTTGGAACAATTAGATAAGACTCCAAGGAACTTGGTGTGTGTGTGTGTGTGTGTGTGTGTGTGTATCCTAACCCTTTTGCGGTTAAACAGAGATTCCAGGCTAACTCTGTGCTCGATCCCTCCTCCTCCCTGTCAGGCTGGGTGCTTCTCAACTGGTGTAGAGAAGGTTGGTAATTCTGGATGAGTAGTTCTTGAACCCAGGAATGGGCCTTGACTCTAGTGCTGCTTTGGGTGGTATTCCTCTTACAGGGCCAAACACAGGTGTTCAGGGTGCTTTCTGGTTTCAGATTTTGCTGGAGATGCATGTGATGTCAGGGATTAGAAGCACCAATGCACAGGTTTAGCTGTAAATCATCTCTGGCTGTTTCCAGAAGGAGCTAATCTGATTTTAGTAGTGCACCTGCTGCTCCCAAGTGGGTGACTGTAATGTTCTCTATGTGGCAGTCCTTATTAGTTAGTGCAGTGCACTGACGGGCAGTACGGGAGCTTGGAAACGGGTGCAGGTGACTCCTGTTCTGAGAGCTTGGTACAGATAGAATACTGGTCCCCATTTTTAATGTGCTAGTACTATTTATCATTGGAGCATGTGGGTCATCAGGCCTTCTCTATATCAATACCAATCCTTTGGGAAAAAAATATCCAACGGGGCTGAATCTGTTTTCTTAGAAAACGGCTAAAGACCTACACAAGTTATTGTTGCATTTTTGGAGTTTGTACACTTTATATAAAACGTCTACTTGTTTCCTTTGACAGCCCTGAGACTTGAGTGGCCCTGTCCAAGTTGATATATCAATTTCTACATTTTTGATAACAGAATTTAAGGCGATTCTTAGCACTGATATTTTAATGCTATTTGTTGGAAACTAACCTGAGTGCTGTGAAGTGATATGGTAAAATGTTGATAAATAAGGAAAATGAATGAAAGACCGATGGGTTAATTTGGACCAGTCATTTTCTCTCGGCCCAAGTCACAGAGAGATTGCTGTGGGGAAAATAGGTCGAAGGAGTATTAGATATGTTCGCTGCCTTGAGTTATTTATAAAATCAAAGGCGGGTTAAAAGAAAAAAAGCTAAAATAAAAAACCTGGGTCTCCATCACTCCTATTCCAAGGGAATAGGGCAGGAAGAAAAGTTTGCTGGGGCATATTTGTTCTGTGATAGTTTAGGAGCAAATGGAGCTTAGGCACTGATTTTGGGACAGCCTACCTGGTGATCCAGCAGAAATTGATGTGAATGGCAACTTCTGATCTAGTAAAATAGGAATTAGCCATTTTGATCAGTATTCCACCCCCTTTGCAGTTAAAGGCATTTTAAACGTTTTTTGAAATTGAAGTCTATGGTCTGATTTAGGTTGGAACTGCCAAAACAAGGGTGAAGGACCCATTTTCTGGCCCCCTTTTGCCCTCCATTCACCACAGAAAGATGTAGATGAGAAAATTACTAAGTAACATCATCAGTGATAGAAGACAAACCCTGCTCTCTTCTAGCACTGAGGTTGTTACCTAGTTGGGTAACGAAACATCTGCAAGAAAGCAACCAAGTTCAGAGAGGGCCAAAGTCTATTCCAAAGAATATTATCTTCTATTGTAATATTTGTTCGCTATATTTTTTTTAATAAAGTCACCAATTTAGTATGACCATTTCTCCCTTATCCAACTCTCTCAGTCATGGGGATATATATGTAATATTCTGTTGTTGGGATCATCTTCTGATGAAGTAGACTGTAGGCACAAAATTTTACGCTACAACAAAATTCCATAGATTTACAAATTACCACAAGAGCCTACGATTCCATTTCCAGAGGAATCGCAGGCTCTTTCCTGGGAATTAGCTGAAAAGACTATTTTCTCTCAGATTTTAGAATAGAAAACTCAAGTCTTCTGGGAGATTACCAGGGCGTGTATTTAAAGGAGCCTTTGCATTCCTGATCAAGAGCTGTTACTCAAGCCAAAAATGCTCTCAGTCCCTTAGGAGTGGGAAATGACAACAGACCAAGGCCAAGAGAGACTCTAATCAGACTGCAGAGCCTATGAAGTTTGCCTGCCGTTTTCAGAGTGGAATGTTTTTGTCTTAAAAGAGATTTTCCCTCTCTAAGTTATCCTTTCCCCTGGCCCCCCCGTAAGCATGAAAGCAACTTCTTTTTTTCCTTCCTGGTCTTTAGGATCTTGTGTTTCCTGCTGTTCTAGTTTTAAAGTATTGACTTCCCTCCTCTTCCCAAACAGTCTTTATGATGGATACATTGTGGCATACATGGTGGGAAGGGAGACAAAACTAGGGAAATCCGACAATCCCTTTCCTTAATGTGTGGCTCCCAAAGAGGAAGAACAGTACCCATCACTAGTCTTATTACTGTGGTATAATCAGGGGAGCAGCACTGTTGACACTGATATATTTTTTCTGCTGGTGGATAACAGTTTAATTCAGCCATCAGGAAGAGCCATGTGCCACAAAGGATAAGGGAAAATAGTTGTAAAGGAGAAGAGGCATCTTCAGTTCTCCAGCCAATTCCACCATACAGAGTAAATTGCCATTTGTGCAACACCGAGGCTTAGGTTCCAAAACCCAACCTAAAGATTGGATAAAAAAGATGATTCAAGGACCTTATTATTCTCAAATACGATTTTAGTGGCTTTCCTTCTCTGAACAATTGAGGAACAAAAATGTCAACCTGTCGAAAGCAGGCCTTGGGCCTGTGATGTTTATGAATGGTGTGTGCACGTGGGCATGCAGGTGTGTGTGCATGGTTGTGCATTGACACGTTAAGTCTAGAACTGGCGTTGGTACTGGTATTGAAAGCTCATGATTTGATAGCTCATCTCGTACGTTTTGGAATGAAAATTCTGGGAATATTGCGTTAATGCCCAGTGACGCCTCTTTCTCAAATAACGAAGTACCCCTTCCTCTTGTTTCCAGGCTTTTCTATAGACTCTGGAGTGGGGATAACCAGGAAGAATGAGCTGAGCTTCGTAACAGGGGCACCCCGAGCGAATCATATTGGATCAGTGGTGATCCTGCATCAAGACAATGTTAACCGCTTAGTGCCTGAGGTTATCCTCTCAGGAGAGAAGCTGGCTTCATCCTTTGGCTACTCTCTGGCTGTAGTAGACCTCAATCACGATGGGTAAGTTATGTGGAATGGAAAGAGCACGATGGGCGAAAGGCTCTTTGCTCCATGCTCTGTTTGATGTTCTCCTCTGGTCTCGCACTGGATGGTCCATTGCCCTCTCTAGCCCAAGTGCCCAGGGGTAAACAGTGGGACATTGTTGGAGCAGAGCTTGAAAAGCAACTGAGGAAGAGAACGAGAAGTGAGCCACACTTACAGCTTGTTTCCTTTAGATGGATGGACTTGGTGGTTGGAGCACCAAACTTCTTTGATCGAAAGGAACGAATCGGGGGTGCTGTCTACGTGTACATTAACCAGGCAGGGCGCTGGGAAAATATCCTGCCCATTCGCCTCAATGGCACCTCCGACTCCCTGTTTGGCATCATAGTGGGTGCCATTGGTGATCTCAACCAAGATGGTTTTCAAGGTGAGAATCTTGAACCTGTTGTGGGAAAGATGGGCACAAATTCTTAGGTTGGTTCTACATGTACAACCTGAGAATTTGAGTTAAATTTAGGGAGATTCTGGAGGCCACGCAAAATAGACAAGCTTGGAAGCAAGACTCTCAGGATCAGGGGGACAAAGGTTCAAAGCCTGTGGGTAGGACAGTATTGGGTGGCTCTTGGAATAGAAAGAGAACCCTTAGAAAAGTACACATGTGTGAGAAAAGAAAGTAGAAGAGAGACAATATCTATGTTAGAAGTTCCAACGCAAGCTAGAAATTCGAAATATAATTACAATTGCTATGATGTGCAATTCTTACCTCCGTCTGCCCCAATTTCCTTCTTTCCAGACTTTGCGGTTGGAGCACCAATGGATGGTGATGGGAAAGTCTACATCTATCATGGCAGTAATTTGGGAATTGTGACAAAACCTGCCCAGGTTAGTTCCCTTTCAAGTTAAGTCAAATGACTGAGAAATACTACATCTTTATGCTCTGCCTTGGCTTTACCTATGTAGAAAGTAAGGAAGATTATCTTGATAGAGATGTGGAGGAACTGTTGCCTAAGCCAATGGTTCTCAACAGGGCCATATGGCCCCTCGGGGGCCTTAGAATATTTCAAGAGGGCCACAGGTGAGAAACATATAATGCGGTGACAGCATGTGCCAAGGAGGACACAGAAAAGCTGTGACCGCATTAGTAAAAAAAGCTGTAAATATTGTCTTCTAGATACCAGAAAATGCACAAGTTACTGTCCCGTGTGTATATCTGGTCATGGGATCTGGAAAGGGAGCCACAAGATTGGGAGGGCACCATGGGTAAAAAAAGGCCAAAAAAAAAGTGGAAGCATTTTTTAAGTCCAAAGCAACAAGATAACATTCAGAAGCGGCTCATAAAGATACGTCCCTAATTCACTGGAGCACAAGAAAGGGGAGGAGGTACAGCATGACCAGATTTGCCAGACTCCGTCTCAATAAAAGTCATTTAGCCTTCCTGGGGTGATGATATCCTAGTCTATCTAGTGGGGCTGACAACAAATATTCCCTTCCCTCTATTTATCATCATTACTTTCTTCTGATTACTACACCCTTGATCTCTGTAGATCCTGACTGGGGAGAGTGTCGGCGTCAAGATGTTTGGCTATTCCTTTTCTGGAGGGCTGGATACTGATAACAACTTTTATCCAGATCTCCTAGTGGGCTCACTGTTTGACACAGTAGTATTGTACAGGTAAATCTGGGGGGGGGGGAGAAGTAGAGAAATGAACCTCGACAATCAAATTGCTTGAAGGGAAGCTCATTCAGTGATTTTGGGCCAACAAACAAGAGTGGTCTTGTAGAGAAAAACAGGAGGATGGAACCGTGTGAGCTCCTATACAATAAGCAGGATAAAAATCTAACGAGTTGCAGCCTCCCACGGAGAAACTAGTGTAGATTTCATGAATAGCAAATATCAGTAACAAGGGCGGGCTACTGAATACCAGGCTATACTTAGGGACTACCAGCCAAAGTATTATGTAAAAGAAATGCCCTATGTGAGCACAAGAAGGAGATGGGTTTGGGAATTCCACCATAAGTATGATTAGATCTGTACATAACCTATGTGACTGTCATCTCTTACTATTGTAGTGGCAACTGGAAATAGATTTGAGGAAAACATGATAGGAACATAAAGGACCATATTGTATCTCTGCCATAAGTGTGAGAACGTTTCCATCCCATTTGGGTGTTCAGTTAGGATCTTGAGCATTACCAAATGCTGTCAGAACTCATATGTATTTAACATTTTGGGCTTCAGTGAGCCTCACTGTCTGCAGCTGGCTCAGTTTCTGACTGCTATCCAATGTATTTTTTTAGATCTCGACCTGTCATCCATATCTCCAGAAATATTACTGCCAAGCCCCAAAATGTTGACCTGGAAAATGTTAACTGCCGCTATATGGAAGGCATCTGGTGAGGAAAATCTCCTCTTCCTTGGTTGTATCTCCTTGCTTCTGCAACCCTTCCTAATCCTTTTCTTTGTGAACACCAAGCAGATGTTTCATGAATACGCCTGGAGCTCTGATGCTGTTTCATAGAATATTCTATGACAAGAAAATGATATACGATATTTTTCTGGGCCTGCTCATTACAATCCCAGACTTGATAGGCCTTCAGATGTAATATGTACTCACTCTTTGCATGCTTCCTTGAATTCTGTTGCCGCACAGCCCAAGTTAATAATCTTCCACTGCTGAATGAGCCTTTTTAGAGTGTGTTGTTCTACTGTGTGCTTTGTGATTGGCAAGTAGTACAGAAAACAGGAGAATTACATTTGTAAATTCTTGTCACGAGAACCAAAAGGTTGAATTGGGGTTGCCAGGCCATTGGGATGGTGCTGTAAATAATTAGTTTTTAAAAGGTCAGGGCCTACTTTCTTTCTTTCTTTCTTTCTGCTTTCTTTAGCAGTGTGGAAATACAAGCCTGTTTCATCTATACAGCCAACCCTTCAAGCTATAGCCCACCCATCAGTGAGTATTGTCTTTCCAAGATTCTTGGCTTTTTAATATCCTTGTAGTCTGTTTCAACGCCTAAATCATAACGGTGTTAGAGAATTAGCCCCATTGTAGTTGGTGTACTGTATCCCATGGCCTGTATAAGTAGATCAGCCTCTTAAAATCGGGCAAGGGGATTCTATTCAAGGAATAGAAGACTTCAACAAACTAAATCTGGACACAATTAGAAATAGCTTTTAGTCTTTTTTTCTTTCACCTTCTTCTCTGCCCCAGCTCACAGCCTCTCCTTCTTCCCCTAGGACTTGAATACAGTTTTGAGGCTGATGGTGACCACCGGCAGCAAGGAAAACCTTCTAGAGTCTTTTTCCGAAAGCAGAAGGCCGAAGACCTTGAGCATCAGTACTCTGGAACACTGGAGCTGCCTAAACAACACTCAAAGACTTGCACAAGGGCCGTCCTGCAGCTGAAGGTGAGTGTCACAGCGGATCTTGCTGGTTCTCTTAGCACTTGATTTCTGAAAGCCACCTAAAAGTAGGTGACTTTAAGAAATGTAGGTACCTAAGTCGCTTTCCTTGCTCTGTTCTAAAAAGAAGCTGGTTTAAGCAGGTGGTTGACAAGATCCATGCTACTATTCTGGGTTGACATAAGGAGTTCCCCCTTTTGCTTTTTGTGGCTGATGGAACAACCTAGAGAATAAAAAGGTGGAAGGTGGATGTGTCTTGTCACCGTGTATCTGAAGCTTCTCTGTAATCCCCACAAGCTGAATTTGAAAAAAAAAAGGCAAGTAAGTCAGGGTGCTTGCGGTAGATTTGCGATAATAATAGTCATAAAATTCCTTGAGTGAACAAGAACTTTGTTCTAACGACAAGAGGATTTTCTATCCTTGGCTATTCTGTAGGTGGGAGGGAAGGCCTGGTTTATTTCAGGCTCCTTTTTGAATTTTTAATTTCCATTGATAAAATATGGCCTGCATCCAGGGTTATGTCAGTGAATCTCTACTTACACGATGGTATTTCCTCTTTCCCCGTAGATCTCTCAAGCCTCCAAAGCAAATTAAGAGGGTGGGGGTGGACAGTGAGAGTCCTTTGTCCACAAACACGCTTCTGGACCCAGCCTCTGTTTCAAGATTTTTCACTTATTTAATTCCTGTTAAAATACCTTCACTAAGGAAGCTGTTTTATTCAGATCTTCCCATGTTATGTCTAAGAAGTCCAAGGCAATGACTAATTTACAAATTCTTGGCCCAGTTTTTAGCATCTAAACAACAAACTTAACCTATCAGACCCATCTGCATTTAGGTTTTACCATATTGCATGGATTCCTACTATTCCCCCATCCAATTAAGCTCTTCCACCCTAACATTTCTAACAGCCTGTTATTAACCACCACATCCTGCCTGAAATATTGGCTACGAATTCACAGCTGTGGCCTCTTTGTCACCATGGCACTCACAGGAACTCAGTAGCAGGGGGAGAAGTTTAAGGTATGCAAAAATTGTCGTAAAATATTCCAAGACGGAAGCAGACCATTCCTCCTGGGATAGGCCATTCCAAGTGTTCCAGAAGACCAGCTCTGAAAAAAAAAAAGAATCTCTTCTGAATGTTATTTTGGAACCCTCAGAAGGACTCCATTTCCAGACTGGACCAGTTCAAAATCATTTTTCGCTTTTGACTACACTATGATAAACATTTTGAGAATTGTATTCCAAAATTGTTTTAGGGAAGCAACGTATGTTGTGGTTGTCTTTATTATAGGAGCAAGTCCGGGACAAGCTCCATCCCATTGCTGTGATGATGACCTACAACATCAAGCACAGCCGCAGCAGACGCCAGATCCCAGGGGCCGCTCTGGGGCCCCTCTCACCTGTTTTGAATGCTGTGCCACATAACTCTCAGAGGATTGAGGTAGGCAAGCATCCGAGGACAAGGTTATGTGAAGGAGAGGGGGGTTTTTCCCCCTTGTTCACTGGTTAACTAGGAGAGAAAGTGGGCTCTATTAATCATTGTTATTACTGTTTCAGAATCCCTGGGTTAGGAGGTTGAACAAACAGCTGAAGATAAGGAGGCAAATAAGAAAAATCTATGGCTAGTCCTCGTTGTTCTTTTTGTATATAGAATTATGGATTTATTTGAGTGCCACATTCTTCCAAAGCAGTGTGGAATGTATAGCACTTCACAAAGCACACCGAAGTGGCTAGTAATGTCATAAGCTACTGAAGGCTTTAAAAAAACAAAACTGCGGGAACATTTAAAACACAAATTATGTGTTTCAATTAATTATGCATTATATTACAGGTGCCCTAGGGCTTCTGGGGGGGGGGGGGAAGGCGATGATTCAAGCCTGTTTAATGACAAGAGTTTCTCTTGCTGTTCAATGCGCCTTTTGCTATTTTTATATGTATTATATTACAGCTTAGTTGGACGATGATGTTGCTGTGTGTAAAGAATAACAAAAAGTCAGTTAGTCACAGTTTGCTAAATTTTACCACCTCTTCCTAAGGAGATAATCTGCAATAATTGCATCATCTATTCCCTTATTATGGCAGCCTCCTTTGTATCAATAACAATTGCCAGTTTTCCCTGTTTGCATGACTCATGATTCAATTAAGCATGTTGCGTTCGGGGCCAATATTTGCAGTTTGATGGGGAGGCCCAATAAGTTTGCAATCGGAAGATGCCAGGATCCTTTGCAGCATATAGCTAACAAATCACATTTCTTAGGAGAACAAAGAAGCAGCCTTGTCCACTCACTATGCTCTGAGTCAGTCTGGGGCTTGAACCCAATTCTTTGTCAAACCTAGCAGAATTCCTCTGGAGTGACTTCCCCTTTTAGCTGTGGCCTTTGACTTTGAAGCCCTGTGTTCTTGCAGGTCAATTTCCTCAAGCAAGGCTGTGGGCAGGATAAAATCTGCCAAAGCAACCTGCAGCTGAAATACAAGTTCCACTCTCGTGTTGATGATGCTGTATTCCAACCTCTACCCAGGTATGAACAAAATCCAAATTCCCATTTGATGGTAACAGTGATGTTATGTCCCAAGATTATTCTGGGATGTAGCGTAGAACTATCCATGTAGCTGATGTGCCAAAGAAGAAGAACACAAATGAATCGCCATTTCCAAGGTGGTTTTGCAGTTTCAGCCTTTTAGCATGTCTGAATGGGTTGTAGGATACCACAAACATCAATGTTATCAGGAAATCGAGAAACGTGAATTTTTGGAGGTATTGCCCTTAATTAGGCTAGAGTAGGGATGAACGGTCAAAGACCATTTGAGGAAAGAATATCAGGAGTTTTAAGATGAGTGCACGAAGGAACTGCAATAACAGGCATTTTTCATCCACCCATTATGAAAGAGCCCTGGCTGAGGTTGGCTTAGGTTAATAGGAGCTAATCCGATTAGACATTTTCATTTTTACTGTTTCCTAACTTGCCATAATTATGTTAGGTCGGTATTTCAATCATCGCCTTTGTTTCTTTCCTCCAGAGGTGATGATGGCTTGGACGTTTTTTCTATGAGTGATCAGAAAGGCATCGCCCTTGGAATCTCTATCACCAACTTTCCTTCCGTCGCTGCTGAGCCACAGCGGGATGGTGATGACGCCCATGAAGCCATGCTGCTTATCTCACTGCCCCCTACTTTGACTTATGCTAGCCTGCGGCCCTACAACGCAACGGTACCTTTTGGGAAAATACTGCATGCTGTAGTAGCCCATAGGGAGAGCCAAGGGAAGGGCCAGTCTGAAGGACTGATTACCAGAAGCCTGATGATGTTGGAGAGATGGCAGGGTCACCTGAAGTGGAAAGCTGAGTGAAGTTTAAAGGATTGGTTCTCAAGGGACTGCGCACGAGACAACAAAACAGATTGTTAAACACTGTACAACATCTGGGTTTTGGAATTAGTGGTGCTGTAGGTGGGATTTGAAGGATTCCAGCTGGGCTGGCATGCTGGGGCTAACAGTTACGGCACAGAGATGGAATGTGCAGCTCTGTGGGCTATGACTAAAGATACTATTGTTAAGCTGCAGGCGCAAAGGGGGAACACTTCTGGAGTCAGGGAGGGTTATACCAGGATAACAGAGACCCATAGAGAGTTGCACAATTATAAAACCCAGAAGTTATGAGGATGAGAGGGCCAATGAGAATTGCACTGGAGCATTCTCAGTTTTAGAGGAGAGTGGATAAAGTAGGGATTGTACTTGCATTGTTTAAAAAAGCACCAGGCAAGAGTGATTTTGAACAATGGTGCCATTCTGATGATAATGTCAGAGAAGTGCCACTGTTTCTTCCTCTGGGGGTAGAAGCACTTTCAGGGCTGCATGTATTCATTCAGGTACAGATTCAGCATATTTAAATGTGTTCTTAGCTATTAACATTGTTTGAAGAAAGGTAGACAATGTATTGTGAAATTCTTGATACTTTCTCTCTCAGATGGATGCACGCTCTCAGACAAGAAAAAAAAGACAGGCTACACAAGTTCCTAACATTCTGTTGGGTCAAATCTTGGCTATATTTTTCTCAATTCCTTCAAGTGCCAGATTTTGGAAGAGTAAGATACATAAGTGTTCAAATATGCAAAGACTGATTGTAGTTGAACCTTTCTTGCTTTTCACAGGAGAAGATCCCAACCTGTGTGTCTAACCAAAATGCTACGTCTGTGGAATGTGAACTTGGCAACCCCATGAAGCGTGGAGCACAGGTGAAGGCAGTTCTTCTTTGTTACTCTCCCTGCAAACAGAATTTGCCTTGCTTCTCTATAACTCTTACTCCCAACCCTGCTTTTTTCTCTCTTTCTACCTCCAGTTTCAGTTCTACCTTGTTCTGAGTACTTCAGGCATTACCTTGGAGACCACAGAACTGGAAGTAAACCTAGAATTGACTACGTAAGTAATTCCTTTCTTCCTCACAAGAACTGATCTTTTATTGCTGGATTAAAGTAAAACATTTTCCTTGGAGCATTTCTGCTAGCTTTGCAAATCTCATCCCCAGGGAGAGGTGTCCCTGTGGGGAGGAATAAAAAAATATCACGATGGTAACCGTGTGTCGGCCCTATGAGGTCGGCCACATCAGAAAACTAAATCCACAGGAAGGTTGAAGCAGTACTTTGCAGGAAGTCCTTGGTTAATGACCTCTCATTCCTCTTTGAAGTTACAATGGCACTGAATGAGCGGAACTTATAACTGCTCCTTATTGTTCTGGCTATCCCATCAACCCTGTGTACACATGATTGCAATCAGGCACTTGGCAACTGGCTTGCACTTAATAATGGTTGCAGTGTCCTGTATCACATGATTTAACGTTTGCGATCTTCTCTGCTGGCTTCCCATAAGTCAAATGAATGCGGATGCTGGCAGGGAAAGTCACAAGTTGCTCTGTAAATCTCTTGCACTCTAATGCCTTTTCCTCCTGGGGCCACTCTAGAATAGCACCACTGTGCTAAAAGCCATGCCTCAGTGGCCACTAGTGCACTTTCTCTACCTGTCGGTATCGCTTACCTGCCTGCCAGCCTGCTTGTGAACCACCTGCGATTTGCAACTTTCTGCCGGCTTCCCATTAACTTTGCTTGTTGGAAGCAGGCAGGAAGTTGCAAGGAGGTCCTCACTTAATGAACCATGATCCATCCTTAACAATGGCAACAGGAAATGGTGGGATTATCATTGCTAATCATTCTCCCAATTGCAGTCCTAACTCCTGTACTGCCTGTGTTGAGTTAAGCTACAGTTACAGAATCCTGCAAGCCCAATTATGCTTTACCTCCCTTCTCTCTTACATCCCAGTGAATCAAGGAAGAGCTTGCCTGAATCCCTTTCAAAATAGATGTTATTTCCAGTGGTGGGATTCAGCCAGTTCGCACCACTTCGGCAGAACCGGTAGCTAATTTTTTGTGGCCCTTCCGAAAGCAGCATCCACACAGAGAACCGGTTGTTCACATATTTGAATCCCACCACTGATTATTTCCCAGGATTTGAGGAATGTTTCGGTGCTTCTTGCTTATGTAACAATACTTCCCTGTTTCAAGGACATCTCTCTGACACTCTACATCAGACATGTCAAACTCGCGACGTCACGTGATGTCACGCAATGTATCGGGACGGTTTTGCCATTCCGGCAATGGGGTGGGCGTGGCTTCCGGATGACGCGTCCGGCCACGGGCCGGCAGTTTGACACCCCTGCTCTACATCATGGCCATGTGATCAAATAAATCCATGACCCTTTCTTTATGTGCACTGCATGTAAAAAGGAGTGGGGCTTTAATTGTGGCGGTTGTATTCACCATCCTTCTGACTTCTCTGTGGATGTCCCCGTTCCCTACACTAATTATGCTAAGGGGACTAAGATCCGAATATCCCTAGGCCAAAGCTTGGATTTACTTGAGCTTCCTATATTTAGGGGAGCAGAGCTTCTTCAAATCAAGTTTGCATGCGTGTCAGGGAACAAGTTGAATATGAGTGACAGAAATTGGCAAGAGAGATAGGATATGAACTCGATAACTAATAAACACAAATAAAATGCACCCAATCTTTACCTTGCTGAATGCCTGTATTTCCTTCTTCACAGGATCTCCGAACAGCCTGGGTTGGCCCCAGTGGCAGCTCGAGCCCGAGTGATCATGGAGCTTCCTCTCTCAATTACTGGGTAGAAACAACTTGGGAAGCATTTGTTTTGCCCCAAATAATAAGGCCCCCCCTCCACCCACCTCAGGTTAAAATACGCTGATAGCCAAGACTCTATTCACACCGCTGTTGAAAATGACTGAAAGAAACTACTTTTTTCATTCAGCCAAACAGCCTGGGACTGCGACGACGAACCTTTGGTCGGAAATTCTTGATACTCGACATTTTCTGAATGTCGAAAATTCAGAAAATGTCTACCTTGACTCTGCTGGCATGTCTCATCCCCCCTCCCCACATACACAGACAGACAGACAGACAGACAGACAGACAGACAAAAGAGAAACACTTCCTAAGAAAAGAGTAATAAATTGCATTAAATTATTTAAATTGGTCATTGAATGGACCAATAAATAAATACTTACATAGTTGTAGATATTCTTCAAAATGCCTATATGAGGAAGCTTCGGAAAATGCTCTTGCATGGCCTTGCAGCCTCAGAAATAGCAGGAAAACCCCATTCTTACATACACTCTCAGAGGCATCACGAGACTGAGCTTTCTCTCTCTCTCTTTTTTAATATATTTTATTATTTTTTTACAATAACAATCTTTAGTGCCTAGTGAAAAATGTGTTGTCTGGGTTCATATATTTAAAAACAATCAATAATAGTTAATTTCTATAATTGATCAATAGGTTAGTTGATAATATATTTCCTTGATCCTCTCTTCTTCCAGTAATAGTTTCCTTTTGTCTACATTACACAAATATAATTCTTAATACTTTCAATACATACAGAGTTGGGTATAAACATTTTTCTAGTATTTTTACGTATAACAATAACATCAACATATAACATCTTTTCTAATCAGCTTATGTTTCAATTGTATTTATAGAAGTCATTAAGTCATTATATGTCCTGTTTTCAAGATTCTTATTTAAACTTAATTTTCCTTCAGTATTGAAACTACTCTTATCAGTCATAATTTTCTCAAAATTCATTACCTTTGAATATCCAAACTTTTCATTCAAATACACCATTTCAATATTTTTACATTTCATATATTATAAAAATATTATACTACTTATATATCTTATCCCTCTTACTATAGGGCCCCTTTATGTCCAAGCTTTGTCTATTCTTTTGACCATGTTCAAACAAGTATTTAATCATATAATACACCATCTGGCAGTCTTACTATAGGGCCTTTTTATATCCAAACTTTATATTTTTTAACCGTATTCAAACAGGTGTTTAGTCATATAGTATTCCATCTGGTAAGTTGAATCACATCTCTTAAATCTAATTCTAATCTTCTTTTGCCAGGTCGCTTTCCAAATCAGTAGGTTTAGCTTGCCAGTAGGTTTAGTTTTGTAGATATTGTTGGGGATAAAAAGGACAAATTAAGTAGAATATTCATTTTTTGTCTTCCATGCTTTAATGATTGACAGCTCTTTAATCCATTTTATTAAATCTTCTTTTTTGTCCTCAAGTTTGTTTTGAAGTCCTGGAAGATAAAACATCCTTTTTATTTCCTTTGTTGTAGCAAAATTTTGTGGATTTTCTTTTGTTTGTATTAAGTTGTAGTTCTCTTCATTTGTAGCTTTCATATTTAAGTAATTTTCCTCTGATTTGTATGCTATTGTCTGATTTATTTGTTCATTCTTTATCGTCATTTTTTGAGCGTTGTTTAATTGTGAGCTTAGGTTAGAGATATATTCATTTATGTTATCAAAGTTGTTTTTAATCTCATCATGATTTAAGACAATTGTCATTTGAATCTGTCACAGCATTGCATATATTTTCTCCTGGAATATATTTGCTTTGTCTTGAGTCCTTGTTCCTGCAGATCGCTGATGTTCCACGCTGGGGTCTTCAAGAGGAGGTGTTAGGTGTGGTTTTCTGTTACTTTTAGATAAATATACCACATCCATTTTGTCTCCTTCCTCTAAGTAGTCTTTCACCGGTGCCATAGTCTCTTTAATTAGCCAGCCCATCTTAAAATCCAAACAACCAAATCTTGTGTAGTTCTTATCTTTATATATGGTTTTTGTAATCCAATGCGTTTGCAATTATCAAAGCACCACTGAAAACGGTGTTTTGTAACAGTTCTTTTTTTCAGGGGTTTTATGATTATCAGCCAGCCAAGATTTCAGTCCAAAGAGTTTAACCACCTGAAAGCTTTCTAGTAACTTCCCCTTTAGAAGATTAGCCAAAGGCCAAGGTTTTTCTTTCTCTGCAAACAGTTCTTAAACTTAAAAATGCAGCTCAGTATGTTTATAATCCCAGAAGGTTAGCAGTTTCTAAACATATATAGTTTCACTCTATATTAGATAGCCCAATGCTTTGTTCCCAGCTGTTTTTTTGCTATTTCTGAGTGACTTGCCAAATTCTGAGTCAATGCAGCTATAGTTTTCTCTAATCCTTCACTAGGTGTCAGTAGCTGTTCATTTTTCCAACTTTTAAAACAAAGAGTTATTATTTTTTTATATAATTTCATCAATACTTTTTCAGATATGGAATTTTAACTTTTCTTAGTTTTCAAATATGTCCAGACTGTAGTATTTTTAACCTCATTTCAATATATTTTTGTCCCCCATAAGAGTTTAATTTGCCGCTTCCGTCTATGGGAGAGTGGGGGTGTAGTTCCCTCCCTTCTCACTTTGGGAGGATTTTTGCTTCTTGGGAATCTTTTCCAGGAAATCAGATACAAAATAGAGGGAAGATCAAGTTTCAAGCACGCTGTTCACCGTTGTTCTTGTTGGTGCCTTTGGACTTCGGCTGCAAGTAGCTTGGGCTAGTCACCACGGTGTGGCCAGCCTTTCTCCTGTCAGGTTAGAAGGCTTCCCCCTGATCAAGCTGGATGACCACCGTCGTTCTGCAATCATCGGGGCGCCCCTCTTTCTTCATCGCCTCTCTGGAGCGACTTTAGACTCGTTTAGGGTCCCCTGGCAGGACGAAACTAGCTGTGGGATGCGGAGCTCCGCAATCCCTTGGCCATGCGCTATGGCGCAAAACCGGAAGTCGAGATTAGGCTTTCTCCTGCAACTTCTATAGAGTCCAAAGGCCTTGCAGCCTCAGAAAAGAGCGGGAAAACTCCATTCTCACATACACTCTCAGAGGCCTAAGACTAGGCTTTCTCCTGCAACTTCTATACAGTCCAAAGGCCTGGCATGTCACCAAAAATGGCATGGTGTGCCGTCTATGACACGCATGTCATCACTGGCCTAGAACTATCTGTGGAATGTGGATGACTGACTTTCTAGCTCTCCGTCCCTTGAGACTTTTATCCATCTCTCTGCAGACTGCCCGAACCAAAGCAACTCTTCTTCAGTGGGTTGGTCCGGGGCGAAAGTGCCATGAAGAAGGAAAGCGATGTGGGCAGCCCGGTGAGCTTCAATGTGACAGTGAGTGATCCTGATACTTTCAGAGCAGAGTTGTAGATTCATGATTACAACAACTTTGCGTTGTAGTCATCTGTTATGTCTGGAGCAGGGTGAGGCAGCCTTGTCCCCTCTGGTCAGTAATAAGGATTGTAAGAGTTACAGGTTAATTTAAAAAAAAGGTATTCAAAAATAAATGTTGATGATATTTAAAATAATGATCTCCTATACTTCAGCTAGTTTGGTCTAGTGGTTAAGGCATCAGGCTAGAAACTGGGAGATTATGAGTTCTAGTCCCACCTTAGGCATGAAAGCCAGTTGGTGATTTTGGGCCCATCACGGTCTCTCAGCCCAACCCACCTTACAGGTTTGTTGTGGGGAAAATAGGAGGAGGAAGGAGTATTAGGTTTGTTTACTGCCTTGAGGTACTAATGAAATAATAGAGGTGGGATAAAAATCTAATAAAATAAAAAATACTTCCCAATCCAGGGGTCTCCCACCCCCAGTCCATGGCCCGGCACTGTTGGGAACCGGGCCGCACAAGCAGTGGATGAGCATGTGAACGTGCAAAGCTGCATTTGTGCAAGTGGCACGCACACATGAAACCATTCCCTCTCCCTCGCTACCATCGGTGCCGCTGGTCCGCAGAGCCGGAAAGGTTGGGTACCGCTATCCTAATCAACGGTTCCAGTTTTTAAAAAATAGTACTGTCCTTATATTTTAACTTAAAAACTTGATAAGTTTAGGGGGGGGAAATCTCCTTTGAATGTATTGGAACTCTGAGAATGTATTAAAAAATTGGTTCATGCTGTTTTTATGCTAGAGATATAATTTTAAAGGAACTTTGGTACATACACCATGGGCTTCTTCAAAGAGAGTTAAGGATTAAAACAGCAGTATTTGTTAAATTATATCTTCAATGTCTGGAAACTTTCACTCTATGAAGAACACTGGATATATTTTGCCTGAGCTGTGGGGAAATGTGATTATGTATTAATGGAAGAATATCTGTATCCTCCATTTCTTCTAAATGTTAGCTTAATGAAATCTGTCAGCTCTTAGCTTTTATATTAGTTCTGTACTGATGGAGAGGCAAGCCTGGGCAATATGATTTGCTGTGACAGGAACTAAATTTAAAAATTGAATCAACTTGGGAAAAGATGAAGAAAGTTTCTTTCTTTCTTTCTTTCTCTTTCTTTCTTTCTTTCTTTCTTTCTTTCTTTCTTTCTTTCTTTCTTTCTTTCTTTCTTTCTTTCTTTCTTTCTTTCTTTCTTTCTTTCTCTCTCTCTCTCTCTCTCTCTCTCTCTCTCTCTCTCTCTTTCTTTCTTTCTTTCTTTTAGACATATTTAAATATTTGTTCAAAGATAAATTCGGTAAGTATTTTGCTTTGTTGTCATGTCTAGCATATCTCCTAGATTTCATTATTTCCTATAGAAAAAATACACAACTGTGAGCTAGAATTCTTTGATGATATCCAATTTTTACTATATATTACTGATTTGCTTCTAAGGAAAAAAATAAATTGAGAATTCCTCCCCATATTCTTTGAGGGAACCCAAATAACTCTTGTTTTATTAATTCTCGGATTATTTATCCTTCAAGATTGTTAAAAATGGCTTTTTAAAAGGCAAGGTTCTTTTTTTTTATGATTTCTATCTTGTATTTTCACTTTAAAAGGCTCCGCTAGAAATACTGAATTAGGGAGATGTGATTGACTATGTAAATATGATCTCCTGAGTTGCTTATCTCTTTCTTTGCCTCTATTAGGTCTCCAACAGAGGCCAATCCTTGAGCACCCTGGGCTCTGCCTTCCTCTATCTCATGTGGCCCTATGAAATTTCAAATGGAAAATGGCTTCTTTATCCTCTTAAGATGGAGTTATTGAGCCATTCCCAACAACGTTCAACTTGCACTCCTAATCCCAACCCCCTGGGCCTTGCTCTGGTAAGTACGATGGATACTAGATAGCAATGGGATACATTGGCTAGTGAGAATAGTGGACATCCTTCTCCTACTTTTAAGGGCAGATATATTTAGGGGTGCCAAGTTCCACTGTTTATAATATAGAAAACACCCTTAAAAGGAATTTATGATTTCCCCCTTTCAAATATTGGCTGTTTCTTTTTACGAATATATTTGCTCTCCCTACTATAGATGCTTCACATTCAGGACATATATCTGCAAAAGGGAAATGTCATTTTTGTAGGAATATTCATGGTTCCAGAATTATTGTTGTAACTCAGTTGGATAAATTCATTATCCAAAAACTTAAATATACCTCAGTTGTACAGTGTTTTCAAAAGGACAATCCATTTCATGTTCATGTTCTCCCAGAGTTAGAATTCTGTCCATTGCATGTTTTCCTTTTGGAAAAGCTAGATCTATCTCCGTTCCTGCAACCCATGGAAGAATTTCAGATCCCCTCTATCCCATCTGCTTGCATCCTTTCCAGCCAGCTTCCCCGTTGACTTTCTGGGAAAGCTGGCAGAAAAGATTTGTAAATGATTGTGGAGCATTTGGCAACCAGTTGTATATATGAGCCAGTTGCCAAGGACCCAAAATGATATCATGTGATGGGGAAGGAAGTGGCAATATGGGCGTAAATCACCTTTCTGAGGTCTTTGTATGTTTGAATGGTCGTAAATGACAGATCTTAAGTTAAGTAGTAGCTGTACTGTAATATTAGCACAACAATGGCTGGATGATGGTAGAAGCTATAAATCACTAATGGAGAAATAACTGTAAGATCCTTTAAAAACATTAATACATATTTATTGATTAGTGCTTATTTGTTTCTTTCAAGAACCTTTATATCACTTTCAGCCTCTGAACCTCTCAAAACAGCTTACAGTAGTGGCCAAAATTGTGGAAACCTTTTGGGAAAAGTGTATTTTTGAGGTTTGATGGCTAATAACACCACTTCTTTTGGAGTAGTACCATAAAATTATATATCGATGGAAAGATAATTTAATCAAGAATGTAATGCAACAAAGTTTGTTCAATCATCTGTACTGTATTCTATGAAAAGTTATAGCCAAATAACCAGAAAAAGGAAGCACAACTTGCTTAGGTTGATTATCAGGTAGCTTTCCTTCATCTGATTGTAGCCAATGAGCACGAGTGTTTAGAGAGCCAATCAGGTGACATCTTGTTTTGGCAATGAGCCAGTCAGATCACAGTAGGATCCAGTTATTGATGTCATGTATTGAAGCTGAGAGGAGGACATTTGTCAGTGTGTTATGTGATCGCTATCAAGTTGGTTGGGGGGTTTTGTGTTCTTTCATTTAGTGAGCTTGTAAAAGGTAATAAAATTAAAGTAATGGTGCAAAGAGTTGACTGGTTGCCCAGAAAACGATGTAAAATAGTATTATTAAGTGAACAAGGCTACAGTTATAAAGAAATTAGAAGAAAAATTGGTGGAAACTTAACCAAAGGCGGCATTTCTACTGTACACTTTCCCCCAAAGGTTTCCACAATTTTGGCCACTACTGTATGTACCAGCAATAAAAATGGTGGGTTGACAAAGTGAAAAAGACATGACCAAAAGAAAATGGAAGAGGGAAAGGAGGAGAGAAGGGGAAAAAAAGCCAATCCAGGAACTAATTCTTGTTGTTTTTTTGTTTTTTGGGGGAATTTTTTTGCAAACCAGTTGTCTGCATATTCTTTTTCTTTTTTTAGCAAATGTTTGCAGTGCCCCTCGTCCAATATTGTTATCTTTCAGGAACCACCTCCTCAAGGAAGGAAGAAACGTGAGACCGAGCAGACAGAAATGTCCAGCCCATCACTGACTTATTGGAAAGGACGAAAAAATGCTACCTTAGTAAGTGAAGCTGGCTGTTTGTCAGGACCATGTGTATTCAACACCAGCTCTGTGAAAATGTCCTGAAAGTAGTTAACCAGCTGCTCTGCAATGACATTTGGTGTCTCCCTGGCTGTCACTGGGAAGTAGCGGCAAAAGTGCTAAAGATGACAAAACTGTGACTTTCTGAAAAAAGAGCCTTCAGAAGCTGTACTTGCAAGACAAATCATGGGTTGTTTTTTTTTTTAAATAAATATAAATACAGCTGATCTCACTTTTACAGTGACTCTAGACGGCTTACAGCATAATAAAAAGATAAAACAATTAAAAATTAAGAAAAAGTAAATAAAGACTAAAAAAACCCAGAGGACAGGCGACATGGGGGTGGGGTTCTTCTCTCTAATCCCATCAGCCACTCCAGCATAGAGTGCGCCAATCGGGGCTCTGGCCAGCTAACAGAGCCAAGTTTTAAGGCTCTTATGAAAGGGCAGGGGCATGGGAGCTGATCTCAGCTTGGACAGAAGAATATTCCAAAGGGTGGGGGTCGCAACAGAAAAGGCTGTTCTCCTGGGACCTGCCAACCAAAATTCTTTGGCAGATGGGATCCAAACTAGGCCTCTTTTGCTGGAGCGAGTGGGATGGACTAATCTCATTCGGGTGAGATGGCTCCTCAAATACCCCTGAATCCATGCCATAAAGGGCTTTAAAGTTGATAACCAATATCTTGAACTGGACCTGGAAGCAGACTAGCAACTAGTGCAGTTTGCGCAAGAGGTGTCACATGTGCCACCCAAGGAGCCTTCAGAACTGTCTGTGCAGCATTCTGTACCGGTGGTAGCTTCAGAATATGCTTCAAGGGTAGCCCAGTGTGAGTACTATGTCATTTGTAGCTATTGCAAAAATCAAACTTGCCTCCCTCCTTATTACTCAAATTTTCTGGTCAAAGACTTGGAGCAGATATTGTCTGCTACAGGCTTCAAAAAACAAGTTAATGTGTTTTTCTCTAGTCCCGGAATTGGCAGAAAAATATTCTGACCAAACGTGTGCTGCCCCAATGATCAAACTGCAGTCTACACGAGTAATGAAGATTGCAACTAGTCTGGTCCTTAAGTTTAACGAGGGATAATTTATGGGCGGCAGTTGGTGAATTTCTTGACTTCATTTCTTCTCCCATCCAGCATCATCCACCAGCAGAATAATAACCACCAATAACTTTATTTAATTTGTGGTGTGGTGGGATTTGGCAACTTCGAGTAGATGCCCAGGATAGAGAGTTTTAGTAACTTTGAAGTTGCTGGAGTGTTAGCTTGGTGGTGTGGAAGTGCTCCATGCCAGTAACCTGTCACTTCTGAATATGAATCTTGTGTTCTTCTACAAGAGGAGTAAAACCATGTGTAGTAAGACTATGGTTGATAGATTGCTGAGGTGGAGGAAGGGTGGGATAACATAGGAGGCAGTTTTCCAGTGCATTTCTGCTTCATCCCACATTCCTTCTCCATCTCATAAACCAGCAAGACAGGCAGAATTGCTTTTATTTTTTTCCAGACTGGTGCTGTCTCCAGAGAGAATTAGTTCTTTAATAAATAAAAAAGCCCAGTGATGTTTCAGAAAAGGATCAAACATATATTTTAAAATGAGGTGATCCTCCAGAAGAACTTTAGACCTATCCACATAAGGACTTTGCATAAAGCCTGAAGGGCACTTTGTTGATGGGCATTAGGGAAATATATATTCATGTGGAAATCAGGCATTACACAGTCCAAATCACAACGGTCATGGAGACAATGTCCAGTGACCAGACGGAAAGGGACATATCCATAGCAATCTAAGGTAGACAACAGGAACTGGGCAGATCTTGACCACATCATTGTTTTTTTTTTTATATTTTTTTTTAATCTCCAAAGTTAACATTACAAAATAGAAAGAAAAAAAGTCTGGGTTTTTTGTTGTTGTTTTGACCACATAATTATTGATATTGTGAAAAAAAAAAGGCCTTATGGATACTTCCTGTGGGAAGGTATTGTGTTAGGGAAGGGGAAAACACTTAATAACAGAACAGCTGACGACAAATCTAAACTGCCTCCTTGGTGGGCTGGGGATGAGCCATAGGTGAGATCGTGAGGATGTGGTCTCTAAAAATGGTGAACAAGATACCTTTGCATCCTAGTTAGTGGAACATAAAGAGGAATTGCTGGAATCCCTGAAGTCTGTAAACTTATTCTTTTCTGAAATGAAAGAGAGAAAAAAACATTCAGGAATGTAATGGCTTCAAGTCACAAATGGGCAACTTTTGGTGGCCAAGTACTGGATTTTGGGATGGGGGAAAGACGATTACTAAGAATGAGTTAGAATGGGAAGGCATGTGTCTAAATCTGCCTAATTTCAACTTAATCTGGCGGCGTCTGCCTCTGTTACCTACTTTAAAATGACAGAAAATTCTCCTGTCACGTTTCAGAAATCATAGCCAAAAGGGGCTCCAAGGGCTATGAAAGGGATACAGGTGGGCCACCCCTGCTTCAAGTGAATCATGGGCTATTATACAGACTATTGTGACTGTGGTCAGAAAGTCACGAAAGGAGGATGGTCAGCACTGCGAAGCTATTCCAATGAAGTGTCCTTTATAGATGTGCCCTTCTCCCATTTTGCCATAATGGGAGAAGGATATCTGTGCTATATAGATGAGACTGTCAGACAGTGTTTCCCTTCCTGACTTTAATATCCTCAATCAGATTTTTTTCCCTTCTGCTTCAAGGACTGTGTCTTGGGCACTGCTCGATGTCTGCTATACAAATGCCCTCTCTACAGTTTTGACCGCTCAGCTGTGCTCACCATCTGGGCCCGTCTCTGGAACAGCACCTTCCTGGAGGTTAGTATGACTCCCCCTGTTGGATATAAGAAGAACAGAATCATAGGTAAACTGACAGACCCAAAGGGCATTTCCTTACAGCCAGTTAATATCCATTTGTCCTGTTCTTGAGTTGAAGAAAGACATGTTTTAACATATTAGCGTATTTTTGGTGATCCATGACCAAGCTTTATTGGTGATCCATGACCAAGCTTTATTGGTGATCCATGACCAAGCTTTATTGAGCCTCAGCAGCAAAGCCAGGAAGCACTGCTGTCCTTACTGACTTAATGTAAGTTAATTTCCAGCGGTGGTAGGTTTGTTTCCCTCTGTCTTTTCCTCTCCCACCCAATATCAACTGATGAGAAAGGAATCATCAGTCGCTCCCTACAATATCTCTATGGGAGCTGCTGTAGCTTTGTTAACGCAGTAGTGGCTTGCAGTCCTGAACTCCAGGGTTTTGGAACTCCTTATCACATAGCAAGTGATACGGGGGGGGGGGGAGCACAGCTTGCGTTCTTTGTGATGTTGTAACTAAGAGACCGTGCTGTTCCCTGGAGGGTACTTGGGTGGTTCTTGACTGTGCTGAACCCTGTTCCTTTTGCTCCTAGGAATTTGCTCATATGAAATCAGTGGAAGTGATTGTTCGTGCCAACATCTCAGTGAGCTCCACCATTCGCAACCTGGTCCTAAGAGATGCCACGACTCAGGTGGGGTAGCCGTACCACAACTCATTTCCCTTTTATGTTTTTTCCTTCTATAATATTTTAAAAAATGCAGCTCTTTAGGATCATCTTGCCCAACCTGTTGCCCTCCCAATGTCTTGGACTTCCATTCTGATAATTTCCAGCTAATGAGGTAAAATAGTATGCTGACTGAAGATCACGGGAGCTGACGTAACATACATCTGGAGGGGACCAAGCCATATAAAGTTTAAGATGTCAATTTCCTTCCTTCCTGGACCACCTACTGCTCCTGAATGAGGGAGGAGGGGGATGTTACTTAAAATCATTAAGCGCCCGATTTGGAGAAGGTTTTACAAGTCAGTGTTGCCCGTTAAAAGAACAAGAAAAGGGCTATGAGGCCAAAAGTGAAGATGGCCAAATCAACCTCTTCAATGAGCTAGGAGATTCTGTATCTAAAAGCAGAGCAAAAACTGTAATGGCTATTTCACTAACAACAGTGTAACCTGTACTCCCTCTTGCATGTTTCAGGTCTGCTCTCTCAACTTTCTGCAATTTCTCTTCCCCAGATCCCAGTGACTGTCTACTTGGATCCTGTTGTGGCCCTGACACGAGGGGTGCCCTGGTGGATTATCCTCATTGCAGTACTAGCTGGAATCTTAGTACTGGGTCTGTTAGTTTCCATCTTGTGGAAGGTGAGCTGGCCAGAGAAAGAGCGAGTGGTGGCCGAGATGGTATCCCTCTACAGCAGGGGTGGGGAAAGACGGCCCCTTTACGACCTGTGGAGTTTCACTCCCAGAATTCCTGAGCCAGCTGTGCTGGCTCAGGAATTCTGGGAGTCAAACTCCACAGGTTGTTAAGGGGCCATCTTTCCCCACCCCTAGCTCTACAGCCTTGACACCAAGGCAAATTTTATCTACAAACATACATGCACGCATGAATGCATTTTAGGTGCTTCTATGTTACTCCAGTCAAGCTGATGGTTCCAAGTTGTACTGTATCCCGAAACAACTGTAATTATTGTCTAACAGTATCTTCAATTTCATGGTGATTATTTCTACTGTAACAGTCCATTCCCTAGAGGCCGTTCTTTATAGCTGAAATGTTCCAGTGATTACATCCTTCCAGAACAATTGCACTGTATCTGCTTAAGATTCACGGTATCTGCTAGGGAAAAGGCATCTGTTGATAGGCATCTGGAAACTCCATTTTGGAGCTTGGTGGGCAGATGCTATCTGCTGGAAGGCACCCATGAACTCTGATGGGCGTTTAAAGGAAGACTTCATCTTGAGAAGCAGAAGCGTAGCCAGCCTGCTAATACTATTCCTACTTCTCCCAATTCCCAGTGTGGCTTCTTCAAGAGGACCAGCCAGGTCTCCAAATACTCCACAAACTATTATCGGGCCCGGCTGGCGATACAGCCATCTGATGCAGACAGGCAGGCCATGGAGGCCTAGTGGTAATGCCTGGTCTCACCTACCTAACTGACCCTCCCCCTGTGTGTGTATTGGGAGTGTGTGAGAGCACAGATGACACAGAAATAGCAAGTAATGGAATGCGGTTCCTGTAAGCTACCTAAGAGTACTAGTGCATGTGTTCACAAACAGCAATCCCATTGTCTGTGTCCCCAAGCATATATGGAAGCATGCCTGCAGGACTTGGCAGATCCTAACAGATACGAGGGTTTACAGTTCTTGTCTGCATGTGCTATATTAGCTCTGTGGGATGCAAAAATATTAAAGGTCACACAATTGTAGCTTACAGTTGTGTTACAGCGTGTAACACAAATGTAATTCAATATTGAACGTAATA
Organism: Azemiops feae; assembly: GCA_023970755.1. Taxonomy (NCBI): domain Eukaryota; kingdom Metazoa; phylum Chordata; class Lepidosauria; order Squamata; family Viperidae; genus Azemiops; species Azemiops feae. The sequence goes on along the minus strand of JALGBA010003859.1, from coordinate 1,010,669 downwards.
CAACATGTGGATTATTAAGGGCATTATGATCAGTTGGCAAAACCTAGAAACATTACAGTCATTGGCAAGATATGTATATGCACAACATAATTCTGAATCTATTTGGGGGCATGAAAGATGTACTTGTAAAGCATGAAGTACATCAGTTCCAATAGAAGAGAATATTTAATATTTAATAGAATAACAGAATAACAGAGTTGGAAGGGACCTTGGAGGTCATCTAGTCCAACCCCCTGCTCAGGCAGGAAACCCTACACCATTTCGGACAAATGGCTGTCCAGTCTCTTCTTAAAAACCTCTAGTGTTGGAGCATTCACAGCTTCTGGAGGCAGGTTGTTCCACTGATTAATTGTTCTAACTGTCAGGAAATTTCTCCTTAGTTCTAGGTTGCTTCTCTCCTTGATTAGTTTCCATCCATTGCTTCTTGTCTTGCCTTCTGGTGCTTTGGAGAATAAGTTGGCTTCCTCTTCTTTGTGGCAGCCCCTGAGATATTGGAACTCTGCTATAGTATCACTCCCAAGTCCTTCTTTTCACTAGACTGAACATACCCAAATTCCTGTAACCGTTCTTCATATGTTTTAGCCTCCAGCCCCCTAATCATCTTTGTGACTCTTTTCTGCACTCTTTCCAGAGTCTCCACATCTTTATTATTAGATTAGGCTGCAGGGTAGTGTTTAACTTATGACCACAACTGGGGCAGAATTTTTTTCCCCAAATATTTTTATTTTTTTAAAACAACAAAACATAACACACATAAATACACAGTGTATACTCCTTTTTTTTTTTTAAACAGCAATTTCGTAACAGTAATCTTCTCTGGGGCAGAATTTTCATTGCTAAGCAAGGCAGTTGTTAAGTGAGTTTGTGCCAATTTTATAATAATTTTTGCCACAGGTAAGCAAAACACTACAATTGTTAAGTGAGTCATGCAGTCATTAAGCAAATCCGGCAGCTTCCATTGACTGTGCCTGTCAGAAGCCAGCTGAGAAGATCACAATTGGGGATCACTCGACCCTCAGACACTGCGACCATCCTAAATACATGCCAGTTGCCAAGCACCCAAGTTTTGATCACATGATTATGCGGAAGCAGCAAAACCTAGAAACATTATAGTCATTGGCAAGATATGTATGTCACCCCTAGTCCTTCTTTTCATTAAATTAGACATGCCCAATTTGTAGCTCAGGGTTGAATTGTGGAGTCCTTGGTGCTCTCTCGGCTTGATTGTTTTTGTGCAGATGTTTCATTACCTGGCTAACATCTTCAGTGTGGAAGAGAGTGGTTTTTGTCCTCTTTATATACAGTAGCTTGCTGTGACAGTGTTAGTGGGGCGCAGGGGTGGGGGGTGGGGAGGGTAATGTTTTCTCCTTAATAGTTCCTTGACTGAGCTGTTGTCTACTGCTTGTTTGTCTGAGTTGGTAGTTCCTTGATTAGAGCATTGTTTATTGCCTGATTGTTTGTTTGGTGTTAATCAGTGCTAACATTAATATTACTCCATTGTTTGTTCACAAGTCACATTAAAGGGATATACCTTTTGGGCTAGATAGATGGGGAGTAGGGCTAATGGATTGGGGCTTCAATGGAAACCCTTCTGAATGGGATTAAAGAACAAATGAGTAGCTGTAAACCTTAGCAAGGCAGAGCTGTATTAACACAATACAAGGCCTTCTGATGGCATCTTACCCAAGGCCCTTCAAATTTTGAGCTATGGCAAGGTGAGAAAGTACATGAAAGATGATTAGGAACATTTACAGTATATAAGGACACATCCAAATGTTTTCAGTGGATGGGAGCAACTTCAATAATTTAATTTTCATCTAATCTGCATTCTTCCCACCATCTGTAAAATGATGTGCATTTGATCTGGCTGATTTTTCACAAGAGCAGCAGGACTCTGATGGGCAGGAAAAAAAATGTAGTTCCCCATAATTCTAGTTATTAATGATGTATACACTAAAATACTAAAACTGGGATATGGGATTCAGCATCTAGTTGTGCGATAGGAGAGCACACAGGAGGAGACCTGAATATCATTGCAAAAGCATAAGTTTAAGGTGAATGAATCCTCCCGTCTATACATGTGTCAGAGAGCTTGATAAATAGATCAGCCTTCCACCCTCACCCCTTAAAGTCACCCTCCTTTATTTGCAGTCCAAACTGGAAATCTGATAAAAAAAAAAACCCTCTAATAATATTTATTAGAAGGATTGAGGTTAGAATGCAAGTACTCTTATTTTTAGATGAGGCGCCTATATATATTTGTCCATTTCCTCTCCTTGTTTTGATGTAAGTGGTTGGAAGCTTGACTTGTCTTTTCTTTTTTCTTTTTTTTGAAGGCAGGACAATATACATCTGTTCCTTATTTTTCTTAGTGGGAAAAATAACACAGCCACTTCCCCCTCCAGTTAGTTATTGGACTTCTGTTCTCAGAATTTTTTCAGAAGTTGATGGGAGGTTTGTGACAATTGAAATCGCACACAACTAGAGGGTCCCAAAAGCTCTATGTTCTAAACGCATGGTTTCCATCCCACTAGATGAAGTATTAATAGGTGCTGGAGTTAACCTATGGCAGTTGATGGGTGGAGCTTACGGCTTAACTGCAGAACTCAAGAACCCCCTGTCTTTTCTAGCATTCCTGTGGTAATTGAGGGCAATGCTAACTTCACTGAATTCACAAAATGACTTCCTCTCTTCCAGCTTGGCTTCTTCAAGCGTGCCCACTACGAGAAAGCCAAGCTACCCCAGTACCATGCAGTCAAGATTCCCCGCCAGGAGCGCCAGCTTTTTCACGAGGAGAAGACAGGCACCATCACCAAGAAAGACTGGGTCACTAGTTGGAGTGGAGACAGTGATGGCCACGTTCCTGTTTCAGCCTAATTATTTCTCTACTCTGGCCTCTTCTTGCAAGTTATCCTGTTGATAAAGAGACCGCTTATTAAGGAGGGACCTTTTAGTGGCACCAGCCGAGCTCACTGGAGCTGTGCTCTTGGCGTGCTTTTCTCTCTAGACGTTGTGCAGGCACTGGATGACCCTTTCAGGGGAGGTACAACAGACACTTGGGGGGAACTGATGTTTAACAGTGGAGGTTGTGCTGATGGATTTGACACGGCCAAACATTTGAAGAGTTTTTACTTCCAGGGATTTTGAATTTTCTTGCAAAGCTGAGCAGTATCTGATGAGAAAAAAGAGCCAGCGTCTGTCTGAAGAAATATTCTCTCAGTCATCAGGCAAGGCAAAAATACCAATGAACTGTGCACCCTGATGTCGAGAGCTGGAACTGCATCTACCTTTGGGTATATGGGCCATCGAGTCAACCTCGACTCTAGTCTAGGGACAAGTCCCAGCAGTTTTCTTGGCGACATTTTCAGAAGTGGCTTACCAGTACCATTTTTCTACAGCTGGGGACACCACTGCAAGAACAGCATGAATATGCTGCAGGATCTGATCCTTTGAACATGGGTTGCTTGAGCAGCATACAGGGCCTCAAAGCCTTTCTATATGTGTATGTGTGGTTGTATGTATGTGTGTGCGCGCACAGGTGTAAGCGTATACAGAGGATGAAAGAGTGACAGAAACTGCCTTTTTCTGAGCATCAGTGCTGTCTTCCTTCCATCTTTTTTTTATAGTTTTCATTATCTTAATTCATATTAGAAGCACTGGTAGTATATTCAATTGAACGTGATAGGATATGCTTTCAATATCAAAGGTTCTTATTACTATGTTTAAAGACAACACTAAAATATCTCTTGGTTGCTTGTCTTCTTCCCTGAAAAAAGGTAAGATTCCTGAGGCCCATCCCTATCCAATCATAGCAGATGTCTGTCTTGTTTCTCTGTCATAAACAAACACACATATACACACATCTCTCTACCCATTGATTTCCTTTCCTTTCCTTTCCTTTCCTTTCCCTTCCCTTCCCTTCCCTTCCTTTCCTTTCCTTTCCCTTTCCTTTCCTTTTTTCCCATCAGAACACAGCAACCTACCTCATCAGCTTACTGTGAGGCTAGAGCTGACAAGCAATACTTATCAGAAAGGTCAGCTGAATTTTGAATAGCAAAACTAACCAAGTTCAAAGGAAAGCCATACCCAAAAGATAAAGCCCTATTCAAGCAATTACTATGCCTGCTCGTCCACACTGTCTGGCCTTTATGCTTAATGGAGATGCAAAACCAATTTTTATGCAACAAAAAAACAATAAAGTTCAAAGAAAAAATGCTGCATGTGATAGAGGCTGGCTTCTCATCAAAACTATTAAATGGCTCCACTACTTTAGAATCCTGGTGTGCATATTTAATGAATTTCATGACAGATAAAGTCTTTAGAGGCTGCTTTTCATTGAGGCATTATATTATCCAAGTCACCATTCACTCACAACATTAAATTGGTGTGGTTTGGTTTTGGCTTAACATGACTTGTGAGCGAGTCCATTATACAGTAGCTGTGCATTATATGCAAACAGTGCTACAATTTGCATTGTAATGCTGAAACATGAGTTTTGACACTTGCTCCTCTTTACAATTTTTAATGAAGGTGCCTATTGCCTTGTAGGAACCATTCAAGAAAATAACATGTGCTTAGGGTGCCAAGCGAAAGAGGTACCCCAGTTTTTTCCCCTAGTTGTCATGCCTATAATTCTTTCACTGCTATACTCATATTTAATTTTTGGCACATTGAGTGTTATCACTTAAGCCCTGGAAGGGCTGAGGGTTACTACTGTTGGCCTGTCTTAGAACATCTGGGTGCCTATACTCTGCTTCCTAGAATTAGGACAATTTCCTTTCAGAATTACCCTTTATGGTTTGTATATATCAGTGATGGCGAACCTTTTAGAGACCGAGTGCCCAAACTGCAACCCAAAACCCACTTATTTATCGTCGGGTGCCAGGTGGCCGTGGCCCACTGGGTGGCCGTGGCTGTGGTGGTCATGGCAGACTGGGTGGGTGTGGCCAAGGTGGGCGTGATCACCTCGATGTTGCTCGTGGGGAGGGACGCCTGTGGGGGCCGGGCAGGGTTGGGGAGATCCAGGAGGTCTCTGGCAGGTGGGGCGGTGGGCAGGAGGCTCGTCCTGTGGGAGGAGGCGAGGCAGGGCGGAGGTGCCATTGTCACAAGGCAAGGCGAGGCAGGGGCCGGGGCGGCTGCTGCCTGACACCATCAGCCCCCGCACACAGAGGCCAGCGAGCACATGGGTGCTGGGATGCATCCAGCCACGTGGGACCTCGGCGAGTTAGCGGGCAGCTGGTTGAAGAGGGATGGTTGCCATCTCCGGGGCATGGCACGCGTGCCCACAGAGAGGGCTCTGAGTGCCACCTCTGGCACGCATGCCATAGGTTCGCCACCACTGGTATATATGAAATAAGTTTCACCCCTCACTTTCTCCCTAAAAAACAAATTAGCTGAAATGTAAGAGCTGCTGTGCACAAACATATACGGTATAGAAACTAGTCTTTGTTTAATAGGAACAGTGACCAGACCACAACTGTGGCAAAAAAAAAAGTTTCAAAAAATTTGAAGCATATGGCAAATTGCAGAGAGATCCAAAGCAAGAACTTGCAATAAAGCCCAGTAAACTCACTGCTGAAGCACTAGTTGTATTGTTGGGTAGAGCAAAACCCATCAATAATCCTGTAGAAACTGAATAGTTATGGAGTAGGCTATTCAATTAATGAAAGATTATACCCCAATAAGCCTGTTTTTAAGGTGCTACGAAATGTATTATTGTTGCAATCAGGGCTTCAACCACTTATCAAATTCAGAAAATTCTGATACACTACAGTATGGTCATGGGTCGCCCTGCAGCGGAAGTGACTTCTACACTTAGATCCAGTTTGGCAAAAATTAGGAAGCATTCTCCATTGGAAAAGATGAGAGTTAAAGGGAAGGAGAGGGATTCAGTAACCCCTATTTTCATCAGGAACAGATTGATTAAGGTTGCATCTATTTGACAATTTGCAAATGCCATTATTATCTGAAGGATAATGATTCCAAAGGATTTCACTTACTGTACATATACCCATGCACCACATGTTCCAAGAGTTTTCAATGAACTCTTTATTTTTCAGAATTCATATATGAAATCTTGATCTCCAGCATTTATCTGCTGTTAGTGTGGCAGCAAAATAAAAATACCTAACCTGAGTCAGGAATAAGGGAACGATACATTGACCACGAGGGTTTTCCAATATTGTTTTTTAATCTCTTTTCCGTATTAGCAAATAGAAAGTCTGTAATTACATTTTTATCCTTTATGGAAATAACTAATCCATATCTATCTGTCATATGCCAGTTAATTTAGATACTCCTAGTGATAAATCTAAAGAAAATGCTAACGAGCATAAGAATGCTATATAAAACAATAAGGTTTTGGTTGTGCCAAATTTCAGTACCCTACAATATCCTGTTGTTTAGAGAACATAAAAATATACTTTGACTTTGGTTTCGCCAAAGGAGTGAGCAACTGCTGATTACTTTTATAGCAAAAAGTGACACTGCTCTCAACCTTACCATCCGCTGCCAGGCAAATGACCTGATCACTGAGAATAATTCACATGGAAACACTTTGGGAGAAGAGAACCAATTTCAAAATCTTTGCAGTGCTCAACCTAATAAGCTCCCTAGATTTAAATAAATACCATGCAGATTAAAAAAAAAACTTCAGTGCTAAAGACATCTCTTTACGTAAGCATCGTAGGAAGGGAATCATACCAGTTTATGGTAGTAAAAAAATCAGTCTCGTAACATCTTTTCCAACTATCGAATTTTATTAAAAATAAATACCATAAAATTTGTTAGATGAAAAAGGTGCTCCTGAATTCTTTTTTTGAGACTTTGTGAAGTGTTACGAACATTCCTGAACATAGATCAAGAAGCTATAATCTATTCGGAATATTTCAAGATGTTGCGAATAAGAATGTAATGAGTGAGTGGGTGTGATTCCCTACTGTTCATCTTGTCGAGCTATCACACCATGCAAGTCTATATACTCTTAAAATCAGTAGGGTATATTCATAAATAACTGCACTTCAGTGCTTAGCCCTAAATAAAATTAGTTGCTATGGCATTATTAGCATCACGTATGTGGCATATGGCTGAGAAGCAAGATGGTTATAAAGCAGCTACATTAATAGAGGGATTTAGGACTGGACAGCTGGAGGGACAGGCTCCTACAGCTACTAAAAACACCAGTCCTGCTCTCAGAAGTAGTTTAAGAACTTCAGAACACTCTGTTGTTTGTAAAGCAGCTCAAGTGCCTTCTCTATAGGGCAAAGAGATGATCTTCAAAGTATTTTTTGTGTGGTCCAACTATATCCCTTATCAAAAGAATGACGGAGCAGGTTTAAACCTTATTTTTTTGAATTAAAGATTTTTGTAGACAAAGAAATGAAAACTCTTTAAATACAAAATATTTAGGCTAAAAAACTTATTCACAGCAAGAAGTAAGTACACCTGTATCATGTTCAGATCCATCAATACTATGGCATAGATTAGAATTTAGTCTTCTAGAGACTTTGTGGTCCTGCTTGTTTAATGTGAAACACTTCCATCCTGCATTTCACAAACATGTAGCCACCTGGATTTCTTCCATTTCTGAATATATACAAAAGTACACTGATATTATGGAATCTCTCAAGCAATGAAGCTTACAAAAGTTTGCTTGCAATATAAAACCATGCTTAGCAAACTGAAGGACAGGCCATTTTTTAGATTCAGAAAAATGTGAGGATCTCTGAATTAAATACTGCCTCCCATTATTTTGACTTTCTAAAAGCATGGGAGTTGATGATTTGAGAGAATAAAATAATGATTATAGCTCCATATGTGTATGCTTCCTATTCTTATTCAAAGGCCCTTTGAAACTATGTTTTAGATATGTCTCGCCTTCCAGCATGCAATAGGAGGCAGCTGGTCAGGAACAGGTTCTGGTCAGTGAATGTGGGAAAACTGAGGCAGGGCACCGGTAGTCTAAGGACTACGCTTTGAGAATCACTAATAAGCATTTTAGATGGGGAAGAAATGGAGGTAGTGAGAGATTTTATCTTCCTGGGCTCCAAGATCACCAAAGATGGGGACTGCAGCCAAGAAATTAAAAGACGCTTGCTCCTGGGGAGGAAAGCTATGGCAAATTTAGACAGCATACTAAAAAGCAGAGACATCATCCTGCCAACAAAAGTATGTATAGTCAAGGCCATGGTTTTCCAAGTTGCAATGTATGGCTGTGAAAGTTGGACCATAAGAAAGGCTGAGCGCAAAAGAATTGAGGCCTTTGAACTATGGTGCTGGAGAAGACTCCTGCGAGTCCCTTGGACTGCAAGGCGATCAAACCGGTCAGTCCTAGAAGAGATCAACCCTGACTGCTCTTTAGAAGGCCAGATCCTGAAGTTGAAACTCAAGTACTTTGGCCACCTAATGAGAAGGAAGGACTCACTGGAGAAGAGCCTAATGCTGGAAAAGATTGAGGGCAATAGAAGAAGGGGACGACAGAGAATGAGGTGGCTGGATGGAGTCACTGAAGCAGTAGGCGTGAGCTTAAATGGATTCCAGAAGATGGTAGAGGACAGGAAGGCCTGGAGGAACATTGTCCATGGGGTCGCGATGGGTCAGACACGATTTCGCAACTAACAACAATAAGCATTTTACCCTATAGAATCGATTGCCTTTGTGAAAACATGCAGTAAATATTGTTTACTGCTTGTTTTTGGTTCATTATGTTGTGCAGCCATTATGTTTTATAGACTACAGCAAAGCATTTTATATGAGCTAGTTATTTTAGTAAACCATGTGTAAACAAGGCTTAGATGATGAGCAAACCAGGTCTATACTGGAGCTGTTGATAGATCTGTTTCTGTGAGAGACAAATGTCCTCTGTAGGGAGGAGAATGTACCAGATACGTATGTTTTTCTAATAGTAGAAAGTCTCTGTAGCTCAGGGTTGAACTGCTCCCTTGTTTGCTTGCAGACTTTTCATTACCCAACTAGGTAATGGTCAGTATGAGTCTGATGATCACTGCACTGACGGTATTAGTTGGGCAATGAAATGTCTGCAAGCAAACAACCAAGCTCAGAGAGCAGTAAGAACTCCACATACATTTTTCACATTTGTGGGACTTTTAGTCTTCCTCAATCATCAAAAAAGAAGCAGGCACAGAACAAGGAGACAAATCCATTAGGAGTGGTGGGATGGCTATTCCCAAGTCCAACTTCTATTGTACCTTCTAGAGTTCTTTCAGGCCCTCTCTTGCAGGACTGTCATCTTACAAATCAAAAGGTGATTTGACAGCAGCTGCAAGAATAATAAGCTTTGGCATGATACATGAGGAACTGGTTTTCTAAAGCTATCTGGTTCTAAATAACAACTGTGAAATAAAACTGAAAGGCAGATGCAATGTACATGCATGTAGTGCAAAGGTAAAAAAGATTAAGGTGAAAGTTTCCCCTGTCCAGTCGTGTCCAACTCTAGGGGCGGGCCTTATCTCCGTTTCCTAGCCGGGGGAGCCAGTGTTTTCCAAAGACGCTTCCGTGGTCATGTAGCCTGCGTGACTGTACGCCAAGGTGCACGGGGCGCTGTTACCTTCCCACTGAAGTGGTAGCTATTAATCTACTTGCATATGCTTTCGAACTGCTAGGTTGGCAGGAACTGGGCAGGGATGGAAGCTCACCCCATCATGTGGTGCTTGGGTCTCAAACTGCCAACCTTCAATGTCTTAACAGCTAGGCTAATATAATGTATAATATAATGTATAAAGATATATTGTATCTATTTTGGTGATAGCAATAGATTTCTTTTCAAATTTATCAAGTGCACTTTTCTTTTACTATTATGGCACAGGAAGGGAAACTGTTGACAAGTTCATTATTGATGCTTTAGGATATGCAACATCATCAGTATGATATTCTGATGGCATAGCAGATGCCCAGTTCAGGGATATAGAACCCACAGCTTGTTCTTATAAATTAGGTTCATATAATTTTTGTAATGCCAGCTGATTCCTTTAGTTGAAGACAAACTATCACTCCTACAGTTGCTTTAGCTTAATTAGTTTGAACATTAACCCTGGCAGTTATCACAGGATTAAACTTCAGCCCCCAATTTCAAGAAAAATAAGTAAAATGCCTTATTTTTCATGAATAGATGAGTCAATGAATACCAGGCCCTTTTACAGAGTGTAGACCTGGTGACTGGCTATAATTAAAAATCCAGATCTCTAAAAAAAAAAAAATCTATGGCAACTTAGTGCAAAAAATAGGTTTTTTTCCATAGCTGCTTTTTCCAAATTGCTTGACTTCAATATTGAGAAAACTCTGTATAAGCAAAAGAAGACTGTAATAATAGTTTAACAAAAGTTGCAAGTTTTGAAGGAGATTTAATGGCAGCAGTCCTATAGGATGATGTGAAGAAATAAAGACTAAATCTCAGCAGTATATGGACAAGACATAAGCAAAATCTATTTTTATGAATTGCCCAGCTTATTATAAAGAGAAAAGATGAAATAAAATTATTTTAAAATCCCTTTTAAAAGGCTCCAACATGCACACTGCATATTTATAATTATTTAACAAAGTAATCTTACATATGTTAGCCAATAATTAAGTCCTAAATCATATGATCGGCCAAAATGATATTGCATATACAAAAAGGAATGAATTTAACACATTTTATATTTAAGAAATTGCAGTAGGCATTCAAATCAGATTGACTAACATTTTCAGTCTTGGCATATAAACCAGCTGGTGTGCACATCTGCAGTTAATTAGAGATTAAGTTATAACTCTTACTCATAATAAATTATACCCGCTTTTCATTAACAATAACAAACAGCAGGAACATTTCTATTCTTGCTGTGGAATCAATATCTTTGCTACCATCTCTAACTGCTATACAGTACCACAGTATTCTTTTTTCATCAAGATCAATTATAGATTAATTCAGTGCTTTTTTTGTCATAGAACTCACCGGAACAGAGTTCCGGCCCCTTTTTTTGACGGATTTTCCAAGTTTTAAAAGTAACTTTTGAAAATTTGATGTTTGGTCCATGTGGACTTGAATCGCCCTCTCGAGCGTAGCAGGTCGGCGGCAAAATCATTAAAACGGTGCATGCGGGCTGCTTGTGTGTCGAGTCCAATGCATGCGTACTTCGTCCAGCTGCTCGGCTTGTGGCATTGCTCGGCTTGTGATTGGTCATGTGGTCGCGCACTGAGTGCTTACTGCGGGGGGCGATCGTTATGTTTTGTTACACAACTGACATGTGTACAGTGATTGACTATGTGCGAAAGGTAAAATAAAAGATTAACAAGATGTGAGTTCCGGCACCTTTTTTCTTACAAAAAAAGCACTGGATTAATTAATCAATAATTAACAAAAAAGACTGACCCAAGGCATTTTGATGACTGAGATGTACCCAAATTACCACACCATGAGGACTGCTCCCAGGCCAAAGGTCAGCTACTTGTAATCTCTGGATGAATTGCAAAGTCCCAAACTTTTAACACAGGATTTTATAACACATGGCATAAAATGAATGTAACTCAGAATCACGTTTCTTGCTTAACAATCACTATTTCCAAGACTTAATGATCCATCTAACACAATCAGATGCTGTGATGGCTAATTATGTTTGTGCTATAAATGTAAACAGTTTGCTTCCAATTATCCTAGAATCAGCCATTTCCTCCACCCAATGCCAAGACTGAAGTTTAGTGACCGTTTAATGCCAAATAATGCGTAAACACTCACTAAATGCAATGTCTTCTGGCTCCCAACTGCTACTTTCTCAAGGAGTCCCAAAAGCAAGGCGAGTGCTGTCCAGTTATTGCTCCTCAGCAACTAATATTCGAAGAGAAAGAAGCACGAGTTTCTGTTGTACATCACTGTCAAACCAAAACGAGACTGGAATGGATTTATTTGATCCATCTTATAGCAATTCAAGCCACCGTCCTGTCTGCAGTCTGTCCATCGTATTTCATATTCCCCACCCCCAGTCTGAGAAAATGATTTTTTAATCTAAAAGCCAGTGGCAGAGAGAAACTTCATGCCAATCAGGTGTGCAAATACATCAGGCAATGAATGACATAAACTGAAATCGCGATGCCCGAAAAAAGTCTTTGTGAGGGCAATGAGGTTTCTACGTTTTCTGGACAAGTTGAAGCACTGGAATGATGCCCTTAACCAAGATGGCCGCTCCCCCACTCGGCTCTCGGGCATGAGACAATAAACCGGAACTGATCTTTCGCTTGTCTCGTTTTCCTTTTTCTTTCCCCGGAAGTTATTGGGATTTTTCTGGAGTTTCCGATATGGACGTTGGGGAGAGAGGCGGGAGTCGTTGTTGTCGTTATCGTAACGATCGGGAATGGGGAGGTAATGCCGCTACAGACTTTATAACATCTTGAGATCTGTTGGGATTAGGCAGAGAGAACAGCTTCGCTTCTTGGTTAGGAAACAAACGAGCGAGGCGGGCAAGGGACGCATGCGCAAAAAAGCGAAGGGACTAGAACTGCGCAAGCGCTCTACTCTTGCTCCTTTCTTCTTTTCCCCAAATTCTATCAATCTGATTCGCTTGGGCTGATTGAATTCGCCTTGTTTGCATGGTTTCATTAATTGTGCATGATTTTGCCTTTTTAAGGTAGTTTTTCGTCTTCTAAAGTAACGTTGGATCACAATTGCCATAAGGCCAACCTCCTGGAAGGCATAAAATTAGGGAAGGCTGCCCAATTTTGAGCAAGATTCTTTGCTTTGGGATTTCTGTTTTCATCATACCACTCCTTTTCTTAACCTGATGTCCTCCCAATGGATTCCTATAATTTTTGATCACATAAATCGATGTCTGACACATCTCGAGGGCTCCAGATTAAAGAAGGCTACACCAATATAATGGGAATTACCCAAAACTAGATCAGTTTATTTGAAGTTCTGAGCAAAGATTGTGACTCACCATTGTACCACACTATCACATTTACTTGAAATCTATGTTTATTTTGTTGTATGTCTTTTTAAGTCATGGAATGAAGCAGTGGCTTAAGTAGGGCTGGGATCTGGTATTTCTTTTGATCCAGAATTGGAATAGTGTCATGTTAGTAATTTGTACACCTAAAGAAGCAGCTGTGACAGCACTCTTAAGCCACTTTGGATCTAAATATTGTATCATTTTATTTGGTATTATATTGATATCTTAGTTTTCTTCTGGGAGTTATAGCAAAGTGGATGGGAGACGGTCCAGAAATCTCAATAACATGGACAAAGTCATGTACCCATCAGGAATTGAGCTTGATATATTTACTTTTAATTGGTCCAGCAAGTGGCAGCAACTGTTCATTAAATCAATCAACAAATTGATATTGAAATACCAAACAAGCTTAATGTGGTTAATACTTGGATAGGAAACTAGTAGACTGTTTCAAAGCTGTCCCAAAAATAAAACAGGAAATTGAAAAAATATCCTGGAAGAAGAAAAGTGGCAATTTGCTTTCATGCTGTTGCCAAATAAACAACATTCATATATAAACAACTTAATGTATCCATGAAATCACCAGGAGTAACTCAAGAGCATCACTCTTTTCTGTTTTAAGAACTCAAGATGGTGTTTGTGGAACTCTCATTTTGTCTATGGAGATTCTCGGTCATCCAAGTCATGGTTGTCCCAAAGGTGCTTTTTCAGGAGGCAACTGGACTTTCTTGTTTCGCTTCTCATCCAAAACACTTCTTCAGTTCTGACTGGATGGTGGGGAATGCAAACATTTATATTCCTTGCAGACAGTTGGTCATTTGCATTCTTTTAGAGAGTCATTGAGGCCATTTGGAGGTTTATCTGTGTCTTCAGAGTCACCTGAGTAGTGCAAATGTGTGTGTGGAGCCTTCTTGGCTGCAGGATGTTTTCTGCCCTGTGTCCCTTCATTATTGAAGACAGGCACATGCTGTTGAGGATGAGTCTATGTTGTCTGCATCTCAAACTGAAGTGCAAATGGTTCCTGTAGACTGCAATGTTTTCTGGAAATCCGTTCATACTCCCACACCTTTTGAAGGGTGTTCATCCCAAAGTGCATAGCTAAAAGTCTATGGAGATTCTCAGTCATCCCGGTTTAATATTACAACAATAAAACTGTGGAAAAAAGTTGAGCTAAAAGATAATTATTGGTCCAAAGACTGAGTTCCAAACTGAGTGTACAGATAGTCCTTGTTTTGTGACTGTCTCGGACAGTGACCATTTGCAATTACAGCTGTGATGAAAAAGTAACTGCGACTGATGCCTGGATTTATGATTGTCTGTCTTAGTCATGTGTTCACCATTACAGTCAATCAGTATGCACTGAGCTGTGCTTGACCCATTTTTTTTTCTCCTGCTCCCCAAGAGTGGAGAGATTGCCTAAACCAGGGCTTTTCAACCGGTGGTACGCATACCACTTGTGGTACATTGGCACGTGGCAGGTGGTACGCGGCCCTGCCCAGCCCAGCCCAGGGTAGCGGGGGAGGGAACGAGCCAAAGCGGCACAGCGCAGGACTTGCCGTGAGCGAGTCTTCAAGAGCTGCAGGGCTGCTTGGGGTGAGGCAAAGGCCTCAGGATCGGCATTTCTGGCACATCCGAAAGAGAAAGGAGGAGGAGGGGGGCGGAGAAAGGAAGGGATATAAAAGGTGGAAGTTTGGGCGGGAGAGGGAGAGAAAAAAAAAAGACGCAGCCTTGGGAGGAGGAGGAAGAGTCAGCTGGAGCTGCATAGAAGGGAAAAGGAGGAGGAGGGGTGAGAGAGGAGAGGACAAAAAGGCTGGGTGCGCACACGGGTGGCAGTGACAAACAGGTAAGAAACGCAGCTGGGGAAGAGTTGCAGCATGAGAGTCCACGTTACCTGCACTACACCGCCCAGCTCCCCCCCCCAGCCTGCCCAATTTCAGCAGGCAGCGGCGCGCTCTCATCACCGTGTGAAGAGGCTGGGCTGTCCTTCCTTCCTTCCTTCCTTCCTTCCTTCCTTCCTTCCTTCCTTCCTTCCTTCCTTCCTTCCTTCCTTCCTTCCTTCCTTCCTCCCTCCCTCCCTCCCTCCCTCCCTCCCTCCCTCCCTCCCTTCCCTCTTTCTCTTGCCCTATTTCTGCCACCTCAATCTTACTACAACTGGCCAGACTGGTGGCTGTGCTGCCGGTGGGCATGGCTTGAAAGGCAACTGTAAATTGCTGGACAAGAGCCGCACAGGGTTAAGAACAGAGTGGCGGGAAGATATTTGTAATGAGGGAGGGAGAAAAACAGGCATCCCCTGAAGGAGATCAGCAAATGGCCCTCTCCCTCTTCACACACCCGTGGACTCCGGGGGCAGGGACGCTGCAAGCGGCATGAGAGTCCATGTTACTTGCGCTATGCCGCCCAGACCCCAGCCTGGTTTTGGCGCGGTCTTCTCACCGAATGGAGCAGCCTGGCGAGGGAAACCGGCGACATGCTGAACCTGCCTGTGCACACGCAGAGGCAGAGGTGAGCGCATGCGCCTGGCGCCTGTTGTCCCGGGTGAAAGGGAAGCGCTGAGAATGCAGTCAGCCTGCATGGCAAAACAGTCACCCGGGACGACAGGCGCCAGGCGCATGCACTCGCCTCTGCCTCTGTGTGCGCACAGGTGACTGGTGGTATTGCCTTATCCTAAAAGTGGTACAATGGGTGAAAAGGTTGAAAAGCCCTGGCCTAAACAACCTATCTCTTCCTGAGCTGCTTTTCTCTAGAGCACTGTGGGGTCCCTAAAAAGCACTAACTGCAAGTTAACAAGCTCAGTTCTGCCTGACACTGAGGCGACCCTAATCAGTTTCACACTAAAGATTTTCTTTAACCTCCTAAGCAGTTCCTGGTCAGCTGGCAAACAAAAAATCTAGTTCATTCTTTTTCAGCGCTTATTCTCCATTGTGTGCCTGCGTTACAGGTAATCCTCAACCTACAACTGTAATGGAGCTTGCCCATCACAGTTTTAAATTGTGACAGTTGTAAAGCGGCTGCTGTGGTTAAGCAAACACTGGTTGTTAAGTGACCAATGGTTCCTGTGGGCACAGTTTTGCTGAAAATTGCAAGTAAGTGCAGGTTTTCAGCAAAAAACCCTTGTAAAATATGTGTCCAAAGGGTGCTTTAAACAATTGTAAATGCGACTGTGTGGCAGTCATGTGACTGTCGGGGAGAGCCCAACTAGCGGAACTTTGAATCCTGGTTGTAAGTAGCCCCAAAGTGGGTCCATTGCAACTTTGAAGGTTGCCAAGCGACCAGTCGTAAGTCAAGGAGTACCTGTGTGTTCTCTTGTAATTCCTTCCTCTCCAATGAATGTAAATACAAACATCAATTCTCTCCTTGTTAATTATCCCAGTGCCGGGTTGGGCATTCCAAAGAGTAGGGAATGGGGGGAAAAATATATAAGATTTGCCCTTTTACCTGGGTTTCTTGTGAAATGAGTTCTGTTTGGCTCACCAGACTGTTTGGGGTTTTCTACTTTTGTCAATGTAAAGCAAAGGAAAGCTGAAATAAAATTGTAAACACAATCGTAGTCATGTGACTTTCACTTAGCAACCACTTTACCTAATGACTGAGTTTCTAGAACAGGGGTCCCCAACCCCCGGTCCGTGGACCAGTACCGGGCCACGGCATGCCAGCAACCGGTCCGCACAAAAAAGCGAAGCCCCATCCATGAGATGCAGGCAGCACACAAATCCACGCACCCTCCGGTCCACGGAAAAACCTTTTTCCACGGAACCGGTCCCTAGTGCCCAAAAGGTTGGGGACCTCTGTTCTCGAACCAATTGTGGTTGCTAAACAAGGACTTCCTGTAGCTGCTCTTAACAGCCAAGCAGAACAGTAACCAA
Organism: Azemiops feae; assembly: GCA_023970755.1. Lineage (NCBI taxonomy): Eukaryota > Metazoa > Chordata > Lepidosauria > Squamata > Viperidae > Azemiops > Azemiops feae. The sequence goes on along the minus strand of JALGBA010003859.1, from coordinate 993,871 downwards.
AATGGTTATGTCCACTATTACCTTCCTTGAAAACTGTCATGATGGAAAAATATTTTCTATGCAATAGTAATTGTAGTAGTGGAGCACATTGCTTAGAATAATTTCCTCTGAAATCAATAATAGTCTATTCCCAAGGCAAAAAAATATATTAGAATAAAGCGGGTGCTTAACTTGCTTTTAAGTTACATGTTCCAAGTATACAATTTCTTTTAGGCTTCGGAGACTGCTGGTTAGTGATGAACCCATAATCGGTTTGCGCAAAAGTGCTTTCCTTTGCTTCCCTCTGCATCAGCTACCTAACAGACATGGCTGCAGCTTGGGATCCAGTCAGAACTAGTCAGCGCTAAGCACTAAATCTGCGCTCCTGTCTCTTGGCAGACACTTTGGATTCCAGACTGATGGCGTCGGGTACAGCTAGCCGCTCCGAAGACGAAGAGTCTCTAGCAGGGCAAAAGAGAAGCTCATCGCAAGTATCGGGGGCCATTCCAAAACGACGTAGTTCATCCAGGTACTATGATGGACGTGGTTGGGACGGTGATCCAGGGAAAGGAGGACATCTGGCTTCCAAATGTGTCTTTTAGTTTGGAGAGTTGAGAATTTAAAATTTAGAAATACGGTGCTTGTTGGAAACGAGCGCTGCTAAAGTATATAGGTAAATGGACTGGATTCTTTTCATATGCAGCTGCAATGTGGCCATTGTTTTCTGAGGATGTTTGAGTAAAACCTATTGAGGTCGCTCTTTTTGGAGCAATCACAAAGCATTTTGCTTTCTCTTCATTTGCACCGATTAAGTCAGGAGGTTGGCAACAGGCTGTCTAATCAAACTGTGGTCTCATGTTCATTTTCCAGCCAAACTTGGTGGTTTCCCTTGATACTCCTTTAATTGAGAGAAAGGATGGAACCTTGGGAATCACAAAATATACCAGAAATGACCAGATTTGTTCTCTTCTAGAACATAAAATGAGCCGGGGTAGTACAGTGGTTAGAATGCAGTATTGCAGGCTAATTCTGCCTATTGCCAGCAGTTTGATTCTCACCGGCTCAAGGTTGACTCAGCCTTCCATCCTTCTGAGGTCGGTAAAATTAGGACCCAGATTTTTGGGGGCGATATGCTGACTCTGTAAACCCACTTAGAGAGGGCTGTAAAGCACTGTGAAGTGGTATATAAGTCTAAGTGCTAATGCTATTGCTGTAAAAGCAAAGAGAATAATTGTGTAATGTTCTTGCTGATTAGAGAACAGTTTGTAATTTTTTTTCAGTACATTTCATGGGGCCAAATGGCCTAGAGATGCTACTGCCCTAAGGAACAAGATCTGTTCCTGTAGAATTGCATGTGAATTATAAAATATATCTCAAACATTTTGACTACAGTATTTTATCCCCTATCCTCTGCAGATTCTTAACCACAGCTGATAGGTTTCCCGTGATTAAATGTATTGTTTTAACCTGAAACAGTCACTACTTCCGGTCAGCACTAACCAGAATTCTACACCAACAATTAATCTTCGTCTCAAGTTCTTATTCGAGCTAACTGGAAATAATGGCTGCTCTTAATTACCGCAAAAATGTGACAATAAAATAGTTGCATGTGGTTGCATATTAATTAGCCTGAGTGACTGGGGATATTGTGCAACACCCCCCCCCCCAAGTACGGTTGTTAAAATGCTGGTTGACTTATTATGACCAATTATGCCCTATTCACACATAGCTTAGACTTTTCTTAAAAGACTTCAATTCTGTTAAGTGAAAGAATGTCCACTGAAGTCACCCATGACTCACTGTTGTTAAAGAAAGTAGTGAAGGGGATAGCTGTTTCCTTGAGATTATGGCAATGCGGATGTTCACCATTCTAGGTTCATCAAGCGGAAGAAATTCGATGATGAGCTGGTAGAAAGCAGCCTTGCCAAATCATCGAGCCGGGCCAAAGGCCCCAGCGGGGTGGAGCCGGGACGCTGCTCTGGCAGTGAGCCATCTTCTAGTGAAAAGAAGAAGGTGAGTCAGTGACTGATCTGCCTCATTGTGTTTCACTGAGGGAGGGCCTTCAGAAATCCTGTTATTGTTCTCCATGCCACACGTAAGACAGTTTTACCGTAACATAACTAGGACTCTTTTATTGAATCCACATTCCAGGACAAAACATCCGTGCGTAACTTAAACACATAGGTACGTGTTGAGAAATAATGGTGGCCAACCTTTTAGTTCCTTTTGTCAGTCATTCGTAAGTCTGACTGGCACTTTGTTTAGAAGCAGCTTCTTTTGTTTCTCTGTAACTGACGATACATTCTAAAAGCTGGGCTGGTTTGAAATCCTCTTTCGTGGAATAAGCCAATCCTGCCAGGCAAAGTTAGATTCCCGTGTCCTTGTAGGAAAAGAGGAATCCAAGGGTTTCTACTTCCGGTCACCTCGCTTGCCTTCTGAATTTAAGGCCTGCAGAAGACTCTTTTGAGTAGATGAAATAATCTTCCCTGTTCTTCCTCTTGCCCTATTTCTGCCACCTCAATCTTGCTACAACTGGCCAGACTTCCCGGATTGATTCCTGCCATCGCTTGCTCGGTTGCAATGATATATCTCTGAGGAGGGCAAGCAGAGGACATGTCAAGATGACTATGACAGGTCAAACTGTCCCTGTTAGTAGCCTGACAGATATGCTGCAGCTAGTTCAGATGGGCAATTAGACTAACTCAGGGATAGGCAACCTTGGCTCTTTTATGACTCGTGGACTTCAACTCCCAGAATTCCTGAGCCAGCCATGCTGAGGGGAAAGGGAGAGGTTTCTAAGCTGAGCCAGGCTGGCTCAGGAATTCTGGGAGTTGAAGTCCACGAGTCATAAAAGAGCCAAGGTTGCCTACCCCTGCACTAACTGAAGGCTGGTGGTTACCTTGAGTGTTCAGACTGGGTAACAACGCTGAGGTGTAAACCAAGTTTAGACTGCCATACTTTTAAAACATCACAGCCTGCCTTGCCTAGAACTGGTCTCTCTCTGCCTAGAGCAGTGTTTATTAAACTTTTTTCTCTCAGGATCCCTTTCCCTTTTTAAATATTACGGAGGGTTTCAAAAGAGCTTTTGTTTGTATGGGTTATATTTATCACTGTTTTTTACCGTATGAAAAATTATTACTACATCCACTGCCGCTACCGCTTTTCCCATTTGTTTAATGGAATTTTAATATTGTATTATTTTTCAACGTACGCTAGAAAATAATTTTGAATTTGCAAATCCCTGAGAAGTTCTTGGGATCCCCCCCCCCCCTGGGGTCCTAGGACTGCACTTTAAGAAACACTGGTCTAGGATGTGAACATTAGTTATTTTATTATTCAGCTGTCTGGAGTGTTTTGGCTTCCCTCATTGCTGTGTCTCTTATGATTCTGTGTCCCTTTCCCACTCTGCCTCTTCAGGTGTCCAAGTCCATCTCAACCCCTGTCACGCCAAGCCCTGCTCCAAATCCCAGCCTCACCAAACGGATGAAGAAGAGCAAGCAGCCCTTGCAGGTCACCAAGGATTTGGGCCGCTGGAAACCCACCGATGATCTGTTACTGATCAACGCTGTGCTTCAGGTAGAGAAATGGGCTTAGAACACCTGTTCCAGATGTTTATCCATAGTGGCTCAGAAAGGTGGTTTAAATCCTTTGGATGCCCTTCTTTCCTCAAGAAAACTAGAATAGCTTACATGAGGCTCCTAAACAGTTCCTTTCAAAATATGTCTGTAGACCATTCTCGCCCTCTTCCTGAATCTTTCTAATGTGTGCCTCTATCAGAACAGGTAGTCCTCAACTTACAACCAGTTGCTTAGCAACCAAAGCTATGATGGAAACCAACCCCCCCTCCCCCAGATCTAATGGGTAACCGCATGTCGGGTGCTCGGCAGCTGCATTTACTGCCATTTGCAGTGTCTTGTGTCACATGATTGTATTTTACCATGTTTTTCCCCAATACCCGGCACTTACTTCCGGTTTTCAGCAAAAATGCTCCATAGTGAACAATGGGTTTGCTTTAGGACTGATGCATTCACTTTACAACTGCCACATTTGCTTAATGCAGGTACCATTACGGTAGTAAGTCGAGGACTACCTGTGTAGCCGGTATTGAAGCTGGTGGGTCAGTGGCCCGATTCAGTCCACTGTAGCTGCAGAAGTATATTAATTTTCTGAAACCCTCCATTCCTCCTCAGCATTTTTTTGTAATCAGTTTTTGATTGCTTTATCCTTCAGTGGGTTCTGTTCCATTTAAGCTCAAAGTGCTTAGAAGTCAATATTCTTTCTTTCTTTCTTTCTTTCTTTCTTTCTTTCTTTCTTTCTTTCTTTCTTTCTTTCTTTCTTTCTTTCTTTCTTTCTTTCTTTCTCTCTCTCTCTCTCTCTCTCTCTCTCTTTCTTTCTCTCCTTTCTTTCTTTCTTTCTTTCTTTCTTTCTTTCTTTCTTTCTTTCTTTCTTTCTTTCTTTCTTTCTTTCTTTCTTTCTTTCTTTCTTTCTTTCTTTCTTTCTTTCTTTCTTTTTCTTTTTTCAAACCTGACTGTTTTCCCCACCCTAAAATTGAGAGTTCTTTCTCTCTCTCTTTCTCTCCGAAGACCAACGATCTGACCTCTGTGCATCTGGGAGTCAAGTTCAGCTGTCGCTTTAATCTGCGAGAAATCCAGGAGCGGTGGTACGCTCTCCTCTATGACCCTGTGATTTCCAAGTAAGTTTGGTCATATTCACACAATCCTGATTCTCAAAGGGGGAGAACAGAGCTGTGGTGAAGGCTCCCACTCTCTTGTTTCCAAGATTAGGCAGGTGGCAACCTGACCTCCCTACCAGCTGAAGCAGATCACTCTCTTAGGGGAGGCAAGCATCATCCTGGTATACTGAAAGACAAATGTGTGTTGGTCTAGTTTCCAGAGAACTTTCCTTTGTGGAGATCCTATATATCAGGGGTCTCCAACCCCAGGTCTGTGGCCTGATACCAGGCAATGGCCATTTGTGCAAGCGGCAGGCCCGTGCGTGAAACCATCCCCTCCTTCCCCCTTGCTGCCTGTCTGCAGAGCAGGAAATAATTGGGTACCGCTGCTATATGTTCTTATTTGGAAGTGAATTGTTTTGACTTAATAGATTCTACTTTCAAGCCGAGTCTTGGAATAAAGGGTTACATGTGGCCATGTATGTGGCAAAGTATATATTAGGTCTCTCTCTGCCACTCTTATTATTATAATGTAGTCAAGGAGAGAAGCAACCTGGAACTGAGGAGAAACTTCCTGACAGTTAGAACAATTAACCAGTGGAACAACCTGCCTCCAGAAGCGGTGAATGCTCCAACACTGGAAGTTTTTAAGAAGAGACTGGACAGCCACATGTCCGAAATGGTACAGGGTTTCCTGCCTGAGCAGGGGGTTGGACTCGATGACCTCCAAAGTCCCTTCCAACTTTATTATTATTATTATTATTATTATAATGTCTGGCAAGCATTTCCCCATTCCTAGCTGGTACTGCTACTCTTGTAGCTTTTCTTGCTAGGAAAGTGAACCCTTGAACCAATGGGGATTCATTGATTGCCAGGTTGGGGGGGGGGGAAATGATCAAGATTCCCATCCCTTCTCCCACTTTATGTGCAAGTTTCACAGCTGCTGAGAAGCAGTGGTGACTACCACCACTCATGATGGTTGATAGGGAGAATAGATGACAAATAGATGCAGTTGCATATGTGTCATCATTTGGGTGTCACTTCGGCTTGCTGCAGGTGCCATTGCCAACCGAGATCTTTTCTTCCATACCACAGGGATGCTATCTAACTTCTTGATCCGATTCTTGCAAATTGGATGTTAAAAGTTTCCTCTTTCTTTGAGGAAGAAGCAAGCTCAGTGTGTTCCAACTGAGGAGAGAAATTAAGAGTCTCCAAGCAGCAGGCCTGGTCTGCTTGCACCAGTACCCTTGTTGTCTGTGCTCCTGCTGGCTGCTTCCTCTGCCACCATGGCTCCTGCTGGTGCATGGCTGTGTCATCTGGTTCCCTACTAGGCAGAGTGTCCAGGACAGGTCCAGAAGGCTAGTCAAGCTGAAAGAGGAAGAGAAGCTGAGACAGAACTGGTTGTTTTCATTGAAACTGGTCATTTCCTGATTTAGATAACATTCCCGCATGTAGTTCATCCATTCCTTCTACAGTTCTTACGTGACAGAGATAGCACACGATGTAGTAAAAAGCAGAAAGTGGGATTTTACTAAATATCATTGATGGCTTGATAGAACCACAAGTGGAAGAAAGATGAAAGTAGCACAGATTCCAGATTTCCAGAGGGTTAAAACAAGGTAGTCCAGCTTAAACATTGATCGAGTTATGTTTGTTCTAGATTAGCATGTCTTCATAGTAGAGGTGAATAACGATTCCTGATCATTGTAAGAGGTATTTTGATGTTCTGCTTCTCAGTGCCTATTTTATTTTATTTTATTTTATTAGGTAAAGAAAGGTTTTCTAATCATGTGGCACTAAAGACTGGAATCCGACGAGTAGGAAAATAATAAAATTCTTAAAAATGACTGAGAGGGAAGATGGTTTTAAGTTGAAAGAACTAGTTTCTGGTTCATCAGTGCTGGGATTAACGTGACATGTTTATTCTGGCATCTCCAGCTTTTCCTGAAAAAGTCATCTTGCATTTCTTTGGAGTAAACATCAGGATAGCTTTCTAAAAGGTGGAAAATCCTTACATGCCTCCTTTGAAAAAGATAGGATGCATATATCAACTATTTGGGATTTAAATGTATTGGATTTGTTTACATATTAAGAAAGAGATTCAGTGTCTAGCTTTGTTTTTCCTCTTTCCTCTTTTCCTGCTGGTCAAATGCTGCCGGAGACTCTTGAGAGACAACAATCACACTGAGTCAGGGAAGCCGATGAATTTTTGGTCCTTTGTCTTCCTTCCCTACAGACTGTCTTGCCAAGCAATGAGGCAACTGCATCCTGAAGCCATTGCGTCAATGCAGAGCAAAGTGTTATTCAGCAAAGCAGAGGAGCAGCTGCTAAGCAAAGTGGGATCGGTAAGGACCAATACCCCTGGGTGTCATATCCCCAGCCCTAGTAGCCCTGGCACAAAGCAAACCTGGGTATCTGAGAGCCCCTTTGGACCAGTCTTTAAGACCTCACAAGTTCTGCTTTTCCCCCCTGTAGCTCATGGCAATTTCCTCTTCTTGGTGCCCAGAAAGGCTTTTAATGAGAGTTATTCTTTGTTTCTGTAGTTAATATATATAATACAATGTCACAGGCCAGATTAGATCAGATACCATTGTAAATCTCACTTCTTTTGGGAAATCTAAAGTTAGTAAAAAAAAACAAAAAAACAAGCTTGAGTTAAATTTAAGCCTTATTAAGACCCTTAGTAGTGAAAATTATAATAAACGCCACTCTGTGTAATGAAGGCTTCCGCTTTCACTCTCTTTCTGCTGTTCACCTAGACCAGTCAGCCTACTTTGGATACATTCCAGGATCTGCTGCACAAACACCCAGAGGTTTTCTACCCTTCCCGCACTGCCAAAGTCTTGCAGACCCATTGGCAGCTCATGAAGCAGTACTACCTCCTGGACGATCAAACAGGTAAGGCGGCCTGCTGGTTCCTTGGCTGAGGCTGAGGCTGAGCCTGGGGTCTGGATTCTAAACTACCGTGTGCCCTCTCTGCAGTGCAGCCATTGCCCAAAGGAGACCAAGTGCTCAACTTCTCAGATGCTGAAGACATGATAGACGACAGCAAGCTGAAGTAAGTGAGAAGCTGGTAGATAACTCTTTCCCGCCCCCCCCCCCTCCTTTAAGCCATAGAGCATTGTACCACCAATGTGGCTGGGCTGACTTTAGGGTGGGCAAACATCCCTTCAGCATTTAGAGTGACAGTTTGAAGCCACTCCTTTTCCCTTCCACAGAGGAATGAATGAATGTTCAGGAATTGTGTTGCAATAGAACTTAGATCTGATGACAGTTACTGTCTAGCTTTTACAGCGCCTTTCGTCTATTTAAGTTCTCAGCCATCCAGGTCATGGTTGTCCCAAAGGTGCTTTTTCAGGAGGCAACTGAACTTTCTTCTTGTTGTTGTTTTTGAAGACGTTTCGCTTCTCATCCTTCTGTTGCCTCCTGAAAAAGCACCTTTGGTGTACAGCGCCTTTCATTTCCATTCATTTTGCAGCCAGCATCCTGGTTGTCCTGGGAAATTCCAGCTGGGAATCGATAGTCGTTTGCTTTTTTGAAGTTGTCTGCATTGCACCAGTGGCAGAGTCTTAATCTGACCCAAGGCACACACATGTTTGTAATAATGAAATTTAGAGTAGAACAGGAGCAAAGGCCAAACTGATACTGGAGTAATCGGTGGGCGGTCTGTGGTCTGCTTAACCTCCCGTGTCTCTCTTTTTCTCTACCCTTTTCCCTTTTCCCTATAGAGATTTACCAGATGAAGTGTTGGAACATGGTGAGTTAGATTTGGTTTGATAACCTGAAGCTATGTACGGACCGAATGGGAGCTTCCTCTTCAGATGGCTGCGTTTTTGCATTATCGGCTTTGTGTGGTTCTGACTATTTTCTGTTCGGTCAAAACCCTGGGAAACGCTAGCTCAAAGGGTTAGAATCTGTGTTGGAAAGCTGTGGAAGAAAAGTAGGGCCGGACTTTGTTGGCTTGATGGTCCAAGGAAACAGGGCCACAGGGCATCCTGCCTCCTTTCGGTAAGAACCTCTGAAGTTAGAAGCCCGACGGCAGTTGAGCCAAAAGAAGGAAGAAGCCTTGTTGGAGAGATGGGAGAGCTTAAAATGCTAGGGTTCTTCAATCGATTTCTGACACGTTCTTGATCGTTTCCTGCAAAAAGGGGAGGAAGGAACTGCCGGGGTTGAATGGTGGTGGGCAATCTAAAGAAGGGAATTCGGGGGGGGGGAGAAAAAAGGAACAATCCCAGGATTTCTAGGAGCCCAAATTATCTTCACCTTCGTTATAAAATAATGCCCTTGCACTTCTCTATTAAACATGCGCTCTCCGTGGCGGTTGCCTTCCTCCTTGCAGAACTGACTGTGGCGGACCGGAGGCAGAAGCGTGAGATTCGGCAGCTGGAGCAAGAGCTGCACAAATGGCAAGTGCTGGTGGACAGTATAACAGGTGAGAAAAGTCTGCAGAGGCCTCCTTGTAGTGGAAAGAGCAGCCAGAGAATCTTGAAAGGACTTGGCTGGAAGCCAAGCTTGGAAACGGAAGTGGTATAAATCAGGGGGGTTCCCTAACCCCCCCCCCCGGTCTGTGGGCTGGTACTGTCCTTGCGGCCCATTGGGAACAGATCCACGCAAGCGGTGGGCGAAACGCGTGAAGCTCCATTTGCACCTGCGCGGGATTAGGTTGGGCACGCAAAATCATCTCCTTCCCCTTCCCCCCCCCCCACTGCCGGTCCGTGGAGCCGGAAAGGTTGGGGGACCGCTGGTATAAATAACGCCCAAGCACGATTTATTTCTTTATTAAACTTACACGCCAAATGCAACTCTAGCCGCTAGCCACTATTTCTCTTGCCAAGCTGGCAAAACGGTCGGCCCCATTTTCCAAAACCTTGCCCGCCTATTTTACTCTCTTTCTTCCTCCTAGGGATGAGCTCCCCTGATTTTGATAACCAGACCTTGGCTGTGCTGCGTGGACGGATGGTACGCTACCTCATGCGCTCCCGGGAGGTGAGTTCCGTTTTTCATTTAGCCCGGCCCAAAACTAAGGAGGTGAACTTATTACCAGCTTGGATCAAGGAGAGGAAGTGGAACCCTTTTTTTCAATCATACAAATTAGCTACCCACAATCGAGCTGCATTTGATTTTGAGGTACACAGCCCATCTGTTTGTTCTGAAAAGTTGAAGACTCTGACCTATTTCAGTGAGAACGTTTTGATCGAAGAACAGTTTTTAATTCAAGAGGTACTCGTATTTTTTTTTAATTCTCTTTCCAGACAGTGGAAGATAACATTATACTGGCACTGGAGTGGAGAATTAACATTGGTTCTGATTTCCATTCCTTTACTGTTAACACCCTTAATGTGTAATTTACTTTGTGACAAAGTGAAAGCCTGAGAACCCGAGTTCGTAGTGTAATTTTCAATCCTGTGATGAACTTCACTTTTTTTTCACTTAGCTTGTCTCCGTGCCATCATCTGGACTTTTAGAAAAATCAGCTTTTGCAAAATCAGAAACAAACATATTGGGTCAGTTCACCTGATTCATTTTGATCGCTGATGCCAGCAAAAACCCTGCTATGCTTGCTATGCAAAGTGAATTTTTTTAATCTATTTTCCTTCTCTAGATCACGCTTGGCAGAGCCACCAAAGACAATCAGATTGATGTAGATCTGGCACTGGAAGGCCCTGCTTGGAAAATCTCCCGCAAACAAGGTACCGGAATTGATTCTTGCCTCTGAATTACTGAAAAAAAACAAAAAAACTTTTGAACGAGATGTGTACAGCCATGGTAAGATAGTATTACTATCAGGAACCAGATCCCAGAGTCTTGCTTGTGGTTCCTGATACACTAGCTTCACCGTGCAAGATGCCTGAGAATTTTTTGGGGGCCAGGAGAAACAGCTGTTTTTAAAATTTGAAAGTAGTGCAAAAGTAAGATGATGTTTGCCCATCCTGATGAGCCTATGAAATCTTTGAGGCATTTGTTGGAATCCTGTGAACCCCTAGCCAGCTCTGCAGTTTTTCCTCATATATTTATTATCTGCATGTGAAAAGTACATTCAGGTAGTCCTCGATTTACAACCGTGACTGAGAATGGAATTACCGTTGTAAGTTGAGGCATGATTTCAGCTGATGTTTTTTGGGGGGTGGTTGTTAAGCAAATGCCCTAGTCGTTAAGTGAACGCCGTGCCTAAGCAAATCCATTTTATCCAATGGGCATTTTTTGTCAGAAACTGGATGTAAACGTTGCAACCTGGCAAAAGCATCAAAAACCACAGTCACATGACCATGGGATGCTACGGGTGGCCATAAAGGTGAGCTGATTGCTAAGAACACAAAATGCAATCACATGACTGGGTAGATGGGTGTGCATCTCTCATAACTTTGAAATCGGGTCATAAGTAGCTTTTGAGTTGGGAGGGGGGAATGTCTGTCATAACTTTGTAAGTCGAGGACTACCTGTATTCAGTGGCCTTTCTTCAGGCTGCCTAGTTTGAGAGCCTCCTCAGGGTGGGAGATTGCCTCTTTAACTTTTGAAGATAAACTGTTTCTCAAGAAAGGTCAACATGTCCTCTAAAGGCAGTACCACGGTGGCTGTGGCCTAAATTATAATAATAATAATAAAGTTGGAAGGGACCTTGGAGGTCATCGAGTCCAACCCCCTGCTCAGGCAGGAAACCCTATACCATTTCGGACAAATGGCTGTCCAGTCTCTTCTTAAAAACTTCCAGTGTTGGAGCATTCACCGCTTCTGGAGGCAGGTTGTTCCACTGGTTAATTGTTCTAACTGTCAGGAAGTTTCTCCTCAGTTCCAGGTTGCTTCTCTCCTTGACTAGTTTCCATCCATTACTTCTTGTCAAATTCATGTGGCTTAGGACCCAGTTACCTTCCATCATGGCTGTGCTCTCTTCTTCCTGGGAAAAGTCCAAAAGTCACCTTAATCTCTTCCTAAACGCACACAGGTGTCATCAAGCTGAAGAACAACGGGGACTTTTTCTTGGCAAATGAAGGCCGACGACCCATTTATGTTGATGGACGGCCAGTACTTTGTGGCAGCAAGTGGAAACTCAGCAATAACTCTGTGGTTGAGGTGAGCAGGGGCTGGCTGTGCTTTGTAGCAGAAAAAGTTTGAGTTAGATATTGTCTCCTTGCCTGTAGGACGTATCCCTCTTGTTCTAATGTTTTCTTTTTTAGAGGGTGGGAAGACTGGGAAATTAGAGCTCAGATTAAATTAAATAGCATTTCTTGCTAATTGATGCTGAATCTGTAATTTTTATTCTTGTGTTAACTTTAACTTGGTTTTGTGGACCTATTATACTAAAGTATTGAGATCTTTATATTGGCTATTATTCTGCTTTACCTGTGTATTTTTTAAACATTGAATTGCTTAGAATTAACTTGAAGTGGCCAGAATATAAATATTGCTATAAATGTAATAATAATAGCCAGGGCAAATTACCAGTGGGTCTATCCCAGGCTTACAGCCTATCCGCATGGACTCAGTTGAGTCCAGATGCTAACAGCCTTCATCAATGTGGCACCTTCAGAGGGGTTGGGACTGCAGCTCTCAGATGGGGAGGTGGTCTTAAATGGAGGTCCAGCTCGTGTTCCCTCCTGGCCAGGAAGGAGGACACACGAGTCACTTTAGCCTAAGAACCTTCTAGTTAGCTTCTCCAGGTGGCTCATGTCTTAATTGGGTAGGAAAGCAGAATCTATACAAATAAACTGATTTAATTCTATTCTCCCTCCCTCCCTCCCTCCCTCCCTCTTTTTCTAGATTGCCAGCTTGCGCTTTGTTTTCCTCATCAACCAAGATTTGATCGCTCTTATCAAGGCAGAAGCTGCCAAAATTGCCCAGCCCTGAGGCTTGGATCAACCCAAAGGACCCCACTCCTTCCTCCAGCGGGAACTGCTATTTTCTTTGCTGCTAATGCAGCTTCCTCCAGTTTGCCTCCTTTGAGGCTAGGACACAAAGCAATCCTGGGCCTTTTCTTTTAGCATAGAGGAACTCTTGTTTTGTGCGTGCACCCGCTCGACCACTGGAGAGAGAAGGGGGTGGGTGGGGGGTAAGAGACTCGGGCTTAAAGCAGAGCCCTTTGGCTAACTGAAGCCCTTTGCTGAGTACCCTGGCTTGTGCGAGAAACGGCTTACTGCTTCTATTGACTTTTGCGCTTGACTCTCTTTGGGACAGAGTGACGAGATTTTTCAGGAGTGGATGTGGGGAGAGCCAATGTCAAGCTAATAGAATAGTTATTGGTCCTCTCATCGGCACTGTGTTAGTGTCATTTCTAGATGTCAGTTTTTCAGGTATTGTCCACTAGAATCTCAGTTCCTTGTGTATGGGAAAAAAAAGAATGATTTATTCCAAGTAAGGTTGGTTATAAAAATAGAGGTCCATCTGTTCCTATCTGTTTATGTGGTACAATATTACTACTTATCAGGGGTGTTGACAGACTAATGAGCTATTTTAGCTTTTGGCATGTGCCTCCTCGGCGCAAGCACATCCTTGCCTGTCACGGTAGGGTAGAATAAGCTTACCAGAATGTTGTCAGTCATAGTTTGATTGTTTGGAGTTTTAAAAGCAATGGCAAAGATGGAAGTAAACCTAATTATTTAAAATGCAGCCTTTGCATTGCTACCTTTTAAAAAATCTAGCTTTTGTGTCCATTAAAATTTCTTGTGCAACAGTGTAGACTGGCTAGTGGCCTGAATTGAACCGGCGGTGAAGTTTATTGCAGCATCTTCTTTTCCGTATATTTTATAACTGAAGTTTGTGATTTTCATTTAACTTTGGTAGTGGTTCTACATACCGTGATTTAGCATGGGAAAGGTTGCTCGCGAGCCTCATAAGGACCACACCTGAGCAACAGCAGTTCATAAATTAAACAGTCGGAGTTCAAAACATACTTTTTATTTTATAAAAAGGGTGCCCAGCTCCACTCTTACATAGGGCTGGGGATAGTCTTGGACCTGCCTTCCCATTTGAAAACTACATGCTCAGGGGGACTTTCCACTCCCAATTCCACTCACTATCCCCACAGCAATGTCTTAACAATCCAGCTGCCTGAAGGAAGATTGTCTAAAATGGAATCATGTACAAATATGGGTACGTTTGCATATTTCAAGCTGTGATGCATGGATGTATTCCCTAGCCCACATAACCACTCAGATGGACCAGGTTTGGCTTTTGACAGTAGAAACTCTTTAACAGCAGCTTGCAGTTATCTACTTTTGTCGAGACAAAAGGTGCCTTGCTGTCCCAGGGTGTTTTGTGGCGTTTGCTGTCTTTTTCTTCTGTCTCCATCATGAGAACAATTACAACCCTCTCTCAACTTTGGAAGAGCTGATTGTAGCCTTTCTCTGCTGTGTCCTCTGTCCCCTAATATGGGAGAGCATCCGGTCCCATAAGAGAAGGGCTAATCCTTGATATTCCCAGGACACAAAAACCCCAGTGGCTTGATCTTTTGTGTAATCAGTTGTGCTCAGCACACTCATATCCCTGTCCCTTCTTCCTCTATCCAGCAGGGCCCACTGCACGTAGAACCATCATCCCCAGCACCGATCAGCACCATCTCAAGGCTGGAGGAATCACAGTCTTGAGTCCTAGAGAGTTTGGTTTCTGGAGAGCTTGTATGGCATGCTGGATCTGTGGCGGAGCAAGCTTGGGGCAGAGAGCTCTCTCTTTGGCTCAGGTTTGGCATTGGTGTGTTGCTCCCTTGGTCCTTGGGACCGTGACCAGAGGGCGAAAGCACTCCTGCCTCAGAATCCCTTGCTCGGCCTCCCAGGGTCCAAAACGTGCCAGGCCAGGGAGAGCTCTGCCCAGCTGGAGGGGCCCACATCCACTGAACTCTGCCACAGGCTCCATTAGGGCAGGGTGCCGGGGGCGCACCGTGGGAGCAGAAAGCTGGTGAAAGTCCTGTGTCGACCCTGAGGGGGCTCAGCAGAGGCGTAGTAGGAGCGTCCGAGTGGGGGAAAGACCCACAGGCAGAAGGATCGACTCGCTGCTGGGCTGGTGTCTGGGAGAGAAGGAAGAGCTGGACAGCCTGGCGCAGAGAGTGCAGGCCCTCCCGCATTTGCTGAACTTGCCCGGAGAGCTCGGCCACCTGGAAAAATGAGGCAAGGGAAATAAGGTCATTTGCTCACCTTTCTGCTTAGACTGGAGCCCTCCCTGCTTACCAAATCGCTTTTCCAACTACTACTGTAACGCCTAGAATTTTAGTAGTTCTGGCAATAGATCACTAGGCCTCTGGAAACATACAGGACCAATTGGGAAGTTGGGGAGAAAAGAAGGAAGCGGTGTCCTTTTTCTCGCACCCGTTTTTGGCCGTTGGAACGGTTTGATCTTGGACTTTGGGGTGGGAGTGGGGTGGCTCATCCCAAAGAAATATTGGTAGCGTGAAATACACTCTTCAAGTGCTTCGGGCTGTGGTAACGGCAAAAGAGACAATAAAAGCTCTCGTTTGCTTGGGTGAGAGTCCTGTACAGGTTGCCTAATTGGGGAAGGTATTGGAGAAGGTGGTAGGACTGCTTACTTCCCACAAAGAATGCTGGCTGAAGCAGCTGATCTACAACCCTTTCAGTCAGGCTTCAAAGAGGACTGAAACTGCCCTGGATGGTTTTGAGGATGCTTTTATTATTGGGACCAAGTTGGGATTTGCTCTCAGTGGTGTTAAGTACCATCAACTGTGGTATCTTTCTGGACTGCTTGCAGGAGTTAGGAATGGGAAGCACTGTTTGGCCTCGATCCTGGGGTTCCAATATGATAATTGGGTGGGAGGGGGGAGCAGTTGAATTTATGGTCATTCTGGGTGATGTTGTAGGACTCAGTCCTTTCCCAAATTGTTTTAACATCTACATGAAACTGCAGGTTGGTTTGGATTGAGACATCATAACAATTATAGATCCCTCCTGCCCTTCCAGGCTGGGTGGATGGGAGGGAATTAAATAATTCAAAACTAATTCCAGGCAAGACGATTGCTTTTTTTTTTTTTCCCCAGAAGCCATGAGGTTTGGCGGTTACCCTTAAATCTGACTCTGGATGGAGGGGTGGGATGTGATGGAAAGCCGATCTGCAATTGTCTATGGAGATTCTCAAGTCATCCAGGTCATGGTTGTCCCAGAGGTGCTTTTTCAAGAGGCAACTGGACTTTCTTTTGTTTTTCCTTGACGGATTTTCCTCTTGAGTTCAGAACTGAAGAAGCTTCTCGGATGAGGAGGGAAACATCTTCAAGGAAAAACAAAGTGTCATGGCCCCAGGAAGAGTTGGAGCTGGGACCATGCGACGGAAGACATGCCAGGGGCTGAGGATGATGCTGTCCCGGACCCGTCAATCATTGGGGGAGGTGGTCGACCAGATGGAGAGCTGCCTGCCTGCACAGACACGGGAGGATGGGCTAATGACCAGCAGCAGTGCTGATAGGCAGCCAATCTCTTGACGAGCAGCTGCCTGCTCCACTAGATCCAAGGGCAAGGAGAGTGGAATGTAGGCAAGCCCAGAGAAGGGCTGCAAGGCTACTTGGAGGTTGCCCCACTCCTCACAACACCTGGAGGGGAGTAACTTAAGGAGAAGCCGTGGGGAGTTAGTCTTTGCCAGGAACAATTGTTTGCTTTGGCTTACACTCCCCCAGCTTTTACTCATGCCTGTTGCTGTTTGCCTTGCCTCGCTTGAAAGATTGCTCTTTGCATTTTGTTTTGGACCTCGCCCTTCTCTGGTGGCCTACATTTGGCCTTTGCTTCTCTGGGGCTTTGGGACTGCTTCTTTTCTGGGACCTGTTTCTTGTCCTGAGGACTGCCCTGGTCTTGTGCCTGGGCCCTGCCTGGTGGATTGGAGATGGACCCTAGGGGGACCTTGAAATGAAATGAACCTTTATTATCAAAGTATAACATGTATACAGTGAGATTGGCTGAGCCTCCCTCCGTGCCCCCACCACCACAACTCACAGTGACTACAAACCCCCAACATATTACACCCTGTGAGCTAATTGCACAGCACGCCGGCCTCTCGGGTCTATCATGCATAAAATTATTATGTCCCATTCAAGAGCCTGACAGCCCATGGATAAAAGCTGTTCTTCAGCCTGTTGGTACGGCTGGCTATGTTTCTGTATCTCCTACCCGATGGTAGGAGAGTAAAGCGGTACCGACCAGGGTGAGAGTCATCCCTGAGAATTTTCCTCACTCTACCAAGGCAACGAGCCCTGGCGATGTCATCCAGTGGTGTCAGGGAACAGCCCACGATGTTTTGTGCCGTGCTCACCACCCTCTGTAGAACCTTCCTGTCCGCGACTGTCAGGCCAGCATACCAAACCACAATACAGTATGTGAGAGCGCTTTCGACCGTAGACCGGTAGAAGAGGGTCATGAGTCGTCGTTCTACCCTGTTCTTCCGCAAGACCCTTAAGGAAGTGGAGTCTCTGTTGGGCCTTTCTGGCCACCTGGGCTGTGTTAATTTTCCAGGTCAGATGCCCCTGTGAGTGTGCTCCTACTCTGGGGGCTTTCTTGGTACTATAAGGGCTGTTGTTTTGGGGGGGACTGAGGGTGGCTTCCTTCAGGATAGGGTGAGGGTGGAGCCTTATCGGTTGTTGGAGGGCCACTGTTTAAGACAAATAAAAGAACTCTTTGGAGGCCTGCATTGCCTTGACCACCTGGGTCATAACACAAAGAAAGCCCAGTGGCTTTTTGAAAAAGCACCTTTGGGACAGATCTGCAATTGGTGGCTTCTGATACATGACTTTTGGCTTGATCAGCAGCAGGGAAGCGTTTGTCCAGTTTGGAGCTGCCTTTGTTTGAAGACTACCCAGAAACCCACCAAAGCCAAGCCTCTCCACCCTACAAATCAAAGTGCTGTTTTTGACCAATTAAGTTCTGTAAGGCTTGAGCCCATGTTTGTCTACATGGCTGCCTTGTCCGCGTACAACACCCTTATCCCACAATCGGCTCAGGAAGTGATAACCGGAGGCGGGGGGGGGGGGAAAGGGAGGGTTTGGAAGCAAGTTTTTTCTTTCTTTCTATGATGACCTTGTCATTCAGGAATACCCTAGCTCCAAAGGCCAGATCGCCTTCATTCTTAGAATTTAGGAAAATCGCGAACAAGCCATTTTGTCAGCCTTGAAAGGAGGGTTTAGGATGCTTATTTAATTTTTTTTTAAAAAAATCTGGTTTTAGTTTTTAAAAGATGACGAATATAGTTTTTATTTAAGCTCTCTGGAGTAGGTGAAAATAGATAAGAGGTAAATTATGTAAGTAAGACTACTCAAAAGGTAAATCATGAGTCTGTGTTTCCAGAAAATCGTTTAAATCTACCATTCTCTGTAGGGAATATTTTCTAGACCACTGTTTCGAGATTTCCAAGGGCAGCCTGCTCATATGTAGTCTGCTTCCCTGCTGAACAAAAAGCAAGGATGCTCCACGTAAACATCTCTCCAAAGCAACCTTGGCAACTTAAGACCTGAGGATTTCAACTCCCAGAATTCCCCAGCCAGCATTGCTGGCTGGGGAATTCTGGGAGTTGGAAGTCCACAAGGCTGTCTATGTACAAGGCTGTTTTTGAGCAGGCTGCTCATGGCAGGCAGACACACGTCCTTAGAGGTCAAGGGTGGTAGAGTAATGCTATCAAATGTACAAACTGATTATCTGAGGTAAAAAAAGCCTTACCGCCTGGCGCAGTTTCTCGATGGTGTCTGCACCAGATAACTCGGGAGGGATAGTGAGCAGGCCGCTGTCTGGAAGAGGAAAAAACGGAACAAACTGACGAAGGCCACAAATTCAGCCTTCGAGTGCTCTTGTTTCTTAATCAACCCCTTCGTGATCCCTTCCCTGCACGATGCCGAATGTTACCTGTTCCAGGGGAAGGACTGCTGTAATCCGGTCCCGATGGGCCAAGGCGGAAATTGAAAATAGGTTTGTCCGAACTGGACCCGTCCTCAATTCCATCTACGACTCTTTTAAAGAAGGGGTGAAAAATCAGCAAGCGTTTCAGAAAAGAGCAAGCGCACGGAGGATCTCTGCTTCAACAGCAACCTCTGACTGCCAACGTGGGGAAGGATCTTTTCGATGGGGCTTTCTAGTAGTGCCCCCATTCCCAAAGCTGGCCTGCGCCTCCTTTGCATCCTGTGGCCTTACCTGGGGCTGAGATCTGGGGGGGCGCTGCAGGGCACGCTGTGCAGCCTCAATGCTGTAGGACGCGAGGAAGTTTCGGAGGCCACGTGGCGTGGAAGTCCTGACCGTGAGGGTAGCTGGCTGTGGCCCCCAGAAGACTTGGGGAGCAAGGGGCTGGAGGGCTCATCCTCTATCTGTGTAGGGAAGCAGGGCATCCTGCGGCGTGGAGGAAATGAAATCTCTGTGTCCTTCACCACCGAAAGCAAAGTGGCAGGTTCCTGGCTGCTCGGGGACGGCGACTCTGCCTGTGGCGGAGGGAGACAGTGAAGGAACCCTTGCCTTTCTCCAGAATCGGGAAAGGACTATCCAAATGTGTAAAATATATTCCTCCCATTGAGTTATCCCTCGCATTGGTAAATGATTCTCTTTGCCAGTTCCTCCCCCCACTCCCCCATCTCTGGTTTTTAGAAACGATTTGTCAACGCTGCTAACATCGGATGTTTTTGCATTGACAACAGAGGGAAATGTAGCCACCTTTTTACCTTTTGCTTTTAGAGTTAGATGATGCTGGGAGGGGGGATGTGAACGAGAGAGTCCAGCTAGACATAACAACACTAAACCTAGCATGAGAAACAAGGTTATTGTAACCAGAGCTGATAAGGAATTGGCAGGCTGGAGAACTGGAGAGGAAGCCCGCGCTTCAAGTTAATTGGGGAATGTGATTTATGACTGTTAATTGGAGGAGGGAATTGTGCTTTGATACTATGTGCTCAGGGGAGGGGAATTCAGTTTTTGGCTTCGATTATGCAGTGCCGATGTTATGCTACTCAAAATAAAGATTTTTAAAGGTAAACAATGCCTCGAAGTTCTTTTGAAGAGTTTCATCTGTCGGAACCATGACACAATTGCTGTAAGGGTTCAGAATCCACTTGAGTTTTTTTTCTTCGCCTAAGGGCTGGTTTGAGTCTGGAATCATTCATATAAATATTAGGAAATAACAGCATCAACGGAACATCCTGTGCAACCTATTCATGGCTGTCAAAAGTTCCTGAACAAAGGTGGGATACAATTCAAACTGGTGCATTAGAATAGCTGGAAAGGCATGGAAGCCCGTTATCACCAGTTTCCCCAAGTCCATCTAAGTGGGTTAAGATTTGGATTGGTCGGTAGATTTCCCCAAAATTTCCTTGTTGACATTGAGTGACTCTGTAGCATATACTGAAGACCTACCCAGCTGTATAGCTACTCCTTTCTTTTTAATGGCAAGTTGGAAGCCCAAGAAAAGCATGCTACAGAGTTATCCTCTTCTAGCCTTTGCGGGTTCTGTGTTGGCTCTGTGCAGATATATATTATCTTTTTACTAATTTCAAGTAAACCAGCTCTTTTTTTTTTATCTGACTCTTGTTCTCCCAGATTGCATTTTTTAATTGGTTTGGATGTCCAACGTATAGTATCAAGAGTGCCAAAATAAAGCCTATAATGGAGACTTGGCTGATTTCCTGTCTGTGACTAATGAAGCAAACAATTTTATCTGTAATCTAGACATATGTTTATAATATTTTAGATTTTATATTGCATGTTTCGTATTTTCATCTCTTTTATTTTTTTTTTATTGAAATGCGATGTGAATGTGCCATACGGTGAATAACAATTTGTAATTGGATTTGCCCTCAGAGACCTGGCACAAAAACTGAGTGAATCACTACCGCACCCCAGAATGTGGCAATGGCAATTGCTACCCACCAGTGACAAGGATTTCTCCCTATCGCCCTGCTCCGCTCACCTGGAAGACGCTGCCTCCACCCAGGTTGTAGCTGAGTTCACAGGGAAGTTCACGGCGGAATTTGCTGGCAAATTCTGGATAGAGCTCCAGACTGGCCAGCAGGCCAGACAAACTCAGGCATTGCAGGTCACAGTAGGTGAGGCCGCGCACATCTGCATTGGCCTGGACCCCCTGTTCCTTGGATGAGATGTGGCAACCAATCAGGTCCCCCTTCCCTGTGAGGAAAAGAGCTAAAGGTGAATCCTTCATCAAGGGGAACAAAACGGAAGCCCCAGAGATGGTTCGGCAGTAGCTGTGCAACCCAGTTTCCCACTCTTATTCTGAAAAGAGGCTCACTGAAAGCCCCAAATTGAAAGCAGCATCGGGATGAGCTGGATAGCATAGAAAAAGGAAAGTGGGGCAGTGCTCTTGGAACGAGTTTGTTTAAAAAAGCAATAATAAAAGGCAAAAACATTTTGAGTCTTATTGCGTGGGGGGGGGGGGAAACAGCATGTCAAAACGAAAGCTCCAGCCTCTATTCCCACCTTATTCTCGATACAGAAACCTTTTTTCTGTGTGCAAAACTTCAGAAAGGAAGCGTTTAGAACTACTCCCATTACACCTGGATTCACAAACCATATTTAAAGTCTAGGCTAAATGGGATGGGTAATTCGTGGTTCATTGTGTCACGGGAATTGCCGTTGTTTTAATTGTTATGAGAAACAGGCTATAAGACGAAGCTGGAATACGGTTTATTAGCATGGAGAAACCCAAGATGTGGGGACACAGTGACTGTGTCGGGTTTACCAAGCTTGAGCGTGCAGGGGTTTCCAAATCCAGCCAACTTTTTTCAAACTTCCCAGTCTCCCAGCCTTACAACACGGGAAAGGGAAAGAGCAGGGACCGAAAGAGAAGCGTGCGCTACCTAGGATGGCAAGCACGGTGCCATCTTTCAGCACCTCCATGGAGCCCGAGCAGATGAGATAGAGAGCCTGGAGCGCATCTCCCTGCCGGATCAGGTATTCCCCCGGCGTGCAGAAAGAGGTCCGGACACTGAGCGAAAGGGACCGCCGGCAGCCCCGGCTGGCCCCCTCAAAGAGGGGCAATTGGAGCAGTTCCTTGTGAAGATGCAGGGCAATATCGGCACGCAGCTCATCCGGGAGGCTATGCAGCAACTGGTGAGAGAGAAGGCACAGCAGCAGGGTTAGAAGGCCTCCTCGGGGACCCGGGAGGCTGCCTTTGTCTGAGGTGGGCAGGGGGTTGGACTAGAAGACCTCCAAGGTCCCTTCCAGCCCTATGACTCTGTGAGGCTTCTCAATACCACAAAAAAGAATTGGAAATGAGTTGAAGGAGCTGCCCTCAAGATAACCAGCAAAGGGGCTTCTTGGGCAGAACGGTTATCTTACATAATTTCTAATGCCCCCAATTTTCACAGCCACTCTTGATTCATAGCCTCTAGAACTCAACTCCCAAAAAAGGCTTTACTGGCTGATGATCATGTTTTAAAAGGCTACTAGACATTTTTGGTGAATGCAAGCCTCGGTGGCGAGAACTAGAGTAGGCTGTATCGAACTCTCCAGTCATATTAGGGGGCTTTCGTTGTCTCCAAAAGCTAAAATAACAGTAACAATAAGTTTCTGGAAACATTTCGGAACTTCGTGGAGGAAAAGTGAAATACTGATGTCAAATGGAGTTGCTGTTTCATTCCATCCTGAACAGATAACAGGATGTAAAAGTTTTAGCTGGCATCTAGAACAAGTGTAGAATTGGCTTTGGGCAGGGAATCCAGTGCCCAAAGGAATATCAGTTCTGTTATCAATAGAATTTGGCTTCTGATTTTTATTACTGCAAGTTCTCATCACCTAGAAGGGAGGCTGCAAAAACATCCATTGGTCAGGTCAGCTTATTATCCATTATCCAGCCCAGCAGAAACAGTATCGAAACATATGGGCCAAGCTTTCAGAGGGAAGCATTGCTTTATTTTAATCATTTGCCCGGCTGTTTCTACACAACATTTTAATTTTTCTACCATTTACTGTTTTGTGGTCACATATCCCTGAGATGGCTAGACAGATGGCCTTGCTTACCTGAAGTTAAGCCAGGTTTTGCTCTCCATGTGTCCTCCCCACCCCAAAGCCCCAATTCTGATGGGCCGGTTCCATTCATGAAAATACAGGTAGTCCTTGACTTATGAGCACAATTGGGACCAGAATTTCTGCTGATAAATGAGTCGCACCCGATTTTGTGAACTTTTTTTGGCCAGGTCATTAAATAAACCATTGCCGTTGTTAAGCGAATCATAGGGTTACTGAGCAAATCCAGCTCTCCCCATTTTGCTTGTCGGAAATCATCTGGGACAGTTGCAAATCACAATCACAGGATTCTGGGATGCTGCAAACTTCGTAAATACGTGCCGGTTGCCAATTGCCCAAATGTTGATCATGTGATCATGGGGATGTTGCAAAGATTGTTTAAGTGCATAGATCGGTTGTAAGTCATTTTTTTTTCTTCTGTGTTGTAATTTTGAACTGTTGCTAAATGAACAGTTGTTAAGTCTAGGACTACCTGTATAACAACAGAGTGAGAAATAGCGGCCAGAAGGTTTACAGTTAAGGCAATATTGTGTACAGGACAAGACCAATTTCAGTGAGATGGAAGAGGAGCACCCCCCCCCCTTTGTTAACAAAGCAGTCTGTACATGTATACTTCGATTTCCTGTTTTGCTTTATTTCTCCTACTGGCTGGACTACCTGTCTCTTCACTTTCACAGCTGAGACAAATGTGGCTTATTTCTTCTACTCATTTGTCAGCCTCCTGACCTTTGCCTCTGCTCTTCTTCCAAGAACTTCGAGGTAATTTCCCAGCCAAACCTTCTTGAGCTTTACAATAATTCTGGAAGGCTGCTTAAGGGCAAGGTGGGTGGAAAGAAGGGAACTGGCCTAGAGGTCTCCCATTGTTTGCACAGCTTTGACAGAATGGATGAACTCCTACACTTTCTATTTGGAAGGCATGGCGCACAGACCATGCTCTAGTGGCCACTCAAGTTTTCTCTGATCTGGCATGCCCCAAATGCATTGGGCTACAACTCTGGTCACACATATCAGCATACCCATCAGCTTTGCTTAGCTAGGAATGATGGGAACCTTAATCCAATGCATCAAACAGGACATCTAGCCCCTCCCCAGCTGCTCTCTCAGAAGATTCAGGTGGCCCTGGGTAGAATCCTCTACCTTGTCCATTTTTCCCGCCCAGGTCTTGCCCTTGCCCGGGCTGGTTCTCACCTCCCGTGTATCAATCCCATTGCTGGAACTCCAGGTGGCTTGGAAGTATTCCAGCATGCGCTGCTTTAGCGGTGGAGGGATCCGATGAATACGGATGTAGTCGCGCAGGTCACGGGTACGGCTGTGATAGAGGAAGCGCCGAGCATACATGCGCTGAATGATGGCCGTTACGTTGCCGAAGACGACAGCATGCATCAGTGCTGGGGATGGAGGAGAAAGAGAACAGGCGGAGGCTAGTCTGGCTGAGACGGCCAAGGAGAAGGTGAACAGCAGGAGCACCACCTGATTTTGTGGGGCCAAAAGGACAAACCTCAAGGGCAAATTGAAAAGAATGAAGAAAGTGTTGGGACTAAAAGTTTTTGGACACAAACTTTATACAGGTAGGAGAACAATGGGGTGATAACTGAGCTGGAATGGAACTGACAGATCCAAGAGGCAGATCAAGTTTTGGGATATTCAGTTTATATGAATGGTTTTAAGCATGTTTATTATAATAAAAAAAAAGTCAAGGAAGAAGTCCTCTGACCTGGCCTGCTCCCTATGATGATAGTTTTCTATTTCGCAAGGTGTTTTTTTTTTTTTTTCCCCTTGTAGAAGGAAGTATTTCAAATAGGTTCTTCTTTATCTATAAGACACAGGACAGGTAAGTCCTTAACTTACAGTCATAATTGGGACCAGAATTTCCATACTAAGCTCAATTCTACCACTTTTTTTTTTTTTTTGCTAATTACTGCTGTAGTTAAGCGGCTCATGTCCTCGTTAAGTAAATCTAACTTCCCCCATTAATTTGGCTTGTCAGAAGCTACCTGGAAACATCACGAATGGTGATTACACGACTCCGGGATGCTGCAACTATCATAATACATGTTACCAAGTGCCCACATTTTGATCGTGTGACCATGGGTAAGTTGCTACGGTCGTGGGTGCAAGGACTGGTTATAAGTTTTTTCCCCCAGTGTGGTTGTAACTTCGAATGGTTGCTAAATGAATAGTTGTAAGTTGAGGATTACCTGTTGTCCAATTCATAAATTTTAATCTCTCATTCTGTGGACCTGTTTCTGCATGTCCTGGCCTGAGATGAAGTGGTTTATCTGAGTGGTCACTTCATTATTTATTGTGTTTCTGAATATGTAAATTAGACTTCTTCCCCAGCTGTTGCCTCTTTCTCCCAAAAAAATAATGATATCCTAAGAAACTGGTCTCTCTCACACACATCCTTGCCCCAATACTGTAGTCGTGGCTGTAATCCCACTATTCTGCAATTAATCCACAAACTAATCAAACTAATCCCAATCTTGCAACCTCTAGCTGTCTTGGACCCACAAATATGACAGCCAAGAATCTGAGGAGCTGAGAATCTAGGGAACATCTAGCCCAGGGGTAGGCAACCTTGGTTCTTTTATGGCTCGTGGACTTCAACTCCCAGAATTCCTGAGCCAGCCACGCTGAGGGGAAAGGGAGAGGTTTCCAAGCTGAGCCATGCTGGCTGAGGAATTTTGGGAGTTGAAGTCCACGAGTCATAAAAGAACCAAGGTTGCCTACCCCTGATCTAGAGAATATGAGGTGGAAGAAACAGCACAAAAACTGAATCAGGAGTAGAATTCCAGGTGATACTTTCATTGCAACCAATGGGCCTCTCCTACACTGGCATGTCTTCTTCTTTCTCCCCTTTCAGTAACCTTGCTGAAGGTTACCCACAGAGCATATGAATGAGAGGTGCCTGGTGCACCCCAATCCCCCTGTCTCTTTATTTCCCCTTGATTTCCTTAGCCTAACAATTAAAAGTTAGGTCTAAATTTAAAAAGGCAGCTTTCATTTCCCACCACTAATGTGTTCCACAATCTGAGAAGAACAGAGATCAGCCATCTGGTTTTATTTTCTTACCATTGGAAGGAGGCTAAGGACGTAAGAACCACCTTACTGGTTGTTGGTGATGTACCAAAATAAAACTCACAATAATAGAAGGTGCTTGGCCCGTTGTCATGAGAACTAGATTGCCCAGGAACCTGAGTTAGAAGCGAGGAGGAGGAGGAGGAGGAGGAGGAGGAGGAGGAGGAGGAGGAGGAGGAGGAGGAGGCGGAAGAAAGATGCTGGGGAGGTCTTGCTGGTTCTCCTTATTGATATCCCACCCAGGGGCAGAGCCCAACTCACCCCCCACCAGCATGGTGCAGATGGAGAAAATCTTCTCTGAGTCGGTGTTTGCCGATACGTTGCCAAAGCCCACACTGGTCAGGCTGCTGAGGGCAAAGTATAGGGAGGTAATATAAGCACTGCGCAGGGAGGGTCCCCCTAAGAGTTCCCAAGTTGTGCCATTCAGGGAGGAAGTGGTCTGGTTGGTAGGTTCTTCTTCACTGCTGTTCCTCTGAGCCAGGTAATAGGGAGTCTCCAGGCGTCGGGCAAGCTCCTGCAGCCAACCTGCAAGGATGGGGAAGAAGGAAGCAAAGCTAGAAGAAAACCCAGGCTAAGCTCCTTCCCCTGAATGCTATTTCCTCACCCTACAGGACTGGATTCTTTTCTCAAAAATATGCCAGCTGCAGACACAACCTGTTCTGTTCCAGTGTCCTAAAGAAGAACCTAAATAGTAAAGCCTTATAGGCTAGCACCGGGGTAGGCAACCTTGGCTCTTTTATGACTCGTGGACTTCAACTCCCAGAATTCCTGAGCCAGCCAAGCTGAGGGGAAAGGGAGAGGTTTCCAAGCTGAGCCATGCTGGCTCAGGAATTCTGGGAGTTGAAGTCCACGAGTCGTAAAAGAGCCAAGGTTGCCTACCCCTGCCTAGGAGATAGAAGTTCCAACATTGGTCCAACAGATAGCTTAGGACAATCAGAGCATGCAGGCAATTGCCTGCCTCTGCTGCTTGTCTAAAGTATCTGATCTGTTGTGTTCTATGAGGTTTTACCTGAATCTCTTTTAACACTACCATATTAAAAAAAAGTGGGGTACACAACTTATTAGCCTTCCAGGTGTTGGTGAACCATAATTCCTGGCCTCTTTCCCACTGGTCATATTACCCAGGACGGATGGGAATCAACAACTTCTAGATGGTCAGGTTTTTTTGGCTGGCTTTAAAGATATTTTCTGTGGATATGTCATATCCCTCTACAAATACGCCTTTCTCCACACAGGGAGGCACACATCCCCTAAATTCATGATTACTACCCTTCTATAGATCAGTGGTTTTCAATTTGTTTTCCCAACCATGGAACCTCTTAGATCACAAATATTAATTAATTAGTTCCTGGAACCCCTTATCAAGTGGTGAAGCTCTTGTTGATAGAAAACTTGCCGAGTTTGATGAACTTTTTTTTTTTTGTAACCCTTCACCTTTCATAGAACTCGCCAGGTTCTTATGAGACCCTGGGGTTCCATGGGACACAGTTTAAAAAACCCTGGCAATGGCCATATATATCATAAGGTTTCTTCATGCAAACTGCTCCCACCCAGAATCCATGCTTAAGCAGCACTATTTGTCCCCTGTCACCACAAATATAAGCCAGTCACATCCATTGGTATCTAAGTGAAAACTTTCGCATAAGGCATTTGCTAAGGCTTCTCTCTTGCAGCCATTTATGTTGTAGAGAAGGATACCAGAGACCTAACCAGGCACCTAACTAGGTGCAATGTTAGGAAATGAATGTAGATTGCAGTCTTCTGCTTAGACCAGCGATGGCCAATCTATGACACTCTTGTCAAGGGTGACACACCATGACATTTTGGTGACACGCCAGTATTCACCACACCCAAGAACAATTGTTCTTGAAAGCACACTCCATTTTCACATAATTTTTGGAGGCTGTGGAAGCTGCCCAGGCCACGGGAGAGGGCTGTGCTCTTGTGTATCCTCCACAGCCTCCCAAAATTGTGTGAGAACGGGGCCTCCTTTCACATGGTTTTTCAGAGGCCGTGGAAGAGCATTTCTCCGAAGCTGCTTCAAGAATGAAGGCCTGGTGTCACACAGAGGAGTTTTGGGTAGGCTGCAGAGCCCTGTCAACGGAAAGAGGGCACCGTATGAAGGTAAGTGTCATGTGGCAGATTCTCGCGGCAATTGTGCCATTACCTAAGGCTCACACAGGGCAGCCTTTCTGATAGCAGCGGTGGTGCTAGGGCTGAACGTTGAGGTCCAGACCTCACCTTCAGGCCCAGGTTCATCGTTGCTGCTGCCAAGTACCACTATTCAGGATGCTCTAGATGAGAAGAGGGAGGAAACAGAATTGTTTCTCTTTTCTTTGTGTGTGTGTGTGTGTGTGTGTGTGTGTGTGAGAGAGAGAGAGAGAGCGAGAGAGAGCAGCAGAGTCAAATTAGTCGTTTTCTGAATTCTTGACATGCTGAGCCCAAGACGTTTGCTATCACTGACTTAGACACTGATCCAGGTAGCAGTATGTCTGAGCAGGCTAATCACTGTGTGTTTCCATTAAGCCACAGAATAGAATTGCCCCAGATCATTAAGATCAGTAAAAAGTGAGCTAGAGAATAGAAGTACCCTCAATCCTAATTGCTTTCAGGGATCAGTAGAATGTGAGGTCTCAGGAGCTCCTCAGGACTCCTTCCCCATTCCAGTTCTTGCAGACCCCTGAGAAAAAAGTCGGATAGGAATTTGAAAAGCCAGAAGACAAAGGGAAGCTCTCTGTACAGGCCCCAAGCCCAAGGTGAAATTTATCTCATTCTCTCTGCAGCTCATCCTCCCAGCATCAGTAGCTTTCTCTCTCTCTTTTCCATGGGAGATAGTGAGCCAGAGGCAGCATTTATGAAGGATTAAAACAGCATTCCCCAATGAAGTGCCATCTGGATGTGTTGGTTGTCAGTTCCCATCGTTTCACCCAGCATGCCCAAAAGGAAAGGGGCAAATCAGGAATTCGTACTGTCCAAGTTGACAGCCAACATATATTAAAAGGCACCATATCGGAGGATGAATATAATTTGAAAGCATGGAGGCAAGAAATCCACCACTAAACCAAAAATAAATTCAGAGAGCTTGGAGATCTCCCAGCTCTCTTCATTTTAAAAAAAGGAAGGGGGAAAAAAACGCTTCACCAAGTTGCAACAGATATATCACCCTTGAGCACTGAGTCTCTCCACACTCCCCTAGGGATTTGGCAGCCCTATCTCAAAGCCAATGCGGCAGTTACTTGCTAATTTGTCACCATGCAGTCCCCAGAGTCTGCTGGAGAACGGTAGTTATGCAAGAGCTCATGGTCCCCAAGCACAAGAGAGGGACCATGCGGGTTATTTCTGCACTTGACTGGAGTTGATCACAGCTATTCATATGGGGCCTATGACAATTCGCCATGGCCAGGGGTAGGCAACCTTGGCTCTTTTATGACTCATGGACTTCAACTCCCAGAATTCCTGAGCCAGCATAGCCCGAGCTGGCTCAGGAATTCTGGGAGTTGAAGTCCATGAGTCATAAAAGAACCGAGGTTGCCTACCCCTGGCCATGGCCAATTCACCGTGGAACAACTCTCCACGGCCAACTCGGCACAGGACAACTCATTGCGGGACAAAAGTTACACTAACATCAAAGAAATGTTGGAATAGAATCATCAAAGAAAGGATGCCAAAGAAGGGGCAGAATGAAATGTGAATGGCAAAAATTAAAATATTTTTTTATTTATTTTAAATAATTAAATTGAATTAAATTGTCCCGCAGTGAGTTGTCCGTGATGAGTTGGCTGTAGCAGGTTGTCCCATTCCCATTCATATAGGCCAGGGGTAGGCAACCTTGGCTTTTTTATGACTCCTGGACTTCAACTCCCAGAATTCCTGAGCCAGCCATGCTGAGGGGAAAGGGAGAGTTTCCAAGCTGAGCCATGCTGGCTCAGGAATTCTGGGAGTTGAAGTCCACGAGTCATAAAAGAGCCAGGGTTGCCTACCCCTGATATAGGCCCTTCTGCTTCTACTTGGCCTTACGGCTTCCCCTAAGTTGCAACATGCAGTGGCCTGGGGAGCTCCAATTCTAATCTGAGAGAAGAAAGTAACCCTCCCTAAGCTGCCCCCAAGCCCACCCCCCCAAGGAAGGTAGCCCTCCCGGCACGCACCTATCCCGGGCAACTGGGAGGGGCTGCTCTCGACCTCCCGCTGGCCGATGAAGTACCAGACGCAGGCGACCCAGTGAGCCAGAAGGGCAAAGACGGTCATGAGCAGGGTGAGCACCACGGCGCTGTACTGGGAGTACCGATCCAGGTTGGGCAGCAGCCGCAGTAACCGCAAGAGCCTCACCGTCTTCAGCAGGTGTGCCCCAAAGTACTGGGTGAGAAAGAAAAGACCGGATATGCCTAGACAGCCCCCGCTGGGGTCGAGGGGGAATGTTGTGCTGGCAGAAGAGAAGAAACATGGCAACATCATAAAGGCCCCTAACCAAGGGATGCCGGGGCTTGTTTTTGAGGAATACAGCTCTCTTGAATTAAATTTATGAAATACCACACCAGCACAAGAAGGGGGAAAAAATAGAAAAGTCTTCCTTCTTCTAACCTGCTAGCAAAATTATTTATAGTCATTCAGGTAGTAACTTTAAAATGCATCCAACTGATACTTTGGCTTTTGAAGCTTCACGCTGGCTTGTAATGAACTTCAGACCCAAGTATGCTACTTTGGTCTTCCTCAACATTTCTGCGTTGCAATTACCTGGGCGAAGAGCTCTAAAGGACACTTTAGATCCTAGAACTGATCCAAGCCCTGCACAATCACCTACAAGTTGGAAATAACCAGACTTAATTGCAATCAAGGACAAAGAGTCATTGGCACTAAAGCAGATCTGGATAGCCTTGCCAAGGCCTTCTTCTGCAATAGTCTGTCCACACTCACACTCTCCTCATCAATGGAGCAGACACTTTTCCAGTTCAGTTCAGTTCAGTGCAAGGTTCCCTAGCCACAGAGAGTTCTCCCTATCAGCAGGGAGAACTTTCGTTAAAGTATGCGAGATTCCAGATCAGGAGCCATACTTTTGAGGCCGAAACACTCACCAGCAATATTTTACCGAGAAATGAAATATTGAGGGAAGACCAAGTTCAGTAAGCAATAGCAGAAAAAGCCAAAATCAACTAAGTTGCCACTCTGACTCTCTACAAAGATATACTTATGACTGCATGAAATAGCCTTGAATAATCAACACATCTTCTGTGTGCCCCATCGTGGAGAATCCGAACCCAACTCACCACATTAACCTTGAAGGCATAGAGTAGGTCGAAGGGTAATGCAGCTAAGAGGTCCAGCACGAACCAGCGGGTCAAGTAGTGTAGGAATATAGCATGAGGATCAAAGACCACCTGCCCTGATTTGCTGACAAATGTGGTACGAAAATTCAACACAATGTCTACAAAACAATGCAAACAACAACAGTAAAAGAATGGCAGTTTGCAACCATTATGCAAGCCTTCCTTCCCTTGCTGTCTTCCAGATATCCCAAGATTATAAACTCTGACAATCCCTGGTCTTGCCACCTGGGAACTGTGGAAGTTGCAGAAGGATACAATTCAACTTGGCAGCTGGTAGGAAAGGCCAGGCTATTTAATGCTCTCACCAGCTGATACTTTCGTGCTGTGCCCACCGTCATCTGTTTTTCTTACTATGCAAAACGGTCACGTGAGTGGAAGCTCATCTGAACACACATCCCCAAACGACTCCTTTGCCAGTGAAAGGAGATCACCTCCTGAAGAGGCCCTCGCTTGTTAGAAGTGAATCAGAAGGCCGGGGAGGGAGGCAGAAAGGGCTCCCTTGGAGCCAGCTAGGAGCAAGAAATTCTCTGAGCTGGCCAAGCAGGATCTAGCTCCATGCCCCAATTTTGATCTGGGACTGCTGTTGCTAGTTTCTTTAGCAATCTCCAATTTTGGAAGCCAAGAGCTTTTCAGGGAAATGCCATCCCAAATCTTCACAGGCTCTCCTCAAAACCAGAGCCTAGGACTTTTTGATTTCAGTTGCCAAATTCCCAAATGGAGAAATGAGTGTCTTTCTAGAGGCCCCCGCACTCCAAAAACTATAAGGCATACGGGGCTCCAGAGTAGATCTGAATGGTTGCCCGTCAACTTCGGTATTAAAAGTACTCCTCAACTTACAACCATAACTGGGACCAGAATTTCCGCTGCTAAGCAAGGAGGTTGTTAAATGAGTCCTGCCTGATTTTACATGGTTGTTAAGGGAATCACTGCAGTTGTTAAAAGAATCGTGTAATTTTTAAGCAAACCTGACTTGGCTCGTCAGAAGTCAGCTGGGAATGTCACAAAGGGTGATCCGTGACCCCGGGATGCCACAGTGGTAGATATATGCCAGTTGCTAACTGCCCAAATGTTCATTTATGACCATGGGGATGCTGTGATGGTTGTAAGTGTAAAGACCAGTCAGATGTCACTATTTTCAGTGTCGCTGTTAAGTCGAGGACAACCTGTACTTACACTGACCAACTCTAGCTGCTCCCTGATTCTCCTCTATCTTGGAATGTCAGGAATTAAACAGGGGGCCGTCTGCATCTTAATCTGGAGTGTGGCCTCCCAGGTGCTGCTGATACCTGTCCCCTTACCTAAGATAAAAAGGATTTCAACAGAGAGATCACAGACACTGGGGGGCGCACGAGAAGTCTCTGGAAGCCCTTCATCCTTGGTGCCATTGAAGCAGACGCTGTAGGGCACCGTGACAGCCACGTACAGTGTGGCCAGGAGAATCAGTCCGTCCCAGCCAGCCTTGAAGGTACCATAATGCAGCAGGATGAATGGCGACTTGCGAGCAGCAGCCACTTTGTATTCAGGCAAGGCAGGCTTCTCACCAAACACACCCTGGAGAGAAACCCATAAGAAAGATTAAATGCTCGGAACGGCAAGGCTAGAAAAATCACAATGGCAACAACGGCAGCGGTCACCGGGCAAAACAGGTGGCCCAGCACTGAGCAAAGCCTCTCAACCCAGCCTACATTGGCTGGGGGGGGGGAGCAGGGAGTCCCCCAGGAAATCCATCAAGTAGGGAAGTTAAGAGTGAGTGGGTGATTTTGCATCCAATTGGTCCACCACTGGATCTGCTTGCTTTTTTTGTCCTATCTTTGGGTATTCTCGTGTGATGGAATGTGCACCTGCAGCAATAGAGGGGGTGTATTTAGCCAACTCAGAGCCTTCCCAGAAAGAGGCTCAGATCAGTCCTGAGCTGAATGGGGAAGAGGTTCAGGGTAGCCACCCCCTAGAATCTCTCAGATCTAGTAGATTAGGAGGTTATAGTTTTAATTTGGCAAGATTTTCTCCATTAGCTGTGAGCAAATAAAAGATTGAACTCAACTGGATCTCATTGTCTCATCTCTAGGCTTGGGCCTGACATATAGCAGGTAAAAGAATGTCTATTTGAAATCCTACCTGGTGGGGCTCCTTTAGGGATGCAAAACTGACAATCTCAGACTTACAACTCAGTGTTGTGCCTTGTTAACCAGGGAATTCTAGAGGATGCAGACTGAGCATACCTGGAGGGGGCCAGGATGGGCCAGGCAGATTTAAAAAATTTAAATCCTTTCCAGGATTATTTTGCCCTGATCCAGTAAAGTTCAGATACATATACACCAGTCTCTGAATACAGATCTTCTTCGCAAAATTATGGGCTTAAGAAGGATAACTAATTAAATGTGACGACTACCCATCTGCAACCTCTGGAGGGAAGGGTGTACTGCATTTGGTTGCATGCTCAAGTAGCTACACACTGCTTTACAACTTAAACCAAATAAATACAAGCACATTCAATGGGGCTGCCTTAGTTTGTTGATATTTAACGTGCTTTTCAATTTTTTTTTGTTTCAGAATCTGTTTTAACTTTTGCAGTGAATGAACCTGATCCATATTTAGTGTATGTTGATTTTTTGTTTAAAAAAATGGGGCAGCTGTTTCATTAATCAGGGAGAAGAATTGCCTTGGGCAGTAGATTTTGAGTGTTATTTATAAAATCTGTACCATATTCTTGGAAGACAGAGCTGTGTATGCTGCATGACTTATTCTTCATCCTTAAATTAGCCTTGCTCTATCCTAAGAAGTAGTAAAAAATACCCACACTGAAGTGAGAATGAATTGCCAACTGGTTGGCTTCTGCATACGGAACAGAAGGCGCAAAATTATTTCAGACTGGTCTTCATTAGCATAAATTAATGTCTAGATAATCATGGGATTA
The DNA here is from genome assembly GCA_023970755.1 of Azemiops feae. Taxonomy (NCBI): domain Eukaryota; kingdom Metazoa; phylum Chordata; class Lepidosauria; order Squamata; family Viperidae; genus Azemiops; species Azemiops feae. The sequence continues at coordinate 959,977 of JALGBA010003859.1, read as the reverse complement.
TATAATTTCAGGTCTTGTGGTTCCCTAAAATAGGAGATAGATAAGTGTGCAGGGGCTCTCTACAGAGATATGGAGGACATCTACAAATAGGATCATTTTATCTCTTGGAGACTTGGAGGGAATATATGAAAAATGCTCACTTGGTTTGCTTATAAGCTTTTGCACAAATTATCTTGGTCAGCAACAGAGACAAGAGAGAGAGAGAGAGAGAGAGAGAGAGAGAGAGAGAGAGAGATAATTAAGAAAGAAGAAGAAGAAGAAGAAGAAGAAGAAGAAGAAGAAGAAGAGGAAGAAGAAGAAGAAGAAGAAGAAGAAGAAGAAGAAGAAGAAGAAGAAGAAGAAGAAGAAGAAGAAGAAGAAGAAGAAGAAGACGAAGAAGAAGAAGAAGAAGAAGAAGAAGAAGAAGAAGAAGAAGAAGAAGAAGAAAGAGAGAAATGATAAAAGTTGGAAACAAACAATTAAGGAGAAATCAATACTCTAATTAAGGAACTGCCAAGGAGAAAATCATACCTCCATCAGCACTGGCCGAACAAGCTATGTAAATAAACAGGGAGCAAACCCCACACTCACTAGCACTGATGATATTACCTACTTTGGTAATGAAATGGTTGCAAGCAAGTAACCAAGCTCAGAGAGCACCAAGGATTCCAAAAGTTGGGATTCCTGCTTTTTAAAATATATGTCTTGTTTGACTCTACTAAACGTTAATAAACACGAAGAGCAAATTGTTGGGGAAGTAAGTAATGAGCCCTATCAGCAGTTGCTAATTTTCTAGCAGTTATTTGGCCAACATTTGAATCCTTGGAGAGCCACAGCCATTTTGTATTGACAGGATTTATGGGGACTTTTGAGGAATTACGCAGTCAGAAGCTGCTCCTCAGTAACAATCTCAAAACTGGATCCCCATTGGTTCAGGAAAGATCTTGGATTTAGTTCTGCTTACAGTTTCCTAGATAGTCATCATGGTCTCTCTTAGTTACTTTACTACTGATTACTATTGATTTTGAGTCATTTGTGCCTGTTTCCAAAAAGGACCTGGACACAATCATTCAGATGAATATGTTACAAATACATTCTCTATTGGTCTGCCCATGAAGACAGAGGTAGACTTCCATTGCTATGGAAGGTTCTTAAATGTTGACCAGTGCAAACTAGAGGATGCCTGCCATACCTGCATATTGATTGCTCATTTTTCTTCCGAGACCAATTCAAGCGATTGGTTTTGATCTTGAAGGGATAATCTGAGACAGGGCCTCCTCCATGTGAAATCAAGCAATTTTGAGATCCTCTTGTTTAGATGAAGAGCAATATCAAGTCTAGTGTCCTTCAAGGTCCACAATTTTCTTTTTTTTTCAGATGGGGTTCAGGTTGCCCCATATTCACGTAATACTGATAGTGCTGATACATGAAGGCACTTTCATTTTAAGATGCTTCGGAAATATATTTCCAATGATTTCCCCCCCCCCCCAAGGTTGAATAGCTTTTTGTTTCTGCTTTTCGGTATGTATGATCTTATCTCTTAATCTTTGAGATTTAATAAAATGTTTTTTGTTTTTGTTTTTTGAATTGTGAACAAAAGGTTTGGAGTACTGGGTGAAATAGTGTTATATTCCTTGTCCCCTGTGATAAAGATTCAGCTCTTTCCCCTCACTCAACAAACTGAGTTCCTGTATGGTCTCTGTACTTCTATCCACTAAACTTCTGAAAGCTGCGCTTTGGTCTGTTGTCCCCTTGAGCTTGTCCATACCACGTACCTTGTGGAGTTTGCGCTTTCCTTTGCCCTGCTTTTGGAGATGTCCTGAGAGGTGATAGAGCACGGCCCGGCTTCGCCGACGATTGGCGTTGAAGCCTTTAGCTCCAGCTCGGCTGTAACGTCGCCGCCCACCTAGCAAAAGAGAAATGCTGGATGGTACGTTAAAGCAAGAAGGATTTGTATCTGCTCTTTCAGCAGTAACCAATATATTTTCAATGAGAAAATACCTCAAAATTTGAGTTTTAGAGCAACGTTTTCACCCCTGCTTGGAGATGACTTCTACTATTACAGAACCTTACATATTCAATGCTTCTCCTTTAGAGGAAAAACTTTAACAGCCTTCCTTAGAGAATACAGAATAACAGTGTTGGAAGGGACCTTGGAGGTCTTCTACTCCAACCCCCTGCTCAAGCAGGAGACCCTATACCATTCCAGACAAGTGGCTGTCCAATCTCTTCTTCAAAATCTCCAGTGATGAAGCACCCACAAGTTCTGGAGGCAAGCTGTTCCACTGATTGTTTTCACTGTCAGGAAATTTCTCCTTAATTCTAGGTTGGCTCTCTCTTCGTTAAGCTTCCATCTGTTACTTCTTGTTTTGTCCTCAGATGTTTTGGAGAATATATGACCTCTCCTCTCTGTGGCAGCCTCTCAAATATTGGAAGCCTGCTATCGTGTCATCCTTAGTCCTTACTCTTCGTTGGGCTAGACTAGACATTCCCAGTTCCTGCAACTGTTCATTGCATTTCATCAATATATATATCTGTTCATTAACATGGCCAGAAAACTGGTCATAATGAGAAATTAAGATATAGTACTATAGATGCTACTTCAGAAGAAAAGTCTAAATTCAATGAGCTTCCCTCCTAAGCAATTGGAGCCTGAGAGTTAGGTATTAAAATGCTTCTTTTTCTTTTGGATACTATCCTAAATGCCATTGTTTTCTTACATCAGCAGAAATATAACTGGAGAAAAAGCCCTTGCTTAATTTTTCTGAATTTTGAGTGCCTCTGAAATGCCTTCTCTGTCAAAAACTCTGTGTTCTCTTCTTGCATACCCTTCTTTCTAGGCCCACTTTCTGCTCTGGCATGAATACCCCCTTTTTTTGTTGATTTGTGATCATCCTTCACAGGCAACAGTGGCCATCTTGCACAAAGGGTTGTCAGGGATTTCATCTAGTTCTTCAGAGCTAACAGAAGTAATTGGCTGTACATCTATCCTCCGTGTAGCATCACTGCTCAAGAAAATAATGCGCACGCATCTCCAATTCTGGGAGAAGGAAGGAAACACCCCCTGCACCACAAAACCACAGCAAAGGTGTGCACCACAGATGCAATTTAGAGGCTCAAACCAAGGGATTACTTGGAAGACCCAGACAGAGGCCCCAACTCAATGTCAGAGTTTTTGTTCTGAGGACAGAGAACCCTAACTTCAAAACTATACCTCTGGCAGATAAACAGCTGGGAAAGTTTCTGTCCCAAGTCCAAGAGGGACCCGGCCAGCCAATACAAAACAGGCTCCCCCAACCTCTTGGTCAGAAAGATGAAAGTCCATTATCCAGAGATACGGGTAGTCCTCTATTTATAAGCATTCGTTTAATGACCATTTGAAGTTACACTGGCACTGAAAAAAGTGACTTATGACTGGTCCTCAGACTTACGACTCTTGCACCAGCCCCATGGTCATGTGATCAAAAGTTTGGGCATTTGGCAACCTGTGTTATTTATCTCATGCGATTGCCATTTGCAATCTTCCCAGCCAGCTTCCAACAAGTCAATGGAAGAAGCTGGATTCCCTTGCATTCATCTGCAGTGATTCGCTTAACAACCGTGGCAAAGAAAGGTCATAAAATTGGGTGCAACTCGATAACTATGTTGCTTACAATGGAAATTCTGTTCCCACTTGTGGTTGTAAGACAAGGACTACCTGTACACAACTTCAGAGCCAGAATTGCGTAGGATCTATACTTTAGCCTTTATAGACCCTCCAAAGTTGCTATTGAGCCTTTCCACTTCGTGAGACAATCTTGTGTACGTGCATCAGCCATGATTAAACAGAGGGGGAATTAAGACTAATTAAATGTAATGGAAATGATCTGATATGTACACTCCATTACATCAAATGTAATTCTTGTCTTAGTTTCATCCACTTCTTGGCCTGGATCTGCCCACTTTTTTAAGTTATGGCCTTAACCAGCCTCTCCAAGGCTATGGGAGCCCTCAGTGATAAATATGTTCCACAATCCTGCTGCAGTCCACCCCTTCTGGAGGACCACCAGAGGAGGGGGGGGAGGCTATGTATTGCTCCTGGTGATCACTGCCTGATACAGTATTACACAGTTTTCTAGATATCACATTTGCATTCGAGGTATCTACGATTCAAGACTTTGTCACTTCTTAGAGCATGCCTCCCTAGCCAAAATAATCACGATATTTATCGTGCGATTCTACTTGTGTGCAGTCATACAACAATCAAAAATATGCAGTCATAAAGTTTGAACATGCCTCAGAAAGGGCAGGTTGCTATGGGTTTTCCATGTTTTTTTTCTTGTCTGCTAGTTTCTCTCCATGACCATCACAGAGTTTTTTGGTTTGTGCCATGTGAGCAACGCATTCCCTGAACTTGTTTTCACCCTGTTCTAATTGAAAATGAGCTAAGTGAAAATAACAGTTTTCCATAAAGAAGACAATATAGGGGCCTGAATAGGAAGCAAGAGCCACGTTCCCCAAACACTACTTTTGTAGAGCAAAAGTAAAAGATCCTATAGTCTAAGGCAGGGGTAGGCAACCTTGGCTCTTATATGACTTGTGGACTTCAACTCCCAGAATTCCTGAGCCAGCCATGCTGAGGGGAAAGGGAGAGTTTCCAAGCTGAGCCATGCTGGCTCAGGAATTCTGGGAGTTGAAGTCCACGAGTCATAAAAGAGCCAAGGTTGCCTACCCCTGGTCTAAGGAAAAGGAAAAATGGAAAGGTAGATGGAAGAAGCAGAATTCATTTATTTATAAAATTTATTGGCCACCCCTCTTACCATGGGGTAACTCTGGTTGCTTAGAGTTACATAAAATCTAAAACATAAAAAGTTAAAATCAAACATTAAAGCCAAAGACACATGGGGAGGGTGGGGGCGGAGTGGGGGGAGGTGGGCTCTGTTATTACTCAATCAACCACCTCCATTGCACTGTTCCCCCATTGGGTCCCAAAGTTGACTGGCACAGCCATGTTTTTAGACCCTTATGAAAAGATAAGGGGGGTTGCGGCCAACCTCGCATCGGGGGGCAAGATGTTCCAGAGGGCAGGAGCAACAGCAGAGAAGGCCCTCCTCCTGGACCCCACCAGCCGAAATTATCAGGCTGACGGGACTCACAGCAGGCCTCCCCTGCCGGCACGAGTGGGATGGGCCAATCCCAGTGGGGTGAGACGGTCCCTGAAGTAACCTGGACCCGTGCATGAAGCGCTTTAAAGGGGATCACCAACACCTTGAATTACACCCGGAAGCAGACTGGTAACCAATGCAGCTTGCAGAGCAGTGGTGTGACTGGGGCCATTCTTGGGGGCCCCCCAAAACTACCTGTGCTGCCTCACTCTGCACCAGCTGCAGCTTCCAAACGCACTTCAAGGATAGCCTCATGTGGAGCACATTACAGTAGTCCAGTCGTGAGATGACTAGGGACTGAACGACTGAGTGAACACACATGCAACTTATAAAGGCAAAAACAAATACAGTTAGTTCTTGACCTAGGACCCACCATTGGGACTGGAATTTTGATTGCTAAGTGATGTGTTTGTTAAGCCAGGGGTCCCGAAGCCCCGTTCCATGGACCAGTACCGAGCCGCGGCATGCCAGCAACCGGGTCGCACAAACAAGCAAAGCCCTATCCGCGATATGCAGGCATTACACAAAACCACGCCCCCTCCGGCCCACGGAAAAACCTCTCTCCATGGAACTGGTCCCTGGTGCCCAAAAGGTTGGGGACCTCTGTGTTAAGCGAGTCGTTACGTGACTGAACCCAATTTTACAATCATTTTTACCACAATTGTTAGGAGAACCACAGTGATCGTTAAGCAAATCATGTGATCATTAGGTGATTCGTGTGGTCGTTAAGCAAATCCTTCTCCCGCAATTGACTTTGCTTGATGGAAGTCGGCTGGAAAGGTTGCAAATTGCGATCCTGTGACCATAAAACACGGCAACTGTCGTAAGTGTGAGCCGCTTGCCAAGCCTCTGAATTGCGATGACTTGACCGTGGGGGTGGTGAAATGGTCATAACTTCCAAGGATGAGTCATAAGTTACTTTTTCCAAGGCCTTTGTAACTTCAAACCATTGTTAATGAATAATTGTAAGCTAAGGGCTACCTCTAAGGGCCACTGAGGTCCTACAGTTGTTAAGGACAATCTGACAATGAATATTATGCTTCATTTGGTCCTCAGATGAAAGTGAGCAGCTAATGACTGGTGAAATCACAGCAGGATTCCTAATTGTCAGGGAACAGGATTCCGATCTCTGTTTAATTCTTTAGTCTTACAATGATTGCCCAAAATATACAGAACATGCACACATGGGCAACATGTTCAGCATGCTGAGGTGGTCCTTATTTATTCCATAAATCTTACTGAAAATTGTATTACTGCTATGTTTGCTTGGAATAGCCACACTGTGGAATTTTTAAACAAAGCTGTAGTTTCTTCAACTATAAGAAATGCAGAATGCCTGTCCTTGGAGATGTTATAGGTTTTCCAGAAATGGGGGTTGTGTCTGTGATGAACTTTTTTTTGCCCCTTTAAATCTACCACCATACTATTACTGCTACACCAGAATGATTATGAGCAGGAGATACTAACATTACCAAAAGGGTTCAACTCTGCAAAGGCTGACACTACACGAGTATTAACAGATACCACTTGGAATAATAAAAGAAATCAGTGAAAAAAGGGAGACCAGGAAGTGTAACGTTTTCACATCACGTCCATACTTTGTGAAGAAATGAAAACAAGTGAAAACAGACTGAATTAGCTGCATGGACAGCTAATTAATGAAAGCTCATGTTCTACTAGTGACTTCATGTGGTGTTTGGTGAATAATATATAGTGATATGCCAAAGAACAGCTTTGCCACTTTTGTTTCTGGCAGATCTCCTGTGTCTGTAACAATGCATGACATGTCAATAGTGTCATCAGCCTTGAGACAAGGAAAGCTACGTCTGTTAGGATTCTGAAATCCAATTGGAAAAGGTACAGGATCTCTGCCAGCAGACTGAGTCTTCAGCTGTGCTACCAAGAGGTCCCATGACCTCTTGGCACCTGAAGCATGTTCTCTTAACTCCATTTCACTTATGCACCACTGAACATTTGTTTGCAGAATGCTTGACTCTTGTTTTGAGAGCCGTGGGCTACAAATCACAGGATGGTAGCCAGAAGGAGAGGGGGGAAAACACGGCTATCATCATCTTCATCTTCATCATCATCATCATCACCATCATCCTTCTCCAACATTTGAAGAAGGACCTTCCTTATTGATCTCACAATCTCTTGAGGATTCTTAAACCTCTGTGATCCAGTAGCCCAGTCTCCCCGGTGTGTGGTAATACAATTCCCATCATGCCATAGCCAGCATGGACAATGGAGTGTGTGGGAGTTGTATTCCAAGATCTCAGGAGGCCATGAAGTGGTGCCCTCATAGGTAAGGTTGTACCACATCTTACAAATTTTTCCTTTACTCCATGGGCTCCATGGCCAGCTTTATCTCACCTCCTTCCTTCCAGTTGTCTGCAGATGCTCTGTTTTTGGTCTCTGTGATGTCTTTGTGGGAGACTAGAAAAAGGGCCACTTCCCCCTTCTCATTCTTGATAGGCACCACATCCAAGAGACACCAGAAAGGGACACCTAAAAGATAAGAAGCCCTGTGAGATGATGATCTTGGTATGAGTGTCAGGGAATGATCTTCTCTACTACCATCCCCAACATCATCTTTTTCTGCTGCTCCAAACTCCTTCTGGAGACCTAGGAAATGGCAGGAAAGAAAAGAAGGTCAGCAACTTTTCACAGAAGGCTCAGTGCCAAAGATGTTGCTTTACTGAGCAAAGAGATTTGCAGCTCCCAGGTTCTGAAAATCCCAAATGGGGGGAGGGGGGGGTTGCCAGCTTTCCTCCTGCTTTCCTATACTTCCTGTACAAGCAAGGGCCATTCTATTCAGCCTGGCTTTTGATCATCAAGCTCAAGTGTGTTGTGCTGTGCTTAATGGGTGCTATATGTGTCCTTATGTGTTTTTAATATGATGGGTTGCACATCAAAGCCTTATTAGCTGACTGGTGGTGAGCTTTAATCATAATCATAAATGTGGCTGCGTGAGCAGTTTTGAGCACACCAAGGGCTGCACATGTAATACCTCTGCTGCGTGAGCTGCATTGAGTTGCTTCTGGGTCCAGTTCAAGGTGTTGGTTATCAACTTTAAAGCCTCTTCATGGCATGAGACCAGGCTACCTGAAAAACTATCTTGTCCCAATTACATTGGCCCAGATAGGCAAAGAGGATAAGTTACAGACTTGTCAGCTCAAAAATTTTGACTGACAGGGTCTAGGAAAAAAAGTTTTCTCTGTTGTGGCCTCTGCCCTATGGAACATCTTGCCCCCTAAGGCGAGGCTGCCCCCCACTCTTCTGGCCTTTTGGAACTGGCATGGAAGTCTAATAAAGGTGGTTTATTGAGGGTGGTTGATGGTTTGAGGGTGCTTCTTCCCTCTTTTTAACTCTGTTTTTTTAACTGTGCCCTTTTATATGGTTTTATAGTTTTTAATCTGTAAACCTTTCACTCAGATAGCGAAATAGGCGGGAATATAAATTTAATGAATAAAATAAAATTGCATTTTTATCTCTAGTTCTATTGTTAGTTGCATTACGACCTGGTTTGATGAGAAGAAAAGCAGGAATTGAAGCAAAGAATCAGCATTGAAACTGGCGGAAATTCATAGAAATAATTCTGGTTTCATTTCTGCTGAGTTTTATGGACGCTGAACTAGAAAAGAAAAATGGGAAATTAATACTATGTGGATACTGTGGCAAGATTACTGAATGCACAAAGAAGAATAACGAAATGCCCACGGTAGAAGATTGGATTATAAAATCGATGGAGCATATAGAAATGGCAAAGCTAACCAATTTGGTCAGGGAAAAACAAGAAAGACTTAAAAAAAAAAAAAAAGAAGAAGTCTGGAATCCTTAAAAGGACTTTTTGTTGAAATAAGGAAAGACTGAACTGATGATTTATGGATTTGGGGGTTGAAAGGGTTAAAGAGAAGAAGAAAGACTAAGATAGCAATTATTTGGTAGAAAAAGGTAGAAGTCATAATGAGGCTCCCTTTTTATAACCTCCCCCCCTCTTTTTCCTCTGTTCTCTTTTTGTACCTTTTTCACTTATCATTTTTCTTTTATTTACTGTGCACCTTTTTCTAAATTTTACTGCCTTTAATCTCTTAATTTAATAAACTATTAAGTCTATAAATTTAATAAAACGTGTGTTTGTGGATGGGCGTGAATATAAACGGACCCATTGTGGTTATGCATGTTTATTAGTACGGTGACGTCCACGGTCCACCCGCTGCCCCAGTGCTGGTATCTGCTTCTTACTGTTATTGAAAAAACTTCTCTATATCTGTTGGCCTCCTTTACTCACTGGGTACAGAATTGTTATTCCACAACATGGCACTCGCCATCTGCTCTTAAAACATCTTTGGTGTTCACGCAGAAGTGGGAGGGGTGGTGTGAACAAATCTCAGCGTGCATGTAGGTGTGTGACTCTGGGCATTCCTAAGCATGCTAAATAAAACAGCAGTCTTTTTTCCAACCGCTTCCTCCTTGGCAATGGCGAGAGTCACAGATCAAGGATATATATAGGGGAGACAGACAATTCAACCCAGGCTGCTGGTTTTGGGGTGCGGTGGCTGCCTTTGAGCCCCACACACTTTCAACTGAAACAAAAACCAGGGAAGCAGGGGAAGCTCTGGAAAGCTGCTCCTGTTCATGCCGGACGTGAAGAAATGAGTTGATCTAAGGCCACATCCAATGTTCTTCACACTTGAAATGCTTCTGGAAGGACCTCTGCTGTAAGAGATAGGTCCAGAGAGAAAAGACAACAAGAGCACTGCAGTTTTCACAGTTGTGTAGGACAGGGAAGCAGAGCGACGCAACTTGCTTAGCCAGCCCAAGCCACTAACATTCGCTTGCTGGATATTACTAAAGATTTTCTTTTCTAGCTAATTTTCTCTCAAGCATTATTCATAACACACACATATACACACACGGAGAGAGAAAGAGAGAGAGAGAGAGACGGGGGGGGGGCAGGCAGGTAGACAGGCAGACTCACTTTCTACAGTATCTATTTCAACGTCCATTTTCCCCTCCCTGGTACAAACCCTCCCCCAATGGCTCCTTTGCAATTCAAAGTATGTTCTCAGAAACTGGACTCACCGCTTTTCCTGTAGAGGATGAGCTCAGCTTTAAATTCCTTGTGCTCATCAAGGGCTTTGCGGATCTGGGTGCGCACCAGCTCACTGGTGTCAGGCCCATAGAGGAAGTTGCAGGCACAGCAACGTTGCATGACCTCAGCCCGGGAGAAGCCGGTCAGTTCACAGAAGCCATCAGAACAGTACACCACAGGGAAGGCTCCCCGGACTTGGGCATTGCCCAGGACAAAATTACTGTCTGAAGAGAAAAAGGAAAGAAGCAATGATCACTGGCCTGGCTTGGCAAGAGTGGAAATCCTAGGATCCATCCGAGCTACTTCAGAGAAAATCACTTAGCCGACATGGTACCCAATAAATGAGTTGCTCTACAGCCAGGTTTCCCAACCTTGGCAACTTTAAGACATGTGGACTTCAACTCCCAGAATTCCCCAGCCAGCATAGGGAATGGCTGGCTAAAGGAATTCTGGGAATTGAAGTCCATGTGTTCTAAAGTTGCCAGGATTGGGAAACCTTGTTCTATAGCTTTCATCTTTGAAACACCAAAATTTCAGGACTCTTACCTAAATGTTGATATTGAATTGTCACTATTGAAAAGCAATGGTGGACTTTATTCACTAAGACACATGACAGTCAATGCTTTAATTAATTATGACTACCCTGTAAAATTTTTGAAAGGTCTATCTTGAAGCACATGTTGCCGTTACCAGCCATGATTAGGATTGACATCTTAGCCAGTAATCTTATATATACACTTAGGAGTAAGTCCCATTGAAATCAACACGATTTAATTTTAGATTATATATTCTTAGATTTACCGTAGATTATAGATTTACTTAGCTTTAGATATTAGATTCCACCATATATTACATTTCTTAGTTTTCCAGGATATCTGTAACCACACTACATATTTATTAATGATAACTGCTGTTAGCATAATGTTTACAGTTTAAAACAACTGCTACTACTGAACACAATCATCCACCAGGATTGGGATGACAGAAGGTAAGAACCTTATTTAACTGCTTTCATTGTGATCCTGATGAACATTTTATCCATCTCCCCCAAACTGCAATCAGCTGGAAGAAATATTTTCTCTCATGGCTAGACATTGCCTCCAATATGGTAAAAAAATAACAATAGCAAAAGAGATGCCATTCTTAAGGCTTATGTACATCATTTCCTCATAGCAACTTATAGTGTCTTCTAGAGCAGGGCTTTTCAACCTTTTCACCGATTGTACCACTTTTAGGATATGGCAATATTCGAGTACCACCTAGCAAGGTGTCAAAAACTTGATGACCAAAAAAAAAACCCTGTTAAAGTTGCAATTGCACTGAAATGACTTATGACCATTTTTCACACTTATGACCATTGCAGCATGCCCAGGGTCATGTGATTTATATTTGGATGTTTGGCAACTGATTCATATTTATGATGGTCACAGTGTCCCAGGGTCATGTGATCCCCTTTTGCTACCTTTTGACAAGTAAAGTCAATGGCAGGGCTGCTGGTGGCCAAGTGCTAAGGCGGGACTTCCCTCCCTCCTTCCCTGCCTCCCTCTTTCTCATGCCCACCTCCTTCTGAAGGAACAATTTGAACCCCCCCCCATATTTTCTCTCTTCCATATATTCATCAAACAAGGAAAAGTCTCCAGAGACAGAAAAGACAAACTGCTGAGTGAACTAGCTTAAAAAGGCACATTCCCCTTTAAGAATTAGCTACTGGCTAGAAAGGAAAGTAAGGAGCCAGCAACTGGCACTTAAGGAAGAAAAAAAAATGTAGTAAGTATTGGCTGCCGGCTAAGGTAGCCTCCCCAAATGGCTCCATTCATAAGTAAAGGAATCTACAGGCAAAATCCATTCAGGAGAAAAATACTTCAAAATCCCTTGCAGCAAAACTTACAGCTAACAATAGCAGAGCAATAGAAGCTAACAGGAGACATCAGCTAAATAGATATTGCCAAACACTCCTTAAGAACACAAAGCCCATATTGCACAAATCCCAGAACTTCAAAGTTACAAAACCACATAAGAATCCTTCCACTCTCCATCTCCCTCCCTCCCTCCTCTGTGCCTCACCTCCAGCCATTGCTGCCTTTTTTTCATTCCTCTTGGAGGGCGACCCTCCCCCCTGCATTTCTTGCCTGTTTGCTGCTGCCAGCACAGGTGGCTGCCACAGCAGTTGTAGATTGCTCATGGCCGGCTGGCCTGCTTGATCTCCTCTCCTCTCCCCACACCCTCCTCCTCCTCCTCCTCCTTCTTCTTCTTTCCCTTCGGTGCAGCTAGAGCTGACTCTGCTGCCTCCCAAGGCTGCTGCTCTCTCCCCCCCCCAAACTGCTTCCTTTTATAGCCTCTCCTATCTCCGCCCCTCCTCCTCCTTTCTCATGGGGGAGGGTGAGCCAGAAGTGAGCCTGGGGCCTTTGCAGCTCCAGAGGACTCTCTCACTGTAAGTCTTTGCCTGCGCTGGCTCATTCCCTCCCCCACTACACTTGGTTAGTCAGGGCTGCGTACCACCTGCCACTTGTTAATGTACCACAAGTGGTACGCGTACCACCGGTTGAAAAGCCCTGTTCTAGAGTCATCCAATCACTGCTTTGTCAAAATAGCAGTAATAAAAACAAGATTCATGTAACTCCAACAATGGCTGAATGTTCCTAAGAAATTGGTTGAAGTCACCAGCAGGGAAATTACCACTATTGTATATGCATACTTTGTTTATTCAATGGTTTATTAGCCTTCTAGTATCGTCCTGATGTCCTTTGGACCATTAAAACCACGAACTGCTAGCAAGGGAGCCAACATATCTGTGCTGTAGGACTGTAGTTCCTTCACATCTCAACAGCACTAGCTAGGGATAGGGTTGCTTCCTTTACTGCTAATGAATCAGCCTGACTTTGTAAAGTGGGATTCAGATAACAGGTTATGATAGGAAGGAAGGATAAAGATGACTATGAGGTCTTTGGTGTTCCCTGAGGTTGGTGGTTTTCTTGCAGATGTTTCATTACTAAACCAGGTAACATTATCAGTGACAGGATAGGAAATACTGGAATGCATATCTGATTGAAATGTATGGAAATAATAGAAGTAGCAGCGTGTGGATACTTTTGAGGGCAGACGAAGATAAGGAGGTAGATTGTAATCCATGATAGTCTATGACATATTAAATTTGTTAGCCTTTCAAATGCACAAAGCTCCGATAAAGGCTTTGCTGGGGATTATTTATTTATTTGCATCCTTCATTATTTTTTACAAATAACTCAAGATGGCAGACATATCTAACATACCTCTTCCTCCTATTTTTCCCACCACAACAATCCTGCAAGGTGAATTGGGCCGAGAGAGACTGACTGGCCCAAAATCACTCAGCTGGCTTTCATGGCTAAGATGGGACTAGAACTCACGGTCTCCCAGTTTCTGGCCTGGTGCCTTCACCACTAGACCACTCTGGCTGAGGTACGGATTAGGAACACAACTCTCCAAGAAGACTGGCCATCAGCTGCAAACTGGGAAGAAATGGGAAGAGGGACACAGACAAGCCATGGACTAGAGTTGGGATCTCAGGATGCCCTAGATGCCTTATTCCCCAGATGCCTCACAGGGAGGGAGCGAAGCCACATTCTCAATTTCTTCCCCACTCTCTTCCCAGGAGTTGGCACCATCTGGTACATCTCCAGCTTCTGACTATTTTTACCCTGTTTGTTCTGTGCAGAGCTTAGTCATCGCCTACAGCAGCTGGACTCAAACCCCCAACTTCTCACCAGGCAGAAAAAGCCAAAGCCCATCCCCAGCCCTGCCTGATCCATTTGCATGGATTTGCCTAGGAAAAACAGAGTTCCGATAACACAGAGATGCTGCAGGGACATTTTCATATCCAGAGAAGAAAAAGGGAAACAACCCAATTGGTCCAGAGAAGAAGAGTGGAGAGAGAAGGAGATGATGCAGAAGAGTGTAATCTAGCGCAGAGGTCCCCAACCTTTTGGGCACCAGGGACCGGCTCTGTGGAGAGAGGTTTTTCCACAGACCGGAGGGTGTGTGGTTTCGTGTGCTGCCTGCATCTCGCGGATGGGGCTTTGCTTGTTTGTGTGGCCCAGTTTCTGACATGCCACGGCCCAGTTGCTGGCATGCCATGACCCAGTGCTGGTCCACGGACCAGGGGTCGGGGACCCCTAATCTAGCAGCTAAAGGAGGATAGGGGAAAGGAGGAGAGTTCCTAGTTTTAGGATTCCTTAGAAATTCCATGAAAGTTGGACACATGGACGCCCTTCCTGATTATACCTGAAACCTAACAACAAATACTTCCAATTGTCTAACTAACAACTGGTTGAAATTGCAGTCAACATTAAAATGATCCCAAAAGCCATGACACAAGGAAGACACAGAGGGTTTGCATCTTATGAATGGAAGATAACGAATGTTCAGGTATAAGCAAAACAAATTTATTACGTTTGTTAGATTGAAAGAGTACTGAAAACCATCTCTAAAGTAGCAGACAAAGAGAGTTGATCACAGAATTGTGCTGGTGCCATAATCAGAATATCTCATTTGCATAAACACACTTTTTAGTGTGCAAGGGCCAGGAGTCCAGTCCTCATGGAGAACTTTATATAGAGTCCCCTAACCTCCAACAAAACTCTTTTTACTCATGAAAAAAAAAATCCCCCCCGAATAAAAAGATCTCAAGGACGAAGGAAGGTTTTACAATCTTTTCTCCTAACCAGGAAAAATTACAGGGAAAAATGTTTGAGAAGACAGGGCCTGGAAGGAAAAAACGGTGGCCTTCTTCTTCTAGCTTATGGAAGATGGGCGGCATATAAATTTAATTTATTGTTCTAGCTTATAGCGAGGTGGGCAGTATATAAATTTAATAAATAAATAAATAAAAATAAATAGAAAATCTTGGAGCGCCAACAAGTTGCCCAGGGCCATTTAATACATCCACAAGTGGCCCTAGATTGCTTTCAGAACTAGATTGCTGAAGAGCGGGAAAAATCTTTCAAAGCATGAATATTAAGTGTGGGAAAGTGTAACCTGGATTGTATTTGCATATATCTATGACTAAAAAGTGTAGAAGAATGATTTAAAACAGGATTAAAACAAGAATCTACCAAAACAGAAATCGATTGAATCAGAACGTCCCATTTTGAGAATTGTTATCAAAATCAAAATCTTTGTGCTACAAAAAGGAAAAGAATCTGCCAGACAAACTCAAAGTGTTTTTTTTAGCATTTTACTTCCCATTCAATTCTGAGTAACCAATTATTTCTAAAGACTGCTTCCTGCAAAATATTTTGAAATAGAATATTATCTGTAAGTTTTGACTATTGTTTCTAAAATAGTGGCTCTTGAGACACTTGTGAAGTGGAAAGATCCATTCAAGCTGCCACCGTTAAAGCAATAGTCAGAACCTTGCACGTATAACAAAATACTGCATTTTCAAAACAGAGAACTTGAAGAGAGCTTTGTTTTAAATGACATATTTTCAGCTAATTGTCTAAACATTGAGAGGCGCAGCTGGCTTCACCGTTAAAAATTCAGTAGTAACAAATGCATCGAAGACCCAATAAATTCCATTCCAAAAAAACTTGCATCTCTGTGGCTCAAAGCCAGATTTGTCAGACCTAAACAGTCCACCCACCCTTTCTCCAAAAACAGCTCACTGTTCCTCTCTTTAAAAAAACCTGGGTTCATCTCACTCCCTTTCTCTTTTGCCCAATCAGTACAGAAGTTATCGGGATGTTTGTCAAAATCTCAGCCTTTCCTTCTCCTTCACATCAAAGGGAGGACTGGTGTCCAAACCTGTAGGGAAGACAGTCTTTCAACCCGCAAGAGAAATTGTGTATGGGTACCAAGGCAATGTGACACCAGGGAAATACCCCTGTAACTAGTGGTGACGCAGTGCAACTGAACTGTTTTCAGAAATACACATGTGAAGCTGGGAGTGGTAAAACCTCCTCCAAAAAAATAAAATAAGTCCTACAACTACAGGCCAAAATTCTACAGACTTAAACTGGGTTGAAATAGTGACCTTGTGCCAGCTGGGAACTATAGTGCTATGTATGGAGTGTGTCAACGCTGCTAACATCGGATGTTTTTGCATTGACAACAGATGGAAATGTAGCCATCTTTTACCTTTTGCTTTTAGAGTTAGATGATGCTGGGAGGGGGGATGTGAAGGAGAGTCCAGCTAGACATAACAACACTAAACCTAGCGTGAGAAACAAGGTTATTGTAACCAGAGCTGATAAGGAACTGGCGGGCTGGAGAACTGGAGAGGAAGCCCTTGCTTCAACCTAATTGGGGAATGTGATTTATGACCGTTAATTGGAGGAGGGAATTGTGCTTTGATACTATGTGCTTGGGGAAGGGGAATTCAGTTTTTGGCTTCGATTATGCAGTGCCGATATTATGCTACTCAAAATAAAGATTCTTTAAGGTAAACAATGCCTCGACATTCTTTTGAAGAGTTTCATCTGTCGGAACTATGACAGAGTGCCTGTTAAGAATGCCCCTACATTTTCATCATCAGAACTACAACACCCAGGATTCTTCAGGGAGAACACTGATGGGTCAACTGGTAGAGGTAGAGTAGATAGCAACTCTTGAACACAATTATCCATGAAATGGAAGTGTCCCCAAGGACTGGGGTGATTTTCAGGTTAAGCTGATGTTCTTGCTTCATTGGTTGCAGTTTCAAATGAGGTAGGCAAAGGCATCAGCCTCTTAGAGTGAGTGAGATCAGGATTAAATAGCTCCTTTACTAAGGAGTCAGATGGCACAATTGATATGGAAGATACTGAATTAGAATCTGATGGCTGAATAGTTGGGGGGGGGGGGAGAAAAACCTTTGATTCCAGCATCCTCATCTTAACAGTTTCTCCTCCGATACCAAACTACTGTAAGGGATTATCTTCACATCCTGCTTACTATGACACAACTCTTTATTAACCTTTTGTCCTTGTGACATCACCATTTCATTTCCCAGCTCACAGCTGAGACAGCCCAAAGTAATTTTTAATGTTCTAGTTTGGCAGCTGCGGTTTCTCTCTTTTCCCAACACAAAACTTCCCATCAGGTCAATCCAGGGTGCCTTGAAAAGCAATCTGCTTAACTCCCACTGACCCAGCATGTCTGCTGTATAAATGCCTCTCCCCTTCCAGTTATTGGGGGCCCTCTGCTTCTCTATTCATTTGGTTTTGGCTGATCTACAGAATACAGAATGACAGAGTTGGAAGGGACCTTGGAGGTCTTCTAGTCCAGGGCTTTTCAACCTTTTCACAGATTGTACCACTTTTATGACATGACAATATTCGAGTACCACCAGTGCTTAGCAAGGTGCCAAAAACCTGATGATTAAAAAAAAAAGGGGGGGGGAGATTTGGGGCTTTGCTAATTAGATTCATTTGTTGTTATAGAAATGGCTAGTTTATAATATTATGGAAAAGTAAAAAGTTGAGGTTCAATGTTAATGCTTCCTTCTACTGCAACAGAGGAAGTCAGAAGTCAATGCCTTTTCTTTTTCCCTTCTCCCCCTGACTTTCCCTTTTTCTCTCACCCTTCGCTTGCAAAAGCCCCTCACTCACTCTCTCATTCACTCATACTTTGCTCACAAAGACCGTCCGCTGTCTCACTCACTCACACTTTGATCACAAAAGCCCCTCACTTGCTCTTTCACTCACTCACACTTTGCTCGCAAAAGGCCCTCACTCTCTCACTCACACACTCACACTTTGCTCACAAAGGCCGTCCACTCACTCACTCACACTTTGCTCGCAAAAGGCCCACTCTCTCACTCACACACTCACACTTTGCTCACAAAGGCCGTCCACTCACTCACTCACTTTGCTCACAAAAGCCCCTCGCTCTCTCATTTACTCACTCACACTTTGCTTGCAAAAGCCTCTCGCTCGCTCGCTCACTCACTCACTCACTCACACTTTGCTTGCAAAAGGCCCTCACTCTCTCACTCACACACTCACACTTTGCTCACAAAGGCCGTCCACTCACTCACTCACTTTGCTCGCAAAAGCCCCTCGCTCTCTCATTTACTCACTCACACTTTGCTTGCAAAAGCCTCTCGCTCGCTCACTCACTCACTCACTCACACTTTGCTCGCAAAAGGCCCTCACTCTCTCACTCACACACTCACACTTTGCTCACAAAGGCCATCCACTCACTCACTCACACTTTGCTCGCAAAAGCCCCTCACTCTCACTCACTCACACTTTGCTCACAAAGGCCGTCCACTCACTCACTCACACTTTGCTCACAAAAGCCCCTCGCTCTCTCACTCACTCACTACACACTGCTCGCAAAAGGCCAACACTCTCTCACTCACTAACACTTTGCTCACAAAGTCCGTCCACTCTCACTCACTTTGCTCACAAAAGCCCCTAGCTCTCTCATTACTCACTCACACTTTGCTCGCAAAAGCCTCTCGCCGCTCGCTCACTCACTCACCACTCACACTTGCTTGCAAAAGGCTCACTCTCTCACTCACACACTCACACTTGCTCACAAAGGCCGTCCACTCACTCACTCACTTTGCTCGCAAAAGCCCCTCGCTCTCTCATTTACTCACCACACTTTGCTTGCAAAAGCTCTCGCTCGCTCATTCACTCACCTTTGCTTCACTCTCTCACTCACACTCAACTCACAAAGGCCATCACTCACCCACTCACACTTTGCTCGCAAAAGCCCCTCACTCTCTCACTCACAACTTTGCTCAAAAGGGCCCACTCACTCACTCACACTTTGCTCACAAAAGCCCCTCGCTCTACCACTCACTCACTCACTCACTCACTTTGCTCGCAAAAGCCCCTTGCTCTCTCATTTACTCACTCACACTTTGCTTGCAAAAGCCTCTCGCTCGCTCACTCACTCACTCACTCACTCACTCACACTTTGCTCGCAAAAGGCCCTCACTCTCTCACTCACACACTCACACTTTGCTCACAAAGGCCGTCCACTCACTCACTCACACTTTGCTCGCAAAAGCCCCTCACTCTCACTCACTCACTCACACTTTGCTCACAAAGGCCGTCCACTCACTCACTCACACTTTGCTCACAAAAGCCCCTCGCTCTCTCACTCACTCACTCACTCACTCACTCACTCACTCACTCACTTTGCTCGCAAAAGCCCCTTGCTCTCTCATTTACTCACTCACACTTTGCTTGCAAAAGCCTCTCGCTCGCTCACTCACTCACTCACTCACTCACTCACACTTTGCTCACAAAGGCCATCCACTCACTCACTCACACTTTGCTCGCAAAAGCCCCTCACTCTCACTCACTCACTCACACTTTGCTCGCAAAAGGCCCTCACTCTCTCACTCACACACTCACACTTTGCTCACAAAGGCCGTCCACTCACTCACTCACACTTTGCTCGCAAAAGCCCCTCACTCTCACTCACTCACTCACACTTTGCTCACAAAGGCCGTCCACTCACTCACTCACACTTTGCTCACAAAAGCCCCTCGCTCTCTCACTCACACACTCACACTTTGCTCACAAAGGCCGTCCACTCACTCACTCACACTTTGCTCGCAAAAGGCCCTCACTCTCTCACTCACACACTCACACTTTGCTCACAAAGGCCGTCCACTCACTCACTCACTTTGCTCACAAAAGCCCCTCGCTCTCTCATTTACTCACTCACACTTTGCTTGCAAAAGCCTCTCGCTCGCTCGCTCACTCACTCACTCACTCACACTTTGCTTGCAAAAGGCCCTCACTCTCTCACTCACACACTCACACTTTGCTCACAAAGGCCGTCCACTCACTCACTCACTTTGCTCGCAAAAGCCCCTCGCTCTCTCATTTACTCACTCACACTTTGCTTGCAAAAGCCTCTCGCTCGCTCACTCACTCACTCACTCACACTTTGCTCGCAAAAGGCCCTCACTCTCTCACTCACACACTCACACTTTGCTCACAAAGGCCATCCACTCACTCACTCACACTTTGCTCGCAAAAGCCCCTCACTCTCACTCACTCACACTTTGCTCACAAAGGCCGTCCACTCACTCACTCACACTTTGCTCACAAAAGCCCCTCGCTCTCTCACTCACTCACTCACTTTGCTCGCAAAAGCTTGCTCTCTCATTTACTCACTCACACTCTTGCAAAAGCCTCTCGCCGCTCACTCACTCACTCACACTTTGCTCGCACCCTCACTCTCTCACTCACACACTCACACTTTGCTCACAAAGGCCGTCCACTCACTCACTCACACTTTGCTCGCAAAAGCCCCTCACTCTCACTCACTCACTCACACTTTGCTCACAAAAGCCCCTCGCTCTCTCACTCACTCACTCACTCACTCACTCACTCACTCACTCACTTTGCTCGCAAAAGCCCCTTGCTCTCTCATTTACTCACTCACACTTTGCTTGCAAAAGCCTCTCGCTCGCTCACTCACTCACTCACTCACTCACTCACACTTTGCTCGCAAAAGGCCCTCACTCTCTCACTCACACACTCACACTTTGCTCACAAAGGCCGTCCACTCACTCACTCACACTTTGCTCGCAAAAGCCCCTCACTCTCACTCACTCACTCACACTTTGCTCACAAAGGCCGTCCACTCACTCACTCACACTTTGCTCACAAAAGCCCCTCGCTCTCTCACTCACTCACTCACTCACTCACTCACTTTGCTCGCAAAAGCCCCTTGCTCTCTCATTTACTCACTCACACTTTGCTTGTAAAAGCCTCTCGCTCACTCACTCACTCACTCACTCACTCACTCACTCACTCACTCACACTTTGCTGGCAAAAGTCCCTCACTCTCTCACTCACCCTTCCCTCGCAAAGGCTGCTCTCTCCTCACCACTTCCCTAACAAAAGCCTCTTCTCTTCTCTCTTTCTCCATGTGTTTTTTTCCCTCTCCCTCTCCTGCCAAAACCTGCTCCTTTTATACAGTAGCTTCTCCTCTCCCTGCCCTCCTCCTCCTCCTTTTCTCTTCCGGGTGCGCCGGAAGCTCCAATCAGCATGGAGCCACACGCGCAGATCCTGGGGCTTCTGCTGAGCCCTGCAGCTCTAGCTGGTCTCCTCCAAGCCTGTGCAGCACCGCTTTAGCTCATTCCCTCACCCGCTACACTTGGCTAGGGGTTGCATACCACCGATTGAAAAGCCCTGTTCTAGTCTAACCCCCTGCTCAAGCAGGAGATCCTATAACAGTGATGGCGAACCTTTTAGAGACTGAGTGCCCCAAAACTGCCCCGCCCCCATCTCACTCTGCCCCCGTCCCACCCGCTCCATCCCCCGCTCCACCTGCTCCACCCCTGCTCTGCCCCACCCCACCCGCCCGCAGGGCCACCCACCGCCTCCACGGCCCACCACAGCAGATCGCCCAGGCAGCCCTGCAGCGCCATGGTGGCCACGCCCTCCACCCACGCCCTGCAGCAGCATCTGGGGCATGAGGGCGGAGTCTTGTCCGTGCTGCCCGGCTGCTATGTGCTTGGCTGCGCTGCTCTGTGTGGGCCACGCCCGGGGGCGACTCTCCTCTGGGGGGGCTGCTGGTGAGGAGGGGGACATGGGGGAGGTGGGGCTGGGGCGATGGCACGCGTGCCCACAGAGAGAGCTCTGAGTGCCACCTCTGGCACACGTGCCATAGGTTCGCCACCACTGCCCTATAACATGACAGTGGTGAGGCCCCACAACCTCTGCAGGCAAGCCATAACAAGAGACCCAATAGCAGTAGCACTTTCTCATTTTATATTTCAAATCAGTTCTTCCACTTACTCTGACAGATTTTGGTGGAGGAAGTCTCATTTGACATAACATTGATTTAGTAACACAGATTCTGACATTACTGTATAAAATAAGGGTGGCTATTGAACATGACATTTTAAAAAATATTAATTTTATAAAAAGAGTTCTAATGCAGCAAACCTTAAGTCCACGTATTGTCCTGTCTCCAAGGAATTTGGTTCTCGGGAAGATTATTACTGTATAAAATCCTCTGCTCTCCCCTGAGTCCTGATAGACAATTCATGGGTACAATCTATACAGAAAAACTCCTACAAGATTGGGATATCTTTCAGTTTGTCTCTCAGATGTTTTCTTAACATAATTATCTCTCTATGTAAGTCATTTTAAGGGAAGAAAAAGCTGGCAAGGTGGCTTAAAAATAGTCACACAGGCCTAACATTCACAATGCAAGTGAAACATTTAGAAAGCAATTCAAAGTACTTTAAAATGGAACTCCCTTGGGTAAAACATCTATTTGCTCTTTCTTTCAGTTTTCTATAGTAGTCTTATTTAGCAGAAGTGAATCTTGAGATCTCAGAAATTGTGCGACTAAATTTATATCTGCAGCCCATATATAAGGAGACATGCTTAATTTTTTTCCATAGGAATTTAAAGCAAAGTAAGTTTGGCAATTGCAGTGTATTGATGGTAAAAGTAAGTTTCTGACAAATGGCCAAGTCTGCTTGGGAAGAACGAAGCTGTTATTACAGGTCGTCCTCAACTTACAACCATTCGTTTAGCAACCATTTAAAATGATGATATCAATGAAACAATAGCAATAGCACTTAGACTTATACACCACTTCATATTGCTTTACAGCCCTCTCTGAGCAGTTTACAGAGTCAGCCTATTGCCCCCAACAATCTGAGTCCTCATTTTACTGACCTTGGAAGGATGGAAGGCTGAGTCAACCTTGAGCCGGTCAGGATCGAACTCCTGACAGTGGGCAGAGTTAGCCTGAAATATTACATTCTAACCACTGTGCCGCCATGGTGACTTACAACCTATCCTCTCACAATCATTGCTGCTTCCCCATAATCATGTGATCAAAACTTGGGTGCTTGGCAACTGGCATGTATTTAGGATGGTCGCAGTGTCTGAGGGTCGAGTGATCCCCAATTGTGATCTTCTCAGCTGGCTTCTGACATGTATAGTCAATGGAAGTTGCTGGATTTGCTTAACGACTGCATGACTCACTTAACAATTGTAGTGTTTTGCTTACCCGTGGCAAAAATTATTATAAAATTGGCACAACTCATTTAACAATTGCCTTGCTTAGCAATGAAAATTCTGTCCTAATTGTGGTCATAAGTTAAAGACTACCCTGAGCCTAATATAATAATAAAGATGTGGAGACTCTGGAAAGAGTGCAGAAAAGAGCCACAAAGATGATTAGGCGGCTGGAGGCTAAAACATATGAAGAACGGTTGCTGGAATTGGGTATGTTCAGTCTAGTGAAAAGAAGGACTTAGGAGAGACACGATAGCAGTGTTCCAATATCTGAAGGGCTGCCACAAAGAAGAGGGAGTCAAGCTATTCTCCAAGGCGCCTGAAGGCAGGACAAGAAGCAATGGATGGAAACTAATCAAGGAGAGAAGCAACCTAGAAC
Organism: Azemiops feae; assembly: GCA_023970755.1. Classification (NCBI taxonomy): domain Eukaryota; kingdom Metazoa; phylum Chordata; class Lepidosauria; order Squamata; family Viperidae; genus Azemiops; species Azemiops feae. The sequence continues at coordinate 936,409 of JALGBA010003859.1, read as the reverse complement.
TAAGGAGAAACTTCCTGATCGTTAGAACAATTAATCAGTGGAACAACCTGCCTCCAGAAGTTGTAAATGCTTCACCACTGGAGGCTTTTAAGAAGAGATTGGACAGCCATTTGTCTGAAATGGTATAGGGTCTCCTGCTTGGGCAGGGGGTTGGACTAGATTCTAGAAGACGTCCAAGGTCCCTTCCAACTCTGTTATTCTGAAATTCTGAAATCTAAATTCTGAAATTTCCTCTTCTCCATTTCTCATTTCCATGATGTGGATTAAGGTTTAGGAATGATCTTCCCGATCATCTGAAGAAATGAAACTTATAGATAGAATAGCTTATGAAGACATGTACCATCAGTTACAAGGAACCTCCTAAAATATAGCCTCAAGTGGAGCTTCAAATAGAATTTAATTTGAACTGTAACTTACCAACAATCAGCCTCAAATCCATCATCCCAAGCTTTACATGGGGCCCATTATTACACGATTCCAGCCTGACAGTTTAATGCAACTTGGCTGCATTATTTATCCAAAGATGACTCCTCTCATCATCATTAAAAATATAGAATCAAAATTTATTCTACTGTATGTCCCAAGAGGCTGTTGTACTCCAGTTCCCAATAATCCAGCCATGAATGGAGATGATGAGAATAAATTCCAACAACACCCAGATAGCGATAAATTTCCCCTCTTGATTCAAAGGTTCTGTTAGCTGGGGGCTCAGCCAATTTTATCTCACCATCAACACCGCAGGAGACATGAGACTTGTTCAAGGTTGCACAGTAGGTTTTTATATTAATTAGGAAAAAATAACACATTTTTCAAATGTTTTGGATTACTAGTCCTGTAATTGCTCATCATTGTGCAGGCTAGCTGGAAGTAGTTGCCAGCCTCTTAGTTAGCAAAGGTGTGTTTTTTTCTCCCCCCCCCCCCCGGTCTCATTCTGAAACCTTTGTTGGCTGGAAGACTTTAACACCTCTAGGTTTCCCCAGAATGCATTTGCCTCCCTGATGATGTCATTTTTGGCTAGGGGATGTGGCCTCCAGATCCCAATTGCCTACCAGCTGGTTATATTCTCATCCAAACATCTACTTTTGGAAGGATCTACCAGCTTTCTGAGCAAACATTCCTGATCTCAAAATATGTACTACAGCGACTCACTTCTCTCCAAAATCCTGGATATCTCACCTCATATAGAAAATTCTCATTCTAAAGAACTCAAAAGTATGTATTCTTCACTCCATAGTCTAGTTAGTTCAATAAAAGCTATTGCCCAGCTGCTGCAAAACCACCTTTAGTGAAGATTATAGAGCTCCCTCAGAAATGTGTCTGTTTCAACAGTCACCTTGTGTCATCACTATCCTTAATGGCCTTCAGTTCAACATGGCAGCTTCATTAGGAGCCAAAGAGATTTCCCAAACAAGATACAAGTTACACTTTTCTCCCCCAAAACTCAGTGACAAGAAGAGCAGGAGAAAGCAGGATTCTAAAAATAGATTTTGCCAGGCGCTCATTTCAAGCTGGTTTCTGCCAGTTCAGCAATTTTGTAAATCACAGGAAAGTTCTAGGCATTTCGAGATTGTCAGAGAAATCAGACTGTTCCAGGGTTTTTTTAACGGATTGCATAGAATTCCTAAAGGATCCAGCCTTTTGTCAGAACATGAAGTCAAGTCCTTTCTGCTGGAAGATCATCCATGCTTTTCCACTTTTCTGGCTTTTGGTTCCAGGTACTCCGGCACATTCATAAAACATCAAAGCAAAAGCTGAAACCCAGACTTGCAGCCCCAACTGTGTAATGAGGACTTGCGCTTTGTGTATTATATTTCAGATATCCAGTCCAGTTATTTTCATTTTCTTTCTGCAATAACACACAGCTTATACTCCAAAACACACCAAGTAGAATGTTTTTAAAGGGCAGGGATATGCCAGAGCCAGCTTTTAGACCAATTACCCATAGATGAAACTTAAAATGTGTTAGTGAAAGGCTGATTTTTTAAAAAATCAATCTTTGTCCTTTGTCTACCGCAACCTTCTCATGCCATATACAGATAGTTCTCGATTTATGACCACAACTGAGCCCAAAATTCCTCTTGCTGAGTGAGACAGTTATTAGGTGAATTTTGCCCGTTTACAAACTTTCTTGACACAGTTGCTAAACGAATTGCTGCAGTTGTTAAGTTAGTAACACAATTGTTAAGTGAATCTGGCTTCCCCATTGATTCTGCTTGCCAGAAGTTCACAAAAGGTGATCACATGACCCTGGGACATGGCAACCGTCATAAATATGAACCAGTTGCCAAGCATCTGAATTTTGATCACGGCACTGTGGGGATGCTGCAATAATCACGTGAAAAACAGTCATAAGTGACTTTTTCCGGTTCCATTTTAACTTCAAACGGTCACTAAATGAACTGTTGTAAGTTGAGGACTACCTGTACATGTGCTAGAAAAGCCCTTCCAATAGCCCTTCTCCTGTCTGCATTGCAGTCCTTTCAGCAGTCCCAAGAAGGTTCCACACCCATTTGCACTCTGATTCAGGTGACTCTGAGGATACAGATACTGTGTTTCCCCAAAAATAAGACCAGGTCTTATTTTTATTTTTATTTTGCCTCCAAAAGACGCAACAAGTCTTATTTTCAAGGGGTGTCTTTTATACTCACCTCCGGCACTGACAACCCTGCCCAGCCAGCCCATGTCTTCTGACCGAAGGAGCAGCTTCATTCTGCAGCTGCATTCCGGCCTGCATTTTGCAGTCAGGCCTTTCTGGAAGGCGCATGCAGCCGAGTACCGAGCTATGGATTCAATCTGTAGCTCGGTTCTCAGCTGCAGTGGCCTTCCAGAAAGGCCTGTGACTGAGAAATGCAAGCCTGGCTGCAGAAGACGCCTCAGAAGAAGAAGTGGGCCAGCGAGGAGAGGCCTGGCTGCAAGGTGAGTGGGTGTGGGGCACGTGGGGCAGCTTCACCCCCCCCTCACCCTAGCTTGATTTTTAGGTGTGCGCCTCGCCCCAAAACTGGGGCTGTTTTTTGGGGTAGGGCTTATATTAGGCCCACCCCCAAAAATCAAGCTAGGGCTTATTTTCGGGGTATGCCTTACTTTCAGGGAAAGATGGGTAAATCCCCAAATGGCCTCAATGACTCTCAGAGTGCTAACAACCAGATGACTGCGAAGAATATACAGTACATCCTTCCATTCCCCACCAAACAGTTGGGGAAGAAGCTTCTTGGATGAGGAGTGAATTATATTTCCAAAGGAAAAAACCACGAAACTCCAGTTGCCTTTTAGAAAAAAAAATACTTTTAGGACAGCCCCTACCAAACCCCAACCAACATGACCCAACACCTGCTGCTGGAGAAGTCTGACCCAACTGTATACATTGGGGGGCTGATTGAGGTGTCAATAGCAATTAATTTTTCTGATCCTCAGTTGCCTTTATTTTTCTTGCCGATTCATTTATACGGTTCTACTGGGACCTGTTCTGCACGGTAGAAATCTTTCCCTCCTTTTGTGGAGGGGTTGTGGTTTTTTTTTTTGCATCAAAGTGGCACTGGGTAGAGAAAAGCCATTCCATCTGCTTTGCAACAGAAGTTCTAACATTACAAAAGACTGCTGCAGGCAACTACCTATAATTACCTACATGCTTAAGGCTGAAATGATAATCAGCGCATCAGATGAGGAAATAGTCTATAAATAGCTGTTCCTAGGCCATATCATGTACCCAAAGATCTTGCACTACACTCACAGGTTGCTTTAGTTCACTGACAGGGTTGATGTTGGTTTCTAATGTCCTCCCAAACCTGAACTTGTGCCAAGAAAAACCTGCAGTTTGCAACCTATGCGACTTACACTGATTAAGTGAAAGAGCAGCCACAAAAAGATGCTTGCTCCCGATAGTACGTTCCTCTTCTACCTATTAAAGGAAGGGGACAAGGAGGATGGAAATTCTACCTCCTGACTAGAGCCAGTTTGGTCTAATGGTTAGAAGCCACGGAACTGTGATTGGGTGGGTGACCTGGGCCAATCATCCTCAACTCATCTCATAGGGTTGTTGTTATGGGGAAAATGGGAGGAGGAAGGAATGTTGGATAGGTTTGCTGCCTTGAGCTATTTATAAAAAGAATAAAAGTGGTGGCCCTGTGGTTAGAATGCAGTATTGCAGGCTAATTCTGCCGACTGCCAGCGGTTCGATCCTGACCGGCTCACAGTTGACTCAGCCTTCCATCCTTCTGAGGTTAGTAAAATGAGGACCCAGATTGTTGGGGGGCAATAGGCTGACTCTGTAAACTGCTCAGAGGGAGCTGTAAACCACTATGAAGCAGTACATAAGTCTAAGTGCTATTGCTATTACTATTCAAAATATTTTTTTAAAAAAATCATTCCACCTTCTAGACAGTTTGGCAGGTGTTGCGCTTTTCAAACTAAGTGGAAAGGAGGAAGATCTATGCCCTAATATCACTGAATGCCTTTCCTGTGCTTGCAAATAGCCTTTAAAATGAAAGGGCAATGCTCTAAGCCAGGAAATAGTCTTTCATTCAGGAGAAAAGATCATCTCCCCAAACCAAGTTAGCTCGCTATGGTAGCACAAGTCCTGCAGCTGCTGTTTTCAAACTCTCCCTTCCTTCCCTCCATCTCTGAGCAAGCTTCTTAATTGCACAACTGACCCTACAAGAAAGCCACTCCCCCAAAGAAAGTCTACTTTGAGCCAAACTGTCTTGAAGCCCCTGCTCCCCATTGCTTTGTTATACACCATTTTGAGCCATGATGCAGCTAGTTGAAATTAAAAGGCAATTAAGATATGGGGGGGGATAGGCAGAAGCCCCCGCTTTCTGCTGCCTGTTTAAACTGCACCACACAGCTCCTCACTACCCTCTAATTATACCCAGGGTGACAGCAGCTTTCAGGCTCTGCGTGCATCCGTTAGATCTGCTTGACTTGGTGCCTACGAGAGCTCTGAGACCTGCTCTGTAATTTGCCTGCTGCTGTTACTCACTATTAGCAATGTGGGGTGGGGTGGGTATTTATAGAGCAGCCGATTGCTGGTGGGATCCTTGTGAAGTCATTTGATGAAATACAGGGGGGAAAGAGGTAAAGGGGCAAAAGGTGGTCACGCAGGCCTGCACCTTCCTGGGCAGTTCCCCAAGCCAATTAGCCAGCCAGGTATGGGAGCTTGTTTGCCGTGAGCTTGACAATCCTCATTTTTACAAACCCAGGCACAGTAGGCAAGGGTTTGGCTAGTCTAAAGAAAAGAAGAAATAGGGGAGACATGATAGCAGTGTTCCAGTATCTGAGGGGCTGCCACAAGGCAGAGGGGGCCAGGTTGTTCACCAAAGCACCAGAGGGAAGGATGAGAAACAATGGTTGGAAACTGATCAAAGAGAGAAGCAACCTGGAATTAAGGAGAAACTTCCTGACAGTGAGGACAATCAACCAATGGAACAGCTTGCCTCCAGAAATCGTGGGCGCTCAATCACTGGAGATTTTAAAGAAGAGACTAGATATTCACCTGTCTGAGATGGTATAGGTTCTCCTGCTTGATCAGGGGGCTGGACTAGAAGACCTCCAAGGTCCCTTCCAGCTCTATTCTATTCTATTCTATTCTATTCTATTCTATTCTATTCTATTCTATTCTATTCTATTCTATTCTATTCTATTCTATTCTATTCTATTCTATTCTATTCTAAAAATGGCATGAGGAAATGAGTGACCTTGTGGCCTTGGAGACTCAAAGACATGGCTGCATGCAGAGATGAGAGTCCTATCTAGATTCTGTTATGCTACTGTCCTCCTAACCCTTATTATAACAGAGAAGTCCCATCTTTCTCTGCTGCTCCTCTTTGGCTCTCGGTCTCCACAGTGGCTGACCTTTGTTAGCTGGTTCTCGTCTAGTACTCTGCTATTTCACAGCATGGGTTTTCCAGCCAACATTTACTCTCACCTGCCTCCCAGGCAAGGGAATTTTTTATAAAGAGTCCTAGATATCAGTCCTCAAACTGAAATGGAGTTATTGGCAAAAAATAGATCTTTAAGTTGGCTCGGCTAAGAGCAAAACTATTCTTTAGTTTGAAAAATAGCTATCAATTAGGTTGATCCAATTCTCAAGAAGGGACTACTCTACAGCCAGATCTGAGTTGCTGAATTCCATGGCCAAATATTGGTGCTTCCATCACTTGCCATGTCATGAGAAGACATGTATACAACACATTGCTCATGTTTTGTTTGACTGTCAATGATATGCCCCTCTTGGGCTTAGATACTTAACATCCTTATTTGAAAGAACTGCCCACTGGGACCTGAATTGCAAATTGTCCTATTTCCTCCTAGGAATTAACCTATGCATTGTGAGCAGAACTGCTAAGTTTATAGTTAAGGCAGTTGAGCTAATAACCTGTTATATCAAACAGATCAGGGTATCCTGTAAAGATGATGTATTTACCTGAAGGTTGATTCTTTGTATTCACACCACATATGTATTTTATTACTGTATTTTCTTTTATCTATTTTACTCATGAGTTAGAACCTGTATTTTTTTTTTAGTTTTGTATTTTTGATATGGCCGTAAGCCTAATCAGTTGACAAACTAAACTATTAGTAGACTGCCTCATTTGCCATGCTTCAGATTAAGCTTTGATATTTTCTCCACCCTGTCGCTACTCTACGCTCCATGCTATTTTATAATCACACCTGCACAGATGAATACATCAACATTATTTGCATCCTGTAGTATAAAACTGGTGCAGAGGATTGTTAAAACATCAGCTGGAGATTTTGATTCTGCATTCACAGCTATTCAACTGGAATATAAAATCTATTAGCCCCCAACAGTCATACATTACACGTCTATTGCAGAAACAGGATGGAAACTACTCGTTTCGAAGAGGAGCTTCTAATTGTTATGACTGCAGGAAAGAAACATGTTGTATAAGAGATACTTTTAGAGCACACACATCTTACAAGTTTTAAATACAACCAATTATACTGCACAGATTTACCAAAGAGGGAGTACAGGGCAAAACCCAAAGAACGTAAGCGATCACAGGGAAATGGATTTAGAGAGCCAGTTTCATGCAGGGCAGCGTTTTTTAACTTTGGCTGGCTGGGGAATTCTGGGAGTTATAGTCCCCATGTCTTAAAGTTGTTAAGATTGGGAACACTGGTATAAGGGTTCAGGTATTGGACAAGAACCAAGGACAGCCAAGCTCAAGCTCCCAATAAATCAAAGTTCACTTTGGACATCACCGTGTTCTTATTCAGAGGGCAGTCGGAAAAAGTATTAAGTACACCCATGTATGTTTCTGGAGAAAGGTGGGAGGCAAATTTAACAAAGACATTTTAAAAAAGCAATGCCTGTGTAAGAAAGTCTAATGCTATGTATCTGTCAGTTTACACTATCATTATGTGGTACCTGGAATTTCTTTAAAATATGGTGAGAGTGTGATGGTGGTCAATTGCCAACATTCTATCGGTCAATTTCCATTCAGGACATCCTTTCCCATCTTAATTTTTTTTTTAAGTAGCCTGATGAAGAAGGAAGAAGCCACCATATCTGTTACAAGAACATTTCAAAGGGCGCACTAAGAAGGGGCAGGATAAACCCATTTAATTAAGTCCAGTAGGCTTTAATCGAAGTCCACTGAAGCACTAGGCTTTGAAAAGAAGAGTAACTAATTGTGTTTGTGTTGCTGGCATGTGCAGCTACAGTATTTGCTGCTGAACTGGCAGTTAGTGTTTTCTCACACTGTTTTTTCAGACATAGTACTTTTTTTGCAAAACGCTCCAGAGTCTAGAAAGCAGAGTCCATCTCATATGAGTGCACTTTAAGTGTTGCACTTTAGACAGGATCCCATGTAGACTTAGCATAATGGATAAGGCAGGGCTAGGCAACTTGGAAGGGAAAAGAAAAGCATTCCTTTGGAGCCCTCAAACCCCCCCCCCAAATAAATCAGTGAGTAAGCACACACCAGTAAAATGAGAAGAGCTAAGACTCAGTTTCTGTGAAGATGCATAAGAACAAAAATCTTCATTGAAGACTTTTTCAAAGAATTGCTTCCCACAGTACTGGTGCAATATATTTATCAATAAAAGGGTAGAAAACATTGCCAAGAAAAGTAGATACCATTTTTTCTGGGTACACCCAGCCCACCATAAGCAATGTCAAATCTGATAGGTATCTTTGGTTCATTCATGGGGAAAATGAGAATGCTGAATCAGTGTCCTTAACTCCCAGGGTAAGAGTCTTCAGAATAAACTTGATCTGCTATTTAATTGATTGTATTTAAATATTATATGATGTCATCTGTCTTTTAATGAATTTAATTGAATGTATTATACTATTTTATACAACTTTTGTACTATTTTCTTGGCAAAGTCAACGCCACTGTCTTTTTTCATATAGTAAAGAGGCAAGAATACTTGCAGTGAACACACAAAGGCTCAGTATTTTTGTTAAAAGACTATCTTTAACATCTTTCTTTTCCATTCCACATTGTAGCAAAGACTATGTTCCTAAAATAGTTTTAAAAATAAACCAGCATGGCCTTAAATGTCAGCTCCAGTAGTTAAAATTTCCTTTCATAACTAAAATTGGCTTCTACCAATTTAGCCAGCTTTTGTTTTGTTTGATTATTGTGCTGTCTTAACTGGTTTAGCCTTAATAATCATTTCTTTATAAAACTTAAGATCCTAATGCCATATTATGAATTGTACTTGGAAAATATAGAGTGGTGAAAATAGGTTTTTTTTTTCTTTCATAAGTGCTTGCTAGTAGCTAAAATAAGTACAATACTGTAGTCATTTGAAATGCAAGTTCTAATATCTGCGTGGAGCTGTCCTGGGTCCTGAATGCACTATTTTAGTAAGCTAAGATAGTGTTCCCTAAATTTAATTCTGGAAGAAAATGTCTTCCCCCCCCCCCCAAACTTCTGGTTTTATTCTGTGAAGCAGCCCACATTTTATAGATATTCCATATTGTGGAAACCCTTTGGGAAAAGTGTATTTTTGAGGTTTGATGGCTAATAACACCACTTTTTTTTCGGAGTAGTACCATAAAATTATATATGAGTGGAAAGATAATTTAATCAAGAATGTAATGCAACTTAGTTTGTTCAATTATCTGTGCTGTATTCTATGAAAAGTTATAGCCAAATAACCAGAAAAAGGAAGCACAACTTGCTTAGGTTGATATCAGGTAGCTTTCCTTCATCTGATTGTAGCCAATGAGCATGAGTGTTTAGAGAGCCAATCAGGTGTCATCTTGTTTTGGCAATGAGCCAATCAGATCACAGTAGCGATCTGATTTATTGATGTCATGTACTGAAGCTGAGAGGAGGACATTTATCAGTGTGTTATGTGATCGCTATGAAGTTGGTTGGGTTTTTTTGTGTTCTTTCATTTAGTGAGCTTGTAAAATATAATAAAATTAAAGTAATGGTGCAAAGAGTTGACTGGTTGCCCAGAAAGCGATGTAAAATGTATTATTAAGTGAACAAGGCTACAGTTGTAAAGAAATTAGAAGAAAAATTGGTGAAAACTTAACAAAGGTGGCATTTCTGCTGTACACTTTTCCCAAAAGGTTTCCACAATTTTGGCCACTACTGTATATATATATTTGTATATATATGTATGTGTATATATATGTGTGTGTATATATATATGTTGTTGTTAGTTGCGAAGTCATGTCCGACCCATCGCGACCCCATGGACAACGTTCCTCCAGGCCTTCCTGTCCTCTACCATCTTCTGGAGTCCATTTAAGCTCACGCCTACTGCTTCAGTGACTCCATCCAGCCACCTCATTCTCTGTTGTCCCCTTCTTCTACTGCCCTCAATCTTTCCCAGCATTAGGCTCTTCTCCAGTGAGTCCTTCCTTCTCATTAGGTGGCCAAAGTACTTGAGTTTCAACTTCAGTATCTGGCCTTCTAAGGAGCAGTCAGGGTGATCTCCTCTAGACTGACCGGTTTGATCGCCTTGCAGTCCAAGGGACTCGCAGGAGTCTTCTCCAGCACCATAGTTCAAAGGCCTCAATTCTTTGCGCTCAGCCTTTCTATGGTCCAACTTTCACAGCCATACATTGCAACTGGGAAAACCATGGCCTTGATTATACGTACTTTTTGTTGGCAGGGTGATGTCTCTGCTTTTTAGTATGCTGTCTAAATTTGCCATAGCTTTCCTCCCCAGGAGCAAGGTCTTTTAATTTCTTGGCTGCAGTCCCCATCTGTGGTGATCTTAGAGCCAGGAAGATAAAATCTGTCACTACCTCCATTTCTTCCCCATCTATTTGCCAGGAATTGAGAGGGCCGGATGCCATGATTTTGGTTTTCTTAATGTTGAGTTTCAAGCCAACTTTTGCACTCTCCTTCTTCACCCGCATCAAGAGGCTCTTTAGTTCCTCTTCACTTTCTGCCATTAGAGTGGTATCATCTGCATATCTTAGGTTGTTGATATTTCTTCCGGCAATCTTAATTCCAACTTTTGATTCATCTAGCCCTGCCTTTCTCATGATATGCTCTGCATATAAGTTAAATAGGCAGGGCGACAGAATACAGCCTTGCCGGACTCCTTTCCCAATTTTGAACCAATCAGTGGTTCCATGTCCAGTTCTCACTGTTGCTTCTTGATCCGCATATAGGTTTCTCAAGAGACAAATAAGATGGTCTGGTACTCCCATCTCTTTAAGAACTTGCCACAATTTGTTGTGATCCACACAATCAAAGGCTTTAGCATAGTCAATGAAGCAGAAGTAGATGTTTTTCTGGAACTCCCTAGCTTTCTCCATGATCCAGCGTATGTTGGCAATTTGATCTCTAGTTCCTCTGCCTCTTCGAAATCCTGCCTGTATTCTGGAAGTTCTCGATCCACATACTGCTGGAGTCTAGCTTGTAGGATTTTAAGCATAACTTTACTTGCATGTGAAATGAGTGCAATGGTGCGATAGTTTGAACATCTTTGGCATTTGCCTTTCTTTGGAATTGGAATGTAAACTGACCTTTTCCAATCCTGTGGCCACTGTTGAGTTTTCCAAATTTGCTGGCAAATTGAGTGTAGCACTTTTACTGCATCGTCTTTTAAGATTTTGAATAGCTCAGCTGGAATACTATCACCTCCACTAGCTTTGTTGTTTGCTCAGCTTTCCTAAAGCCCATTTCACTTCACATTCTAGGATGTCTGGCTCGAGGTCAGTGACCACCCCATCGTGGTTATCAGGGATGCTAAGCTCGTTCTTGTATAGTTCTTCTGTGTAATTTTGCCACCTCTCTTAATCTCTTCTGCCTCTGTTAGGTCCCTGCCATTTTGGTCCTTTATCATGCCCATCTTTGCATGAAACGTTCCCTTCATATCTCCAATTTTCTTGAAGAGATCTCTGGTTCTCCCTATTCTATTGTTCTCTTCTATTTCTTTGCACTGTTCATTTAAGAAGGCATTCTTATCTCTTCTAGCTATTCTCTGGAATTCTGCATTCAATTGGGTGTATCTTTCTCTTTCTCCCTTGCCTTTCGCTTTCCTTCTTTCCTCAGCTATTTGCAAAGCTTCCTCAGACAGCCATTTTGCTTTCTTGCATTTCTTTTTCTTTGGGATGGTTTTAGTTGCTACCTCTTGTACAATGTTGTGAACCTCCGTCCATAGTTCTTCAGGCACTCTGTCTATCAGATCTAATTCCTTAAATCTATTTGTCACCTCTACTGTATATTCATCAGTATATATATATATATATATATGTGTGTATATATATATATGTGTGTGTGTGTGTGTGTGTATGAAATGCATTGTTGCATTGTTGTATTGTTGCATTGTTATGTGTATGAAATGCATTGTTAACAATGAAGGTAAACTCAGCTACACGAACAGCAAGCAACCTGACATCATTTCAGCAACCCAAGAAAGTCTAATTTAAATATCTGCAACCTACACCCACATTCCATCTTCTGACGGTAACTAAATGAAGAACTCCTCTCTTGAATATCAGCCACTTTCCTTCTCCCTTTTCCCTTTGTTTTCCTTCTTGTCAAATGAAGAATTTTTGAAGAATAGAAAAGCTTGCACAGAATTGGTGCCTTTTAGGGATTTGGAATAATGGTTGATGAATTATTGTTAAAACTGAACTAGTAGCCATTAACATTGGCAGGGTTTGTTTTAGTCCTTGTCTTAATCTGTCACATGGAAGCATGTGTACATATTCACACACACTGTATAGTGATATAAAGCTATTGAACATGAACACACCATATACCACAGCAAGCATGGGATTCAAAGGCCAACATATTTGCCTGAATTTCCCCATTTTTCAATACCTCCCAGATTCTGTAGTAGCAATCATGTCCAACTACTCTAGAGTTACATTCAGCCTTCAGTGGTGATTTTGATGGTTGACAGACTGAGGAGGAAAGATATGATAGGAAAGCTTTGTTTTGCCTATGGCTTAATGCTTAAAGACAGTTTCCCCAAATTTTTCCCACCAGTAATGTTGGACTGCAGCCCCAACAATTTTCAAACAGCATGCTCAAGTTGAAGAAAGCTGAGCTAAGCTTTCATTCCATATATTCAAAACTGTGATATTATATAATGAGGGTGGGGAATAAATGAATAAATTCATATTTTTCTTCAAGTTGGGAATTAGTTGGTTCCCAAGTTCATAATTTTGGAATTGAATTGTATTTTTTCATGTATCCCTAGATTTTGGTAATTTCTTTTAATTGTATCAGATTACTGCTTTTGTTTTTTTTAATCCCAGCATTATTATTTTATAGATAACTCAAGACGTTGAACATGCCTAATCTTCCTCCTCCTGTTTTCCTTATAACAAACCTGTAAGATGAGTTGGGTTGAGAGAGAATGATTGGCTGAAAGTCACCCAACCAGCCTTAATGCCTAAGGTGGAACTAGAACTCTCAGTCTCCTGGTTTCTAGCCTGATATCTTAACCACTAGACCAGGGGTAGGCAACCTTGGCTCTTTTATGACTCATGGACTTCAACTCCCAGAATTCCTGAGCCAGCATGGCTCAGCTTGGAAACCTCTCCCTTTCCCCTCAGCATGGCTGGCTCAGGAATTTTGGGAGTTGAAGTCCACGAGTGATAAAAAAGCCAAGGTTGCCTACCCCTGCATTAGACCAAAGTTCCTGTCACAGTTTGACCCAGTTTTCACTTGTGCATGGTGTTCTAGGACCTTAGCATTCTCATTCTACAGCTGTGATATAAGACTTGGAACAGAACCTAGAATGAGAGCACAATACCATATACAAGTGAAAAACCTAACAATAATCCAATACAATTTAAAGGATCATTAAAAATTGGGAAAGCATGGTAAAATCCCATTAAGCAAGACTGCATAGCACAACAAATTAAAATGCAGAATGCTAAGAAAATCAACAGATAGCAGAAATCAAAAATAAATAAATCTGGAGTCAGGAAGAAAATCAAGAACATTTTCTTTTTAACAGCTTGGCATGGTGTCAAGCAAGATAACCACATGAATGGCCGCTTCCCTAGGAAGAACTTTTTGAAACAGTGGCGCCTTCACTGAAACAGACTCTTTCATAGTAGTACAATTATAGCCTTGCCATGTTATTGCCGAGAAGGACATATGTATGAAGTTACCAGCAACTGAGTTGAGGGAGTTGAAGGAGATTACCTTTTTTACATGTGTTGGCTCTGAAATCAGTCCACTGTGATTTCTTCCATTATTGCTACTTATTACGGAGAAGTAGCTCTAATTTCAGATATGCCATCTTTCAGGGTCCCCATGAAACGTTGAGGTTTCTGTAAGCTTGGGAAATCGAGTAGGTTCAGAAGAAAGCTAGCACACATTTTATAGGGCATCCTATGGAATGGCTTTCAGGACTCTATACTCACAGCTTCTTGGATTTCCACCCTGAGCCTCCATCTCCCCATTCTCTTCAGCTATACCAAGAGAAGGTTTTGCTGATTCATTTGCACAGTGGTGGATTGGATTTCTTATTTTATTTCATCATAAAAATAATGGCAAAGAAGATCAAGGAAGGTGGCAGGGCATCAGTTAGGTGTTCCTGGTGCTCCTTCCCATGGCAGGTATAAAGAGCGTACTCACTGACTGATAGAGAGGAAAGGAGGATAATTGTGGAGCAGTGTGAAAATGCTGCTTAGAATCAGGAGAAAGGATCTAAGGATAGGCTTTGAATTGATATATGATATAGGAGAAGAAGTGGCAGAACCTGGGGCTGGAGTTAAAAGAGGGATTCGTCTAGAATCCCTACAGAGCCACAAGTGGACTAAGTCCAACTCCTTTGAATTCTGTTGACCCTTTTCTAACTCCATGTAGATGCTAACCACTAGTTGAGGATATTCCTGTGCACAGACATACGTAGTAATAAATCAGCTTAATTGGAAGACGTGTGGACCTAATCTTCTGTGCCTGACAATTGGTTACATATCATAAGCCATATTGACCCTGCAAGTCATTGGAGGGAACAACTGTCCATGCTCTTCCAGGAATACTCACTTCACAACCCTACTTTTAGAAGAAAAGAAGCTGCTTTTCTGTGTAACAGAATATTGGTGAAACCAAATGGAATACATTCTTTCTTTTGAAATATCCAACAGGTGCCAACTGAAAGCATGAGAATTCTCAAGCAGGCATATCAGGAGTGCAGGCAAAACAGCTTACTGTCTGTGGCATTAGCTCACCCAACAAAAGGAAAAGGCTATCTTGGAACCAAATATTAGAATGACCAGAGCATGGGAAAGGACGGGAACAAACAGCATAACTCTCAGCCTTACCTTAATAGGAGATCAGGTGACAAACCTGCCTGCAAATTTTACCATGTCAGATAGTGGATGGAGATTCGCAGCACTTACTACTTTTCTATGTTAAAAAAAATATATACCTGGATGTAGAAAACTCATGTTTTACATTAGCCTTGTCTCCGATCTAACAGTTTCCTACTTGCAAGAACTTTAAAAAATATTTGTTTATGGGAAATGATGGAGCTGTGTAAGCTTCCCACATGCAGCCTAAAATAGCTCAGATTGCAAGGCCCTCGTCTTCTCAAAGAAAATGCTCTTGACCAACTGATTTATCACATTTTCCTCTATTTATAAGCAGCATACAATGCAGGCAGGCGTAAGAAATCTGCAGCTTCCAAAGCATTTTAATAGTTTCCTATGCCTACATTATTCCGATCATGCTGCCAGAAAATCTCTCACATATATAAAGGGGGGGGAAACTCAACAAAAGGAAAACCCCAGCCCTCCACAGGTACACTTCAGCAATGCTCTCTTTATGTCTTTGCCTCATTTCCTATGCCCTCAGCTCCAGAAATCCATGTGAAACCTTAGCCTTCGCTGGTAAAATACATTTTCCACTGGGGGAATAATCAGGGCTGTGGATAGGAAATAAAAGTTGACTCCAAATGGCCAAGGTAGAGGCATATAATATTACTAATGAAGGCAAATATACATGTCTCAGGATAATGTTGCAGGATCCAATCTAGGTCTGTCACTGGGACCAGAAGTTGAGTCTTCTGAGCTTTTGGACTTATACTGGAACCCATCCTCAAGGAATGTCTAGCACAGGGATCTTCAAACTTGGCCCTTTTATGACTTGTGGACTTCAACTCCCAGAATTCCTCAGCCAGCATGCCTGGCTGAGGAATTCTGGGAGTTGAAGTCCACAAGTCATAAAAGGGCCAAGTTTGAAGACCCCTGATCTAGCAGAAGGTGCTAGAGAAAAGTTCTACATTCTACACTCTGCTAGAGAGAACTTCCCAGAGGATGGACTCCAGCACGAGTCCGAAAGCTTGGAAGACTAAACCTTTGGTCCCGGTGACCGACCCAGATTGGATCTTCCAAGCTCTGGTTATTTCACACCAAATAATTACTGGACGTTTCAGGGGGTCATGAGCATTCATCCCTATCCAGCAGAAGTGTCCCATTCTGGAAGCAGACTTAACACTTTAAAAAAAAATCAGATTTGCTGAACACCACATGCAAAGCTTTTTTGGACATCACCGAACTATGTGTAGCTAGCCACATCAAGTAATGCTAACAATACAATACTAGACACATCGGTCCCATCAAATCCAATCCAGGACTTCATTTTAGTTAAGTGAATACAGGAATTGTTACTAAAATGACTAGTGGGTTGTGATTTTCTGCTTCAGGGGCAATAGGCATTTCTTCTTGAATGTTTAAGCAGCAAAAAACAACAACAAAAAAAGGCTATTTCTGAAACTTGCCACTCTGGCACCTTCCCTAGCAGATGCAAGATGTACAAGTATCTTCAAGATACAAGTGATACCACACATAACCCTGTTTTAAAGTTATGATGGCTGCAGTCATCCTGCAAACATTCGCCCTTATGATCCACCACAGGAATGCTACAATGTCTCCCCATCTCTCTCTCACCAATCCCACATGGCCAGGCCACTGCAGTGCTTGGGTCTCCTCTCCACACACCCATCACCCTTACCTTTTGAAGCACTCCTGATTTCATATTGGGAAAGGAGAATAGGCCATGTGTCCCTGGGCTGAGTGGCGGTGACAAAGCCACCATTTTGTCCCACCTGCTTCTGGGTGGGGAGCAAATGGTGGCCTCCAGACAAACCTCTTTGTTTTGCTGTCTTAATGAGGTCTGCACAGCACTACAGAAGCTTCTGAACACTGCAGAAAGCTTCTGCAGATCTGTGCAGATCTTGTTAACACAGCAAAACAAAGCAGTTCATCCCCGGGCATAGTATAGTGTAGTGGTGACCCAAACACAGCTGCCATTTGATGAGCAGCACAAAATGGTGGCCACTTCCAGAATTGCACCATGCGGTCACACAAAAAAGCAATCCATTCTAGCACTTGGAAGGCCTTGGAGCTCTTCAGAAGATAAGCGAGGAGGAGAGTGTTTGGCCTGGTGGGGTGGGAAACTGGCCTAAGGCCTGGGGGGATCAAAGGGGTAGGAAGTGGAGTACAGGGTGCCTTGGGGAGTGGAGGAAGGCCTAAGGAGGGCCAGAGCAGGCGGCGCCTAGTTCTGTGCTGGGCCTCTTAAGGCCTCCCCCACTCCTGAGCCACCCCATAAGTCCATTTAACAACCTGTACCTTCCTTTAATGAATCAATGGGGAGACCAGGGATGGGGGGGGGTTCATTAGATGAGATGTTTTCCCTAATGACTGTCGTGACATGTGACAGTAATGGGCAGGGTCCATTACAGTCATACCTTGAGGACTGCATGTAATTCTTTGGAAGCAAGAGACATTTATTTTGTATTACTCTATATTATGATGTCATACATTCATGTAATTAAATGTGAATTTAAGCTCAAGCTCTTCATGCCACATTCTTTCCTCTACCAACCTAACGTTTGTTCCCCCCAAACAAATGTAGAACATGACTAAGAAATGAAGCTAATCAAAATAGTAAATCCATCAGATTATTGAATTAAGCACACGTTTAAAGATTTCAGGCTAGCACTGAATGATGATGTTACCTAGTTTGGGTAAGGAAATGTTTGCAAGGAAACCACCGAGCTCAGAGAGCATCAAAGACTGCTTCATTTCAACTTTGAGCTACAAATATGCTCTTCTATCGGTTAAAGATTTCTGCTCTCCCCTCCCAAATCACAGTTTAAGTACAATTATACAGTGACATATCGCTTTACCCTTCTGCTGCCATCAGCCAGTGCAAAACCTCTCCACATTTGTGCCAGAAGGCCAGCAGAGAAATCAGAGAATGAGAAAGTAGGCCTGTCTCCACAACGTGACAATTGCCCTTCCACAGCACCCAACCCAGTCTCTTTCCTGCAGAGCAGAGCAGTGTCTTACACAACATAGACATGTGGCTTCAGACAGAAATGCTATAAAAGATGAGATGTGTGTTTAGGCCATCTGACCTGTGAATACACTGCTTTTGTGCAACATTCATCCCCACAATAGATGGCTTACCAAGACTGTCTTCTCCTATCTCTGTAAACATCACAATAAATAATGCCTCTATAGTTATGTTATTAAAAAATACCACAAATAAGTAGTGGTGATTTTGACAACATTTTCCATTTTCAAAACACTTTGCATGTCTTATTGTTCTTACAATAAAGCTCTAAAGGATCTCAGCATTATAATTTCCTCACCTTTGTAGAGGCTGAGACTTAGAAGAAGTCCTTTTTCTAAGGACACCTAAGGAGGTCTTCATTTTTTAACTGCTGAGTCTTTATAGGATATTAAATGGAAGTTGGAATTATACAAACTCTGTAGCTCTGGTGTTACTAGGCAAACCTGCAAGCAGGGCCATAACTACTCTGCCAATTGTTGAGAGATGTGTACACTTATAAAATTAAGACATATGGACAAAAATATTCCATACTGAGCCTGGAAATCACACAATAAACTCTTCTTTTATATCTGGTAGTTTATTATTGGCAATAAGAGAGGAGAGCTGATTCTGATTTGCTCTTAATCTTATGCATTCTTACCTGGAACCAAGCCTCATTAAACACAGTGCACCATGTTTGCAGTGAAAACGTGCACTATTATACCTATTTCACATTGTAGGTAATGAGGCACAGCCTCTATTTATCTCATTAAGGGATACATGATAACTTTTTAACTACTAACGCCATTACAAGATTGGGCTAATTTATCTAGTGATTATGAAAGAAGGACGAGGTAATATCAGCTCACTGCAAACCTGTAAAGGATTTCAAGCATAAGACCCTGGATTTTGCTAGGAATTCAACCTCTGCAATAATGAAAGAAGATACACAAGAGAGCCAGTTTGGTTTAGTGGTTAAGGAATCAGGCAGGAAACCAGGATGATGGTGAGTTCTAGTCCTGCCTTAGGGATGATGTCAGCTGGGTGAGCTTGGGCCAGTCACGCTCTCTCAGCCCAACTTACTCACAAGGTTGTGTGGGAGAAATAGGAGGAGGAAGGAATATTATGTGTGTTCACTGCCTCAAGTTACTTAATAAAGGCAGGATAAAGTGTAATAAATAAAACAACATACATAAACCCTAAATAATCAAAATATTCTTTATTTTCTACCTCTGATATTCCTGGAGAATTAAAAATAGTTCACCAGGGTAAAGCTTTTCTCATTCAAGACTAGAATATGGGAAAAAATAGAAAGCTCATTTGTTATAAAGCCCATATTCTAAACGGTGAGAGACTGCCAATGGAAGTCTGTATCTCACTGTGCCATTTTCTTTGCCCCCCCAAATTCAGGAAGCGGTGCAGGACAGAGAGGGAAACAGATTGGTTCAGTTAATGTTCAAATTACACAGCAGGCCAACTGCAGCAATATTTCTAAGGACTACATGGGAGGGTAATTTATTTATAGACTAATGCAGATGTTCTCCCTTCACCACCTTCCATGCCTGGAGAAATTTGCAAATGTATTCCCCTCCAAGTCCTCTCTTCAAATGCCCAGATTGATTTAAAGATTAAACATGCTACAAAGGCATGACCTGATAATTTGGATACAACAGATTCAGAGGATTATTATTTTAGGAACTACTGACATTAATAAGTCTAAGTGTGCTATTTTGGATGGCAGCATATTCAAACTACAGCCAACTGCAGAAAGCTTTGCCAGGTTGTTTCTTAAAAGGAATTATATCTTTAGCTGAAGCATGCATTGCTGAAATACTACTGGTATATAGCCTGCTACACCCACTGCCACAGAAATGGCACCCCTAAAATCAAAGTCAACCAAACCAGAGATTTAATTTGCTCAACATTACAGGTAGTCCTCGACTTACAACAGTTCACTTAGTGACCATTCGAAGTTACAACAGCTCTGAAAAAAAATGACAATTTTTCACACTTATGACCAGGGGTCTTCAAATTTGGCCCTTTTATGACTTGTGGACTTCAACTCCCAGAATTCCTCAGCCAGGCACGCTGGCTGAGGAATTCTGGGAGTTGAAGTCCACAAGTCATAAAAGGGCCAAGTTTGAAGACCCCTGCTTATGACTGTTGCAACATCTCCATGGTCATGTGTTTTACATTTGGATGCTTGGCAACTGACTCACATTTATGATGGCTGCAGTGTCCCAGGGTCACGTGATCCCCTTTTGCAACCTTCCGACGAGCAAAGTCAATGGGGAAGCCAGATCCACTTAACAACCAGGTTATTAATTTAACAACTGCAGCAATTCACTTAACCAAGGCGGCAAGAAAAGTCGTAAAATGGGGCAAAACTCACTCAACAAATTTCTCCCTTAACAACATAAATTTGGGGTTCCATTGTGGTCGTAAGTTGAGGACTTACCAGTACTTGTTACAGGATTCCCTGCTCAAAGAAAGAAGGCCTATAATCTGGTGGTCCCTATTTGCAGCTTATCCCCCACAAGTGGAGCACCCGTGGCTTTCCAGGTATTGCTCTGCCACAAGCCTCAAAGGCCTCCTGCCAAAATGGCCACTGGGAAGGATGTGCTTTTCAATTAAAGATCAAGCTACCTTGGGTATTAACAGGGCCTCCACCAGGATTGTCTCCTTCATCCCAGTAAACTGGGAATACAAATGACTTTGACTTATGACAATTGAGCCCAAAATTTCTGTTGCTAAACGAGTTGTTAAACAAGTTTTGATCCGTTTTACGACCTTTCTTGCCACAGTTGTTCAGTAAATCACTGCAGTTCTTAAGTTAGTAGCACGGCTGTTAAGTGAATCTGGCTTCCCTATTGATGTTTGTCAGAATGTCACAAAAAGGGATTACATGACCCCAGGACACTGCAACTGTCACAAATATGAGTCAGTTGCCAAGCAGTTGAATTTTGATTACATGACCATGGGGATGCTACAACGGTTGTAAGTGTGAAAAATGGGCATAAATCACTTTTCCCAATGCCTTTGTGACTTTGAATGGTCACTAAACGAACCGTTGCAAGTCGAGAATTACCTGTATTGAATTTAATGAGCTTTAAAGATAACCTTAAAGCTCAGATTCAAATAGATTTACTTATTTATTTGTTTATTTATTCAATTTCTATAACTGCTCATCTCAGTCCATGACTCTGGGTGGCTTACAATTCAAAAAATATATTACAATCAGAATACTGGAAACATTTTAAAACAAAAAAAACCAACGAGAAATAGTTGAAGGCAGTCCTGTAGTAACTGGGATCCAAACTATTTTTTTCTCTTTTTTTGCAAAGCAGAGAATCCATATTTTTCAGTCCTTGGATACATAGGGAATCTTGGGGTTTTCATGAAATGCGTATCCAGTCATAAAACAGTCATCACCAAGTGGGGTGGACTTTCAAAGAAGACCCTGGGCTACAGTCTGCTTTCCCTTTTGTTGTCTAAAAATGTCTTTGACACACACATACGCCACCCCAAATAGGATTCATAACAGAAGCCTAGTCAGTTTGCAGCTAGTGAAAATGCAGCGGAAGCCAAATCTGCTTTTCTAGGTAAAGTTGCAAATGAGAAATAAAAACAAAAAGTGGCACAAGATTATCTAGTTCAGGGCTTTTCAACCTGTGGTACGCGTACCACTTGTGGTACTTTGCCACATGGCAGGTGGTACGCGATTGCTAGCCAAGTGTAGCAGGGGAGGGGAATGAGCCGAAGCAAGCCAAGCCTGAGGGAGAGGCAGCTGCAGCTGCAGGACTGTCTGGGCTCGGCAGAAACCCCAGGAGCTGGCAGGGCTCCAGCTGATTGGCGCTTCCAGAAGCAGCTCAGAGATGGAGGTGAACTGAAGAAAAAGGGGAGGGGGAAGAGAGGAGAGGCTATAAAAGAACGTGGTTTGGGTGGGGGAAGGGGAAGGTTTAATCCCTTTAAACAAATGTAATTAGTTTTACCCCCTTTAATTGAGTCTGTCTGTGGCTTTTAGAAAGTTTTCTTTGAAGGTAAACAGGCTTAATTTAAAGCTAAAGCTTTTCGCAATTGCCGGAGCCTTTCAGTCTAGAATTGCAACATTGTGACACGTGACTCGCCTGAGGCAGCTTAAAGAGAAAAAAAAAGCGGAGTTTGTGTTTCTTTAGTTTCTTGCTTTGCACTTGATTCCTGTGTCTTTAAGGGTACAGGGAAGGGATTGGGGGGGTGCATTCTTACTACACTGTGGAAGAGCTCAGAAGGGCAAACCAGCTAGCTCAGGAGTCTACAAACTTAGCAACTTTAAGACCTGTGGACTTCAACTCCCAGAATTCCTCAACCAGCCATGAGGGCTGAGGAATTCTGGGAGTTGAAGTCCACAAGTCTTAAAAGTGCCAAGTTTGAAGACCCCTGAACTAGCTGGTAGTGGTGCATATTAATAAACATGGATAAATTCATCATACATTTGTCAGTGCAAAGGGAAAGTGATTCAGCCAAGGAACAGCCACCGAAGAAATTAAAACTGGTACTTTTTTACTTTTTTTCTATAGTTTGTAATGTTGTATTAGATTATAGAATAAAATACAAAAATACAAAAGCAAATAGTAGGACAAAATGGGGAGGAAAAAGGGGGAAAAGTGAGGGGGAGAAGGGAAAAAGAACATACTTCCTCTGTTGCAGTAGAAGGAAGCATTAACACTGAACCTCAACTTTTTACTTTTCCATAATATTATAAACTAGCCATTTCTATAACAACAAATGAATCTAACCAGTAAAACCCAAATTCCCCCCCCCCTTTTTTTTTAGTCATCAAGTTTTTGACACCTTGCTAAGCACTGGTGGTACTCAAATATTGTCATGTCCTAAAAGTGGTACCATCTGTGAAAAGGTTGAAAAGCCCTGATCTAGTTATTGCCACAAGTTCAGTGGTGGGATTCAGCCGGTTTGCACCACTTCGGCAGAACCGGTAGCTAATTTTTTGTTGCCCAGGCCCAGAATGGACTTCCGGAAGCGGCATCTACACAGAGAACCAGTTGTTCACATATTTGAATCCCACCACTGCACAAGTTGTACTCCCCCAAAGTAGAGTCTGTTGGGAATAAGCCCCAGACCTCAGGCTTATCCTTCCCAAAGATTCCAACCCTACCAATTCCAAATTAATTACAGCAAGTTGTAATTAATGCCTTTGGAATCTCTCGTCTCTGGTGTGTTTTTATTTGACATGATTTTCTTTTGAGCATAAATGTTCAAGAGTTTCCCCTTCTAAATCCTGTCTTTTTGGGATTAAATCCCCCACCACCCTTTTTAGCGCTGCTGAAATATAGGTTGAACCAGGAATTTACCTGCATGCAAAGGATGTCTCACATACAATGTCAGGAGAAAATACTTCCAAATATGTCTGTTTATGAAGCCAATGGTGTAGCTTCTGGTTAGCTCCTTGCAACATGATGGCTATAGAAAATACATACACAGTAGTCCCTGCTTATGCTCTCTCTTTTATATTTAATATTTTAAGAGATTCAAAACCAGCGTCACTTAGTGATCAACACTGTTAAATGCAGAGAAATTGGAATACAACAGGGGTCCTCAACCTTGGCAACTTTAAGACTTGTGGACTTCAACTCCCAGAATGCCTCAGCCAGCTTTGCTGGCTGAGGCATTCTGGGAGTTAAAGTCCACAAGTCTTAAAGTTGCCAAGGTTGAGGACCAGCTGGCTGAGGAATTCTGGGAGTTGAAGTCCACAAGTCTTAAAGTTGCCAAAGTTGAGGACCAGCTGGCTGAGGAATTCTGGGAGTTGAAGTCCACAAGTCTTAAAGTTGCCAAGGTTGAGGACCAGCTGGCTGAAGAATTCTGGGAGTTGAAGTCCACAAGTCTTAAAGTTGCCAAGGTTGAGGACCCCTGGAATACAGGTAGTCCTCAACTTACAACAGTTCATTTACTGACCATTCAAAGTTACAACGGCACTGGAAAAAGTGATTTATGACCATTTTTCACACTTTTGACTGCTCCAGCATCCCCATGGTCATTCGGATTTACATTCAGATACTTGACAACTGGTTCATATTTGTGACAGTTGCAGTGTCCCGGAGTCATGTGATCCCTTTTTGCAACTTTCTGACAAGCCAAGTCAAAGGGGAAGCCAGATTCACTTAGCAACCGTGTTACTAAGTTAACAACTGCAGCGACTCACTTAACAAATAGGGCAAGAAAAGTCGTAAAATGGGGCAAAACCCAGTTAACAAATTTCTCACTTAGCAACATAAATTTTGAACTCAATTGTGGTCGTAAGTCGAGGACTACCTGTGTAAAGCAAATAAATTCTATTTATCCAGCAAGTCTGTTCTTCTCAAAGGACCAGATACAGTATATCCTGCAGGAAAGAGAAAGAAACTAAGAAAGGGTGGAAAAAGGAGATCCTATGACTATTTGAGCAAATACTTTTCAAAAACTGAGGCTCAGCCCTCAGTTTCCTTTCCTCACATAGATAGCTGGTTGCAGAAAATAATATATCAGTGTTGACCACCTTTGCAGGCATTCATTTTTTTCAGCCCGCCTACTTAAGCTAATTTTCCATAGCCATTATCTTGCCAGGGCCTAACTAGAAACTATAACATTTGCTTCATAAACAGAGATATTTGGGAATATTTCTTCCTGATCTGTGTTACACTGACAATAATGGTTGGATCTTTCTTCTTTGGTTAATTCCTCTAAACTGATTGTCATTATTACATCTAATGTGTTTCTAGGATGGGGTAGGCAACCTTGGCTCTTTTATGACTCGTGGATTTCAACTCCCAGAATTCCTGAGCCAGCCATGCTGAGGGGAAAGGGAGAGGTTTCCAAGCTGAGCCATGCTGGCTCAGGAATTCTGGGAGTTGAAGTCCACGAGTCATAAAAGAGCCAAGGTTGCCTACCCCTGTTCTAGGAAGATCTTGCCCTGGGCAAAAGACATTTATATGGAGATTGTCATCAACTGAGCTTAGATCAGCATTTCTCAACATACGTTTTGGAAACACTGGGTCTACATCTCCCAGCCTTAATAGCTAGGATGCTTTGTGACTCAACTGTTCTAGAGGTCCCAGTCTGGGAAAGCCTGGCTGAGAATGCATGGGATATGCAAAATGGTTTCTCTAACCAAACATTGTTATAGTCTTCGTTTCCAGTATCCTCCTTTGCTTCTAAGGTAGACAGAGGGAAGTTGGCATGGAGAGACGCATAGAAAGCATTTCAGAGCCTGACTTCAGACCTTCTGCTCACCTGCCATGTGGTTGGGTTGGATTATTAAATAATCAGGGCCACTTGGTGCATTCAGTAAGAACGTGTGCAGTGGAACAAACATTACTTAGTATGACATGTCTACCATACATTATACATAAGAAAACTGGATTTATGAAGTAGTAAAGAATGGGCCCCCTGGGGAAAAAGGGACAGAGCCCCAACAGTCCCC
This sequence comes from Azemiops feae, assembly GCA_023970755.1. Classification (NCBI taxonomy): domain Eukaryota; kingdom Metazoa; phylum Chordata; class Lepidosauria; order Squamata; family Viperidae; genus Azemiops; species Azemiops feae. The sequence goes on along the minus strand of JALGBA010003859.1, from coordinate 911,209 downwards.
TGTGGAAAAGAGAGTCACTGCTCTGGTGGCAGTTTCTCTAAGGGAATAAGACATGAGAGTTTCTTCAGAACTGAAAGATTAAACTTTGTGTAAGGACAGCACACACACACACACAGAGAAAGAAATATTTTGGGAATATTTAAAAGGCAGAATATTATATTTCCCCAAAGAATCTTAAAGGCAGACCCCCCCCCCAAGTCTCTCTGCCCCAAACAGAAACCAGGTCTGCAGAAATGCAGATGTGATAATCTTGTCAGAAAGATTGGAGCCAGGAAGCTTGGATTAGAAAGACAAAGATCCCTAGAATCAACAATCCCTCACACCAAAAAACTCCAGTACAGGACATAGCCATCAGCCACACCCCCAAGGAACCAGGATATGACCTTTGGGACATAATAGGATTAATCCACCACCACCAGAATACTAGAAATGCACACTCAGACTCAGGTCAAAGTTCATGCCACAGGAACAACTCCAAACAAAAGCTCAAGAAAGTATTAAAACCCACCACTCCCTATATGTGGTCAGCTTTCCCAGAATCACGCTTCTGTCTGGATCTGCCCTTCAACAAACTACAATCTTCTTTCTAAAGCAGTCTCCATTTTGTTTATTCCCAGTTTGGACTGGACCCTGATGAAGATTTTTGATGAAGTTTTCCTTCAACAATTTGGCACCCCAGATGGGACTTCAAGCTCCATCTTGCCGGCAACAGAGCCCTTGTGTCTGTGGATGGGTCTCCCAGGCCCTGCCCATGTGGAGTGAGGGTAGTAAAGGGAGTTTTGAGTTTGAGCTCAAGGGGTGCTTTGGAAAGAAGATGAGTACCTCTAAATTGTAACCTTAAAGCCCAGGGGACCAAGGGAAATGTGTGTATGTCTTTGTGTGTGTGAATGAGAAGACCCTTTTCCCAATCACAGTTGGATTTTGCTGTCTCTGGCCTTTCCTAACCTCAGAAAAGATCTGTTCAAGCAACAGACCCTGGAAAGCATGGGGGGATTGGCCAGAGCGCAGGACCTTTTGTTAGGGAAAAGGGAGAGGCTGTGTGAAAATGGAATGGAATGAGTGAATGAGTGGAGATTTGTACTTGGGCAACTGCCAAAGTCTGAGCAAAGTTCCACTCTTCTAGAAGGCACCGTCATACTCTGCAAAAAGGAAGTCAGAGTCCTCCCAGATCCCTTTGTGGTCTGAAACTGGGACAAGGGGCTAGCGCGGCTTCAAAAGTTGCCTTGCTAAGGGGTAGGGTGGCTTCAAAAGTTGCCTTGCCATGGGGCAAGGGCTGAAAGATTGCCTTGCCAGAACAGGTGACTCCAGGAAAGAGTCACTCTGGGGAAGCAAGAGAGTAAAGAAAAAGACTCACTGCAGGTAAAGGGGTCAGAGTCTTGCCTGAAAATATGGGAAGCTCTGATTCCAAGGTTCTGCCGATGACTCCTTTAGGGAGACTGCTAAAAGCCTGGGATCTTAAAAAGGTTACTGTCCAGTCAGGAATGAAAAAGAAGCGTGCACGCCAATTATGTAAAGAGTGGTCTTTGCTCAGGGCTTTGCTGGGAAATTTGGCTAAATAAAGGTACTTAAAAGGAAAAGGAAAATAAAATATAGGAATAGTGATTTCTCTCTCTTTCTATGCAACCACGTGATATGTTTAAGATTTGTGCCTTCCCTAATTTGAGTTAATTGAGATTTATGGTGGGAATGACCAGGATGTGTAAAACTTAAGAGTTCTATTTCCCTTTTCTATTCTCTTTTCCTAGTCTTTGTGTGTGTATGTGTGTCAAAGTCTTTGTGTGTGAGGTAAATGTAACTGTTGGGTGTCCTAATCCCTAGAGACAAGAATTTTAAAATTTTGCTAGAAATTCTGCTTAAAATAAGCCACCAAAAGAAAAAATACCTTCAGCCTGTTTGCCTGGCCAGAAAATAGGCTGAAGATAACTGAGTTTCCTTTTCCTTCCCTTATCAGGAGGGAATCTTTTAAGCTCATTTAGAAGGAAACATTTGTTCATTTGCTTGTTTTATTTGTGCATTTTCTGTATGTGTTGTAAATGGGTTTTATCTGTCTAACCTTCTCCTGAAACATGAGGTGTGTTTACCCACAGGAGCCTCATGAACTCAAGTTTGCTTATGTAGGGAAATAATCTTCTTATTAAGTTACTTTTCTTATCCTAACACTAATCAGTAAAATTACTATGGAACTAATCCTGGAACATACAAGCATTTTTCAATCTCTAAAATAATGTGGTCTATTTTAAAATGTTAAAGGTAGATTCTCCTACCCCTGGCAAATTGTACACCTTAAAATATTAGGCTTTTATTTGGAGCTCTCAGCATTCTCAAGGTGCCCAGCATTTTCAAGTTGCAAGTCCTTAAGTCGTCTTTAACATGTTGCAAATGTTCAGTTTCACAAGTGAGATCTTTCATTTTTTGTTGTTCTCTTACCAGAATCCAGTCTCTCTTTTGTCCTCATCTGTGGTGTCCCCATTTTGTTGTGACGGGTCTTATCTGTTTCTTTAACAACTGCAGTATTAATGCCTTTTCAAACTCGCCTGCAAGCTATCGTCCCCATTTCGTTTCTCCATTTTTTCATCCTCTGTCCTCCATGCCCAAGTCTGACCAGCAATGCCTCTCCTGGGAGAGTCATTCACAAAGGGTGGAGGGGACCCTGTTCTCATGTCTTTCAGCCCTGCACAGATGACCCCCACAACCTTTGGAAGCAGAGCACACTGACCCAGGCGCTGCCTCCATCCATTTGAGCCAGAGAATTTGGTTTGAATCCAGCCATCCACTAGAAAGCCACCATGCAACCAGAGTGGAACAGATCTTCCCAAGTTCTACCATCCCCCAGATGCCTGTGAAAGCTGCAGCCCTCACGTGAAGCCTCAGAAAACAACTGGAAAGACTATGGGGGTAGGGCAGAAACTCATTGTAAGGTATTCTTTCTTGCCTCATTTATATTGTAATAAGCCATTTGAATGTATTTATGGAGGGATGGCATTTGGGAATGGTTGGCACAGCAAGTATTGAACACCTTGAATTTCTGTCTGGTGGGAGGGAAAATTTCTCCAGGATGCTTATATTGCCTATTTCGTAGAAGTAACTGCATGCACACACACACACACACCATTCAGAATCACACTGAGTCTATCCCCTTCACCTAACTTCAGTAAAGCTCCTTAGGCTGGTTCTTGCTCTGTGGCACTAAAGCTTTGCATGCACAACTTCCTGCAAATTCCAAGGGAGAAGGAACCAGGCCCCCTCAGGCAATTTGCAATTCATATGCTCTCACTGAGGAGGTAACAGGAAAGAGATCTCCAAAACCCAAGCCCTGAATATGTTGCACTGGTGGACTCAGAGTGGGAATCCTAGGGCTCACTGTGTGCAATTAAAAAAAAATTAATAGCCTGGCTTGCATACTGGCTAACCTCAATTGGACATCACAAACCTGCATGCATTGAACTAAGAGCTAAGGCAGGAAACAACTCTTGAAAATGGGCAACCAGTGGTTATGTACTGAGGCAAACCATGGCTGTGAAGAATTTTGGAGGCATGTGCAAACCTGACTGGAAGCTCAAGGTGACATCCAATATCTAAAATAATTGGCACAGAATATTGGACACTATAAATTTATTTTCTACCTAACAGAACTTTTGCCCTGAATTTTTACACCTTCATGTTTGAAAGGCTCCCCTTTTGGGAGCTACTACAGGGATCTTTTTCTGCTGCCTCTATTAGTGTCTTCCCTCTTCTTCTTTTTTGGCTTAACAGTTTAAAAGCTTGTTTATCAAGTCTCCCTGACCAGATCAGTTTTTAATCTTATGCCAGTAAAAGTGTCTCACCCACACTGTTATCGCACAAAGGGGGGATTATGGGAGGACAGCACACACACACCCCAGAGAAAGAAATATTTTGGGAATATTTAAAAGGCAGAATATTATATTTCCCCAAAGAATCTTAAAGGCAGAACCCCCCTCCCCCAAGTCTCTCTGCCCCAAACAGAAACCAGATCTGCAGAAATGCAGATGTGATAATCTTGTCAGAAAGACTGGAGCTAGGAAGCTTGGATTAGAAAGACAAAGATCCCTAGAATCAACAATCCCTCACACCAAAAAAATCCAGTACAGGATATAGTCATCAGCCAAACCCCCAGGGAATCAGGATATGACCTTTGGGACATAATAGGATTAATCCACCACCACCAGAATACTAGAAAGGCACACTCAGACTCAGGTCAAAGTTCATGCCACAGGAACAACTCCAAACAAAAGCTCAAGAAGGCATAAAAACCCACCACTCCCTACTACATGTGGTCAGCTTTCCCAGAGCCATGCTTCTGTCTGGCTGCCCTTCAATAAACTACAACCTTCTTTCTAAAGCAGTCTCCATTTTGTTTATTCCCAGCTTGGACTGGACCCTGATGAAGATTTTTGATAAAGAGTTTTCCTTCAACAACTTGTTTGGCAAGAAGGAGAGCCTTCTTAAGGTGGTATTCACTTCAGACAGAAACTTGTTTCCCCTCCAACAATCTATACTTGTATACAGTATTTTACATTAGTCATTGATTGCATCTGTTTGTTTCCTTTCACATCAATAAGCCCTGTGAAGTAGCAGAGCCACGTAGACAAGTCCAAGGCAGCTAGTGCCGGAAGACAAAAACCCCATAGTATACCATTCTAATCTAAACTATTTTTTTTAATCTATCAGAAATTTAGGGAGTTTAAAAACCCCTAATAAAGAGCCACAGAGGATAAAGGAATCTAAATAACCCCCATCCTAAATCTGGAACAGGAGTTCTTTGCTTGTTGCTTGTCCTCTTTTCCAGGTATACAAACTCCTTGGAAGGTAGCACTTATAAATATTATTCTTTTATAAAGGGTCTCTACAGTAGTTTGATGCAGTGGTTAAGATACCTGGCTAAAAACCAGGAAACCGAGAGTGTCACTAACGAGAAAAGTTTGGATAAGCTTGCTAGGGCATTTGCGTGTCATATTTTGAAAATGTCTCAACAAATGACAGTCATTAAAAAAAAAGACATGACCTGGCTAACTAATGAACCTGGCTAACTACCATGTAGATTTCAATCTCTGGAACATGTAATTTATTTTAAATATTTCTGTCCCCATATCACAGCAGATTTCAGAGTATATGCAAATACGGTCATCTTTCATTCTCTTTTTCAGGTAAAGATATTGCCTTCAAATAGATGTTTCTTTATAAGAGTTCAGTGGCTGAGCTTCTCTTGGTTCCTTGGTATGCCTGGCCTTAATTTCAATTAGCTTTCTTATTATTAAGTAGGAATAAGAGCTGGGGATATTATGTAATTCATATGGAACCTCAGAGTACTATGCCTATCATTCCCAAACAGCATTACCAGGCTGGCTTGATAACAATGGACATTATAGTCTGACACAAACATTTCTGGAAACTACCCTGAAATACAATAAATATACATTTGTTTTTATAAGCATCTATAAATAGCAGATATAAATGTCACTAATCTATTGGCCACAATCTACTAGGACAGCTGTCACCATTCTGGCACTTCCCATCTGTATTGGGTTTTCTCTTCCCAGAATTCCAACCTTCCAGCTAAACGTGGCTATAGGAAGCTTCACTGCATACATTTTATGGGAATGAGCAATATTTATCCAAACAGACCTATGTTAGAAGCTGCTTTTCCTGCTGAAGAAAATCTAGCAAGAACCATCATCTCTTCCCCTCCTGATGATTCCAGGTCCACTCTTTTCCAGATTCACTAGCCTGGATGTTTTGTCACTCAAAAATTTACAAACCCCCCACTCCCCCCCCCCAGTAAAGTTCAGCTGATTCTGCCAGATCAACTGTTCCATCTGTATTAAGCAAACCTGATTTATTAGAAATCCCTAGTTACCTAAACCCACCTCCTCTGGATTATGCAAGAAGGATTCAACCAACAAGCAAGCTAATGCACTAACTCTTTCGGAGGGTATCCTTGCCTGGATGACGCTGAACTCAGATTGCAATTCAATCAGTTAAATAAACAGAGGTGCTTGATCACAAGACACGGTGAGCCCAGAGGCTCTAAATTCTGAAAGGGAGAAACCTTGGGTCATTTGATTTCTGAAGTATTTATTTATTAAATTTATATGCTGTCCACCTCTCACCTCTAAGGCGACTCTACACTCAACAGACTCCCTACTACCACCCACTGCACTAAAGCAAAAAGCCTCAACCTACACAAACTTCTGCGTAAAACGAGGCAAGAAGACCGGGAGGGAGAAGGAAATCCCCTCTTTTCTTCTTTAAGAGTCTAGCGGATGTTTCCCCTCCTAATCAGAAGAGCCCCTGTTCTTAGATTTGTAAAACCCCTATCTTTACGAAAGAGGTTATTTTTCCGGCTTTCAGAGCGGAGCCCTTTTGAACACTTGAGCTCTGAAGAGAAATCAGATCAAACAAAAACACACCGAAAACGAGAGATTGCAAAGGCATTGCAACTTGCTGTCTTTTTTTTTCAATCTTTCTCTCCTTTGGATGGCACAGGGAAAAAAAACAACCCTCTCTATCTTCTGTGGGAAAGCTAGGCAGAGACAACATCTGGGCATGGGGGGGCATGGGGTGGGATGGGGTGGGGTGGCATACAGCTTTGGTGTGATCAGGAAAGCTTTTTCCCCCTCAATTTTGACTGCCCCCTTCCTTCTACCAGCTTAGATAGAGGTGGTAGAAGCGTGACGAGCAGCTGTGGGAAATAAAAAGAGAGATGAAATCCAAACGTATGAACCAACAAGAAACATGTTTGCTGATTAGACTATCTATAGCAGCACCTTACACGTTATGCAATTCCTACTCAGAATGTATTTTTGTACGGAAAATACCGTGCAGTCTGGATGAAGAGGGAGACGTGTGAGAATCAGCCAGATTTTTCTTAACTAAATGGCCTTAGGACTTGATGGGGATGTACAAGTTGCAGGGTGAATTACTGAAAACCAAATTCCACATATAGTAAGTGCCCTGTGGTTTCTTAGATACAACAGATGAAGACTGTGCCATAATTTTGCAATAGGTTTCAATGTTAAATGCGTCCAGTGCTTCAGTTTCCAATGATGGGCATAAACCAGGGGTCCCCAACCCACGGTCGTGGACCGGTACCAGGCCGCGGCATGCCAGCAACTGATCTGCACAAACAAGCAAAGCCCCATCCACGGGATGCAGACAGCACACAAAACCAAACCCCCTCCAATCCGCGGAAAAACCTCTCTCCACGTAACCGGTCCCTGGTGCCCAAAAGGTTGGGGACCTCTGACATAAACCATAGACCTGTCATTGGATACTAATTTGAAGTTGCAATTTTTTTCCCTTCTCTTTTTAAAGCCAATGAAGCTCTGATTTGATTTTTAAAAAGTTTCCTTTAAAGGTTGTGCGACTAAAGTATCTTTGGTTCTATTTCCTCATGACAGGATGACTCATCTTGGCATGTAGAGCAGGAGGGAAAGACCAGGATGAAATCCATCTTTCCCAATTACTCCCCAAATTAGCAATTAAAAAGAAAGGAGCATTATAACCCTTGTTTCCCATATATACATAGCACCTCTGTCTTTCAGAAAGTGCCTCCATTCTTCCATAAGCATCGGACAACAGTTGGTTCTTTTATTTTCAGCACAATTACTTGAAAGTAATTAGAAACCAGGAGGCTCCGAATTCTAGTTCTGCCTTAGGCATGAAAACTGGCTGGGTGACTTTGGGCCAGTCACTCTCTCTCAGCTCAATCTACTTCACAGGGTTGTTGTGGTGGGGAAAATAGGAGAGGGAAGAAGTATTCGGTCTGTTTGGCGCCTTGAGTTACTTATAAAATAATAAAGGCACGATAAAAATCAAATAACTTTGTGCAGATTATTTGGAGAATCGAGGAGAAGGCTTAGTGGGTAGAGTTTGATTGGAGAGAACTAGGTTCAAGACCAACTTGTGAGTTAGGATTTAATTACCTTTCTATTATTATTGAAAGTAATCAGAAACCAGGAGGCTCCGAATTCTAGTTCTGCCTTAGGCATGAAAACTGGCTGGGTGACTTTGAAGAAAGAAACAAGGGTATCTAGCTGCCATTCTGAGTACCTTGAGCTAAAATTATGATACTTTTTATAAGGGTAACAAAACCATTCTTCATAAAGCAAGCAAATTATGTGGCAGGAACATGGTTGAAGGTATTGTCCTTCCACACCCAGTTTCACAAAGTGCCCTTTTACCCAAGTTTCCATTTCACACATTCTACATATAATATTTAGTCTTTTGGGTACCTGTATTTGCTGGCGCTCAGTTCTCACATTTATATGTTGTTGATGTACCTGCATGATATCAGAGGCCCATACTGTATATTCCACTACCCACGGGTTTTATTCTCTAATAGGAAGCCAACTTGAAGCTTCAGATCTTGAGGGAACGACTGCAAGATATTTGTATTTAGAAAGAACTTATTTTGCTTACTTGGACTTAAAAATGATGCATTGGGTCAATTTTCACCTTCAAGGATGTCCAATACAGCTCCAAAGATACTTCCTGTATTAATGACTGGGGTTGGATCTATTTGATATGGCAATCTTCAGATGGCCAGATGCAAAAGGCTGAGGTCTGCTGTAGTCCTTAGCATGTCAGGTGTCAAAGGGTTTCACTAACCTGACAAGATCCACCTGACAAAATTCCCCATGGGTGCAGTTATTCCCGGCAACCTTAATGGCAAAGATCAAAAGTTCACATCATAGTCTCAAGGCTTCAAGAACTCTTCCCATTCGAAAAAATTCACCAGATCATCAGAGAGCTGTATGGGACCTATATGTGAGTTGCATGTACATCCTTGTGCTGAGGAGCCATCACCTCTCACAGCTCCCCAGCATGCCTCCATTGCATGCACACACATGCCCTGGGCAGTAGGTCAACATACAGATGCCACACTAAGGTGGAAACAATGGTTGAGAGAAGCAACCTGGAATTAAGAAGAAACTTCCTAACAGTGAGGACAATTAACCAGTGGAACAGCTTGCCTCCAGAAATCGGCGCTCCATCACTGGAGATTTTTAACAAGAGGCTAGCTAGACAGTCACTTGTCTGAGATGGTATAGGACTAGGTTTTCCTGCTTGATCAGGGGGCTGGACTAGAAGATGTCCAAGGTCCCTTCCAGCTCTACCCTATTCTATCCTTTCTTGAGAAGTACAACTTCATCGGACCAGGTTCAGGATTGTGGTAACAAAGGTGAAGGAGGATGGGGCTGAGAGAAAGAAAGGGAAGAAGAGATCTTTTATAGGAAGAAAGACAGGGAGAAACACCTGAAAGTGTGAGCCCTCGAGTTTCCTTACGGAAGCCCAGACAATAGGGGGGGGGAGGAGGAGGAGGAGGAGGAGGAGGAGGAGAGTAAAAAAAGAGTGGGAAGCCAACTCACGCGTGCCATCAAAGCGGGTTGCTATGGTATCCAGGAAGGTGTTTTGGGGAGCCAGGAGGCCCCTCATCACCGGCATTTTAAGACTTGCTCAAGCACATCGCCATCGTCCAGTTGGGGGGGGAAAAACCAGAGGTATCGGAGAAGGGAGCCGAGACGGGCCCCTTGGCTTCCTCTCCCGGAGTTAGGGCAGGGCAGCGGGCCTCTCTCCGCCCGCTGCTGCCAGAGAGGTGCCGGGGGATTTGCGCCGAGGCTCCAGGGGCCGCCGCAGCCTCCAATCTCGCTGGCGCCCAGACGGGAGGCGACCGCAGCCGCGACGGCAGAGGCAGCGAGGTCAGAAAGAGGCGAGGGGCGCCCCCCAAGAGCGCCGACTGCAGCGAAGGCGAGCGGCCACCCCTTCCCCGGTGCGCGGCAGCCGGGAAAGTCCTGGCGCAGGCTGGCCCCAAGTCCGACGTGACTCGCTCAGCCCTGCAAGCGGCCGGCCGAAAGCCGAGAGGAGGACGCCCGGGCGGCTGCTGCCTCTGGATCCTAACCGCGAGCACCCCGCCGCCGCCTCCCGCTCAGGCGGGGTCCCCATTCCCCTGGCGGTCCAGGGGCAGAGCCGCTTCTTTCTGGCGGAGTCCCGGCTGGAAGCCCCAAGTCCCCGCAGCAGCGCCGGTCGATGCCTCGCTCTGCTCTGGCTGCCTTCGCATGTCCGACGGCGAGTCCCGAACAGCCGGGCGTCGCTAGCCAGCCTCGATCGCCCGGGGCGGCATGCCAGGCGTAGCCTTTGGCAGAGCAGCGCCGCCGCCGCCGCCGCCGCCCCGCTCCTTCTCCGGCTCTTGGAAGCGCCGCCGAGCTCAAAGTTGCTCGACTTGGCGGCCAGCTACTCCTTTACCCGCCTGTTGTATGGGAGCCACCGCGCTCGCCTTCGGAGCAGCCGTCCACACTTTCAGCCGCCCCGAGCAGCAGCAGCAGCAGCACCCAGCATCCTTAACTTGAAAGTTACCATAGCTACTGAAGACACACCCGGCGGCTCTTCCTTAAAGAAACAAGCCGCCTACCGCGCGTCGGGGATGGCAGGCTGGGTGTGGTTTGAGTGGCGGGGCCTCCTCGGTGGGGCAAAAGTTTCCTAGATCCATTCCAGACTGACAAGTACAAAACGGGATGGTTCTCCCATTTCAAAGTAATTTTAGGAAGACGATTAACCCACTGAACGCCAATCTATGCAATGAAAGGAAGATTGTTACATCAGTGCGTGCTAGCTGCTGTAGCATATACCTGTGAAACGTGGACACTGACCTCACAATCCGTACAAAAGCTAAGAGTGGGGCAAAGAGCCATGGAAAGATACATGCTCGGCATCACAAGACAAGATAGAAAGACCTGCACATGGATCATTAGAAAAGAAACGAAAGTATACGATGCCATCAAGAGAGTAAAAGAATTGCAATGGAAACGGGCTGGTCACACAGCAAGAAGAACTGAAGGCAGGTGGACCAAGGCAGTCATAGAATGGGTCCCACTTGATAAAAAGCATCCACGAAAGAGACCTAAAACAAGATGGATCCACGACATAAGCCAGTATTGCGGGTCCAACTGGCAAAGGAAAGCTCAGGACCGTATTGGTTGGAAACATGCGGAAGAGGCCTTCATCCTGCAGTGGATAGAGAATGGCTAGAATGATGATGATGAAGGAAGATTACCAGAAACTCTTTGTAAGTCAACTTCTTCAGACACTGGAGACTGGGATCTCAGTTTTTTTGTGATGGTTGTGGCTAATGAGAGCTGAAGCACCAATTTACCTACTCCAGAGATGGGATATTACTCTAACCCGGGTTAGGCAAACTTTAATTGGTTCACTCTGATTTGGTTTGAATGTTGCCTGACCTGAGATTCTTTAAAAAAGGGTAAGAATAAGCCAAACTGGCCTCCCACATAATACTAAGCAAGTTAAAATGAGTAAATTCATGTCAAAGTGACCAAACCCAAACCCAGCATAACTTTATGTGTATGAATCAGATCAATGTCTCTGCATAAAATATACCAGAGATGCCATGTTTGGAGTGCACAATCACTGAAAGAGGTTAGTTTTGATGGGCTTTATTGACAAAACTAAAGGCTTAAATTGGGTGTTAATAGTTTTAAGATCGCCATATAATACCCTAAGCCTTTCGTAATAAATGGACACAGAGAAATTGAATGAAACATTACCCATCACTTGCGTTCCTGCCAGGAAATGCATCATCACTTAGTAAACCAAAATGTGACAAGCTTCTGTTAAGCAAAGGGCCAAAGAAAGTGGCATGTTTGTCAGCCTCTCTACCTTAGGAAGACATTTTCAAGCCTCTTCTGCCCTCTTTCTGTTCACAGCTATTCGTATTTGGTAGGCCTGGAGAACAGAATCAACCCAATTACACTTAACCCTAATCTTCCTTAAGAGCAGAACATTTTCCCCCATTCCAGTATGGTACTGGGCACGATGGACAGCAAAGTAGGAGGTAGACTGGAAAGTAGAGATTTGTTAGTTTTAAAAAGTGGGGAATGTCAGTTCCTTACTCTCTGTTCCTGAATATGAAGTTTAAATCTCTGTCGCTAATGAATACATTGAGTTTGCAATCTTGAGGTCTCATGGCTAAAATTGCTGGCACAAATTTTTAGACTTTTCTGCTTTGTGCACTTTTCCTGATAAAGAGTTTGCAGACTTCAAAAGGTGACATACACCTATGAACCATTTTGCTTTGGCCTGATGAGACCAGTACTACCTATCACTGGATTTCAGATGCATTGTGTGAATGCTATTTATTGAATGCTTGTTTGTTAAAACATGGAAAATGTTAGTTGTGAGAATGCCTCTTCCCAATTACATCTGTCCTTCCCACCAGATCCGGCAGAAGAGGCATGCTGTGGGTCCCATTGTTATAATAATAATAATAATAATAACTTTATTGTCACTTTGAATGTACACCAATCGGCATACATCAAAATGAAATTTCGTTGCATACAGCTCTCAAAGGGTCACCACCTCCGATATACACTCCTTGTTCGTGGCCAGTTCAAGTTACAGATCTTCCATTTTAGTCTCTAGGGAACTACACTTGGCAGGTCCCAGGAGGGTAGGCCTTCTCTGTCCCAGCACCTACCTTCCCCCTGAAGTGAGGTCAGCTCCATCCTTACATATTTTCTGGAAGTCCCTCAAGACCTATCTATGCCTTTGGGCCTGGGGGGTCCCAGAGGTCTGGTAAGGTCTTGAGGTGGCTTCCTTGCCAATCTAATCCCTTATGTGCCAGGTGCTTTTTAACAATGACTGTTGTTTTTTTAACATGTTTATTGTTTTATATCTTTGTTGTATGCCACCCAGAGTCACTTCTGGTGAAATAGGCAGCCATATAATTTTTATATATACATAGGTCTTGCCTTTATCTGAGCTGACAGTGATGAAGACAAGGGGAGAAAACACAGTATCAGCACCTCATTTCAAACCAGGATGAAATTGAAGCAGTGGCTTTCCCCCTTCCAGTACAGTCTAAATCTGTACTGGAAAATTTTTAACCACCATTTAGGATTTTGCAAGCTGGCCATAAATTGATTTTGATGTGGTCTTGAACAGACGCTGGTTTAGGATTATCACCACTGAATGCAGGTTTCGTTCTACACTCAGGCCCAGCATCCTGCTCCACACACTTTAATACAGATTCTGATGAAAATACCAGAGAGCTCCAGTGCTCTTTAATCTCCAACGGAGATTTGCCTGGTAAAGTCTCTCCTGAACTTTCAGCTGTTTGGAGAAGGAGGAGCATATTAACAGTGTCAATAACTGTTATTATTTTGCTCTTCCAGAGGCAGTAGTTTAACTCAGCAGGAAAGTTTAACTCAGCAGGCAAGCCCTCCACTCTTTGCTTAGTAAAGGCTGGGTTTGCCTCGAATCCCGCTTCACTCCCTACATTAGTCAGAAAGAAATTTCAAAGGCAACACCTGTATTTAAATTAATTCAGCTTGACTAAAGAGACAAAGAAGTGTATTCTTTTATTTTTTTTAAATAAATGCAAAGAAAACAATATCCCAAGGAAAGGATCCAAAATAAAACAAAGCAGGAACTGCTCTGTTGTGCCGGTATTGATCCAATGCAGATGAGAGGCCTCTTCAGCCGCAGACCTGCTCCACACACAGATAAGACCAGGCAGGTGTGCTCTGCTACGCCTCCTATTTATTTCCATGGACCTGGAGAACGGGGCCGAGCTGTTTAATCTCGTGTTTTTTTTTTAATGCAAGTCTTATTAAAGCATGGTATATGATACTGGTTTATACTGTTTCTTACTAAGTCCTCAAAATGCCCCGTGCAGATGTGCAACTGGGTGGTCGCAAGAAAAAGGGCCCACCATACGGAGCACTCCAGAGGTATCTGCTAATTGGTTTAATTCCCTCATTCTCTGTTTTGCTAACATGGAGTAAGGCAGGAGATCTCAGGGGAGGGTGCGTGTGTGTGTGTGTGTGTGTGTGTGTCTGGAAAGGCATTTTAAATTTCCAGAACAATGGTAGTAAGAGGGCAATAGATCAAAGATCTAAGTATCAAGCAAATTAAAGGCCTAACCAACCACTCGTAGGCTGGGTTCACACAGCAGATGCTGAGGTAAAGATGCCTTGTGCAATAGGTTGGAGCCTGCAGATGAGCAATGTAATTATGGTTTGTTCAATTGTTCTATCCTTCCATTTACTAGGGCCCAGTAAAAGAGGAGAATCTTTTATCCTTGCAGCCTAAAAGCACCGTTTTGTCCCCAATTGTGATTTCTGTGCCTGTGTATTTTCTTTATGGTGCTTATGTTTTGTGGGGAGATGGGAGAATGTCTGCACACATTTTTTTTATATGCAATCTTTGTGTTTTGCTTGCATGTATTTTTGTGGAACTGCATTTTATTTTGACTTCTGGAGTGTATGCAGAGATTCACACAAGTGCTGTGTGCTTAGGAGGGAACTGGGTATGGAAAGAATACTTTCATGAGGAAAAATGAAAGATGCAAGGAGAATCGTTTATTTGATTTTTAACCCGCCTTTCTTAATTTATAAATAACTCAAGGAGGTGAACATGCCTAATACTTCTTCCTCCTCCTATTTTCTCCTCAATAACAACCCTGTGAGGTAAGTTAGACTGAGAGAGAGTGACTAGTCAAAGTCACCCAGCCAGCTTTCATGACTGAGGCAGGACTTGAACTCAGAGTCTTGAGATTTCTAGCCTTAACCATTACACCAAAGTAGCTCTCTTAGCCAAAGTTCCTTTTTTAGCTGCCTTTGCCTTGCACCCATATCTGATATGGTATATTCTGCTCATGATAAAAATGAGAAAAGAAAACCACAAGGTGAATAGCTCAAACTTTCAGACAAAGCAACCTAAGGGAATAAATACTGGATTAATTTTATGTGAGTATCAGCCTAAATGCTTGCACTTTTTGATTTTGTAGCTATGGAGGCTTCTCCTAATATTGGCAAAGAAGCCGATAGCTTGGTCATTTTTACTAATTGATGTTCAGCTCCATAATGCAGATTTCAGCAAATTGGGTTTTTTTCCCCCCTTTAATTTTAAAAAAGGCCTGCTGAGCCAATCAAAATGCACAGGATAGATTCTGTATGGAATTCACTGTCTGGATAGAATCACAGAAGATGAAGTGGATAGTCGCAGGGGCATATCTCTGCCCAACAGTTTCTACAGACACAGTTATGAGCAAAATATATCCGCCTAAAAACTGATTTCTTAGAGCAGTGGCTATTGTTGTTTCACTCCGCTGCTTCCCCTGTTTCTCTCCCTGCATGATGAAGGCACACATTTGGCCTTTGAGGTTGTTTCTCAGCAACAGGTCCCACAAGAGCAGCACAACCTGCTCCCTCCAGAGTGGCTGAGGAGTGCATCCAAAAGCTCATTTGCAGGAAAGGTAACGGCTCTTGAACCTGGCTACCTATTAGAGAATAACAGCACCTGGGAGCAGAGAATCAGTTGGCTATTGTTCACCCTTTATATTTTCTTGTAAGAGGGGTGCCGTCTCCTACATTTTGCCTTTTGCAGTGGACTTGGGGAGTTTAAGGATGATAAATCCCAGCAAGTATAAAGTGTGGAATGAACACAATTGATGTTCTGCACTGTTAGGAAGCTCTCACGTGCAGTATTCTCTCAGAAGAGATTTTGGTAGAGTGCGTTTTCATGTTCGTAGGCATCTCACCGTTGACATTTGTCAAATTGCAGACAGTATCAAATAGCCAAGAATCATAGACGACATCCCTGAGGAAGTTCTACTGGCTTGAATCATCCTATTTAAGCCATGAGGTTAGGGTGTGTTTTTGTTGTTATTATCAACTCAAATTAATCCACCACAGGATGAAGATCTCTTTATTGAAGTTTAAAGACTATAATCTACCACATTGATCCAGTCTGGGTTATATATTGGCTTCCTTGTCTAGAACTGGCCCCAAATCTCCTAACTAGATTCTGTACCTAAGCGAAGATTAAAACCTGAGTCTCCAGCACCTTAATCACTGCACTACTCTTCTGTATATGTATATATACAGGTGGTCCTCAATTTACAACCATTCGTTTAGAGACATTGGAAGTTACAATGGCACTAAAAAAGTGACTTATGACCACGGTCATTGCAGCATCCCTGTGGTCATATGATTAAAATTCAGATGCTTAGCAATTGGTATGCATTTATGATGGTTGCAGCACCCCGGGGTCATGTGATCACCTTTTGTGACCTTTTGACAAAGTCAATGGGGAAGTCGGATTCACTTAACCACCTTCTTCCTAACTTAACAACTGCAATGATTTATTTATCAGCTATGACAAGAAAGGTTGTAAAATGGGGCAAAACTCACTTAACAACTGTCTTGTTTAGCAATGGAAATTGTGGGCTCAATTGTGGTCATATGTCAAGGACTACCTGTATATACACCATACAGCTATATTCATCCCAGTGTTCCCTCGGGTTCTGCTGAAGTTGGCAAACACGATCATCTTAGTCAAGCCTTTTGTTAGGATAATCTTTGACTGATCTCACTTCTTGCTGTTTATTTTGCTAAAGAATTGTCTTATTCTTTTCTCTAGTCCAGGGGTAGGCAACCTTGGCTCTTTTATGACTCGTGGAGTTCAACTCCCAGAATTCCTGAGCCAGCCATGCTGAGGGGAAAGAGAGAGTTTCCAAGCTGAGCCATGCTGGCTCAGGAATTCTGGGAGTTGAAGTCCACGAGTCATTAAAAGAGCCAAGGTTGCCTACCCCTGACCTAGAGAAAGGAGAAGGAAAAAGCAAATGTCTCCTTTAAAAAAAATGGTACCTTGTTGATTTCCCAAATTCATATGTGCCATCTTTTTTGTTTGCTTCTCTTTTTAATTTGCTGTATTTGACAAAGGAATAAAAAGGCCCTCAGCAGTCCAAACTAGGAAAGGGAAAAATTTCTAGCTGTCCAGGAGAGATCCTCCCTTTTGTAGCTCAACTGAGTAGTGTCTCCTACTCCTTTTCTCTTCCATTCCACTTCCTCCTTTCTTCAGGAGAAGCTCTGTCCATTTCCATCACATCCAAGCAAACAGAAGAGGTGTATTTTAATTCCTACCTAGACCAATTAAGCTCTTCTTTGATTGTCCTTCAGTTTTCACCATAAAACCTATATTAACAAACTCTCTTGAAGTCTACATCCAACATTGCTCCCCAAAGTGTTCCCTTAGAAGTTGTTCCCCAATCCTGTTTCAAAGTCATGCTTGCCCTCCCCTATCCCAATCCTTTCTGCAAAAAACCTCTCTCAAATTAAAAAAATAATAATTTTTCACTGGAGCATGCTGCATAACCGCTTTTTCATTTTTTTAAAAAAATATTGTTTAAATCTCCCTTACAAATATTTTGAACCTGCTTTAATTATTTTGTAATCAGCTGCTCTTTTCCAAAGCTCTGCGGGTTTGGAGATATCCTACCTTAGACAAGTCGGGGGATCCTGCAGAGGCATTTTCAATTCACGTCTATGTCATGCACATGTGTGTCACCGAGCACACTTGGTAGCAACATTGTTTTAACAACATTGTTTTCTACCCAAAATCATAAAACCATTTCCAAATGCAACTTTGTACACAAAACCGGTAAAGGGTTGTAATTCTGTAATACTGAATGTTACCTTTTAATTCTCCAAAGTGAGTGATTAATAACAAAGAAATAAATTCACTGAAGTTGTTTGGTCACAGACCAACCTATGGTGGTGAAAGTTGGGCCTTAAAAAAGCAAGACAGGAAGAAAATCAACATGTCTGAGCTGTGGTGCTGGAGAAGGCTCCTGCATATTCCTTGGGCAGCAAAGGTGACTAACAAGTACTGGAGCGCATAACAGCAGACATGTGACTAGAAGGCAAAAATCACTAAACTGCGTCTCATTTATTTTGGCCATACCACGTGGGGGAATTCACTGGAGAAACAATTATATTTGGAAGAGTTAGCGATAAAAGGCTGGACATCATCAGAGCTGAAACACGTTAGAGCAGAAGGAGTGCAAGATCCAAAGATGTGGAGAGATCTGTCCTGTAGGATCGCCAAGAATCGGACATGACTGAATGGATAACATTATCATCATCATCATCACCATTTTTTCCAAAGCAAGTGACTAATATCAAAGAAATAAATTCACTGAAGTTGTTTATTCACATATAAAAGGAATAAAGAGCAAATTTCTCTCTCTTAAACACATACATGCACTCTTTTGCCTGACTGTGTATCTGTCCATCTCTCTCTCTCTCTCTCTCTCTCTCTCTCTCTCTCTCTCTCTCTCTCTCTCTCTCTCTCTCTCTCTCTCTCTCTCTCTCTCTGTGTGTGTGTGTGTGTGTGTGTGTTAGGTTACTGGACTAAGAGTAAGGAGGATATCCAAGTTCTTGTTCTCCCTTACCCAGAGAAACCAGCTGGATGATTTTGGGCCAGTGACTCCCTCCCATCCCTAGCTTAGAAAGTGGAAACTATTTATCTACACACTGCATCAGACCAGCATGGTACATCATTTTTAATGAGGTATTTATTTTATTTTTATTTATTAAATTTATATACCACCCATTTCACTATCAAGCACATCTTGATGGCAGTTATCCTGTAATAATTGGATTTGATAAAAGTCATTATAGAACACAGATTATTCTATCAATTCTGAATATCATTTTTTTAAATTTATTCGGGAGCTAAAGACAGCATAAAGTACAACTCCTCACACTAACCACACTGTGAGGTAAGTTAAGAGGAAAACTGCAGGCCTTAAGTCATGTAGATGACTTCCTCTTTACTTCAAGAGGAAGTAAAATTGTTGCTAGATGAATTTGATCAGATCCCAAAGGAGAAAGAGACCAGATGTTCAAAGAGCCATGTATGAAAAAGTCATGGATTGATGGAAATAAAAGTGGCTTGTAAGAATAGAAGGGTATAGAGAGTATTTGTGTTAAAAAAGACAAAATCAACATTTCTAATCTTTTGTCTTATACTTTTACATTTTTAGCTTACTATCTTCCTCCTTTTCTGTGTGCTGCATAATAGCATGTGCATGCAATTTCTTTCAATAGTCTTGCAAAGACTAATTAGAAATTGCATGTATTCAAACAAACCTAAATGTGTGATAACACTGCAGATCAGGGTTAAGCATATGTACATGAAGAACTGACTTTGTTGGCTATTAAGAACAGGCATTTAGTCTCTTGAGGATAAAACATAAGCCGGGAGACATAGAGCTGAAATCTTACCTACATTTACCTTGTCCCACTAAGCTCAGTGTGCTTCTGAATAGATATGAATAGCATTGTTTGCAAATTTAAGCAAGTACCTGTGTTTCTATGTTAGAAAAAAGCCCTAACTTTTTCTTTCTAGTTTGAACTGGCTCCTCCCTGGTGACATAATTAAAGTTA
This sequence comes from Azemiops feae, assembly GCA_023970755.1. Taxonomy (NCBI): domain Eukaryota; kingdom Metazoa; phylum Chordata; class Lepidosauria; order Squamata; family Viperidae; genus Azemiops; species Azemiops feae. The sequence goes on along the minus strand of JALGBA010003859.1, from coordinate 891,944 downwards.
TGAAATTATTTTGGATGTTAATTAAATCCTACATGGAATTACCTGGTAGTGTGATTACACTAACTCTGTGCATCTTTGTCTGGGCCTCCATAAGTGACATGGCCAACTTCTCATCTTCAGAGCCAGCACAAGGACAAAGTCTATGAATGGCAAGATTTTTAAGCAGGGAGAAGCATAAATCTGTCATCTGATCCTGTTCAAGTTAATGTAAATTGCAGTTGAATGGCAAATTGAGAGTAGGGTCACTAACTGTAAGCTGCAATGTGGAGTGCTTGTTTGTAGTCTTGTGTATTGCTGGAACAAAGTCAGTGTTATTTGAAAACCAGCATTTGTAGTTCATTGGGTGATTCCAACTGTGGTTAAGTCAATAAATCATCATTAATACAATGCAGAAGCCAAGCCACAGGGTAATGCTTATTAATATGCAGTATGTGTTCATCATTGCAATTTATTACAGCCATAGCTTTAAAAGGAGGGTTTTATTATGCAAAACTACAATTCAAACATTACAATCAGAGGTTTCCACTCACTCACTCACATTTGTGAGTCAAATTCAGATGGACTGGGATTTAATAAATACCTGTAAAAATTGGAAATTTTTGACTATGGAATCCTGGTCCTGGTCTGGCATAAAGCGTTCAGATTGCCTGGTCAGCACACTCCATTCAAAAGTGTGTAGTTCCTCAATCTAGAATTCCAGACCTAATGGCCTATAACTCTCATTATCCTTCACTAGTGCATGGGTCAAACTCACCATTAACAAAATAGTTGTGAGAAGTCAGCCCCCCCCCCAGAGAAGGAAATATTAAAAAGGCAGAATATTATATTTCCCCAAAGGATCTTAAAGGCAGAAAAGCAGGCCCAGTTTTTCTTAATAGCCCCAAGCAGAAACTAGGCAGAGGCCAGGTCTGTAGAAATGCAGATTTGATAATCCTATGCAGAAAGGTTGGGGGCAGGAAGGCTGGAGCTGAGGGGATTAGAAAAACAAAGAGGACAGGTAATATGACCTTTAGGACATAATAGGATTAACCCACCATCAGATTACCAGAAGGACACACTGAACCTCGGGTCAAAGTTTATGCCACAGGAACAGGAACTCCAAACACAAAAGTCCAAGAAAGTATAAAAACCCACCACCTCCCAGCAACATGTGGTCACCTTTTCCAGAGCCACATTTCAGTCTGGCTCTGCTCTTCAGTAAACTACAACCTTTCTAAAGCAGTCTCCATTTTGTTTATTCCTGACTTGGACTAGACCTAGATGAAGATTTTTCTTTCAACATAGTTATTTGATACACTTCCCTTTAGGAGTGCCACCAAGAGACATAGAGTTTATTTGAGCACCCCAGTTATCTTTTCTCTATTCCTCCCTCCCTCCCATCCATCCATCCCTGTAGGGAACTTTAAGTCTTAGCATTATATATTAACTTATTCATTCCGTAACATTAAATGAAAAAATAACGATCCATCTGATTGTTTCCAACACTAAAGAATTCTTCAGATGGCAATCCCTTTTTTAAGAAATTCTTAATTGGATGTAACACAAGACACCCCTACACTGATAGTATTAAATCTCCAAATGAAGTTTTGCTCGGCTATTTTGTGATGAAACCTATTTTAGCCATTTATTTTATTTTGCTGAAGGATGACAATCCTGAAACCAGCAGCAGAGGCTGGGTTTATGCCCATTCATTGTGCAAAGCTATGGTTTGTGTTCACTATGATTCATTTAATAAGACAATTAGCTGGAGTCATCCATAGCTCTAAGTCAGATATGTCAAACTCGCGACGTCACGTGATGTCGCTCAATGTATCAGAGCTTTTTCCCCATTGCTGGCAATGGGGTGGGCGCGGTTTCCTGATGACGCGTCCGGCCCACGGGCCGGCAGTTTGACACCCCTGCTCTAAGTCATAAAACATGGTTTACAAATCAGGATGGTAGTTAGCAGAAAACAAGATAAACTACAAGAAGGCTTAAATGATAGATCAACTCTTTCAGGATGTCCTAGAAAGTTGAAATGTTCCTCTATTTGTTTGTTTTGTAATAATATCATTTTTTCTTCAGGGGATTGATTAACGCTTAGGGTCCTGTTTGTCTAACATGAAGTATATGAAGTGGGAGACTGCTGATGGATGATGCCTGGGAAATGCAGATGCTCTTTCTTAGGTACTTCTGAATCAACTTGTTTACATTGTCCTTGTTCTAGCAGTTGCTATTCATTTATTTCATTTATTTTCAAAGCTTAAATGCTTACTGAATTTTGAATGCCTGTTCTCTGGGAAAGAATCCCTAGTTACTTCAATACATACTTTAAAATATATTTCTCTTCTGCTTTTGCTCCTGTACGTTCAAGGAAACTAGAACAGAAAATGGTTATTTAACAAAGAAAAATGTCTCTAAAATACAAAACAGTAAGTGATGAATATAGCAGCCACAAGGTTAAACAGTTTCCAAGCATTTTTAGCACAGGAAGGCAGGGGCCCTTGGTGCTCTCTGAGCTTGGTTGATTTCTTGCAGCTGTTTCGTTACCAAACTAGGTAACATCAGTGGTAGAAGGGAGTGAGTTGGTCTTTCCTGGATTGGTGTTTTGTCTACTTCTTGATTCTTGGTCTAGTGTTAATCTTTGATCATCTGGGTATTGATTGCTGGTGAGAAGGTACTTGGTCGTTTTGTTTCCTTTTTAGCTTTTTGATTGTCTCTTTTCAGCGATATGTAAACATTGTTAATCTCTATGTGCCTGCCAATGCCTGATTTGTCTGAATGCTAGGTTTCCAGGAATTCTCTAACATTTTTGGACTTGGTTTGGTCTAGGATAGTCACAGTTTCCCAGTTGAAACCACGGTTAAGTCTGTCCATGTATTGTGAAATTAAGCAGTTTTCATCATGTCTTCTGATTACTAGTTGGTGTTCATGGATGCCTTCTGCCAGCCTTCAGTGTGGATCCATCAACAGACTATTACAACCATGTGGCATCAGCGTAACACACAAACCAACTAAAGCCCTCCAAAACATCCTAGGTAAACCAAAAGACTCAGCAGCCCCAGAGGAAGAAAAAAAATAGGAATAATCTATTCTACAACATATACTGTAGTGTAAGAACTGTAACAACCACTATGTAGGACAAACAGGCAGAAGCCTAGCAACGTAGGCCTTGATTTATCAGAGTTGCCCCATGATTGGTTGGCATAAAGCAGGGGTAGGCAACCTTGGCTCTTTTATGACTCGTGGACTTCAACTCCCAGAATTCCTGAGCCAGCATGTAATTCTGCGAATATCTTGAAGCTGTTGGAGAATATTTTGGCTGATTTCACATGTGATCTGAAGCCATGGTTAACTGAATCATGGCTATTCAACATAGCAGGGTTGGCTGAGCTTGTAAAACATATTAGACTACTAACCATGGTTTATAAACAGCAGTGGTTGGTTTATACAATATGCTAAGCCAAAACTGAACAAACCACATTAATGATAGATGCAGCAGTTTCCAAACAGACACATGTCAAAATCAATTAATCAATTTAATAGATTTTGAGGCTGCCCAACTCCAAAAAGACTGTTTCGTGACATGCACTGGTTACCAGCAAGTTTCCAAATGCAATTCAAGATGCTAGCTATTACCCATAAAGCCCCACATGGAACATGTTCTGGAGCCACTGGTTTACGGATTAGCGAGTCCGGGACAGACAAGGACCTGGTTATCTGAGATACTTTTTGTCTCCTGTAGTGTCAGATAGAGTTGAATTGCTTTGCATCTTGTTGATTTCTAATCATTTATAAGCTAATGTTTCTATAGAACTATATTTCCTGCAGATGAGTGAGATTCAGTAGATACTATCTATAAAAATTCAGTCCATTCACTCTAGAATCTAACTAGAGGATTTGAAAGGCTTTGGACCTTAATAAAAGCAGAAGAGAGCATTTCTACCTCCAAAGATTATTGGAGTGGTATGTCTCCAATAAATCCAAGCAATAGCTTTAAGTTAACATCAGGCTACGCATGATTATGTCCATGTGTCACCGTGTGCCACACTATCACAAGCCTAATTATTTTGAATTGTTCCATATTAAATTAATAAAAGCCTTCCTGATCCCATATAGAGAGTGCCACATCAGGTCTGGCAGCCTGTCTTGACACTGCCTTTGCCATTTCATCTATGCAAACTCTATTTTACTTATGAAAACATTTTTTGAGAATTGCAAATATGCCTTACCCTAAACATTTGAGAATCATTAGCCTAGGCTTGGCTTCTCCCTTTGTTTCTTTTGTAAAAGGAAAATAATCTGTGCTGCTTTTAATAGTTCCACCACCTCTTCCACCCACAACAACTGTGATTTTTTTGGGGAAAAGAGATTTAAAAGATACTCAGGGTATTTGGGGTCACTTTAGGCGCTTAGATGAATTTTTATTATTCCTGGGAACTTTGGTGCTCTTGATGGTTATTCTGGGTTTGGAGGGTTGTGAAAGGATAAGAGAAAAAAAACCCTGAAAAATAAAAAGCCACTTGTATTGCAAGCCACATATTTAACACAGGTGGCGGTAGAAAAACATGCATTTGGGAATACATTAAACAACAACAACTTCAGATTCATTCTAAAGCTGGCAGATATGGAAAAGAGTGGTCTGTTCCAAGCAGAAGAAACAGTAATGTGGTATCCTAACTTCTGTATATCTTTGAATTATTGTTCCTGTTGTCGTTGGCACTGTCATTACTTTGTCTATGCTATCCATACTGCTTTAGAGAGTAAAATAAATGAAAGCAAGAGCAGATGTTGCCAGTTCTAATTTTGACAAGGAGGGAACCAACAGAAGGAAGGAAAGATTATTTAACAACGAACATGGCAGATTATGCCCAAACTGAATTACAAGGCATTTTAAATTGTGGGCTTCAAACATCATATTTAGAAATTCTTCCAACAGAATCTTTGTTGATAAAGCGATAATCATTTAGGAGTTAAAAACAAAGATCTTAAAACTTGTCCATTTGTACAAAACACATCTGACATTTCTTCTCTGTTCTCTGTATTTTCTCTTACCTGCTAAGCCAGGGTGTCCAATCATGGCAACTTTAAGACCTGTCATCTTCAATTCCCAGCATAGGTGGCTGGGGAATTCTGGGAGCTGAAGTCCACAGGTCTTAAAGTTGCCAAGGTTGGACACCCCTGTATTAAGCAAATGACTGAATCTATCAATCTGGCTTCTACATTCAGCCTTCTTAAGGGTGATGCATTGCAGGATTAAAGTACTATCATCCAATGCAGACGTTGACAGAACAGTAAGCCAGGTTAAATATCTGTACATTCCTGATTGCATTCAATATTACCATTCTCTTGCAATGACTGGTGATCTTCTAAGGAGCTGCAGACATCCTGGGGCCAAAAATTATGCCCCTTTGCCCCAAGGTTAAATTGGCTCCATGACAGAATGGTATTCCTGTGAGGGCTCTGATACTACCCTGACAGCTCCTAAGGCTGAGGCTGCTAATCTCACAACCACCATGCCAAGGATTCCCCAAATGCACCTGCCACCTTGCTAGAGAAGAAAATCACACTTGCTCTGATAAGAATGCAGAAACAAGATGTCCTACTATTTTGTTGTCCTTGAAGAGCCAACAAAAGAGCCATAAGCTTCAGAAGCACAAGAAGAGGAGTGAGCCGAGTCTGAAATTTTTGAAGAGTTGGAAGGCTTTTTCCCCTGCTTTGTTGCCTGGACCTTATGCAATGCGGTGAACAACTCCCTCTCCCTCTCCTCAGCTACATGGGAGGACCAAGATCCACTCCTTTCTTCTCATGATGCTAAGACACAAGTGCTCCACAAGGCCAGAAGGTACGGCTACTAGACTTGGGCCGCAAAAATTCAGACAACCATTACAGGACAGTAAGCAGTAAATGATTCTAGAAGTTCTTTGAGGTTTCATGGCCCAGACATAGCAGCCCCACCAGAAGATTCTTTTTTTACATAGGTGGCGTTAGGCTTCTACTAAAGCAAATGTGGGCTTTAGTGTTGATTCTTGGATCAAATTTATGGTTTTAACTCCAGCACCGCAAGTCAAAGTGCTGGGCATTATATCTTAAGTTCTTTGTGACTCATGACTTGGCTACCTCAAAGACTACCTACTCTTAATAGACTCAACCTGGTCTGCCCAACATATGTCATTGAAGAGTGCTAGCTGTAATAAGTTACTTAATAAATAACATCTAGGTTTATATATTCTTATTAATAAATAAGAACATATAAACCTACCTTCCCAGAGGGTGCGACATATTTAGATATGTTTTCTGGACTCTTATCATGGACATAGTTTTTATGAAAGAACTTACAAGCAAGTTTGGAGATTAGTTTAAACACAAAGGCATGAAACAGAGTCCTAGAACTTCTGAACAGCACCAAACTATGAGTAGAGTTCTCACCATATCCTTGGAAGATAATCTCCAAATACGAGCATCACTCATTACAAAACTATTTCCGTGGTCTTCTCCCAACTGTTAATTCAGTTTTTTCTGCTAACGCTCCTGTGCCTTCCCCAAGGAAAGAGAAAAAAAGCAGCTGTCTATTCCATGCAGTTGCAAAGCCGTCCAATTTACACAGGGGTGCCCAAGAGGAGGAGGAGTGTGAAACAAATTAAGGTGATGACTGCTATCATATGGTTGAAACCTGCTCATTTTTACCTATTCTCCACTATAAATCAGGATAAATTGAAGATAGAATATCTGCTACTGACAATCAATAGAACAAATCAATCCAGAGTCAAGGCACAAATCATTAGATTCAAATAATTGCATTTTGACACATTAGACAAAGACTTCTCTCTTTTAAATGTCTGCAATGCTGGGAGAGATGTAAGGAATACATACATTTAAAAAAATGAAACAACACATTGAAAAGCTAAGAAGGTTGCAGATAGCTCCATCTGGGTAATTGTCATTATCACAGTAGTCCGAGCATTTATTGAACACCAACCAGCATCTACTGTATATTACAGAATTTGGAAAGAAATATGGAAGACTGTGGTTAGTTACCAGGCTGTTTATTCTTACAAAACTCTTATGTCTTTTAACCATGTATGACAGTAAATTTCCACATCACTGCATTGCTGTGTTGGGTTGGCTCATACTGTGTATAATCAAGCTACATCCCCAGCAGTTTCAAGGGATGGTTTTGAATTTGGGTGGTGATGGAAAAGATCTCACAAAGGAACCAGTGGCTTCATTTGCTACTGTCCTACTTGAGACACTAAGTAAAGAGAGGCATTCCATAATCTCTGTGCATGCTATTTTTGGCTGACCCATGAAATCTTGAATGCAACACGAATTATATGTTATCTTGAAATAATTATATCAAGGTATGGAGTGAAATTAATAAAAATGGGTTGCCTCCGCTACCTACTCTTACACTGAATGTGGTTCTACTTATGATCTGAGCCGTGGCGATGCTGTGGTTAGAATGCAGTATTGCAGGCTAAATGCTGCCAACTGCCAGCAGTTCGATTTTGACTGGCTCAAGGTTGACTCAGCCTTCCATCCTTCTGAGGTCGGTAAAATGAGGACCCAGATTGTTGGGGGCAATAGGCTGACTCTGTAAACCGTTTAAGAGAGGGCTGTAAAGCACTATGAAGCGGCATATAAGTCTAAGTGCTATTGCTATTGCTGAACTCAGGATTGTTATGTGCTATGATAGGTTCGATCATCAGAGGAGCATCTTAGCAGAGGGAGTTGGCAACAGTTTGATCAGTTTTTGGAAGTTCTTCCATTCAAAAACAGATCTTGAACTGTTGGGCAAATAGAAAGTGCATCCTTCAAGGTTCTTCTCCTTGTAGAAAAATGTGTATTAGCACACTCATTGTGTTGATTGTTCAAGCAGTTGCTGTTTTCTCCACTGCACTTTCGGACCTGAATGTATTTGGGATTGGCAATTAGTAGCTTCTCTACTTTGGACTAATAGCATTCAAATCTAATACTTGGAATATAGCTACACAACTGAGTAACTATGGGCTACGTACAGTAACAGAGCCTCTCTGCTGCAAGGGACCATGTTCATGTGGATACTTCTTACGTTATTTTATTGAGGAAAGGAATTTCCACATCACCCTGCCCCAAACTGTACTTACCTTTGAAGGTTTAGCTCAGGGGTCTTCAAACTCGCCCTTTTATGACTCATGGACTTCAACTCCCAGAATTCCTCAGCCAGCGTGCCTGGCTGAGGAATTCTGGGAGTTGAAGTCCATGAATCATAAAAAGAGTTTGAAGACCCCTGGTTTAGCTAGTCCTTTGAACCTCATATTCAGGGATTAAAACTCCCTTAAGGAAACATCTGTTTTGAAACTTAAGGCAACGCAGCTGTAAACATATTGAGAAGGATTAGGGTTTCCTGTCCTTAGAAGTTTCTCTTGACTGTTTGGAAGAGTCTTTTGCATGGAGCACCAAGTTCAAGCTCAGAAATTGTAAATATGAGGACAGAATGTTGGAATATGAAGCCAAATCTCTTACTGGCTATGTTCAAATGACGTTGTACAGAAGCTACAAATGAGCCAAGTTTAATCTGGCCTACTCTAGCTATGATTTTATGTAAACTCATGCTGAACCATGTGGTTAGTTTATATTTTGTACAAAACCAGACAAATAGCATTCAGTTGAGTCAACCACAGTTAACATAAATCAGGGGTAATGTGCAAAGATGGATTCCTTTGTTAAGAGTTCCTGGGCTTTAGTTCTGTGCAAGATGAGACGACGTGTAGTTAACAGTATTCTTAAGACCATCATTTATATTTATATACAACAATCATTTGTACACTTTTATATGACATATAATTAAGACCTTTATTCTGGAGAAAGACTGGATCCATGCTAGGTTCTCGCTGGTTTCATATTATCCCCAGCAGGTCCTAAATCTGCCTATTGTCCCTCAAGTGCATCATTGCCGCCTTGAGGCTGTAGTTGCATTAGAGTGTCATTTTCACATTAAATTACCATGCCAGTGAAGAAAATGCCTTTATTGATATAATTATGAGAAGATAAAATTGCATCATTGTGAATAATATTACACATCAACAACGTACTTCAGTTATCCAAATTAGTTCATATATATATTATTTCAGCAAACCTAAACACATTTATCAGGTAGATTGGTTATTGTCATGTTTAGGTTGTATAAAAGGCTTGAGAAAAGCTTCCGGCCACACAATAACCATATTGACTCCCATAGTGAATTTATGTTTCATCTTCATATGCCTCGTCTTAGCCACATGATGGCCTTTTGCTAGCTGAAATTTCAAAAGGAAAAGACTTTTAGGGCTTGATGCAACAGCCAGTGAAGACATTACAATCCATTCAGGCATACACATGGAGTTGGGAGAGGGAAATACTTTTAAAATATTAAATGGGACAGTAAGGGCTTTCTGGTTCTTGGTAGTTATCATCTGAGGTAGTAACACATACAGCCATTACTGCAACTGTTTCTGAAATCTTACTGTACTTCTCCAATTTTCCTTTTCAAACCAATTTTGTCTTTTTTAAGGCTGGTTGAAAAGCTTCCTAATTTAAAGCTCAGTTCTATAATTGTACCTCTAACTTATACCCAAACAATCTCAGGCTGATATTCAGTAGCCAGATTCAACTTAGCTTCAATGCAAAATAGAAAGATGAGTGTGATTCTCACTTGTTTTCCTACTGCTGAGGCTTTGGCCATGTAGTTTTTTTTTTTTTTTTTTTGCCAGACATCAAGTCTTCTGGATGATCACTTAGATGCTTTGACTATTCATTTCCATAACTTAGTATCAGGTTTGAGAAACTGCACCTTAGGCAAACCTTTACTGAGGAAGATTTTATTAACCTGAATACTTCTACTATATGCTTTTAAATTAACCATTTATTACTGCCTATCATCTAGGACCAATCACAGTAAAACATTCTAATCATTCTCTATGATCTAGTATTTTGGTACTCCACTTGTATTTAATATAAATAGTGTGCTAAGAAACTGATCCGAACTTCACTTCTGCAATAAAGTAATTGATTGGTCTCAAGCAAATCACCATTTTCAGTTATCTGCAATATAGGTGCTAACACACAGCATGACTGTGTGAAATGCTCAGATTCTTTGAAGTTTCTTAAAACACTCTATCATCCTACACAAAATATTTTGAGATCCATTATTTTTCCAAAGACTGGGTTTTTTTTTCCCTTTTTCATTTACGCTGTTGAGTCCAAGCCTGAAGCCCAAATTGAACATTCTGAATTATCTACTGTTATCGCTAAAGGTCTTATTATTTTTCCTACCTCATTTATCAGCTGCAGCGGCAAACTAGATACCCAAACTAAATATACTCAAAATAGTCCAGACATTTTTTTTGTTCCTTGAAATTAAACTAATCCTAAATTAATCTAACCCACATCTGTAGGAAACCCATTTACTATGAACTCTTTTTAAAGAGAAGAAATAAGGGCACAAAGTGAAGGCTACTGTCTTTTAAACATGTACGTTGCTTTTATTTATACAAGGATAGAGAGACTGTAGCAATCTTTGCTTTTACTTGCGATCATTTAGGCTTAGCATTACTAATAAATTGCTAGAAATTTAGTTTAGAATCAGATAATGGGATTTTGGCCGGGAAGTGGAAAAAAATGAAACCTCCCATCCCACACCAAACATTAAAACCAGGGAATATCTAAATTTATACATGACATATAGACAGAATGTTAATTCTCTCGGGAAGAATGGAACTTGCTCACCCACTATTGGAAGAGATATTCCCCAGTATTCCCAAGTGTAGACTTTAAGGATAAGTTGCAAAAAAAGAATATAGTATTTCAGCAATCTCTTGCAGCTTTTCCCCTTCCAATTTCTCATCGTGAACCCACAATTCACAGCAACCTGTTTCACTGTCAGCATGAATAGCTTTTGCTGTTAAAAATAAGGCCTGGCTACTGGCATTCTGGGAGGAGTAGGGATCAGAAAATTTTGGGTTAGAACTACGGCAAGACATTCCCACCCCCCACCCCCACCCCACTTTTAGGATACAGACCTGCCAATATTTTAAAAAGGCTCTAATGTTAAAAGGAGCCATTGGACATAAGGAAGGGCATCAGTAAGGTGTGCCAAGGCCACTCCTGAACAGCAAGAATATGTCTTCCCATTAAAATCTGACCCATTCCACACTGCAGGAAGCAGGGGCAAGAGAAATGCTAAGAAGCTGCTTTCCCGGAATGGAATGATTGGGAAAAAGAGACAGCACAGGGAGAGCAAAGTGTAAATTTCCTTTCTCATTAATATCTCTAGCTAAGTGTGTCCCGCAATCTTGTTCTCCAATTTTGGAAAGTGGCCGAGTTTGCGGTCCTCAGGAATTGGATGCCTCGTATTGGCTTGATCTAGGTTTCCTCTGTGGGAGAGCCTTGGCTTCTGGGCTGAGTGGGACCAAATGTGTCTGTAGGGGCGGGGCTGGTGGGCCTGGCTCAGGACCAGGTCCAGTTCCATTGATTCCGGTGGGGCAAGTCTGGCTGAGGTTGTTTGAGTTTCCAGAGGGTGGTCGGGATTTGTAGTTGGACTGGTACCAAGACCCATTCCTATAGCGATTTGAATTGAGATGCGATGAGCCATTTTGGCGTTGTCCTTGGGACCGGTAACCTTGACCAGGCCTTCTATTTCCCTGGAACCCCTGGAACAGAAAGAAAGGGGGAAATCAGAGCGGTCGGTACCAATATTACCTGAGCACTCTTTTCCATACTCAGAATAGGATAGAGATCCACAGAGGCCAAGGAGATTGTTTTACAACCAAAATCAGTAAAGCCGGTTTCTAAGAGGGTCTGAAAATATAGCACTCGATCCATTGCCTAACTATATACAATTAGAATATATGCTGCATTTTTAACCTTATATTAATGCACATTAATATTCTTTATTACACAAGAAGATGCAATGGCCTAGAACAGGGGTAGGCAACCTTGGTTCTTTTATGACTCGTGGACTTCAACTCCCAGAATTCCTGAGCCAGCATAGTTTGTACCTAGTCTAGACTACCTGGTAGATGAACTCAGCCATCAAAAGTAATCTTTAATCATTCCCTCTCATGTTTTAGCATGCATATTGGAAAGCAGGCTGATGGTAGAGTAGACTGATGTATGCCTGAAAAGGTTGCCTACCCCTGGCCTAGAATGTTTCGTTTGAATGCTGTCAATCCAGTCTTTAAAAATGGGAAGTTATTTTAAATTTGGTGCATGTTCTATTAGAGTTGAATTATCATTCCAAGCGTTGGCTTAAGACAAGCAACCGTGAGATTAACTGTGCGGCATGACGGCCTACATGTCAAAATGTGGGCCCTTTGCTTTCCCCTTCTAAGTGAAAAACTCTACTGTAAAGACGATCCAAGCCTGGACAATCTCCAGGCGACTCTCAACCACAGAAACGACATTAAATCATTACCTCCCGGTGGGACTGAGATGGGCGGCTTGTTGCATTTGTGGAGGTTTCTATAGGGGATGATGGTTTCTTATTGGCCATTATGAGGCTAGGAGAAGAGATAGAGGCACACACTGTGGTAGTGGACTTATTCGGACTGCTCACCGCCGTGGAGGTAGTAGAGCTGCACCGTGATCTGGTTGAATAACTGTTCTTTGGATGTGAAACTGAAATAAGAATGACAAAAAAAAAAAGACTTATTTCACACTTTTCTTTTTCCCCAATGGCAAGATGAATTTACCCCTCACCCCATCGGCAACCAGGGATGATACATTTTCCAAATCCTTACATAATCAAATTGCAATAAAAAGAAAAATTGCTTCCAGTCTGCTCCTATAGTGTTCTTGTAGCAGCCATTGCCACCACTTTACAAATACTCCTCAGAAGTTGTGAGCTAACTGTTGGGGAAGCCATCTGCCTGCTGGAAAATACCCTGAAGTATAGAAATAGTAGACCTAAAGGTATGGTAAAATTGGAAAATAAAAAAAACAGAACTGGCGAGCAGAGAGAAGAAGCTTGCAAATGCATTTTTATATAAGCTAATGGCTTTCACTTTACTAGTACTGCAACAGGGCTTTGAACATTTTTCATTTTTTTTTCTTAAAATCCACAGCATTGGGCTATGTCAAATGGAGGCCTAAGAGAGGCCCTGTTCCACACATATTAATTTGAAATATTTATAGTACGCCCATACCCAAAGGATATATAACATAAATACATATTATACATAAAATAAGCAGGATAAAGTAATAAATGTATGTAAACAACTCAGTTCAGGAACTGTAATAATATGAAGACTAACAGCGAAAAACATAAGGGACCTCGATCATTTTCTGAGCTGATAAAATTCTGAGAAGGGCCTTTTCAGCTGAAAGCCACAGAAAAATGTATTTTCAGAATTTTAGAGTGCTTTTATCAGCCATACGTGTTTAGTTTAGTTTAGCTTTATCCCATCGTTGCTGTGTTTTTGTTTTGTGTAGATACCCAGGATATACAATGTTTAGACCAGCTCACCTTGTCCAAAGGATTCAAGGCTTTTCTTTAGGGCATCCAGGTCACAAGTGAAGCGAGCTACCCTACCAAGATCTTCATCATATTTGCGCTCACTAACAAAGTGCTGCAGAGAAGAAAAAAATGTAGGCACGTTAGCATTATGCACAAAGCACATTCATATTTTGGGAGAGGAGCTGTCAAGTGAATTGCGGGTATCAACCGAGGCACAAACTACATACCCTTCTCTCTGCTTCTACACAATTGCAGAAAAATAAACAATTGGATCTATTTTGCAGGATGACCCCATTAGAAAATAATAAACAGTTTAAAGATGGAACTGCTGATAGAACAGCAATTACCAGAGTGAATTTTTCCACGCAGTGAGATTTTTGTGGGAATTTGAACGTAACTTCATTCTGGCCTCTAGTGGTAGGCAAGGGAAGCGTTTGTCAGAGTTGCTGCTTCAGACAACACAACACACTAAGATCAAATTTCGCAGCCACGATCAAATAATTCGTCAGCTTTATGGAGGTTAATAAGTGTGAAAAAGTTTCAGGCAAAGTCTTCAACTTGATTTTTGAGTTTGTTCTTTTCAAAAGTTATTGTTTTAAAAAAATTATGCTTTTGTTTTTCAGTAAATCCTAAGCTTAAGCAAATGTTGTTGCCAGATCAGGTATTGAAATTGCCTGTTTCAAATGCTACAGACTAAGATTGGCTCCTCCTAAGTATGTCCTCTACTGCAGGGATCCCCATCCCCCGGTCTGTACTGGGCTGCGGCATGCCAGCAACCGGTCCGCACAAACAAGCAAAGCCCCATCCGCAGGATGCAGGCAGCACACAAAACCACGCCCCCTCCGGTCCATGGAAAAACCTTTCTCCATGGAACTGGTCCCTGGTGCCCAAAAGGTTGGGGACCTCTGCTCTACTGTTCAATAGAGCTCTTCTGCATAAGAGGAATATAAGGAAATGTAATTACATCAACAGAACCTGGGGAAATGTAATTTCTCTGTGCCTATTGTGGCTGTACTTTGATAAGATCTCTGCCCCAACTGCCCAATCTATGTAGATTAGAAAAAAGGTGTACATAGCCCAAAGCAGTCTGGAGATTCACCTTTATATCAGCTCTAAGTTCTACCAGCTGTTCTTCTGACATTCGGACTGCTACATCAGTTAGTTTCTTCAATGCCTCTGCCTTCTTTTGGCGGCTGATTAGGATTTCCACTATAATGTAAAACAGAACCCCCAAAAGGCAATCACATTTATAATAAATAGAATAATTAAGCAATTAAAGCACAAAACAGGATGTCTGGTTGGTACAAATCTCATTCCTGCCAGCCCCTATTCTCCCCTTTCCCCAATATTTTAGTTTATCCTTCGAAGCTCAGCTTCAGCTCTGCAATACATCTGAAAAATGCTCGAGGCCTTGGAAAATACCTAAGAAGACTGGAGTTAAATGCCAGGGGATAATTACCTAGGCAACAGGGCGAGAACTCTTAAATTCCTGAAACTGACAGATGCTTATGTAGCTCAAGCTCAACACATGAAATCTGTGAATAGGGTCCTTTGCTTTCTTTCTCTGTCTCCCTTTTTAATAAAAAAAAAAAAAAGGAAGAAGTTACCAAGTCAAACTGGTTGTTTACTTGATTGCAAAGCTTTGGGCAGGGTGCAGTTTATAACTCTTGTCTCCTGTACTCTTTTGCCAATGAATGATGGTACATCAAAGTAGTTCTTTTGTCTTGTAAGGAGAAAAGCATATGGATACTACAATCAAGCTCCGGGGAACAGAAGCAGAAAGAGCTGCAGTTTCTGAGAGGTAATGGGAATTGCTTCTTTGATGTACAGGCAGTCCTCACTTAACAATAGTAATCGGGACTGGAACTTCCGTTACTAAGCGATGCAATCGTAAAATAGGACGCGACCTGCCCGTATTGCTTAGTGACAGCAATCCCAGCGTTTCCCAATTGCTGTTGTTAAGCCAAGTTCATGTATCTTTAAGTGAGTCCAAGGTGATTTGTATGCAGGCTGGCTGGCAGGCAGGTAAGTGGGGCTGCTGCCAGGTGGGGGAAAGGTGCAGGGGTGGCCAGCAAGGTGCAGAGCAAGCTTGTCGGGACCAAGAGTGGCTGCTGCCAGGTGGTGGAGAGTGCGAGCGACTTACGGGAGCCAGCTTCAACCTTCGCTGCTGGCTTCTCCACTGACTTTGCTTCTGAGAAGCCAGCAGTGAAGGTCCCAAATGGTGGTCGTGTGACTGTGGGAGGATGCACCTGCTGTGTGGGCTGGTTGCCAAGCACCCAGACTGGATGGGAGGCTGGGACAGCTGGAACTTTGAGGATCGGTCATAAATAGCACTTATTAAGCACTTTCAACTAGTTGCTGAGCAAATTAAGTGAGGACTAGAGCTATGAGCCATATTAATCAAGTTGCAAATCAATTAAGAGTCTTCAAGGAGTATGTATTCTCGTTATCTTGTTCTGGGGAATCCACATTTTTCATGGCACGTACGAAGTTCATACTACAGTACTAGTAGCAGTAATGGTAGCCACAGGTTTATTTAGATTAGGGGATTGGAGGCTAAAACATATAAGGAACGGTTGCTGGAATTGGGTATGTCTAGTCTAATGAAGAGAAGGACGAGGGGTGACATGATAGCAGTGTTCCACTATCTCAGGGGCTGCCACAAAGAAGAGGGAGTCAAGCTATTTTCCAAAGCGCCTGAAGGCAGGACAAGAAGCAATGGATGGAAACTAACCAAAGAGAGAAGCAACCTAGAAATAAGGAGAAACTTCCTGACAGTTAGAACAATTAACCAGTGGAACAACCTGCCTCCAGAAGCTGTGAATGCTCCAACACTGGAAGTTTTTAAGAAGAGACTGGACAGCCATTTGTCTGAAATGGTATATACAACTAGATGCAATAAAAAAAAATAATAGCCGACCTGTACGTATATAGTATGGTTTACATATCTGGAAACACCAGAAACTGAAGTCCTTCTTTGTATTTTTGTCTTGGACTGCTTACTTCAAAAATCTGGTAGTCTTGTACGGTTTCAGGACAAAGATATTAACATAGTTGTACTTTATAAAACTTACTTGCTTCTGCTTTTACTTTGTCCATTTCACCAAGTAGGGCTACTTCTCGATCCATGAGGCTAAAGGAAGACAAGAAAAGGAAATAAAGATTAAAATTCTCTTATATTCATAGGCTGTAACTTTTAGAAACCAACTCAACAATCAATTAGGTCATTAAATTGGGACAAATCTCTGCCTCCCTGATAAAAAAAAAAAGTTCCTTTGTATACATTAAGCTTTCAAAGATGGAATGGATAAATATCACTAACAAGGAACAAGTCAACTTTTTTTCTGAGATGTCCAGCATCTCTTTTTCTTAGGTTTAACCAGCTGAAATCCTACATGGTTTATCACTGTTTTGGTTCCAAAAATCTTAAGTATCTTGATGTTTTAAGCTTTCATTTCCAAAGTTATTTACAGTTGGCTGTTCTACTTTTAATTCCCATGTAGCAATTATTGTGGCCCATTAAAGTGTTTAACTGCCTGTAATTCTCATATTTCAAGTGGTCATCTCTGAATTCGCATATACAAGGTTTGTACTTGCAAGCACCCAATTCGAAACATACCAGAAATATTCTTTGCAGGAAGTTGAGCCTCATTATAACATGTCGCCTACAAGTAGTGCAGCTCAGATTAGCAACTGCTATAGTAATTACTGGAACCGATAAAGCAGAATCAAGTATCTCAGAGGTCCCCAACCTTTTGGGGACCAGGGACCGATTCCACGGAGAGGGGTTTTTCTGTGGACCGGAGAGCGCGTGGTTTTGTGTGCTGCCTGCATCTCGCAGATGGGGCTCTGCTTGTTTGTGCGGACTGGTTGCTGGCATGCCGTGGCCCGGTACTGGTCCACAGACCGGGGGTTGGGGACCCCTGAAATATCTCATATGGGGGAGGGGATCAGTGTCCATTTTGTGAGCACAGATAACCTCCAGTTTAAGAACAAGTTCTGTTCCCAAGATCTGTCTTTAAGTCAAATTTGTATGTAAAGCCAGAACACTATTATTATATAATACTGTGTAAATAGTATTGTGTAATTAACTTGAACCATTGTGTATTTAACTCAGATTTTGATAGAATAGGTTCTAGACTGAACTCTGGGTTGTCCTTAAACCAGGGCATTCTTAATCTGGGAGCTTGTTGCATACTGGTGACCACTTGAAGAACCAGAGTTTCAGGTTAAAAGTTAATCTCTTCTTTTTCGCTGTGATTTCCTCTGGGTTAGCACCAAAGAACCATTCAGACAAAACTGTTGATTGAGAATAAACACTGATGGTACTAGTACAGATCTATACAATACAAGAATCAGTATATACAGGCACATACGTCGCTGAAGTGGAATGATCTAGTAAAGACTGGGCTCCTTTGCCAGCTCACAGCGTATCAAAATAGCAAATGTTTTGAATGACACAGGTACCACTTCCTTAATCTGTTCAGAGTAGAGGAGAATATACTGTTCCTTATGAAGGGCTTCTAGCCTCTTAAGCATCCCTAGCATATTCCAAAGAGGAAGACAGATTTGGAAAGAAAATAGAAAGAATAAATTCTTGCTTGATATGCAAGAGAACAGGCTTTGCCAGCATCAGTTTATTCCTATGGAATGCCAGGAATTTGTTTATAGGGGGCAAAGCTCATTCACACTCCATGCTGTAATACTCGTGAGAAAATATGGTCTAGTAAATGCAGGATAGTAAATGCACAGAGATTATTTATGGGCATCATTAGAACCTCTAAAAGTCTCTGAAAAGACATTCCCCTCAGGAGTCTCAGCAGAGGTTGGCATGGCTACCAAGAGCTGTTCCCATACAGCTGCTTCTCTGATCTTCACTACCACCCTCAATAACAAGGAACAAGGAAATAAATAAAACATTATCTGTTCATATTTTATTGTTTATCCACCATATCTCTATCTTCTTTTTTTTGTAGCTGTTTATTTTGTCCCTTTTAAATGTTTTAATAAAAATACTGCCCCAAAATACAGCAATTTTAATGGAATCTGAAAAACCTCAAAAGGTTTCCTAAGGGGGATGCTGGGTCATGAATCTGAGAAAGAGATAAAGGAACCATCTGATATTTCAGTTTTAATTCGTCAGAGGTTGAGGATAATTCAGAGCAGTTATCTATCACACAGTACTACTAAATCATGCAGAGATGGGTGATAACAGATTCTGAATATCTGCATGAATAGGTTTCAGTTTAGATGCATCCAGATGAACAACTGGTAAAGGATAAAATATAATAACTGAAAGCTTGCATCTCAGAGGTTGAACAATCCCAGCAAAGATTCAGGGGTTGTGATAATAAAGGCCATGGATGATGATGCAATTCTAAATCCTAGTAACCATCCTAGTAAATATGTTCCAGCTTCTATTCAGGACAACAAGCCAAGGAAAGCCAATAAAATCCTTACAGTGAGGAGAATGAAAACAGGATAGATATCAGCCTTTATGCTGCTATTAAAGCAGCTGCAAAGTACAGTTCTATTGCTTGCCTTTATGAATGAAAGAGAACTAGTCCTCACTTAATTGGGACTGGCAACTCCATTGTGATGTGGTTGTGAAGTGCAAACCTCACATGACCATGCCAACTTACATCAGTAGTTCTGGCAGTTCTGGTTCCCATCGTTAAGTAAATTCCGTGTAGTCATTAAGCAGAACATCATGTGATTGTCATTTGAGACTTCCTGCTGGCTTCCCCAGTGCTTGTGGGAAGCCAGTGGGGAAGGTCACAAATAGTGACCACGTGACACTGCAACCATCATAAATAAATGCTGGTTGCTAAGTGCCCAAATTGCAATCACATGACCACAAGGATGCTACAATAGCTCTAACTATGAGGACTGCTTGTAAGTCTCCTGGTTCAGTGCCATCGTTAACTCTGAATGGTCGCTGAATGAGTGGTTGTTAAACAAGAGCTATCTGTACAGGGGAACCAGAGAATTTGTGTTTGAAAGCAATCCTGATGGCAAGGCTGATGAAGTCACAAGCAATGGATTTGTTTCTCAGACCAATATTAGGTAGAAGTAGGCCTGAAGGGCTGAACTGCCTATGTACTTTGTATTTTATTCTTTTATCTTCAATACCAGATATGGTATGCCTGCTTAACTGTTTGTGCTACATACACATAATTCTAATGTTCAAGGCAATCACAGAATCTGATCAGAAAGTTCAGAGGACTAATTAGGCTGCATTTGTGATGGGCTCCAACAGACGGGTGATTTGTCCTTCAATAGGAACTTCATAAAAATTATAGACTGAACTTATATATTTAGATGTTTGAGCATCTTGAGCAGTGATATCCAAAACCTGAAAGTCTTCATTCCTGGCAATAACTTCAGGGGTTCACAGCACATTCCTTTCTTTTAAAAGTGGCAAAGAGAGTTTCCCATCAGGTCAATGATTTATTGCCATATTTTCTGAATTACAAAATAGCATCTAGAATGCAGGGGGGCCCTAAAAGATCTATTGTGGGTGAACAGTGCCTAACTCTGATGAAAATACAAATATAAAACAAAAGGTGATAGTATGTGATGACAAGTCAAATAAAAACTGAAAATACAGTTTCAACTGCAGAGTTATTACACATTACTATAGAACAGCTAATGTTGAAAACAGCAAAAGAGTAATGCAGAGAATATTTAACATGAGGGTTTGATCTTCAGAAAACTGAACACTTCAGTCTGTTACACGGCAAGGTATTCCTGAATGGATCTGCCTCTTTATACCAAATATTATAAATTCATCACTTATGTCTAAAAAGAAATACAGCCTGCCTAATGAGCACATTATGAATTTCTAAAGCAAAACAATTAAGTTTTCAAGGGATGCTATAAAAATATTACTTGTTCAATTTTAGTTTACAAAATTGTGGTAATTCCTTTTGAGACCTCTTCCAGCAAGTGACTACAGCCAACGTATATTAAGAGAACATAATATTCGTAATACCAACAGTTGCAAGACCAGTTCCCTTGATAGACTTCCTAAGTTGAACTGGCAATGCTGCATTTATGTGCTGATGTAAACAATTTTCCTCAGAAGTGACTAGAAAGGGATTCGTATGCTGTGGTTCGAAGGTACACAGCCTCCTTTGCAGAATGGCAATCGCCCTGTTTTCAGGAAAGAACAAATAATAAACCCTTGATTCTTTATCTGGAATTTATTAAAGGAGGTTCTGCTGGCTTACTTCCAACTAGCCATGCATTTCCCTGTATCACGGAACTGCACTTCCTGTTTTCTACCCTTTCTCTGCCCCACAGCAAGCAGAATTATTGAAACAAGGTCTTTAACCTTTTAAAACATGACGCATGATGAGGCAAAGATTACAGGAGTGACCCAGGAGGTAACGATTTATAAGAAGCACTAGCTTTTTATGCTGAAGGAAGAGATATCTGTAGGAAAACGCACCATCCAAATGAATGCTGGATAATGCTGAATGATAAATCTGCTGGCAAAATCCGCAATCAGTTCTAAGTATTAAAGTCAGGCAGAGACTGCTAGCCTTCGCTTGAGGAATCTTTCAAGATTCTTCTTTGCCTACAATCCCAATATGTATCCTTGGAGAAATAAGTCAGATGTAAGTAACCCACACTAAAAAAAATAATGCTTTCATTATTTTTCTTAAGGCTGCCATGTAGGATAAATAGCAAAGATTTTAGTCCAGCTACGTACAAATCTTAGCGATTCAGACCATCAATTTTACATCCATACTCTTAACGCTGGATTTGATAAGCAAGAACTGCGATAGATTAGGTCAGCCTACAAACCCCCCTCAAGTCTCTTGATCTCAGATTGTTAAGATTTGAAAATGAAAATGCTTTTTGACACGGAAAATGATTCTGTCCTCAAAATTTCTATTTATTTGGTCAGATTAACTTAAACTAACTTTTTAAACTCACTTGGTATTAAGCAGAAATTGTTATTTGTATTGTTCATTCTGTAGCTTTGTGAAAATTGGGAATCAAATTATTTTAATCACCTGTTCATTTGAAATGCAAATGCAATAGATTTCTCAACCATAATGAGGATTCATTATTAAAAAGTTAAGTGGCCAGTGAATTCCTGCATATACGTACAGAACACTTGTTTCCAAACTCTGTCCCATTTTTATCCTAAGCCAGTGAGAACCAATCAGCTGCTCAGAATTCAAAAATAGCTCCAAACAAACAACCAATTGCATGACCAGCTGACCATACTGGCACACAAGACATTTATAAGCTAAGGAGAATAGGACAAGGAAATCCTGACGATGTTACCTAGTTTGGTAACGAAACGTTCAGAAACTATATGGAAACAAGCTTGGAGAACAAACCACAGCCAAAATCATAAGCCAGTTTCTAAAAAATTAGGAAAACATAACAAGTGACTATCGTAGGTTGCAATGCTATAGATTATCTTTAAGGCATCTACTCTTAGTAACCTTGCATTGCTAAGTCCATGAGTTCCCTACATAAAGTCACCCATATACATAGTTGTTTTATTTGGGGATAAAGTTGTTATTTGGAAGCAGTTTGTACCCTAACAACATACAGTACCACCAGACACCATTATAGTTAGGACAAAAATCCCTAGAGACTTTTTATAGAACACATGATTATGAACTCATGCGCTTGTATGACTCCAACTAATCATGTTGTATATACACCTTCAGGCAAGGACTAGTTTGGTGAAGGAAAAAAGGAAATCTGGAAGGCATTGTTCTTAATTAAATCCTTTAAAATCATGCTCACACCAGATTTCAAAGTATTAGCATACCAACTCTGCAGCTCTGCAAAGACCTGCTTCATTTTCTTAATCGAAGCATCCATCTCTTCTTTCACCACAACCCGATATCGGGACAGTGACACGGTGCATCGCTGGAGGTCTTTTACCGATTTTTCAATATTGGAACCTATCCAAAAAGAACACAATATACTAAAGCGTCAGTATTCCTTGCAAATTTTCCAATAGTTATCAAAACCACAAATTGCTTGACATAAAGTATTTGTTCATTACAAGAAAAAGGGTTTCCAAAGAAACTTGAACGCTGCTTTGAGTGCCATTTCGTCCAAATATTTCTGCTAACTATTTACAAAAAAAATAATATTCCAGGAATAAAATAGCAGCATTGAGTTATAAAGAGAAAATATCTAATTGGGAACAAAACTGTAAAGTTCACACTAAGATTGACTCTCCCCTTTACAATCAAATCTGCATGAGAATGCCGTTTCCTCTAAGGCAAGGTGTAAGATTTAGGCACTTGTGGCAAAGGTTAGACTCCAAGAAAGCACATTTCCAAGCTTCTTTGTGTCACCAGAAATTACTGACGTGCTCACCCTCTGTCGAGCTGCTTGTTATGGCCCTTGTTAAAGCACAAAAGCTGAAACGCTGCTGCCGAGAGGCAGATGTTCCTGCCTCCCCAAAAGTATGGATAACGACCACGTTTAAAATCAAGGTTTTGAAGGCCTCATTTGCTGACAGGCATAGAAGGGAAGAACAGAAAACTAAAAGAAGGAACAGCCAGGGCTGTGGCTTCTCATTTATCCGCTGAGCTTCACTGGAAACGTGGCTCACACCATGATGAAAAAAAAAAGTGTGCCCAGCTGGGGTAAGAAATATAACGATTACGAGGGAGAGTGCACTTTCCTAAAACTACGTTGCACACCACATATACAGGGTGAATCGTTGAGCAATGCCAGCTAATTAAATAATCTAATTCTCATTTTATTTGTATATCCAAATGAGGAAAAAAATATTATCAATTAATTCTCATTTTATTTGTATATCCAGATGAGGCAAAAATGTAGTCTACAACCTGCCTCAAAGGATGCATTATTTATGTTAAATAATTTACAATCTTTCAGTGCTCCTTGGTAAGTCGGTTAAAACCAGTTTCAAGTAAATTCTAGCTGCTAGAGCTAATGTGCTCTGAAAATTACTCCCCACTTTAATACAATATATTATGTAGGAGCTCTCTGCAACCCAAATAGAAACAGATAAAGGAATTCAGACAGAACTGGAAAGAGATATTGTGCCCAGTGAATGCATTTATTCCCAGAGCAAGCAGGTATTGCTCATCAGGCTTGAACAGATCTGTACCAATTTGGAATTTGAATCTAAGAATCCCTTTGCAAAGTCACCATAAAGCTAAATGAGAATTATACAGTGGCAGCAATTTAACACTGAAATAGGGAAGATGAAGTGATTGATCGAAATCAGAGAGGAGAGAATATGGCGATCAACTTCCACAGGAATCCACTCTGCATTTACCAGTCCCAGTGCAGCAGCTAACTGCTAACATATTACTTAGGTTAAAAAGCAATAAAAGCCCCAGGATGACAAATGATTTGTTGTTCAGAGCATATTAAAAGGTTATCAATAAGCATGTCAAGACAGAACAAGGATAATCATACTGAGATGTCCTGAATATTTATCTTCATCTTAAAATTTAAGTAAAATATATTCATATATTTGCACATTAAGTATCCAGAACAAAAATAACTGCAATTTTACATTCCATTTAATTTAATCTTACTGTTTCCCAAGGAATATCTGAAATGCTAGATTAGACTCTTTTCACTTATCTTTGAAACCGCTGAAGGTTAGGCTGACCTGGTACGTGGTTACCCAATGAACTTTATGACTCAGCAAGATTTGAACGGGATCAAAGTCCTGTACTAACCACCACTGCACAACAACTAAGGAGATATACACTAAGAATTACAAGCTTTAGAGTTAAAACGAATGTCAACTGGCACCCTATAATTACTTTGCAACAAAGAACTTCTTAGAAAAACTAAAAAGAGAACAGAATCATGTCATAGATCTGTAAATTCTACCTAGTTTTTTGTTTCCAGGGGGCACAGGGACCTCATCCAGCATTGCTAGGGATGAAGGAGCTGGTGATTGGGTGCTGGAAGCAGGTCTGGAAAGTGGCTTGCCAGCGTTTCTCAATTCAGGTTGCACTCTGAGGGGCTGGGTATTCTGGGAAGACCGCGTGCTTGCAGATTTTGGACTCAAGTTGGTTATTCCATTTTCAAACTGTAACAATGCTGAGGAAGGGGGGAAAAAAGGTTACTCTAAACATCCCACAACCATAAAATAACATAAGAAAGAACAATAGGATAAGGAATGTTATGTAGACTGGAATCCCAAATTATTCATCTAGGGTGTCTCTGTATGGTGACTATAAGCCTACCTAGATTTTACATCAGGGCTTGTCAACTAGGGCAACTTTACAGCCTATAAACTTCAGGAATTCTGGGAGTTGAAGTAGACAGTTGTAAAGTAGCCATAGTTGCCCACCCCTGATTTACCTGGTACCCAATTTTCCACTTCAGTACATTCACCGCCCATGCAATCTATGGATTTCCAAATCAGATTATATAATTTAGTACAAATTCCAGTTATCTATAATAATTACTGTCATGTTGCTTCCATTTCTACCTCTCTCTCCCTCTTTTGGAAACTGGGAAGAGTCAATGCAATTTGAAAAAGAATGGTTCATCTCCTTCTGTGGCAACTACTGAATAGTGGAAGGGAAATTGTAACTGTTTGGTTATTAAATAATGAAATGTGGCAGAAGACACTACACAAGTAGAATGGAAGAAGGAAGCCTTCCTACTTATACAGACTTTCTGATTTTCATAATAATCCAACAAAAAACTAACCTGCCCCATCAGGAGCCTCAGGCATAGCAGGCTCATTCTCCTCTAACTCTCTTGCATCAATGGAAAGTGTCTCCAAGCCTTCACTGAGTGAGTCCACAGACTCTGTGTCATTGGCCGAACCATTGACATGGTAACCATTAATCCCACCCTTCTCTGATGAAACTGCAGACTGTTCTTCTTCAGTGGCCGCTGGCTTGCTGGAATCAGGAACGTTGACACTGGATTCTGCAGGGTTTTTTGATTTGATCTTCTTCTTTTTGTTCTAGAATTAAGATATCGACATTATGAGAGAAGAAACTAAGCTCAACTCCTGATATGAAATGGAACGGTTTTACTATTAGCTGAATGTAAAAGAATTAAATTCTTAAGCAGATAGGTCTTAAGGATGATCCTTTCAATGTGGGATGGATTTATTTAACAGCCAGAACTGATAAGATTGTGATATTGATGAAATTCATGTGGGCAGTGTGTAGTAGCCATATATAGAGTGGATCTAAAGGATGTTAAAAATGCTGCATTTTACCCCAAATTAGTCAGAAGGGCTGACTATTCTCAGAAATATTCCACAATTCCATACAAATACAGAAAAAAATATGCCTTGTGAAATCTTAGAAGACAGGACAATTTCAGAGTCAGGTTTCAAAGAATTAATGGGTGAGACCTTATCATCACACATCCCCTTAAGCCTTCTACATTACTAAAAGAAGCAGAATGAATTAGTGTATGCTTGATTTTTATCATGGATATATATCCATACTAATCTTTGCACACAGAATCTATACAGAAGGTGGTGAATGTTCCTGCATTTGCTTGGGTTTTCCACAGACAAGGACAAGGATGGAAAATGCTGGTCAGGCTAGACCTTGTTCTAATCCGGCAGATTAGAACACATACCATCTATTCAGTGTTTCTGGGAAATCTCACCTGATGTTACAGAATGCTCTAATATCCCCAAGCAAGTACTGGAATTTTTTGCTTCTCTCTGCCTTCCCCAGAGGTATTTTTAAAAAGTCATTCCCTCTTACTTAAAACTAGTTGCATCACCTCAGTTATGCCACATGAGAACAGGAGCTAATGGGCCATGACTTTGGATTGGCTATGGATCCCTGCTCTAAGGCCGACCTTCAGCATAAATTATTTTTAATGTTGCCAACGTGAGAATTAATAAAGGAAAAGCTGCAAATGTTTTCATAAGGGCTGGCAAGGAGTTTTAAGTTTTCCCCTTCAAGGGCTATATGTCTCTTTTTCATTGGGGTAGTCAGACCTTTGGGACTAGCAGGTACAGTTGGAATTTCAAGACTTCTAACCAAAGCAGTGGACTATAGCCACCAATAGTTTTCATCTTCTAAGATGTGCAGTATCCATTGGTAAATTTAGATCATGTTTATATAGCAGACTCACTTTTTAAAAAGTGTTAAAAGTGGGTATGGAGCCTCAAAGATATTAAGTGAAGGTCCTATAGATGCTTTGGAACTTATAAATGCTTTACTGGGGATGCCAACTCTACATCCTTGGTGGGGGAGGAAGGACCTATGAATGAGGAACTAAAGCCTCTAGAACAGTGATGGCGAACCTTTTAGAGACTGAGTGCCCAAATTGCAACCCAAAACCCACTTATGCATCATCAAGTGCCGGGTGGGTGTGGCCCATTGGCTGGGCGTGGCCCATTGGCTGGGCATGGCTGCAGTGGTAATTTCAACTTTGCAAGATCTTTTTTTTTCCCGCGAGAAGTTGAAATTGACTGATTGAACTTTTTTTTTTTTGCACACGGCGGCGGAGGCCTAAAGTGAAAAGGTTTTATAAAACCCAGCTGAAGGCCTAGGACTGGGGCGACGGTGCACGTGCCCACAGAGAGGGCTCTGAGTGCCGCCTCTGGCACCCGTGCCATAGGTTCGCCACCACTGCTCTAGAATATCTGTCATGAAGATCAGAGATAATAATTAACAGCCACATTATAATTCAGTAAAATAACTCTACCAAAGCAACTTCAAGTCCAAACCAAGACTAACCTTTTTCTTGCCAGTTACCGTCCATTCTTTCAACACTGCAGCAGCACTACCTATTAAGAAAAAAAGCACATAATTATTAAGGTTCACATGCTCCTTACCTATACAAAACAACAATAACAAAACATAAAGATACAAGAATAGAATATAAAACAGTAAGCTTATATCGCCGATATCAAAATATGGCATACAGACAGAAAAGATATGAATTTGTTTTCTGGTCAGAAGATAGAAGACAGAATATTTTGTGTTTGTTATTAAAAAAAAAAAAAAAGAATGATTGTGGTTCTTAAGGAAAGACCAAGATATGCTACTGAAGTGTGATTTTTTTTAAATTTGCCTTAAAAATAAATATAATAACAAAATGCCTATAAATATGTAATGTATTCTTGGGAAGAGTTTGCTTTCTATCATGGTGACACCTGAATTGTTTTCCAGAATAGTTGTTGGAATTTAAAACACAAAAGCTTAAGAATACTGGTCTACAAGACATTGAGTAAAAGCTAAGTTGCTAAATAGGTATTTTTAGGACACTGTTTAGACAAAGTAGTTTTGTATCATAGTGATAAGGTTTTAGGATTTCTATGCTTAACAGAAGCCTCACTAAGACCAATTTATTTAAGTCGAAAGCCAATAAATGGTAGCGTCCTTACACAGTTTTCTGAAATCATATTTTCCAATTAATTTTAGTACCTAATGAAAAGCATTAATCCATTTCAGTACAGAACAATCTCAGAAAAAATGCTTCCCTAATCTGGGCCCTGAAATGTACAATTCTAGGCTCAACCAGAAAGTCTTGTTTTCAGAAGTCTGAAATAGATTGTGAAAGAAGTCATAAGATAAAGCCATATTTAGAATTAAGAATGAAACCTTTTTTAAAAAAGCTATGAAAAAGGATTACATTGTTTAGAAAAAGAGATGCACAACACGTTCTGGGCTAACAGCACAAGCTAAAAAGCACTGTGTTAAATCAGGTTACAGTAATGTCCGTCTCCCCCCCCCCCCTCAAAATTAAAATGACAATCTGATAACAATCTTTGGTGTCTCTGGGGCAGTACTCAGAGCTTCCAAAGGCAGCATATAAACTTCATAAGTAGTTCCTGCTGAGTCTCTCAATAGGCAAAGAAAATTTCAGTTTCCAGGACTTCCCATGAACATGCATAAATGAGTTTGTGAATGTGCTTTGCTACTGGAGAACATAGTACTCAATATCTAAAGCAGAATTTTAACTGAGCACACTGCTCATTTTTCTCCATCCCAGGCAGCCATTTCTAGTCTTCAACAATGAAAATAGTACTTAGAAATGTTTCTGATAAAAAGGGCAGATATTTTATAATTCTTTCATAATTAACCTTGAAGTAGAGAGTCTTGTAAAATATACTCCAAGTATCATGCAAAACATGTAAATCCTATGCCTTAGTTACATAACTTGAACCATAGTATCAGAAAATGAAGAAATGTATATATTTTAATAATTATTTAGCATTCTGTAATTGCATTATACTAAGATTGCATGTTAAATGAAAACCCACTGCTTCCCCCCCCCCATCATATTTAGTTTTTGAGGCCTGCCAGAAAATATCTCAGATAGGAACTAAGAACTTACCTTCCATGAAAGCCTGTACAGTTCGATCTACACAATTATCAAAGTGTTGCAGCACTAGGATAATCTCATTGTTGCTGCGGTTAGGAACGATCGCTCTCACAGCACTAATCTGGAAAAATGAGATATGCAGGTCGCATGTTAGCCACTTACTTCCCAAACAAATATGTGCAACTGCAAACACAGGAGAAAAAATAAGTTTCTTTTCTCCTAAATTGATGTCAGTTTCGTTTTTACTCTGGGAACAGCCCATTCATTTTTCCTCTGGCAGCCTGTGTGTGGTGTTAAATCCACTTCAAGCACTTACACTAGAGTTGCAAGCAATATGAGCTTGAGTAAAGCCATCCAGCTTCCACTGGTTAAGGTGTCACTGAAAAGCAAATATTATGACTCAATATGCTCTGAAACAGTCTGACCAGAAAAGCTTGTCCCCAAATCAATAGCAGCTAAAAAAAGAAGAGGAAAATAAATGTTCAGCCATGAGACAACAGGAGGCAGGATGGAAATTAATCAAGGAGAGAAGCAACCTACAACTAAGGATAAATTTCCTGACAGTTAAAACAATTGATCAGTGGAACAACTTGCCTCCAGAAGTTTTTGAAGAAAAGATTGGACAACGATTTGTCTGAAATGGTATAAGGCAGGGGGTTGGACTGGAAGACCCTCAAGGTCCCTTCCAACTCTGTTATTCTGTTATTCTGAGACAAGCTATCTGTCAATAAATAGTTGAGATTGTGGAAGAAGCAAGATACCACTTCCCACAGTAAAAGGGCCACAAGAAAAGTTAAGAACTTATTGTAAATTCCCATATATGTTCTATTCATACTTCAAGGGAGTCATCATATTTTCTGACTTTCAAAACAATATTATTTTCAGCTCTTAATGGTCTGTTAAGATATTACTTACCTTCTCTTTCATATTTTCAAAGGTACCTCCTTGGGCCATCACAGTATTTGACTGCACATCAAATATAAATCCTGACAAATCTGAAGAATCAGAAAGAGATGAATGTTCAGAATGAGAGGCAGCCACGAGGAAGAAATTTAAGTTCAGAGAGTAGCTGTAGCTATAGATTGTTCTGTACAGAACCATATAAATATAGGCTGGAAATTATGCTAGCATAACTCATCCAATCCCTGGAAGCAATAACTTGCAGGCACACCCCCTGGGAGAGGCGGAAAGCATATCAGTTTCACCTGTTGAACACCACAGCATTAGTACATACTTTCTTAGAGCAGGCTTCTGAAACAAACGGTTCTGGCAATATTGCAAAACTAGTCAAATATTAAAACATGCGCTAGGAAAGTTTTTAGCTGAATAATTTCCAAAGTCAGAAATTCAGACTCCTACATCCTACTACGGCATATTGGAGTTTTTCTTAATGTTTATCACTAAATTCTATATAATTTTCAGGGTAATTCTAGAATTACAGCAAGTTGTGCTTCCTGCTAGCTGTAAAATTTCGTGGCTATTCTACGTTTCAAGGCAGCACGGCTGATTAGTCATTAGTTGATTGTTTGGGGAAAACTCATGTTCCAATATTGATATAGCTGAGGTCGTTGTAATAGCAATGAAGAATCAGTTTTTACTTTCAGGGTTGCTGGAGAAAAGTGACTTGAGTTTAACTGACCCTTACTGATTCCATACCCAGGTCTACTATACCCAGCTCACAAAAAATCAGTTACCTAGCAGAAGTACAAATTTTATCCCTGAGGTAAAGATACACTTCTCTACCTCAAAGGTGGCACTGGGCCACCCAACTCAGATCAGAATTCAACATTTAAAGCAGTGGAATGTGTAACAATCAACTGGAATGCACTATCTTTGATTGAAACTCACAACAGGAATGCCAGATTGACTGTGTAGTTTATCAAGAGACACACTAGTTCCGTTTCTTTTCTAACCCGTTTATTTTTGAGAATATGTTGACATTCTTCTATATTAGCAGGTTTGGCTAAAGGAACAACATCCAGAAAGATCACAAAAGCAATGAACGAATGAAACCTTTCTCAAATTGGCAATATAGCATCGATTACGGCAACTGGATCAATTTTAACAATCTAACTTTTTCTGCTCTTTACTAATACAAAAAATAAGGTATCAAATCTACGTATTAGAATCCACTTCAGCTCCAAGACTTTACTTAATATTGAATATTGCCTCTCTCTTCAGGATATATAAACTGCAGGATTTTTGTAATGCATTATTAGGTCTACTAGTTATTATCATTTTCATGAAAAATGATTAGATATTCTGTTTTTATATATGCCACCAAATAAGGATATTACAGGTCTATCCTTTTATCAGTTTTAGACCTAGCAGCAAATGAGTTGATGACATAAATATCTAGTTGGTGATGCAGAAATCAGTAGTACAACAAATGGAAGTTGAGATATTTTATCTGAAAATTCTTTAAAGTCTCCAGACCTGAAATTCAAAGTTCAACCAGGAAGTAAACATGTAATATTCACCTTTCTTTCAATGGTTATTCAGAGATGCATTAGTTTGATGCCTCTTTTAATTTTAACAGACATTGCTCTGTCTTTTGAATTGCATGAGGAAATAAATAAAACATTGCATGAGGAATAATGGAATATTAATTTGCATTAATGCCTTTATTCTCTCCAATAACGACTTGAGGTCTTTTTCCTTTACAAAGAAATAGTTGAAAAAGCAGTTTGGGGAAATCAATTACTTGTTCCTCTTAGATCAGGGGTGTCAAACTGCCGGCCCACGAGCCGGTTGCATCATGCAGAAGCCACGCCCACCTCAGTTCCGGTAATGCGAACAAAGTCGCGATATGCCGCGACTCACGTGATGCGGTGAGTTTGACACCCGTGTCTTAGATCATTAGAAAAATCTCAACATTTGTTAACAATGATTTAACAGTCCTCTTTTCACAAGAATACATTTGCACCATAATGAGTGCAAAATTAAGAGGTCAAGCTTGTATTTTGTTGCTCTAAAACAGGGGCGTTTAACCTTGGCAACTTTAAGACTTGTGAACTTCAACTCCCAGAATTCCCCAGTCAGACAGTTGCCACAAGTAATTCACATTCAGATTATCATTCAATCATATTTCATAAATACTAAAATAATTATTAAAATAACTAAAATACTGGAAGCATCCTATTCACCATAGCAACAGTATGTTTGTTACTTGCTGACTGCAGTCAAGTAACCAATTAGCCTGACACTATTTTAATAAATAAACCTTAAGAAATAATTGGTTTTAGCAAGAGTTCAGTCAGTTCTTCCCAAGCCTTTTCCCCCAAGCTCCTTATTAAGATGAAACCCCAAAATGGAATCTTCTATCAGTAATAATGCCATCAAGGTAACATTAGTGGCATTTTTGCTTACTTCTAATTTAGTATGCTAGAAAACAGACTGCACATTAATTTGTGATCACGGTTCATGTTAAATTTGTAAGACATAGTATAGTCATGTCTTATAAATTTAACATAAACTATGATTACAGGTGATCACACCAATCTACCATGTCAAAAACTGCAAAAGAAAACATTGTATATGGCAGGGGTAGGCAACCTTGGCTCTTTTATGACTCGTGGACTTCAACTCCCAGAATTCCTGAGCCAGCCATGCTGAGGGGAAAGGGAGAGGTTTCCAAGCTGAGCCATGCTGGCTCAGGAATTCTGGGAGTTGAAGTCCACGAGTCATAAAAGAGCCAAGGTTGCCTACCCCTGGTATATGGCAAACCATTTATATAACTTTCCATATGTGATTGCCAAGGTGCAGATCTCAAGATGAGAATTGCAAGGGGGGGGGGTTAAGTTGGAATTTCTATCTATAAAAAAAAGAGCAGGGGGGGGGGAAACAGCGAGCTCTTCCTTCTTCCATAGCTTATGCCGTTTTCTCTGTTCTGAGAAGAATGGATGGAACACCGGAAAAGCTAAAGCGTTTAAAATGGCCCTTAACATTTTTCTTCAAAGATTGTAGTTTGAAAACCTCTGCTGTAGGTTACACAGAATTTGTTCATAATATATACCTGTAATATATAGGAAGATGCAGGAGATGTGAAGATGTGCACAATCTCTTGTCCTACATAGTGAGCTATCAGGATTTAAAATTTTGTCTGTCCTGCACATTCCTGTGGATTTTTAGATGCATGTCTACTTCTGAGACTTCAAAATGACCATGACAAACTAACCATGTACCTCTATCAGGTCAAGTATGAACTAAACCTTTGCTCCCTGGTGACACTTTCATAAAAGACAAAACAACCTGACAAAGTGAAGAAAGCCCGCTTTGCTTGCCAAGAGATGCTTGCCAAATAGGATGGCTATTTAGTCATCCTATTTATTTCCCAATTACTCAGTAGCAGAATCCACAGAAAACAATGGATCATAGACTGAACAATTGTTATCATCATAACAAAAAATATTAAATAAATAATCCTTGGGGGCAATTTTATACCACAGAAGAGAAAATTTACTTAATTAGTCATATCTAAGTAGGAACTGCTAGAAATTCAAACACCTTCTCTTCAGTTCATTATTCAAAGAACTCTTCAAGAACTGATAAGGCTTATCGCTCTATACAGAATAATTTAAGAGGAAAATAGCAATAGCACTTAAACTTATATACCACTTCAGTGCTTTACAGCCTCTCTTGAAGCAATTTACCGAGTCAGCATATTGCCCCCAACAATCTTGGTCCTCATTTTACCGACCTCGGAAGGGTGGAAGGTTGAATTGAGAATCAGCAGAATTAGCCTGCTGATTATAATCATCTCTTGGGAGGCTCCCAACCACACTCTACTCCCACCCCTCTATGGCTCTGAGGCGAAATATAAGGAAAATGGGAAACATCACTATTCATTAGTTGGAATTACAGCTAATGCCCTACTACGTTTTCCCAATTGCATTGGATACAAAGATTCTAATATTAACTAATCTATTTCTTTGCTGTTCAGGAAAGTTTATTAAAATCTGTATAGTAGTGTGAAGGTTTCTATAAAAATGTTTGGGTAGGCTAGAGTAGCAGCTACAGCTGGGGTTTGAGTAAGGTTTTCAATTTTGGGAAAAATACACAAAGCCTCATTCTTGTTATTGTACTCTTCAAGATGCGGTAAAGCAACACATTTTTAACTAGGACTGGTTAATCTCTTGTAACATTGCAACATTCAAGAAACAGGATGAGTTGAGTAACTAGATTTGCTGAAGGGATTGGATTTAGTTTTCCAAATGGCATCATTGTTCTGCAATCTTATTAAAGCTGCACCTCCTAATGTCACCCATTTCATCATCAAGGCAGACAGAGAAAGCCACTGGAAAAAATTGATTTGTATTCTATGAATGGAGAGAGAGATATTTTTGAGCAAATGTGCTGCCAGGTCTTGGTTTTTCCAATGGCAGAAATAGGGGAATGGGCCAAATGAACCCCTTAAATGGATTAAAAGAAAGAATTAAGCAAGACAAAGCTATTAATATTAGGGTTTGCAAGGTCAATTTAGCAGGCAGGTAGGGTGAATTGGGCCCAGAAGAGCTCTATTCCTGATTTACAAATTCAGTTTTTAAGAAAGTGGACTTTTCAGTGTGATAATAAAAAATATATTTACTCCCCAAATTTGCTTAACTATGTTCAAGTATAAATGTATACGGGTAGTCCTTGACTTACGACATCTGCGCCCAAAATTTTCTTTGCTAAGCAAGACAGTTGTTAAGGGAGTTTTGCCCTATTTTACGACCTTTGTTGCCACAGATGTTAAGTGAATCACTGCAGTGGTTAAGTTAGTAACATGGTTGTTAAGTGAATCTGGGTTCCCCATTGACTTTGCTTGTCAAAAGATGGCAAAAGGTGACCGCATGACCTCGGGGACACTGCAACTGTCATAAATACATGCCAGTTGACAAGTGTCCACATTTTGATCATGTGACCCCAGGGATGCTGCAACGGTTCTGAGTGTGAAAAATGGTCATAAATCACTTTTTTCAGTGCCATTGTAATTTTGAATGGTCACTAAATGAAAGTTTGTATGTCGAGGACTACCTGTAATTAGATTTGCATCCTTTATCTTTTAAACAGTGTTCTGGTTCCCATTGTGGAGAGCAGATAGTCTTGTTAATATAAGCTTTTCATAGAGCATAGGTTTGGCATGTGGCCTTGTCCAATTTATTTCCTATATACAACTTAGGTACTAGAGGCCCTGAGGGATTCATTCTCTCATAGCAATCTATAAATTTTACATTCTATACCAAGATGCCCATATAACGTTAGCTGTCTATATGATTAACTATTGTTAATGGCATGAAAGATTCAAGAGACAAGCGAGGCATCTTGGCCCTCATACTGAACTTCAGGGACCCTTTGGAACTATGAGGCTGCTTCCAGCCAAGATATGATTGCCACTGCCAACTGCCTTTATACAATAATCTGTAGCATGAAAAATCGAAATTTTTCTGAATAAACAGAGATTCTTAAGACTTACTTTAACTGCCAAGGAAACAATATTCTGACTGAAAATAAATCCAGTATAAGTCACTTATATAACATGGAACTGCATTTGCTGTCTTTTTGTTCCTCTATCGAATTCTGCAACTTATGTGCAAATACATTCTCTCTTTAGAAAGGAAAGAAATGAGTGAATTTGAGTGTATGGAGTTATGTTTGTTTAGAATTCTAGAAATTTTTAGAAGTTTTAATTCAGGGAGAATAATCTTATAAGCAATATTTATAGATATACATTTATGCAGCCCTAAATTCAACAAGAACTGCAAGATGGACAGCTATTTTTCTTTGTAGCAGCTTTCCTATGCAGCTGAAAACAAATACTGAAACTCTTCTAAGTGAGAAATTCTGATGCAACACAAAAGAGTTATTGCTAATAAAAACAGAAAGTATAGCTGCAAATTCCTTTTTAAAAGATGGAACATAATTTTCATTGTTCCATGAATTATAGTCATTACTAAGTCAACATCATAGTTTGATTTTTGCAGTTGCTTATTCCATAAACATATTTTTTTTCAACAAGGGAAGATAAAAAACTAAATGTAACCAAAGCTGTTGTTCCATAAAACAACTGTGGAATAGGCAAATTGATTACAGCTAATAACATAATTTAAAACACAATTGCTCTAGGAAAATAAGATTACATAAAATTACATAAAATCCTTTTGTCAGAGGTTGGAATAAGATTATTTTGGAGTATTTTTTTAAAGATGGCAATAACAACAACAACAAAGTTGGAAAGGACTTTGGAGGTCTTCTAGTCCAACCCCCTGCTCAGGCAGGAAACTCTATACCATTTCAGACAAATGGCTGTCCAGTCTCTTCTTAAAAACTTCCAGTGTTGGAGCATTCAAAGCTTCTGGAGGCAGGTTGTTCCTCTGATTAATTGTTCTAACTGTCAGGAAATTTCTCCTTAGTTCTAGGTTGCTTCTCTCTTCTATTAGTTTCCATCCATTGCTTCTTGTCCTGCCTTCAGGTGCTTTGGAAAATAGCTTGACTCCCTCTTCTTTGTGGCAGCCCCTGAGATATTGGAACACTGCTATCATGTCACCTCTAGTCCTTCTTTTCATTAAATTAGACATACCCAATTCCAGCAACCGTTCTTTATATGCTTTAGCTTCCAGTCCCCTAATCATCTTTGTTGCTCTTCTCTGTACTCTTTCTAGTCTCAACATCTTTTTTACATCGTGGTGACCAAAACTGGCTGCAGTATTCCAAGTGTGGCCTTACCAAGGCATTGTAAAGTGGTATTAATACTTCACGTGATCTTGATTCTATCCCTCTATTAATGCAGCCTAGCACTGTGTTGGCTTTTTTGGCAGCTGCAGCACACTGCTGGCTCATATCTAAGTGATTGTCCACTAGGACTCCGAGATCCCTCTCAGTTACTACGATTGAGTGAGGTACCACCTATACTGTACCTGTGCATTTGGTTTTTCTTGCCTAAATGTAGAACCTTACTTTTTTCACCATTGAATTTCATTTTCACTAAATGGCATCTTCCAAAATATTTCCCAAAGGAACTGTAAGTTGGGGGTGGATAGAATGAATAGGTGTAGGAGTGGTGATTTTGGATAGATCTGAGGGTCTTTAATGGAGTTCTCTGGAGCTGGTGGAATGTGCCAATGTGCCAATGTGGATGAGGTAAAGTTGTATTTGGTAAAGCAGTGCCTTGGATAGATATTGCAGATTTGGAAGAGAGCACGAATGGTCATTAGAAAATTCAGTTCATAACTTCCAGTTATGCATCGTGGCGTGACGGGCATAGGAAGACGGGCTCCATCTTCCATGTTCGATTTTGCTCTGCTGGGGACACTAAAAAGGGTCAAAAGTCACCCTGGAGAGGCGACAAAAAAGGAGGGGGTCCTTCCACTGGATCCGAGGAAGCCCTCCAAATTGGCAGGGGAAAGACTGGCTACATTAATGTAGCGCAGACATGTCAAACTCGCAAACGTCACGTGACGTATTGGAACTTTTTCCCCATTGCCGGCAATGGGGTGGGCGCGGTTTCCTCGTGACGCGTCCGGCCCGTGGGCCAGCAGTTTGACACCCCTGATGTAGCCAATCAGAAGCTGCTGACAACTGAAGATAAGCACTAACTAGCAATTTTTGAGCAACGTGGATGGAACTGGGTGAGACTTTATCCTCTTTTTATGACTTTAATACTACTGTCCTGGAAAAAAGAATGCCCAAAGCAAAGAATCCTCCCCAATGAGAGAGGGAAGAGAAGTTTTTGCCCCGCTCCCTCAGGAAAAGAAAAGTGGCAAACTAATTGCTTTGGGGGAAAATAGAGAAAACTACAAGATCAATTTGGAATTAATACAGATATATAGCTTTGAAATTTGGGGACTAAAAGTACTTTTGAGACTTTTTTTTAGAAAAGATATTTGAAAGTCTGTAAAATAGGCTTGGATTTGGAAAGCTGGAAGATGGTGTCAACGACATGTAGTGGCAAATCACGGCACTACAATTTATTATGCTTAAAGGAAACTTGGCTTGAAGCCCGGACTTAGATAAGACTCTTTCTTGTTCCTGGAAACTTTCACTTTTGGAGACTGCAGCTGGGAAAAGGGAAAAAAAAACCTCTTGGGCTGCTTATCTGTATTGGGGACCCTATTGGACTATAAAGACTACATACAAAAACAAAATGGGTGTCTCATACTTATTTAGCCTCAAATGGTAAAAAACCATCTTTAACACTTGTCTCCGAAGCCCCCAGCTTGATATACCAACAAGAAAATGTTAATGAATCTCAGAAAGAAATTCTTTCTATGTTGAAATCAATCCAAGAGACAATTGTTTTATTTCATGATAAAACTAAAAATAATGCAAATGAGATAAAAGAACAATTTTCTAACCTAAACTTACAAATCCAGACAATGACTACAAAGAAGGAACTAGTAACCTAGAAAACAGAAGGAAAATTAGAAGAAACGTATCCAAAGATGGAGGACTTAAAGGAAGGAATCAACAGACAGATACAGACAAATGAAAAATTAGAAGATACAGTGATAACACCGGAAATAGAAAAGATATCTTACTTGTCAAGATCTCAGAACACATTGGAGGATAAGGAAGAAGAGCTGATTGAACGGATGATAAAGCTGTTAGGAGAAATGCTGAATATTGACAAACAAGAAATGAAAAGAAAAACTGGAGGAGAAGGGTGTGGAGGCTGTTTAATGAATATAAATGGGTTGAGCGTTCTTCCAAAAATACTTCAATCAAATTTTCTTCCTCATTCCAAACAATATATACAAAAACAGAGGAAGAATTACTTGATGATTCAAGTGCACTGACTTGGAAAGTTATTTGGCAAAGGAAGAAAGCTAGAGTAAGACTGAAGAAAATAGAAGTTTTGACCTATTAGATGGGATATTATACTATTAAACAGATGTTTGAATATGGTTAAGAAAATAGATAACTATTAGAAATAAAAGTATTATTATAATTAGAAGGATAGGATTTGTAACCAAAATATTATACTTTGTTATGAGATGGGAAATATGAAAATTCTAAAAG
Source organism: Azemiops feae (assembly GCA_023970755.1). Lineage (NCBI taxonomy): Eukaryota > Metazoa > Chordata > Lepidosauria > Squamata > Viperidae > Azemiops > Azemiops feae. Next base: position 853,198 of record JALGBA010003859.1, on the reverse strand, counting down.
GGTTTGAATAAGGGAAGCTTTTAGTTACCCAAATATAATTTATTATGAGAAAATTATAAGCGACAGAGATATTTTGAACATTGATGGGAAATTAATTTTTTTTAAAAAGCAGGAAAAACAGGATATTGATTGAACAAATAGATTTTAAGTGCAAATGCAATTGAGATATGTTCTGGCTAGAAAAGATATTATAAACTGACACTATCGATATTATGTATAATACGAGAAAAATGTGATGAAGATGTCTATATTTAATTGTATATGTATTAACAGTAACAAGAATTGTATTTGCCCAGTGTGGAAAAATGCATACCACTGAAAAAGAGAGGATCAAGGAAGCACTGGATGGTGTAGTATTGGAACTAGACTGAGAAAGTTAATATGTACCACTGAATTACCAATGGACCCAGACAGCACATTGTTTATTAAGTACTCATGATTGTAAAATTAGAAAATTAATAAAATACGTATAAAAAAAGATAAAGAAAATTCAATTCATGGTGTTTCATGATGATGGAATGCAAGCTTCAGGTTCAAGAATTTGGAATTGGAGGGGAAATTATTAGCAATTTCCTGTCCTGGGTAATTCCTGTAGGACTGTGGCTGGGTGTCAGTGGAGCTTGACTTACTTCTAGCATTTTAGGAATGGGACAACAGGGTCAAGATATAATGTCCTAAGTCTAGTGGGGGCTTCATGGGCTTAGCAACTGAAATGCTAGAGTTGGTTACAGCTCAGGTTGAGACTCCTGATAACATCAGAATCCCTCTGAGAATTCTATCAATAGAATGACCCAAGGGCATGTCATTGTCTTGTGAGCAGTAGAAGAGGTGAATTGGGTCAGCAGCTTGAGGTGGACCTCCACTTATAGTGAGATGTCAGGGGCTATAACAGGATACATTAATAAGGTCTTGCAACAGGAACACTTGGGGAGGGGGAATTAGGATGACAGAAGAAAAGAAAGATCGGTGCATGGTTGGGTTCCAGTATGAGTGGCTTTGCCATATTGCTGGCAATCTGTAGGTGTTGAAACTGTGCAGAAAGTAGCCAAAAATATTTCATATTATACTGGGGGGGGGGTGTTTTTCAGATGAGGGGGAAGCGTATCCTGATTTTTGTGGGATAGAATAGGCAACAGTAGGTATGCCATTACAGTGAAGGAGGGGGCAACTATCTGTTTTTACTTCTGGCCTAGTGGCTTCACACCTGAATAGTAGGGTTGGTGGTATATTGACCTCAAAATACTGGTTTTCTACTTACTATTAAAACTGAAACTATTTTGTATTGTCCTTTGGATGCTGAAGTGGCACCATCTGTTTATTGATTGGCATATGGAATTGGAGCCATTATTGGTTTTAGTTATGAATAAATGTATGCTTTTTTAAGTTAATCACAAAGAATACAAAATTAGCATTTTTACAATCTAAACTGCTTGTCTTTGTCACTTATCAAGACTATTCAGTTGCAGCTCAGAGCAAAAATATACCTGAAAACAGTTTCCAATTCCATAAAATTACAACTGGATCCACTTATAACAAGTTACAGAAAGGAATATGACACATTAGGGAGCTGCAAATTCTATTACTAGATTTTAAAAAAGAGGATAACCTGGAAAACAAAATAACTACCTTTAGAGGGCTATTTATATCAGGCTGAAAACAGAAAGCCTTTTCAGACAACAATGTCCAATATTAACACATTTACTGTACTCATGTCAGAAAATTTTTCTCAGGACCTAAACATAAGTGGATTGTTTCAATTTTCATTTGTTTCTCAGCCTTTTGGCGAAGATCAAGTGTAGCACTTGTACGTTTCATACAGACACCTCCTGATTAAATTCTTAAAGATACTAGTCCATTCAATCCCCACAGAAATTATTTGTAAGGATTGCAAGTCTTTTTCAAAACTGAGCCCCAGGCATTCTTCAATGGACACCTATTTTGTTCAACTGGGTCTACAATTTCAGAAATTTTAAGGGCAGTTTGCTATCAATAAATGTAAAAACTATTTTGATGTAATTTATTGTTCCAAATGCAGATATACAATATCCATAGCTGTATTCACTGTGAAAATGATAAAGTGTTCCTTTTGTTAAAATAGTCAATGAAAAGAATTTTGAGTTCTGAACTTCTTATCCAATGAAAGTGTCAAACTTGACAAAAAAACCACCCTCAATTTTTTTCTGTTGCTGGAACCTCATCCACATCCTATGTATCTTGCCACCATAATCACATTGTTTCTTTCATACATTACTGAGTCTAGATTCTGTTCAATATACTACTATATACTCAAAATATTCAAGTAGGTTGTCTATGGAGATTCTCAATCATCCAGGTCATGGATATCCTAAAGTTGCTTTTCCAAAAGGCAACTGGACTTTCTTGGTGTGTTTTTTTTTTTTTTTAAATATTTCGCCTCTCATCCAAGAAGCTTCTCCAGTTCTGACTGAGTGGTGGGGAATGGAAGGATTTATTTTCTTTGCAGTCTCAGAGTGCTAACAACCAGATGGCTGCAAAAAATATAAATCCTTCCATTCCTCACTAGTTAGAACTGAAAAAGCTTCTTGGATGATTTCCAAAGGGGAAAAAAAACAAAGAAAGTCCACTTGCCTTTTGGAAAAGCTTTCTGTCCCTTGGGACACTCAAGTAGATTGTTCATACATTCATTAAGGTCTGAATCTCTATTTTAGTTACTGATAAAAGAAGATACAAGTTTTCGGGTTACTTTCTAAAAAAGTTTTCGATTTGCCTCAATAACAATCTTCTTGTTGAAAACTAAAAATGTGGCTAGTGCCAGGTGTCAGGTGATTTAGTTATATGTTAGAAGAAAATTAGAGAAAACGTTTATGTATAAAATCAGACTTCATTCAGCAGATACATGTTTCCTTAGGAGCTGCTGCATGAGTTGATGGTGTTGATAAACTTTTATGAAGCTCAGGAGATGTTTGACTTTCACTCTTTTTAAAGTATGTTAATATTTAGAACAAGATTAAGTTGGGCACTTCAAATTCCTCTGTCCTGCTCATGTAAATTTTAATCTTTTTTTTTTAAAAAAAAATTTATCCTGCCTTTATTATAAAAAAAAGTTGGAGAACATACCTAATACTCCTTCCTACTCTTATTTTCCCCATAACAAAAATCCTGTGAGATGGGTTGGGCTGAGAGAGAGTGACTGGCCCAAAGTCACCCAGCCGGCTTTTATGCCTAAGACAGAATTAAACCTAGTTTCCTGGTTTCTAGGCCAGCATCTTAGCCACTGCACCAAACTGGCTCTCTCATTTGGTTTAAATTGTTTGATTTTAAATATTTAGCCTCAGCTCTTTTACAACGAGAAAACAAAATGCAACAAGATGGTTCAACCTATAAATAAATGACGCATTTTAACAAGGAATTCCATTAGAAGAGGATGCTATGTATGGCAAGACTACAGCTTGTAAACTCGTCTACAACTTTTCTAAACTAAAAGCCTTAAACTAAAGTCTTCAGGGCGGTGGAGGTTGTTATGTACTGGCCAATCCGGTGTTGCCCATGGCATACAGAATATTTTGACTTGGAATGTAAGAAAAGTTAGTGGTGAAGATATTAATTTTGGACAGAAGGGTCTTTGAAGACAGAGCACTTAGCAATGGATATCTCCCCTAAACCCCCAATCCAGAGACAGGACCAGAAGATTCAGGCAGTGCTTCTTGTGGGAAGAAAGAGATCCATCTCCAAATCTGTAATAATAAGCCCAAAAGGAAGTACCCAGGAATGGTGGGACTAGTACAGATGTAACAGAAACTGTATACCAGGGGTCCCCAACCCCCGGTCCACGAGCCGGCACCGGGCCACGGCATGCCAGCAACCGAGCCACACAAACAAGCAAAGGCCCATCCGCGGGATGCAGGCAGCACATAAAACCACGCACCTTCCAGTCCACGGAAAAACCTCTCTCCACGTAACCGGTCCCTGGTGTCCAAAAGGTTGGGGACCTCTGCTGTATACTATTGATTGTGGAATAATTAGAGTATCAGGGACCCCATCAGAGTGTGACGGGCTATATGTCTTTTCTCCTGCACAAAAATGACTTACAGGTAAGTCCAGAGTATGATTTGCCTACACCAAAGTCAGAGTCTTTGATATAGGATATGCTAAGGTTGTCCCTGGGAATGGGATCTTACATCTGGAGGGCTTCTAATCCTTGTTGGCAATTATTTTCTGCAACATTATCCAGCTGAAAGGTGCTCTGTCTGGATGTGGAAATGAACAGCACTTTCTATAGGAATATCATGCAGCAGTTCCACATAAACATTCCTAGATGGCTTTAGTGTAGAGGTCGTTCTAATGAAGTCATTCACAATTTCCTGTGTGCCAGGCTTACTTGGAATTACACAGATAATTTGATGCATGGAGATGCTTTATATATATATAATTTGATGCTTTATTTACTTATAACATATATATGGCTGCCCAACTTGAATGCTACAATTATGGGCAGCTTATAATAAACCTATACAAAATAGAGTAGATAAAATGATTCCACTGAAATAACCAACCCTTGATATCAGGAATTCACAATTATTATTGTCTTCCAGATAGAGACTCCCATCTTCCTGGCCCCAATTCCTGAGGAAACAATTAGGTTTTTAATGTCCTTCTAAAAACCAACAGGTTCAAGGTCAATATACAACTGGGGGACATTGTGTCAGGATCACAGCAGTCCATATGGAATTACTGGAACCAAACTAATTTAAGACTGAATTCCTCTTTCTGTTCAAGCAGATTCTGCTCAATTTACCAAGTTATTCCATTCATTTGCTAACTGGATTTTCAGAAGGGAATAGAGGGAGGGAAGGATAATTCCCTGACGGTAAAAGGCCCAATTCACCTTATTTATGAATAAGGTGCTCCTTTGCTATCCTTGGTACATTCTAGCTTCGTCCCAAATCAATCACTTTTCTTGCATTAAAGACTACCACTTAGAAGAATACTTATTCTGAACCATATTCCAAAGAGAAATTGACAGTCTGGGATTACATCAGTTTCAGAACTGTAAAACTCTCCCTTTTTTTAGAACTCATGGGGAAAATGTAGCCTACATTAGCTTATGATTAATTCATGTTTTAAAACATTTGTGATGCAGCAAGATGAATTCGTCTGAATAAAATTGCAGGATGGCAATAGGCACATTAAAACATATTCTGACACTAATGGTTAGTAGCTCCTGAATTACTATTATTATGGGAAAGTGTTTGGGAAGATTGTAAACCCATGTATTTTTTTAAATAGATCACAGAAGAACATTATGAAGATAGATACTGATAATTTGCAAGAGAAACGGGAATACCCTGCTTTAACTAAGAAGCGGGTTAACATCTTAAAGAATGTTAAATATGTCTCTGGAAAATGTTTAATAAGGCTGAATATAAATTTTACAGAATGAGAGAATAAAATGGTAGAAAACACATTGAAGTATAAGTTTTGGGCATGCTCTATTCATTTTAGTTTTATATCTATATAATTTTAAATTGTATTAACTGAAGTGCCTAATAGCTGAAGCACTTTGAGTGGTTTACCATGAAATACACTAAAAATACAATCTGAATACAAAAATACAGAATTAAATAAAAAATGCAAAATAAAAACTTCATATAAATTATAAAACACTATTGCATGCAAACTAGGCAGCAAGACAGTCGTTCAAAATCTAAAATACTAATTAAAATACAATTAAGAGCCCATTAAAAAAATGTCATAAAATAAAAAGGTATTATGCCATAACAAATCACAAGCACACACATGAACTAAAAATGGAAGCATTAATAGATCTGAATGAAACTGGTCTGATCTTGTGGAGGTGATGAATACATGACTGGAAGTAAAGATCTATGTTTAATTATAAAAGGGCTAATAGAGATGTCAGAGAATACAAACTGGTATAATCTAGGTTACGGTATGTATATACTAAAGTAAGAATTCATAGTTTGATGACAATGGCATGCTGTGCTCCAGAGAATAGCAATAACGAAAATAACTAGAAATGAGTTTTGAGACAGGTAGCACAATTTATATGAACCACTATAATGTGAGGGAAACAAATTATTCTGTTGGGTGGCATGAATGGAGGAGGGAGTGAGGGAGAACAGAAAAAGCCATTAAGAAATCTAAGAAAAATGAGAATGGTGATTACAGGTAGCCTTCCACTTATAACCAGTAACGGAGCCCAGAATTTCTACTGTATATCATGACAGTGGTTAAGTCCAGGCACCCATATGACCAAATTGACTTCACGACATTTTTGTAGTGCTCATTAAGTAAACACTCTGGTTGCTAAGTGAACCCATTGTTCACCATGGGTGTTTTTTTTTATCAGAAACCAGAAGTAAAGGCTGGTTTCCAGTAAAAAAAAAAATCATCATAAATGGCAGTCATGCAACTGCGGGACACTGCAAACAGCCATAAACCAATTGTAAGTTGAGGACTACCTGTACTTGCTTGGAAAAAGGCCTTTTCTGAATACTGTATGTAGTTTAAGCATTAGGTTTATTGAGATGCACTCATGGCAAAGAGATTAACATAAATCTCTTTGCATAAAGGGATGATTGGTCTCCTCGTTTGTGCTGTAAGACTGAGAGAATTAGCGAAGGATACGAGGGGCAATGAGAGGCTTTGAATGTCAGATGGATCATCAAATGATTGAAGCCCAGAGATGCTGTTTTTCAGGGGCAGGACCAGTTATTTGGAACAGCATTCCACTGGAAATAAGACTATTGCCTATTACTGATTGCCTTTCAGGAGATGCTACAAACCCAGCTCTTCTGCAGACCATCTGGTAATCCAACAGTTGTTGGACTGTTGTGATTACTGCTGCTTTCATTTTTATTCTGTATTTTTAATCTCTATTATTTTTGCATCTACCATCTTTCTTAACTGTGTTTTGGTGCCATGATGAGGTCAAAGAGTATCTGGATAAGAAAAGAAAGGTTTACAAGAGAATGATTGCTGGAAAAAATAAAAATGAGAGATGTTGTATAATGTTGCAATCAATGTGTAGGCAAGTCCCTGTCCCCACATTTACTATCATCGTGGCCAGCTCAGACATTCAAATCAGCCCATCTTTGTCACAAGCAGAAACATGCAGGGTATGGATGTATGCAGCAAGCAGATGCCCCCCAAACCTAACCCTTTTATAAATTAGGAAAAAAAAGTTTTCTCCTTTTAGAAACGGAGAAGTTGCTGGACAAAAGGCTGAAAACAAGTGAGATTTACTATCTTCCTCCAGCCTCAGATTTAAGCTGGAATTTGCAGGAAGCAGGATTACTGAAGAATAACATATGTTCCAAGGCTAATTGATTCTTTAGAGCTATAGAGGAAAATTAACTAAGAACAAAATCTTTAGTTTATTTCCTGGTAGTTGATTCTTTCTGGTTTCTGATATTTATGTTTTTTATACGTGTGCAAGCACAGGCACGCATGAATGGGACTGCGCACACACGATCAGGGCTGTGATTGTGCGCGCAATGCAAACAGAGCCACTAGCGCCCGCGCAATGCTCGAATGATGCTAGTGTGAGTGGGGATGTTGCGCTTGCAGCGACGATAGCGCCGGCACAACGCCGCAATGCTAGCACGAGTGGGGGGTGCGCTTGTGGCGATGCTAGCGCCTGTCCGACGCTTACGGAATTGTTAGCGCCTGCGCGACGCCATGACATTGCACGAGTGGGGGAGGTGAGAGTGCGCACACGCGTGTGCACTGGCCATCCACTCACGCGGCCCAGTGGCCAACAGCCCATGGCCCGGTAGTGGGCCGCAGACCACAGGTTGGTGACCCCGACTTAGAATCATATGTTGGTCTAAGGGAGTTTCTTTTAAAATGGAATCTGTGATTTGAGCATCCCTGTATTTTCTTCTCCAACAGGAAAGGTTTTGTATGGGACTATTTGAAAAGGAAGTTCTACATTCTTTTCTGTCCTCTGGCAAGATAAGCTGTAGCTACTAAGCAACTGTGCCAAAGCAGGAAGGAGGGGCCAGTTTGGGTTAGTCCAGAGGGTTTTTGAGAGAAAAGACTTCCAACGTTTAGACTCAGCCCTGACACTATAAATGTATATACTGAAAAAAAAGCTATGAACAATCTTGTTCTGTCATCACAGAACCATAGAGAGTTATTTAAAAGAAGCAGCAAAAATACAGAGCAGTTTTGATAGGAGTAAATGAAGGCTAACGATGTTAACATTTAAGAAAATATATATATAAAAAGGGATACTGTGAAGTTGTTAAAAATGGTAACGTTGCAGATGTACATGGTATGCCTGGAAAAATGTAAAAGTATAATTTGGTTTTTTTCATGGAGTGCTATGTAACTTATTTAACATGTGTGAGAACTGGAAAAATGATTGGAAAAATCCCAATGACTAGAAAAATCCACTGTTATTCTTCTAATTAAAAGGAAAAATAGCAAGAGTAAATGTGAAAATTAGAGAGGGGATTAACTTCAAACATAACTGGAAAGATGTGGGCAGAATTCTGATCACAAGCAAAATCTGGAAATCCTGTTAGGGTAGTGTGTATTATACATCAGATATTTGTTCTCTGGTTGCTTAGAAGTGTACAAAAGGGAACATTTATTGCATATTTGTTGATTTAGACCCAGTGTATGATAGAGTGGGGATGTTAGAAGTGTATTGGTTGCTTTGGAATGTAAATGTAACTTTGTAACTTTTGAATTGTTAGCCAAGAACCTAAATCAGAGTTCCCCAACCTTTCCGGGATGACAGCCTGGAGGGGGGGAGAGGGGAAAGAGGGCGTGGTTCTGTGGTAAGGGTAGGCTTTCCCAAAAGAATAAAATGAGCATGTACAATCAAGGTCTAGTACTTATTAACATTCACTAAGTGTATATATGAAAATTTTCACTTAGAATACCTGACTTATTACAGCTTCCTATCACAAATAATATACATAATTGAAACATTAGAAATTACATCTGTATATAAGATGACCATTTCCTACCAGAAAGATATGTATGAAACAAGACCAAATCTTAGTTGGTTCATAAAAATTAGGGTTTCTGCACCCACAACCCAATACAACTTGTGTTGTGGGAAAACAGTAAATAAACCAATTAGAAATAAATGATCAAGATCAAATCGCTATGACGCCTGTTAGCCTTTATCACTAATCAACTTGCCATAGAAAAGGGGGGAGGGGTAGAAACCGAAGGGAGGATATGGAATGCCAAGATGCCGTTCAAGGACCGTGAGAGCCAAGGTCATTGCCGCAGGTGCTTGATGGAGAAGTGAGCCATTCCCATAACAAAAAGGAGTAGTATTATTGGACAATGTGAACAACTGATGGGTGGGGGCTGGGGAATCTATTGTTTAACTATGCAAGTTTTGCACGGGAACCCCAGAGCTGGTTTTGTTTCTTTAGTTCTGACATGCTGTACCCAATAAAGTTTTGCCTGCTTGGACTTAATTGCCTCGAGGAATCCTTTTGCTGGGTTCGTTAGTGGGACTTCTGACATAAATAGCAAATAAAGCAATTAGAAAATACAAATCAGAACTAATATCCTAATAGCTTAAGAATATGCATTAAAATATAAACTCATATGTTCTGTTTCTAAATTTTATACACAGATTATTAACCCAACCATAATTTAGCTTTAAGGACAGCGGAAATAATAATTTGAACCAAATGTCTGGTCTAGAAGAGCCAAAAATCTTTTTTCCACAGGATGAATAGCGTAACACTTTACAGCTGGAAATAGTGCACACAGCCAACGTAGCAATTTATTCTTTCACAATTGTCAAATTTTATTTCAGAAGGGACTGGCAACAGAAATAGTTAGAATTACTGAATGACATAGAAGCAGTAAGTTAGGTTTATTTAAAATGTCTTCCTTGTTCTCAATACAGTAATCCAAACACATTTAAAAGGAACACCTAGCCTTTGGAATTCAGGGACCTGAATACAACTTGCAGATCTATACTTCAATTTAGCTACAGTTCTGTAAGATATAGCAGAAAACCTAGTATGCAGAAAGACCTCTTATGCACTTGAAAAGCAATCAGCTATGTCTAACACTGTAAGAAAAATGTCCTTACTAATATGCAAGAAAAAGGAGGGGAAAGGCACATTTTTGAAAATAAAGTATAAGCCAGTTGTAACCAAGCTATTCCACTGCAGCCTCTTTGAAAGATGGTTGCACAAAACATAAGAGGGGAACCAATTCATGCCAATTTGGGAAGAGGTGGGACCAACCAAATTATATACTCTGCCCTAGGATGTTTCTGAAGCCTGTGAACAGCTATAGTTTTGGAATTTATAATTGATCAATCTAGCCATTTTAGCTGAAAGTTGTTCAATAGGACCGGTCAATAAGCATGCCATTTATTCAGATCAGAGCACCTCCAGCAAAGTTGAAACAATCCACTTTAAACTCAAAATGCTGCAAAGATATCTTCCACCTATTCATAAAAGCCTTAATAGACTCATGGTCATTTTTTAAATCTAATTCAAAGTGCTAGTTTTGATCTTTAAAACCTGTCCAAATGTCATGTTAACTCAAACATACATAGTGAACCTTGATTCTTGACATATTATCAGTAGCATCCAAGAGAGGGCAGGGAAATGAAGAATACATCATAGCCTTATCAAGAAAAGACACCAGCAACTTTCATTTGCAAAACCTGCATACATAAAATAAAATGTTTTTGCAGACAGACATACTTCGTATACAATCTTTACTTAGTATTAACAGGCAGATATAGGTATCAGTTTTCAATAAGATTTATTGCTCCTGAAGTTAAAAAAAAAAAAGGTAAAGGCTTCCCTGTCCAGTTGTGTCCGACTCTAGGGCGCAATGCTCATCTCCGTTTCTTGGCCAAGACATTTTCCGTGGTCATGTGGCCAACATGGCTATATGCCAAAAGTACATGGAATGCTGTTACCTTCCCATCAAAGTGGTACCTATTAATCTACTCACTGCATGCTTTCGAAGTAGTGGGTCTTTAAAATGATACTGACTTCTTCTCAGGAAGACAAAATTCTGCCTAGAGAGAGGTGCAATTCCTCAAATGAGGCACAGAGAATAGACAACTCTCTGCCATAGCAGGTCTTGCAGTTGTTACCGTAGTATTGATGGTTCTGAAGAAAAACTAGATTTTTTTTTATGCCTGCCATTACTTTAAATTCCTAAGACTAGAAAGTCATACTTTTTTCAAATGTTGAAGACATTCCTTCTTTGATTTGAGACAAGGATGAAGGATTATACTTTAGAAACGTAATCTTATATTTATTTAGCAAGATGTGAACAGGATTTCTCTTCTTTACAAACACGTAAGAGAACAGTTAGAGAACCTCCCTGACTTTGATGAATGTATTAACACTGACTAAATTCCCATATTTGACAGCAACCTGTTATATAGTCCCTTTTTCTTAGTAATACTACCTCTATATTAAAGCTTACCTTTTTGGTTTTGCTTCTTAGACATAATAGCTTGTCTTATTTAATGTCTGTTACACAGCAAAAAATATGGTTCCTCAAGTATGAAAGTAGCAGATGTGATTCAAGTGCTGCTTTGCATCCAGGCAGGAAATGGCAAATATCTGCTCAGAGACAGCAACCTCCCCAGCTCCCAAGGCAACTGGAGAATTGTCAAAATCCTGCTAGCTGAAGACTGTAGATTCTTTCTTTTAGCACCAATCTTCCATCAGGAAGCACCCACACAGCAGTTCATGTTGCTGCTTTACAGATTCTGAAAATGAAAACGTACAGGAGGAATTTAATTTACCACTTCTATTTATTTTAACAAAAAAAAAATCTAGGATAATGCAGGATAAATAAGTTGTAGTCACTATGCAAGAGCATTCCCCCAAATGGGGCGATTTTCACCAAACTCAATGTTTCTTTACTAAAATGTAAAACAAAGAGCAGGGGAAACTTATCAAGGCCAGCGTAACATCTGGCAGACTTTGCCCTGTTTAAACAGCTAGCATTCTGAAACTGAAGTTAATGTATTTTACAGTTACACAATATAAACATTTTGAGAACACTGAGAAGGTTTGACTCATGAGCAGAATCATTGCAAAAAGAGTTTATGGTATCAAAGTGATATTTAAGAGTGCATACAACATAAAAGAATTTATGAAATGTTGTCGTTCTTAAGGTACTCCAGTTCTCCTTTTAAAAAAAAGTTACATATATGCCACAGGGGGAAAAAATAATAATAAAAAAAGGATTGCTATTACCACCAGGATAAAAGAAAATAAATTAAATTAGAAATTGTTAGGTGTCACCAGAAATGGCATTAAAATTTCAGTATAAAACCACACAAACTTGAAAGTTACTTTTAAAACATATAAACTGAAGAACAGAAAGGATCGTATAAGAATAGTATTTTACTATACTCCAAACTTTAAATACTCAGACATTCATTTTCATTTTTTTTTAGTTCTAAGCTTTTAGCATATAGCATTATGGATGATAGCAGTTTTCCTTAATTCTAATTCCAATGATAGACTATTTCTGAAATTAACACTTAGGACAGAAAATCACATTATATCCTCTCTGTATGGGCGAGAAAAGAAAGCAACCAAACAAGAAATCTTCCTAGTCATCAATTGATCTCTTGACCCTTTTTCCCCCACCATCAAAGTCTTCTAATGGAGAGCTTCCTATGTAGAATTATCCATTTCTTGCAACTATGTATCAAAAAACACAGAACTATGCTAATTGTTGCAGTATAGGTAAAACAGTATATATTAAAGCTTTAGTGAGTAGATTTCAGGTCCTGGTGAGTTTGAATACTTAAAACTAAAACCAATATGTACAAATCCACTAATAAATGATGTTTTATCTCTTAATATACTTAGGACATTTTATGTGAAAAATCTTTTATTTCTATAACAGATTGTCACTTAAAAAAAAAAATAATTTACCTCATATTAAAACTCAAGAATAAACTTAAAGCAAACAAAGAATCATGAAACTGTTTCCTAAAAGTTTGCAATTCCTCAAAGCCAACAACACTGTAAATTCAACAGCTCTGAAACTCAAGACGTTACTCATTTAGTCTGGTCTAGAGTACTTATAAATCTAAAACCTCTGTTAGCTATACAATCCAACATCAATCAGGCAATTAAAAATACCATTTCAAAATGTTAGAGGTTCAGTTTTTGTTCAAGATATAACTTCCTGTTCTCTACTTGACAACCAATATTTCCAGAAGAAGGTAACTTCACTTTTAGAAGAATTCAGAGTTTATTATGCATTTTAAGCAGATCTCAAGAACTGCAACATTAAAATTACATAGTCTCCCAAATGGTGCAACTTACAACAACAGCTACATCCTTTCCTGCTTTTTTTTTCAATTAGAAAACAGATACACTCTAAACTTTTGACAATGTTAACACACCTATAAAAAAAAATATCACCCCAAATAATGAAAAAACACTCACACCTAGTCGCATACCATCAGTAATACCATTATATCACCATATCACATGCAACAGCCCTCAGAGTCTGGGAAAAAATAAATGAAGATCACAACTGTACAAAGGAAGCAAATAAGAGAACAAGGTTAACAATACTGCAATTAAAAATACTGCAATTAAAAATATTGGCTATTAAGAAGTGTTTTATTTCAAGATCTTCCTTTTGCTTCCCACGTACAAAAATATTTCAGTGGAAAAAAAATTGGCTGAAAGAAATACACAATCCTAAAAGTTTCAAGCACTTAAAAACTGCCATCTCCACCCATTTTGAAACCCATTCAATTTTTTTGTTCTTCAAAAAGAGTACTTCAGGAACATACATTATTTAACTAAGCTATTCCATTTTATTCCCTGAATGGGTTATTCTACTTGAGATATTTTCTCTGATTAGCAAACAATGGAAGTCACAGGCACCATCTGAATAGATCACTCACTCATGACCTGATCATCTCCCATTTGGACCACCGCTACCTCTGAATAGTTATCTGGAAGCTTCAGCTGGTCCAAAATGTGGTTGTATGGCAAGTTTTGAGTGCCCAAAGAACGGCACATGTAACACTTCTACTGTGCGAGCTGCATTGGGTTGCTGGTTTGCGTCCAGGTCCAGTTCAAGGTGTTGGTGTTGAGATTTAAGCCCTAGATGGCATGGGGCCAGGTTAGCTATGGAACTGTCTTCATCTTGTTACATCAACTCATCCCATCAGATCAGGCAGGGAAGGAATGTTCGGACCCCATCGGTTAAAGAATTCTGAATGGCGGTGTCCAGGAAGACAGCCTTCTCTGCTCTTGCCCCTGCCCTTTCCCCCCAGTGGTGAGGTAGGCCCCTCTCTCTTGGGCTTCTGGAAAGGCGTGAAAACATGGCTCTGCGGCCTTACTTGGGGTGGACAGAGGGACACGTAGCTGGCTAGCGCCCTGAAAGCCCTTTCCCTCTGCCTTTTAATTTTTAACACTGATTGCCTTTTAAATTTTATACACTGTTTTTGTGTTTTTAATATTTTATTTGTACACTGTCCAGAGTCCCCCTGTGAGGGAGACAGACACTTTTAAAATTTTAGAAATAAATGAAGTTGTGAATCAAGGAAATCAATTATATGGGAATGTAACAGAACCGGGTATATAATTGGTACAGCTTATATATTCATGACATATTTTAAAAACTAAACGGTATATTGTCAAACATTATCAGAGATACATTTATATCTGGTGTATCACTGCAGTATTTGTCTATATACCAAATGGCAACTTTGGACTGTAGCCCAAGATGATTAGCTTCCAGCTTTTAATACAGAATTATGCTTTTAAAAATAGTGGCTAGATCAGTTATTCCAGCTATACAAAGAGCTGTTGTTATGGTTGTTTCCCCCAAGACAAAATAATTGCTGTGAGAATAAGCATGTTGATCCTTGCTCATGAATAACTGTCCCAAAATCAGCTAGTAACTCTAGAAGCATTACATAAAAGCAGGGGCTGTTTCATGCAACTATTTTTCTAAAAGGCAATAATCTATTCAGACAGAAGCCAAGCATACTAATAGAAAACTAATCACACTTATGGACCTGCATGACACAACATTTTTAAATTCTCAAAACTGTAACGAACAGTTTCTTATAAACTGAGTTAGACCTGAATACTTCAAAAAAACAACTGGCTTCATAATATCTGTAGCCAGCCATCAGCTACATTAATATTTATATAATATTAATACTTTATGAAGTTTCACAAGCTAGAAAGGGACAGACTCTTTGTCCAACTGGAGGCTACTAAGATCAAGAACACAGCAAACTGAAAAAACAAAAATATACTAAGACTTTTTAAAAAAAAATATGCCTTTGAGTCAATGTTTGACTTCTGGTGAACAATACTGGACATTGATTTTGATTTATTTGCCATCAAATCGTTTTTGACTCCTAGTGACCACATAGATTTTCTCATGACAATCTATCCCTAACTTCAAATCTTCCAATAGTG
Organism: Azemiops feae; assembly: GCA_023970755.1. Taxonomy (NCBI): domain Eukaryota; kingdom Metazoa; phylum Chordata; class Lepidosauria; order Squamata; family Viperidae; genus Azemiops; species Azemiops feae. The sequence continues at coordinate 837,764 of JALGBA010003859.1, read as the reverse complement.
CACTCATAACTACTGTAACTGAAGCTTGGACATAGATATATGAAAATAAGAATTGTGATGTATATCCTCTATAAAAATGGGTAGTGACAAAAATATTGGAAAAAAATCTACCTTGCCCAGATTGGGAAAAGAGAATCATGATGGAACTTAAGTGCAGATTATTATTCTGTAATCAATCTGGCCATCAGTTTTTTCAGAATGTTATCACATGGCAATTAAAATACATCAAACAAGTATACACTAATCAGACCTGGGCATTGTGCATTTTATGCCTCCTAGGTCACATCCAGATCTTTGGCTATCCCTGTCTGGCCCAATGGATTGTTTTTATTTTGAAGGTGACTGCTTCTTTTTCAGTTTATGCATGTGTGTGGATGCATGCCTATGCACCTTCACAGTCCTATTGTTCAGCCCTCCACAACAGTCCCTGTTTTTCATGTCGCCCCTTGGTAAAACTAACTGCCCATCCCTGCACTATGTGATGTATTTGCTTATATCTGAATTTCTGCCTATCGTAGAGTAGAAAAAGATAATCGTTTTGAATAGTGTCCTATGAAACAACTTAACCTAACATTCATTGTTGGTTTTGTAACTTCTTTGACAAAAAACAACAACATTCATAATACTCAAGGCTACATCTAGTTGAAATTATAAGAACAAAAAAAGCACTTGTTTGTTACAAGAGTTGGTCAAAACTGATTGGTTTCATAAGAATATTAAGCATCCATTTAGCTACACTATTGAAGAACCCCATGTTGATGAAACAGCATTTCTAAACATGTGTTCATCATGTACAATTGATAATGGCAGCCAGAAGAGTAAGTGGTGCTTTGGGTGGATTAACCTGCATTTTTTAAAACTCAATTTTTCACTATCTTTCTTGAAAGAGATTCAAAGATTCACACTTTACAGTCACCAAATGAGCTCAGGAATAAACAGACAACACACAATTATTTGAATGCTGCATTCAGCTTCAAGGCCACTCAAAAAGCAGAAGTACTTCTGAAACTCTGTGCAATTGTAGACAGCAAGCCTCCCTCCTTGGCAGTGCTGTATCAATCTGTTAAACCCATCTGTGATTAGGACCATCTTCTCTTGAAGTGCAATCCTATTCAAAAGTCACACTGAAGTCAATGCTACTCACTCCCAGAGAATTCCACAGGGTTGTACCTTAATAAGATGAATTCGAAAAATCAAAACCACATGCTTATTGTCAGAATGCAATATCTGGTACCATACTTTATAAAGTATAAATACTACACTTTATAAATATAGACTATGGATGTGATAGTTATGAAATAAATTGCTCAAAATTTGGAAAAGGAGGTTTTTACTTGTAAAAAAATTGAAAAGACTTAATATAAATCTATAACCAAATAAACTTCATAACAAAGATGAAGACAATAGAATTAGAACAGCTTTAGATCCTGCTTATCCCCAAAAGTGATAAAACAGTATATGAAGATTTGCACATGGTTACAGAGTTGTGCAAGTCCCTCAAAAGAGGTGTTCTAGAACAAGTGGGAACATGAAATGAAATCACTGTGTATGGATACATATGCAGAGAAGACCACAAACGGCTTCCAAAGCAACCACTTAAGCCTGGAAAAAGATACAGCCACTTTAACAATTCAGAAATATGTTTCTGAAATTTATTTTTATTTATTGCATTTATTTGTATCCCACCTTCATTATTTTTACAGATAACTCTAAGGCAGCAAACATATTCAACATACCTTCCTCCTTCTATTTTCCTCATAACAATAACCTTGTGAAGTGAGTTGGGCTGAGAGAGACTGACTAGCCCAAAGACATCCAGCTGCCTTTCAAGGCGGGATTAGAACTTACTGTCTCTGGCTTTCTAGCTTGGTGCCTTAACCACTAGACCAAATTGGCTTGAAAGATGTCTCTCTTCTAAGAGAGTTGCACAGCTCTAGAAAGATCTACAATATAGAAATGTATATAAATTCAAATTTTATTTAAAGCAAATAATTCAGCAATGTAGAGAACAGTGTTGTTAAGGAATAAATTATGGTTTTTAAAGCTCCATTTTATTTAACTATTGAGGATTCTTTGGCATAAAGTGAAGACTAATATTAATGATATTCCTTAATATTCCACACTCAGATGCAACAAATCTATAATTGAAGTAAATAAATTTATTTGAAAGCATTTCTAAATTGCACAGATCAGGACATCATATAAAAGTCACTCTAATCTAGCACTTTAAATAAGGAGTAAATTACAAATGCAACCAACTATTCAATATAAAATGGAACAGATAGCTGTCATTTTATCACAAACACATCTAGCCACTATGTCCAATTTTAATAGCTAAAAAAAAGTTTTAAAAGTAACTGCAGAGTTTCCTTCCTATCCTTAAATAATTCTGAACCGTGCATACTTTATCTAACTATGCTTTCTATATTTATATAGAAAGAAATATATTTATATAGCATCATTAGTCTATGATGTATCTGATAATCTCAGAAACCTGCCACTGTAGATCAATACATCCAAGGTTTTTGGTGGCCAATGTACTTTGAACCAAGACAGCAAGCACTCCTTAGTCAGATCTAGTCTGTTTTTCGCTTCATTCTGTGGTACTGAACAAAAAAAAAAGTTTACCCTTTTCAAAGCCTGAACAACATCTATGTTAAAACAGCAACATCTGGCTAATTGGCTTTGAGTACAGTAGTCCCTTACCAAGCTATTTTAGTCTTGTTGATCATGAACACGAACAGCTCTGGATGTTCACAGTCCATAACTTTCAAAGATCATAAGAAAGAAGCGTCACAACAAATAGCAAAAGCCCTAAGGATCAAAACTGTTTATCCCAACTTACATGCATCTTTGTAATCAGGCAAATAAATGTATTTCCTTTCTTGGAAAGGAAATACATTTCACATTTCACATTAAAGCCACAAACTACAGTTAGTTTAGCACTGTGTGAATGGAACTGTATAATTAAACAGGAAAACTCAGCCTCCAATCTTTTCCTCTCTGTTTTACCTTGATTTATCTTTTCTGCTTAACTAATATAATTCCATTCAGTCTAAAGCCATACTCCCTATAAGCTTCTGTCACACAGGTGCTTTTTCCAAAAGGCAACTGTACTTTCTTGGTGAAAAGAAAGTCCAGTTGCCTTTTGGAAAAAGCACCTTTGGGACAATCATGACCTGGATGATGCAGAATCTCCATAGACATACAAGTTTCTCTGTTTCACCTTTCCATTGCAAATAGGACACACTGGTGCATTGTTACTTTATCTTTCCAGAATACCAATAACTATAATTCACTTCAGCAGTAACATATTTCACTTTTGCACTCTTTAGCTACTGCTGTTTCCCTTTGAAAATATGTTTTTCAAATACCAAAAGATGCAAATACTATAGCAGCAGGCAATAGTCTATAGTACTGCTACAACTTGCTTTTTTCTAAACCTCTGCGAGTTTTCATAATCCCCATTGTTATTTTGCCTTCTTCCTCCTTTCACCCTCTCCCTTTCTCAGTGTTGGGTGGGGGAAAGGGGTGACAGTGGAATTAAAGGTTTAGGGCATGTGGGAACACTCTCATTCCGTATGGAAAAGAAATCCCTCTAGACAAGATCAGGACTTTTTTGTGTCCTTCTGAAGGCGTTTACCAGGTTGCTTGATGAACGGTGCTCCTAAATCGAACTGCTTGCCCTGCAGCCTGTTTTGTAAATTGTTCTTTGCGAGTTCTCCTGGGAAAGAAAGGGATGTCCTTATCCGTAAAGGACCCGAGTCTCTTTTTCGCAAAGCCAAGGCGTCCACTTTTCCGCGTGCGCTCTTCCTTTTTATTTTTTCGTGGGATGCAGATATTGTTCCTCTGCTGTGGAGTTCGGGAGTCGCCAAGGCTCTGGGCTGAGCTTCAGTCCTGCCTGCCACATATTAAACCCCTCCTTCCACCGCCACATCGCCTCTGCGCTCTCCAGCCCACTCCAGCCCGCCGCCCCTCAATGGCCTGCCTCTGAGCCCACCCCTTATTCCCCCCAACACAGGCCATTCGCTCAGCTGCCTGCCTGTGCCGCGACTCCTCTCCTTGTTCCCCATCACCGCTTCCAGCTTCTTCCCTCCGAAGCTCCTTCCCCACATGCTTTTCATCCCCCCCTCCCCAACGACGCCCAATCCCCGCTCTTCGCCTTGTTCCCACGCGCCAACAGTCCTACCCACCTCGGCGGAAAACCTCATCAAACCTCAGCCGCTCCGCTTCCCCGCCTCACCTCAGGCCGCCGCCGCCAAGCGCCGGGGAAAGTGAGCCCCGCCCACCCGTAAGGGAGAGACCGAGAGAGCAAAATCGTCGAAGGCTGCGCGAGCCCCACAGCCAACCGGACACAGGCGCCCTCTTTCCTTCAGCCAATAAGAAAGGTATTTCTCTTCGGCAGAGCGCCGGCCAATAGGAGCAACGGAGAACCGAGTTCGCTCCCACCTTTTCTCTCCTCTCTCCCCCCTCCCCCGAAGATCCAAAATTGAGTTCGGCTCGAGGACAACGGAACCGCTCTAGCCACCGAAGCGCTTCACCCGTTGTCCAATCGGCTTCGGCGTTAGAAAGACCCAATCAGCGACCACGAAAGAGGTTGTTTCGGCCGGATGGTTACTACGCTAGACCAATTGCCAAAGCCGTGGAAGGAGACCCAATCCAGGCGTACGGAGGGGCGCGAGGAGCTCTGGCTACCCAATAACGTCTCTCGCCGTTCTTTCCTCGCCTTCTGCGAATCCTGAAACAAGGTGTGGAGATGAGCGTTCTTTCCTGCAACGGCCGAAGGAGGATCCTTTGACGGCGGTTGCTTAGGTTCTCAATGAGAGCCACTCCAGAGTCCTCCGCCCCCCTCAATACCTGCACGCCGCTTATACTTTTTAAGTTTTCTGTATGCCAGCTCTGTGTATAAGCCGTTGTTATTCGTTGTGCGTCTGCCCTGTTTTATGTGAGAGATTCAGAATATCTGTCCCTGAGGATGTTGACGTGGATGGCATGACCTACTGAACCATGGATAGCTTACCTATGGCTTCTCGACCCATGTTTCTGAATTCATCGAGCATATCAATTCATGATTTCACTTTTATGCTAGACACACGGTATGGGCCAGTGTTTGGTCTCAATGTAGGCCCTTTTATACTAACACTTTTTAAGAAAAAAAAAATGCAGGTTTGCTGAGCTCACACAGGCAATGGTTGGCTGAACGTGCGCATTGCTCAAAAACGTAACAAGCCACATTAGGGTAGGGCGAAATCAATCTTAGAAGGTTTGTACCATGATTAGACAATGGCACATTCCCCTCTGTGCAGGATTCCACAGTGATATAATGAATTCCAGTTCTCATTGAATTTGATTTAAATTCTTCCCAAATCTTCTGTCTTTTAGGCAAAGCATCACTTACCTTCAAACCTCAAGATGATTTCTGAATTTGGCTGGAGACCCATTGTCTTCCCAGCCATAATATTTAGGGTATGGTGCTGCTTCTAAAATGTAGATAAAACTTTCTCCAAGGCTACTACATCCAGACCTGATTTTTTTTTTTAAATCAAGGTTTTCTGTTAATAGCTCAATAGTGTCACCTGCTGGGCTTAGATGAACAAGTAAGCATTTCAAACCAATAATTCATACTGTGTTTCCAGTAAAAGGTAATTAATAAAGTATATAATAAATAAAAAATATCGGTGTATGCTTTACCAACTACAGTCATCCAATCACTCAAGAAAAATTAGCAAGATAAACAGTGTAAAGGAAAAGTACTCTTTCAAATGCTACATCATAATAAAACGAGTTTGCTGTTTACTCAGGTTGAGGATAATTAAATGTTATTGTGGGAAAAGAGAGTCTTACAAGATTTAATGCTATTGCTCTATCAAAGAGAATATCAGGACAATTAAAACTTAAAAGAAATATGGAAAGGAGTATTAATGAAGCAAACAATTTAGAGAGAATGTAACAAGTTTAAGGAAACCTATGATGTAATAATGGATTCAGTAGGACTTCTATGCAAGCACAGCATGAGGTTGCATACTAAACTGTTACCTTGGGCTAAACGCTTTTTTTATTTTTCTAATTTAAGAAATGCATGTCTATAGTGTAAAAGTTTCCAAGGTAGCTTAAAACTACAGTTAAAGCAGTGCCATAATCAATCACTATAATTAAAGTTAATCATAAATATAAACCAGCAATAAAATACAAAGAAAATTAGAACATTTTTATTTATTAAATTTCTATGCTGCCCATCTCCCCTGCAAGGTGATTCTATGCAATTCTTATTTTATTTTCTCTGAAGTTAGAAAGGATGAGGTTCATTTTCCCATTGTTAACATAGTAGGATTTATTTGATAAATAAGATGCCTTTTTTTTGATATCGTACATATATTTCAGGGGCAGAAACCAGCAAAGATTGATTGCACTGATTCCCTTTTTATATCTTGGTCCATGTTATTTTGAGAACCATTACTTTAATAATAATGGTTTAATCCCCAGCTGTTTGATGGTAATAAAATTTCTGTGCTGTCTAAAATGCAATCATGCAAATTTTGACTTCTTTGTCTGCATGAGGAGTTCGTAGGCAGCTTGCACTTCAATAAAACGTCTTTCAGCTTCTTCTACTTGATGTCGATTATGATCAGGATGCCAAAGCTTCACCAGCTCCCGGTAACTTTTGGTAATTTCTTCTGGAGTGGCATCATTAGGGACACCTAAGATCTAGAAGAAGAGGAGAGAGGTGAATCAGCACCCTATCACAGCTGTGAGTTCACTAATGTTTTAATTATCAATTATCTAATTGATAATTAGCTGGCTGGGTGACTTTGGGCCAGTCTCTCTCAGCCCAACCCACCTGACAAGATTGTTGTGGGGAAAAGGAGGACGAGGAGGAAGGAGCATGTTGTCTTGAGTTACTTATAAAGCAATAAAGGAAGGATAACATCTAAGAAAGAAAGAAACTAGTCATTTGTCAAACGGAGGTGGAGAGAACAAAGAATAATTTTCTTGCACTTACTGTTACAACTTATTGGAAAATCTATAAAAGCCAAAAATCCAATGAAAGATGATTTTTGTAGAGTTTGAACTAATTAGTAGAGCACATCAATTTGCAGAGCTTTGAAAAGCTAAGCATAAAGGTACTTTCTTGCAATTCTGCAAAACACAATTGTCTTTTCTTTCTTTCTACTTATTATCTCTAGTCATATATCTTAGGTAAAACTTTCAGCCAGTAAGATACGATACAATTTGCAGCCTTTAAAGATGGCATGTAATATTTCAGATCATCTCAGAAAATTCCATTACAATCAACATGGTCTTGTGTTAAGTCAAATAATTCAAACCAAAGGATATATTAAGAATTCTGAGAATTTTAATTCTAAGATAAATTAGGGAAATATGCTGTAAATGGAAGAAATAGTCAATACCGGAGCAAGTAGGTGTGACAGACAACTTATCACACTGTTTACTTTTTTGCCCTTTGAACTCTCTCTTACAAGCAAATAGTTCTAGTTTCAGATAATCTTAATTCTTTTTGTAAGTAGTGTTTAAAATTAGTAAATGAATGTCAATGCAAAATTATTGGCTAGGATCTTCTGATGTGTTTAGTTGCTTGTCTATTTTTAAATAAATAGAAGAAATAGATTTTATTACCGAATTGAATAAGATTTTTTCACTTACTTTTTTGTGTAATTAAATTTAACATGACTTACATTTTGTTGTTTTATCTTGTACATCGTACAATACTATTATATGAACATCCTTTAATGCCACTTTACTATTAATACAAATTGCGGTTGTTTAATATATGCAAAGTTAGTTGTTTGATATGCAAGGCTTGAAGTGAGTATTTTAGTCTCTGATAACATAAGCCAGTTTGATGTGCTGGTTAAGGCATCAGCTAGAAACTGGGAGGCTGTGAGTTTTAGTCCTGCCTTGGATACAAAGCTAGTTGGGTGATCTTGGGCCAGTCATTTTCTCTCAGCCCTAGGAGGAAAGCAATGGCTAACCACTTCTGAAAGATCTTGTCTAGAAAACTGCAGGAACTAGTTCAAGTAGTCGCCAGGAATCAAAAACTGACTTGAAGGCACAGACAGACAAAAATATGACAAGCTGAACCAAGGATGACTGTGGGATGGGGTAAAACAATCAAGAGGGTGGTCACAAATGTGCAACCAAAGCTTATAAACACTGTGATGCATATACAAAGGGAACGGGTTCTATTGTGTAGTAATGACCATCAGCTTGACTTTTTTTATCCTTCCTGCAGATGATCCTGTGCTAGTCCAGAATGTAAGGAAAGATTTAGTATCATGACATGCGGAGATTCTCATATCCTATATTTGATTATATAAATTGGATCACAACAATGCACCCTACATGGGGCTGTCCTTGAAAAACATTTAGAAGCTTCAACTGGTGCAAAATGTGACTGCATGGGTAGTAAATGATTTGGATATGCTATGGGCCCGATCAGCTAAGGAATGTCAACTGGCAGGGAGACGTATCTTCTCTATTGTAGCCCCTGTCCTCTGGAACATTCTTCCCTCAGAGTTGAGGACGACCCTGATCCTGTTGGATAATTTGTAGGAAACTTGAAACTTACTGTTTCCAAAGGCTGAAAAATAATAAAGTCCACTGTACCTGATACGCCGTCTGACGTCTTTCATCCTGAAAAGATTGTACAAATTTTAAAATGTTCTCCCATTCCTGGAAATAGCCACCACTTAAACCCAACATCTTCCCGGCACGGTAAGGGAGAAGCAGCACTGATTCCAATATTCCACTCAACGATGGAAACACGCTGACATAATCCAGGGCTGCTCCAATCGTGCTGGCTATGTAGTTGGCAGTCGCTGCTGTATTGCTGAAGGCAGAGTAGGCCAGTGGCGTTGTGAATGCCAGATAGGCCAGGCCTAGTCGGTAAAGTCGGAGGCTAAGCTTCTTCTTGGTGCGATTGATGGTTTTATAGCGTCGGTAATTCTGGGCTGTCGCACTAGTAGTGAGAGTAATGGGCAAGATCCCCAGAGGGTGGCCATAGAAGATTGGTGCAGTTATGAAGGCAGCCGTTAAGGTTGCTTGAAGATTGGAGGCTTGGTTGCCCACTTCAGACACCAAATGGACTCCAAGACCCACAGCCAGAGGAAGTGCCAGAAGGTAAAAACCTGGCAGAGTAGAGAGACCAATCAAAGCCACTACCCCAAAATAGATGCCTACTAAAGCTTGGCCAAGAAAACGCACAGGGTTTAAAGGTGGGAGTTGACCGTTGGGCAAGTCTGGCGTACCATTTGCCTGTGCTACCCAACCAGGGAGCAGCCACAGCTCCCAAAGCCACCCTACGCCAAATCCACCCAATGTCAGCATCCAGAGTAAGGCATGGTTATCTCGGCCCAAGTAGAGATGGTGAAGCCCAGTAGGGCCCCCCAAAGCCCAGAGAGCAATAGCCACCACAAGACGTTTGGCCATCTCATTTGGCCATAGCACCACCAGACATCTCACTGCAGACAGTGCTGTTTTTTGTAGTCCATCCTCCCTGGATGCCAAATAATAGTTCTGTGGGGAGAGAGAGAAGCAGTAAAATATAGCAGTATCTGCAGCGCAAGGCTAGCCAAGTGTCACGATTTCTTCCTGCTGTCTAACCACACCCTCCCTGGTAGTGACTGGCTGCCTTTTTTTCTGGGTCTAGGTACTCTGCATTATGATACCATGCAGGAGAACCTAGTGCCAGCTTCATTTTCCTGGCAACTAATCCAGGGAACCTTTGGTGCTTTCTTACCATTTATCACCTAAAAAATGAATCATTTCCTAATCAGAGCATTGCTTCCGTAGCCCCTCCAGACTTTCGTGGATTGAATCCCGTGAAGTATTTCAGTGGCAAGAGTATCTGCTTCTCAAGCAAAAGCATCTTTAAGGAGGACTAGGAAAGACTCCTACTCAGCAGACGGTTGGGAATGAGAGGGTGCAAATGTTTGCTTTGATCTAAGGCAGATCTCTGAACCATTTTCCAGAATCATAATCACCTACCTTTCAGCTCATGGTCAGAGGGAACATCGGGAAAAATGCAGGCAATTCTAGTGCCTCAGAGAGCCTTTGACCTCACAAGGCTAATAGACTTTGTCTCCTTCTGGGGGAGGAGGTACGGCAGAGCGTTGCACACACGGCTGCGTATATCAGGAAAGGAGGAGGAATGGTCAAAGGGCAGCAGAGCACACTCCGTATTACAGATAACATCAGAGAGAGATGGCTCTGCAGAGAATCTTTACCAGAATAGGGTGGAGAATTAAGCACCGGAGCTTGGACAAAATTATAATCTACCCACACTTTTCAGAGTTCACTTATATCAATCCAATTACTAAGGAGATAGATTATATTTGTTTATTATTTTTTTTAATTTATCCAATGTGATGCAGCAGTAAAGGTATTAATCCGAGAGTGGGGGAGATCCAGATTCAAGTTGACCATAGATAATATATGACTGAGTGATTTTCGGGTCAGTGACTGCTCTCTCAAAGCACTGCTCTTACGGGGATAAAATGAAGGAAGGAACACCCCCCCCCCCCGTAAGCTGCCTTTTCTTGAAGGAAAAGCGTGATATAAATCTAACAAAATAAAAATAGTAAGTCAAGTATATATATTTCCAGTGTGAAACTTTATATAAATAAAAATAGGTTATTTTGCGATTTGAATGGGAGATTACTGTAAAGCAGGCATGTCCAACCTTTTGGCTCGCCTGGGCTGCACTGAATGGGGAGGAAATGTCTTGGGCTGCATGTAATATATAATCTAGTTTACGTATATGAATAACAATCTTCTTTTATTTTTGTTTTATTTATTGTGGGGCTAGCTATCCAGGGCCTCATGCAGCCTACGCCTGCTGTAGAGGCTAAAGTGGAACTTGGAGAACACATGTGACCCCTGGGTCATAAATCCACCCTCCTGTTTGTTTGTTTGTTTGTTTGTTTATATCCTGCCTTTATTTTTACAAAAAAACCCTCAAGGGAGCAAACATATCTAATGCTCCTTCTTTTTCCTACTTTTCCCACAACAACAACAACCCTGTGAGGTCGATTGGGCAGAAAGATAGTGACTGGCCCGAGGTCACCCAGCCAGCTTTCATGGCTAAAGCAGGACTTGAAGTCACAATCTCCTGCTTTCTAGCCTGGTGTCTTAACTACTAGACCAAGAGTTATTATGAACTCAAAAGCTTAGATATTGTTCTGTGGACTTGAGTTAACCTAATAAAGGGAACACCCCTGATATAGTTTTGGAGATTTCTCTTTGATCGAGGTGGGCTCTCTGTTTGCTGAGACATTGGTTGTTGTTTCAAGTGAGGCTTAAATGTGACCACTCACCTCAGTTAATTTGGTCAGCCAACAATGTCTGCCTAAGCCCATCATTACCAAGTTGCCTTGTTTGATCACAAAACTCCAGAAATTGACAATACAAAGAATTTAGGCTAGATCCTTAATCTCCCTAATAACATGAATAAATCTATAGCTGAAAGATTTACAACAGATGATGAAATATACAGTGTATTGACAGACACATTAATTAAAAACCCACCAGCAAAGTACTTGAGGATGGAAATTAACACGAGGAGTAAAGGACAGGTATTTAAATAACCTTTCAACTTTTCCCCCCTCAGTTTAATCCCTGCCACAGAAGAACAAGGGGCAATTAATATTACTGCAGGACTTATGATTAGCTACTTAATTCCTGTCCATATATAACTTCTTGGCACAAAGATTGCCTAAATCAGAGATTCTCAAAGTTTGAGATAATTTGAATCATGAAATAAGATTAATTATTGTGACAAACCCCCACAGCCCATAAATAAAACTGAGATTTTCATTGGGCTAAAAGTAAATATGCTGTATACTATTAATAATTTAATGTTTGTCTGCATAGCATAGCAAATGAAATATTGACAGAACCTTGCAACTCTAAAAAAAACAAAGAAGCAAAAAAATGGAAAAATTATTTTTTAGAAAAAAACGATGGAAAAGATGGTTTGCTTAGGGTTTTTTTTTAGCAACCATTCTCATTTCTTGTTCCACATTTACAGTATCTAAGATCAGCGTTTAGTTTTTATAGCAGCAACTGAAGAAAAACATGTCAACTTGTCCAGAGAGAGCAGGTGCAAGTTCTAACAGCAGTTCAGTTGTGTTTATGCAAGCCACAAGGCTTTCACATGCAGGGCTGGAGCCCTGATCAGAACAAACACTCCAAGCTTTGTTTGAAAAGTCACCTGGTTCTAAAGAAATTATTCAGCGGCTTTATTTACCAAACGAATGGTAGCATACGAACAGGAGAATTAAAGCACCCAGTCTCTAGGCAGAACAACTGCAGGGACTGGCTTGTGGCTACATACATCTTTGGGATCTTGGATGAAAGCCAGATTTGTTGAATCCCCAAATTTGTACAAGATAGGGTTGGGCTCGCAGGTTGGAGCCAGCCTGTAAGTCCTTCCTTTTGCTTTACCAAGACTTGGCTGATGTAAAGGGCATTGAGAATGTTATTGGAATCTGCTGCCCTGCTCAGAAGATTGTATGTATGTGATTACATAATGTGTAGAATGTGCATACTGTATGTGCGTTGCCATCTCTAGCCTTACCATAATTGCCACCTTTTCTTACCCCATTCAGAAAGCTTTGAAGAAACAAGACCTTCAGGCTAAAAAAGATTCCCTATTCCCTTTCTTAAGCCTCAAGATCTGACCCAAACAGCCCAGATCAGCATCTGAACCTAATACTACTTAGCTATAAACAGGATGTCCAAGCAGAAGAACCTTCAGTGTAATCCAATGGTACTCTTATTTCCTACTAGAGCTCCACAGGTTTCATCCAGAACTAATATCCCAGAGTTAAGCCCCAGCCACCTTAGCTCCGTCTTCAGTACAGGTAGTCCTCAGCTTACCACCACAGTTGAGCCCAAAATTTCCTTTGCTGAGCAAGACAGTTGTTAAGTGAGTTTTGCCCCATTTTATGACCTTTTTCTCACAGTTGTTAAGCGAATTTGGCTTGCACATTGACTTTGTTTGTCAGAAGCTGACTGGGAAGGTCACAAATAGTGATCACACAATCCCAGGACACTGCAACTGTCCTAAGTACATGCCAGCTGCCAAACACCCGAGTTTTGATCATGTAACCATGGGGATGCTGCAATGGTCGCAAGTATGAAAACTGGTCATAAGTCACTTTGTTCAGTGCCTTTTATAACTTTGAACGCTCACTAAACAAACAGTTGTAAATCAAGGGCTACCTGTACATTCAAATTCAAGGCGCTGCTTATTATTCTGGAGCCTGGTGGTGGTCTCCTTTGATGGAATAAACCATCATAGCTGAAGCAGCCTGTATTTTGCTTTGTTTCACTTCAATCCAATAAAACTCCTGGCTCTCCTAAAAACAGCATCAAGACACCAGATGGCAGTAGCAACATCATAATGAAAGCTGCTCCATTGCAAGTTTTCTTCTTTCACAGCATTAGAGATGCAAACCCCAAAGGAAGGATGTGATGGGAGTTGGAAGCAGCTTACTTTTTTTTTTGAGATATTGTGCGATTCAAGTATAATTTAAGTTGCCAGAGGTACGGCGGCTTTAACCTCTTGCGACCAAAACGACAGCAGCATGTCTCAACTAACCAGGTGGATGAGCGAGTTTATTATCATACACCTTTCATCTTTTGAGTTCAAGTCAGTGTACAAGGAGGGACCGTCTCCTCATTTATTTTCATAACAGCAAGCTAGTCAAGCTGGTTTGGTTAAAATAGGGAAAGAATGGCTCAAGGTCATCCAGTGAACTTCACAGTTGAATGGGGACACGAGTTTGGGGCTTTCCAATTGCAGACCGGCACCTTTTTGAAATAGGGTCTCTCACTAGAAATGTATGAACATAATTGTGTAACAATGAGAACTTTCCCATATCAAAACACCACCTAGGATTGGTCATAGAGCACATCTATGGTTTGTTTCCTTTAATGTATTGTGATGATTTTCTCCTTTTTTGTGACTAGGGTGGGAAACAAATATTGGTTTTGTGTCCATTGTGCATGCATGTGTTTTAATGAAATGCAGGTCTCATTCAAAAACCACACTTGCTGTTGATAAGTGCCTCATCTGTTGATGAACTTGACTTTTAAAGCTGACACTTCAGTTACCTCTTGCACAATGTCATTCACTGTAACCCTATTAGCTCCAACTTTTATAAAGTTACAGAGGACACGATGACTAAAACAAATAGGACATTTGAATTTAAGACATTTTTACTTTTCCTCCCACAGCACTACATTTAAAAAGAGATTAAAAAGCAAGGTGCAACAGTCAAGCTTATGCTTGGGTGGACATATAGGCAGAGGTTAGGGGAACGGTCTTCCTAGTATTCAGTGTATCCATGCTGTTTGTTCTTCCTCTCCTTCCTTTGACCAATGGATGCATCTTGTGTAGTTTTAACAAGATAGCCCCTGAGATAAACATCTCATTGGCCATGTAAATTTCATTCCGTCACCCCATAAAAATTAATAGCATCACAAAGCCTTCTCCCCAAACCACTGTGCAGAGCTGAGTTTGCCCATTGCTCCTTAGCAAGTTTCTATTTGCACAAGCACTCATAGCATTATCATCCTTATTTACATAGATTACTGAGTAGCAGGCCGCCAATTTGTCCTAATTCATAATTAATCAACCCAATCTCCTTCTATGTTATTGACTTAGCCACCTGCTTCCTGACCTACGCAAATTGGGAGAATTTTGCATCAACTTGGAAATGTATTGGGCGACTTTAAAAAAAGAAAAAAGAAAACAGCTATCCATGCTATTACCCCAAAGGTTAGGAATTACTGATGTGCTCTGAAGCATGAGATGGTAAACTGGTTTTTAGTTTACCAAAGATTAGCAGATATAAACAGAAATTGGTCCCCCTTCTGCTTAAAGGTGCAGATTTTGATCTGGAATTGGTTACAATTGCTGCTACTGTTTCATACCAAGCTGTATCCTTGGATACTACCTAATCCCAAAATAAGAGTCAGTTTTGACTAGCTGCATCTTGATCTGATTTGTTTTCTAAATAATCTCCACTTTGTTTTTATGTTCTGAGAAAATTGGATATTGAGCTTTTTTTTTTTTTTGGAATCAGGCCTGTTTTAATTTTTTTTAATCAGTGTACAACTAGGAGCAGTGGTGGGATTCAAATATGTGGACAACCGGTTCTCTGTGTGGATGCTGCTTCCGGAAGTCCATTCTGGGCCTGGGCAACAAAAAAGTAGCTACCGGTTCTGCAGAACTGGTGCGAACTGGCCGAATCCCATCACTGGGCATAATACATGTTTTGTTTTTTGTCCTTTTAACTCACATTCTTTTAATGTTTTTATCTAATTTTGTTTTGCCTATTTTTTTTTCTTTTCTTTTGTATTTTGTATTTTAATTCTCTGAATAAAATAAAAAAGTTGAAAAAAAATGATAAAATAAATTTGATATTTTGTGCAGAGGACAAAATGGCGTGTGCCCTCACCTCTGGCAACTGACCGGCAGCTGAATTTTATTTTGACATTAGCAACAGTGTGGTGTATAGATAGTCCTCTACTTATGACCATAATTGAGCCCAAATTTTCTGTTGTTAAGCAAGACAGTTGTTCAGTGAGTTTTGCCCCATTTTACAAACTTTCTTTCCCCGGTTGTGAAGTGAATCATTGCAGTTGTTAAGTTAATAACATGGTTGTTAAGTGAATCTGGCTTCCCCATTGACTTTGCTTGTCAGAAGGTCACAAAAGGTGATCACGTGACCCCGGGGCACTGCAACGGTCACAAATATGAGTCAGTTGCCAAGCTTCTGAATTTTGATCACGTGACCACAGGGATGCTGCAAGCGGTCATAAGTGTGGGAAATGGTCATAAGTCACTTTTTTCGATGCCATTGTAACTTCAGATGATCACTAAATGAATGGTTGTAAGATGAGAACTACTTGTAGTGATTATGGTATTTTGGCAGATCCAGGTTCAAGTTGCCACCCAGCCATTGAGCCAACTGTCTGACTATGTCCAGTAATTATCTGTCATCTCACGGTATCTCACAAGATGCTTGTTATGAGAATTAAATAAGTGGCATATACCAGGGGTTCCCTCCCTCCCCCGGTCCATGGAACTGATCCCTGGTGCCCAAAGGTTGGAGGCCACTAGAGCATATCATGGGCACCATCTTGCATTTTAAGCGGAAAGTGGGTTATATAGGTGAAAGTAAGAGCAATAAAATAGATCTCTGTTCTGATGGTTTTGGCAGGGCACAGGAAGACACGTGAGGCATACAGCTTGGTTCGTGTATATTATCTCAGTACCTTAAGTAATCCCTCTCTGAGGGAGATGGGCAGCTCAAAAATGTGAAAAAATAAAGCAGCTGCTTCATTTTGTCTAATGGTGAGACCAAATCTACCTGGACCAAACTCCAGCTCCTTTCTTGTTTAGTACAGGGTACTTACTCTTAATTTGGACAGGGGTGGGCAACTATGGCCCCTTTAGGATCTATGGACTTCAACTGGCTCAGGAATTCTGGGAATTGAAATCCACAGATTGTAAAGGGATCGTAGTTGCCCACCCCTGATCTTGGGCCTTCGCTGTGCTGTGTCAGCCCCTTTTGTCCAAACGGAATTGTAAGCCACCCAGAATCTTTGATTGAGATGGGCGGCTATAGAAATCAAATGCATAAATAAATAATACCCAGTCCTATTAAGGCCAGGATTATTTTTTTTGCAACATTTGTATATTCTACCACATGACTGAATAGTTAGGTTCAGTGGCCTAACAGTGACAGGTGAGAAAAACCTCTCAATCCATGCGCTTTGAGCAAGAGGACTAGGAACCAAAACTATACTTACTACTTGTGAACCCCAATTCCAGTCTGCTAAGCAAGAATCATCAGTGTCGGATCTCCATTAGAAAAGTGATGGGAATGCAGAGACACACTGAGGTCACTGAAAAAGGGGGAAATTGTCATCTGGGAAAGGAACAGGTTTTAACTGATTAGATTGAGGGGGGGGGGAGAATTGCCAAGTACGGAAGTTAACCCAAAACTAGCAGGTTAAAGGATGATGGTGAAAGATAGTTGATGAGTTCCTTTGTGGGAACAGAGGCGGACAGATTAGGGAAGAATGTTAAATATTTAACATGCTGATGAATTTTAATGAAAAAGTGGTGCCTCTTATTGCCTTTGTATCCCCACAAGAGACAGGGATGCAGCCTGGCTCTGCATCAGCATCAGTGATTAGCAGGTGATCCTCTTGTGATTGACTCAGATGTTTGTGGTCATCATCTGTTTACAGGTCACCTGGATTTGAGACCTCCAGGCAGTATCCAGGCCTGGCCTCTTCATGCATTGAAAGCTCCCTCATTAGGGATGTGAAGTCAAAGGAGAGGGCAATAAAGCAAGCTATCTGAATTCTGTCCATAACTCGGGAAGGGAAGAATAGGCCAGAGATTAAGATGAGACTTGAAAAGGCAGCTGGAATAGCATGAAATGGTGCAATTATATGTTGTATTGTCAAACATTGTACAATAACCCTGCATTCTGCTTTCTGTTAATGCAAAGAATCAAGGATGCATTTTGAATGCAATTTGAAAGACTAGGGCTAAGTGTAAGGGAATGCTGAGATCAGTCCTGTCCTTTTTGTTGTAAAGTTCTCCATTTACAAGCTTCTGGAAGACAGTACTATATAAGAAACAGTATATTCAGGGATGATCAAACTCATGTTTAAAGGAAAAAAAATCACCACCCAGCAGTTGGCCATAAGCCATGCACACAATTCAGCCTAAAAATATCAATGTTCCCTTTGAATAGCCAGATTTTTAAAAACCTTTGTTAGTGAGTAAATCCCACAGAACAAAGTGAGATTTATTTCTCATAACAATAGGTTGTTCTAATCTAGCTCTTAACCGCAGCTCCAGTCAAGCTGTCCATTCTTAAACATTTGATGTGACAGTATGGTATTTGATAATGAAAAAAACATTATAGTTCCACATGCTGTCTTGCTGCAGGATAGGAAAGACTGAAGCCCATCTTCACAAACAGGTCATCATTTAGAACTACTTAGAACTACTAAGTTCTTAACTACTTAGAAGTTATTTAGAACAATTTAGGAGGACACATTTTAAAAAGGTAAAGATTTCCCCTGTCCAGTTATGTTCAAATCTAGAGGGGTGGGTGCTCATCTGTGTTGCTTAGCTGAGGGAGCCAGCATTGTCTGAAGACGCTTCTGTGGTCATGTGATCATTACAACTATACGCAAGAAGGCACATGGAACGCTGTTACCTTCCCACGAAAGTGGTACCTATTTATCTACTTGCATTTGTATGCTTTTGAACTGCCAGGCTGGCAGGAGCTGGGGCAAGAATGGGAATTCACTCTGACATACAGTACTTAGATCTTGAATTGCCAACATTATGGGTGGCAAGTCTAGCGTTTTAAGTGCTTGACTGCCACGTCCCCTGGAGATCAGAACATCAGTCCAATTGCCCTCATGAGAGATGGGAAGCTTGTTGCCTTCCTGTCATCCTTCATATTAGTCACACTAGCTAGAGATACTATGAGTTGTAGTTCAATGATCTTTAGGCAGCCAGAAGAACACCACCCTGCCACATGAAGAAAGCACTGAATGGCTCCAAAGTTTTAAAAAAATAAAGTCTACCTTGAGTCAGAAACAGAAACTGGTGAGTCCGTGGATAGCTTAATGTAGGTTTTTGGCAGCAGTATGGAAGCAAGCTGCCATATTTTTACCATTTTTTTTTTAAATTTTCCAGTCTATGGTCTTGGGATATCTTGGTGCTCTCCCTTTCAAATAATAACCATCTGCCCCTGCTTAGCTGTTTTCAACATAAGCCAAGGTAAGGTGCTTGCTACCTGCTGAGCTTAATCCAGAAGGTACTTCAGTACAGACATTTATATGGGGTAGTAGTAGCACCACCAGACATTCTGGGACTCTTCAAATGAACTTAAATGTGCCTCTCTGGGATTTACTTCGGCTGTAAAATCATGCAATGTTTTTGTGAGTTTAGGCAAAATTTCCTCACCTAGCCATTTAGTTAACTGTTTAACATAACTGACAAAATGAGGTCTATTGTGTCAAAAGCCCTCACCACAAAATCTTCACTTTTAAAGTGAGCCAAAACTCTGCTCTTTTATCCTAAATGAAAGTTGATTTTCATCAAGAAAATATAATCAGAAATCCAAAGAAAACTTATCCATAAGAAAAGGACTAGGGGATTATAAGAAACCAGAACAGCATTTATAGAGGTGTGTGTGTGGGGGGGGTGTCTTCCTGTCTGTCTTCCCCACCTCTTCAACCCACCATCCCCGCAACTATTGCCTAGCGTGGAGACTCAGCTTCTCTGCTCCAATTCCTACTTGTCTCTTTCCAGACAGGAAATCCCAGGGGGGACCCAAAGCAAGAACAGTTTGGCACAAAGCACAAATCCTTGGTTGGCTTCAAGCTGCGCTGTCCCATGGGGGATCCTGTGGAAGCAGCCAAGGGTGGAACCCAGCCAAGCGCAGACAGTCTATGAAAGCTCTTCAAATCAGGCTTTCGCTCAGAGAGAGGAGAGGAGGGGAACTGAGCACTGCAATAACCAGCCCGATTCTTGGTTTGCAGTGCAAAGCTTTTCCAAAGGGTCACAGTGCTAATCTTTGGCATTGCTCAGGTTCATTTCTCCAGCCTCAGAGAGGCCAGGTCACAGATACTGCTGGGGCACTGCTGCCCCCACCCACCCATCCAAACTGGTTATTTTGAAAACACAAACACATATGAAGTCACATCCCAATACAGTGGATTTTTTATTTTTTTTTACATCCATTAAAGATTTCCTGCCCTACTAGTTTGATAAGATCAATTGTTGAAGGAGGGAGGGGGGTTTTCTCTTCCAACTCTGATCGATTCAGTAAAAGATCTGGCTTTAAACTGTCAAATTTGCCTTTTTCTGCTGGGGGCCGGATTAGGAGGGAGAGGATGACAAGACATCAACATTTGCGAAGGGCAGGCAGCCCCAACTTGGTGGGGCTCTGCCTTGCTCAGAATGAACTCCACAACTTATCACCGGCCTCACTTCATGCTCAACGACTGCCATCTTCTTGTCATCTGAGTAAGGCGAGCCCAGGCACCCCTTGCCCTCTTAAAGCAATTAGATAAGGATGCTTGGCTTAGCGTGCTTCCATCTCAGCCCTCTCATTTCAATACAGACACTCCACCAGGGCAGATGGGAACCTTTCCTTGCAGCTCCCTGTTTGTGTGTTATCATGGAATACGGTGCTGCATTTCCACAGCCAGGAGACAGATACCTGACAGGTACCCAGGCAGGTGATCCGGCTGTCAGTCTGGTTTGGAATAGGGAGAACTTGGGAGAAGAAGAGGGAAGTGTTGCTTGAAAGGTTGCCTCTGTCTTTTACATTTAAAGAAGTTAAACTAAATTTCTTTATTTCATGCTGCGAGCTTCTCCAAGGTTACTTAATGGGGTATATCTTCTAATGAGCATTTTTAGCAATAAAGCTTAAATTGTGTGCCTTATGTCTAAATATTATTACTAAAAGCACACTGCCTGCCTATTATTCTTAAAACACAGCCAAAGGATTGTGAATACACCCAGATCCCGAAATATTAACATGCCTCATATAAACATGCAGTGAGAACAAGAGATTTGACTGGCCCTGACCCTGTTAGCCTTCAAGAAGGCTTTGAAGACTTGGATGTTCCCCCAGGTGTTGGGGCCACGAGGTTAGGTGGATTCATCCTGGCAGTTCAAGTATATGAGGTTATGCCCCAGTTGTGTGATTTATTGCTGGGGATTTTTCCGTTGGACATTATGATTGGTTTTATGGTTTGCATGCTGCAAGTTGGTCAGCCATACAAATCTTTAAATAAATAAAATAAAATTGTAGTTCAATGCCAATTAAACATTCATGAAAAGACAATATACAAAGACACGGGCATAAAAGCCCAACCAGTGTTTGTCCACATGTATCCATGCAGCTTACTTAGAAGGCTGAATATTATATTTGTAAATAAGTGAAAAAATAGTTAAATATAGGCAGGTATGATCTACATACAACATATGTAAATGTCAAATGGATATAGATACTGTGTATAGCATCTAGGATCATGAATGGAAGGAGATACATACAGTAAGGTATATTCTGTATTTCCTTGTCCAAGAGGTTAAAATATTCCATGGACAGTATATACCATTCTAAAGATGGACTGGATGCAAAAAGGGGTCCCTCCAGTTCTCCCTCATACTTACTAAAAAACCCTTTCACATCTGTTGCTCTGGGGGTTTCACTTGTCCCAGTTAATGGAATCAGACTTAATAGTGCTATGTGCAAAGGTTATTGATGCCCAGCGCAACAGGGAGTTAACATCCCTTCCCAAAACTTCTTTCCCCTCTAGTAGATAGACTAAATGCTTAATCACGCGTGTTTGGATGCAAATTGTCACAGAAGCAAAGGGGCTGGCATTTGTGTTCTGGCAGAAGACAGGTATCCCTCAGGCAAGAAAAAAGGGAAATTATAGGACTCTCAAGCAGACAGCTCTGAAGATGGCAGTGAGGTCAAGATGGCCTTCTCCAGCTGAACACACAAACCTTACCATCCTTAAAGCGGCAGAAAACAAACTGGTATAAAACTTGCTGTCTCCACAGCCAATCCCTATCTTGCTTCTATAGCTTCTGTTCTGATTCCTGCCACTGTCCTAATTGAGGATGGGCAGGGCACATCAAGGAAAACAGCCTGGTTTTGCTGCCTGTCTGTCCCCTTTCTTTACATTATCAACCCGGAGAAAGTCCATTTTTAAGTATAATTTTTCTTCAGCTTCATAAACAATACAAACAATGACAATCAAAAGTGAAATGTATCCTTTTCATTCCAAAGTATGTCTTTAAAATAGTGATACACTTTTAAAAAAAACACTAAAAAATACAAAAAGAAAAAAGAAGAAAAAAGTGAGAAAAACCCCTACAACAATGCCATAGATTGAATATCGTAGTTTTTCTGCAATAGAGAAAATAACTGTATGAACCACTAAAGTAGTAATTATATAAACCACTATAAACAATGAATTAGATCTAGACCACTGGAATCGTATCATCCGATCTTATAAAGAGACAGTTCAAAGGCTGAGCATTGACAGGTTTCATTAAGCCAACCTTTAGAGTCCAGTGCGCGCACATCCTTCCAAGCATACATAATCACCTTTTCTGCAACTGTCCAAAAACAATATAGCCAGAGCATTTCAGAAACAGATGAAGTCCAAAGCAAAAAATGTTTGGAATATAATTCAACATTGCATTGATATCCTTTAAGCTGTAACTTTTTCCTAAGGACCTGTTGCACCAAAAGGAAGTACCAGTTTCAGAGCATATGTTTTAAAATGCTTTCAAATTTACTACAGTTACAGCATATTTTAATTTAATTCCACTGAATTCATTCGGTAGAGATGCCACACAATTCCAACCAACTCTGGGTGTAATTAAAACTAATAGAATGAAAACGGAATACCATAAATATATAGGAAGAAACAACAAGAACCAATGATGAATCCAGCTACCCACAGCCACACACACAAACCGTCAGGGGCCACAATTAATGTACTCTAACCCAGGGCCTGGGAGAAAAGCCAGGCATTTTTAAGGCATTCTGGAATGACATCCAGAACAAGAACAATTACTAACCTTTTTTTAAAACATCTGTTGAGAAACCCAATAAACTCAAAAAAGATGTTTTTGTAAAGTTAATTTAGTTCCTTACTTTAAAAAACTGCTAAGATAATTGGTTTTTTAAAAAGTATTTTAAAATAACAAGCTATTCCAGAAGGTTGAGAAAAGGTCATACTACTTGAATGAAGTACTGGTCCTGCACAAGATCTAAAGTACTTCTTCCAAAAAAATTTCCAAGTATACTTAGCCTATTAAATTATCATTGTTTTATGTGGGATGTGTATAAATTCACATGAATTTAACATCTTTTTAAAAAAACATTCCAATAACAAATTGAGCATCTTTCAAATCAAAAATAGATCAATTATCCAGTATCCAGTTGGTGGGTACTTCTCCATTTAACACCCCCTTGCCATGGGATAAGCTGATATCTTATAATTCAAAAATCTAGCTTTAGTTTGTTGATTTGTTTTGTTGGTTTATTTATTGTATTACTTTTTTATTTATTTATCAAAGATCAAGCCTCAAACCTAATGACTATAAGGATTGAGCACGTTTACTACATGCTACATAGTAAATGATGCTGTAAACCATCCAGAGTC
Organism: Azemiops feae; assembly: GCA_023970755.1. Taxonomy (NCBI): domain Eukaryota; kingdom Metazoa; phylum Chordata; class Lepidosauria; order Squamata; family Viperidae; genus Azemiops; species Azemiops feae. The sequence goes on along the minus strand of JALGBA010003859.1, from coordinate 814,502 downwards.
ATTTAGGTGAGATGGGCAGTGTAGAAATTTAATAAATAATAAATAAAAATTCTTGTAGATTTTCTTTGAAAAGCCTGTGAAAGGGAAGCAGATAACTTCAGTGCCAAGTATTATGTTCTGAAAGTGTCATGATCCAGGCTCAGGATTCAAATTTTGTATCTGAAGAAACTGAAAATGTGGAATATCGGCCTCAGGAGTCATCGAGCCCAGAGTCACATGAGGCTGATCAAAAAGAGGCATCGACTGGACAGCTAGGGCAGTCAGATGAGGATGAGGTAAAGCAGGGGTCTTCAAACTTGGCCCTTTTATGACTTGTGGACTTCAACTCCCAGAATTCCTCAGCCAGCCACAGTGTGGCTGGCTGAGGAATTCTGGGAGTTGAAGTCCACAAGTCATAAAAGGGCCAAGTTTGAAGACCCCTGAGGTAAAGACCCTCCTAGCCCCTGCCTCTGGTGGGTAGAGAGGAGAGCAGAGACATTCTATGAGGCTCCTTGCCAGGCAAGGGAATAAATCCTTTGAGTTGTGACAGCTGGCTGCAGCCTGATTTAAAAGGCAGGCATGTTCTTTTTGCTGGAAACAATGTTTGAGGTCTAGCTCTTATGTAGCATTCCTGTGAATTCTGTTTGTGTAAAAAAAAAAAACCTTGAACCTTTGACCCCTAGACTGGCTGACAATCCTGACCTGACTTTTGGAACCTTGGACTGATTTGGAACTATTCTTCTGTGGGCTCTTATTTAAAAGCCAATCTTCAGGCAAATGTCTGAGATTGTTTGGTTGGCATGCTTTGATTGTTACAATCTCTTAACCTTGAGTAAACTGTGAATTGCCATAATAACTCTATGTGAGTCATAGTGAAACCAGAAACAAGACAGATAGTAGCAGGAACAGAAGTATTCCCATTGCAGCTGGCAAATTTGATCATTGTTTTAGTAGCCTTTTGGGCCTAGACCAGGGGTGTCAAACTCGCCACGTCATGTGATGTGCCGCGACGTATTGTGACTTTTTTCCCCATTGCCGGAGCTGGGGTGGGAGCAGTTTCGGCATGACGCATCCAACCTGCCGGCCAGCAGTTTAACACCCCTGGCCTAGACTGTAGCTTCACAAATATGATACAGCCAAGAAAGAGAGGACTGAAAGTAAATGCCTAAATGCCTTTGCCTGCTTGATTTATTTATCCTGTCTCTCAGCAAGGCATTATTCAGTTAATGCCCAGAGGCTGCAATGAAGCCCAGCTTGAGTTAAGGAGAGACTAGGCAAGCAAGGAGATTAAACTGTACTTCAGTGAAGGAAGGAGTAGAAATTACACTTAAAGAAGGCTTACACAATTCCTCTAACATGAATGTTGAATAAACAGATACAAAGATATTTCCTTGTGCACAGGGTAGAAAGGACTGAGGTATCCTCATAAACCATAAAACGTAGCTACAATAAACGGCAACTGACAGAAACTAATTTCAGCTAATTTCTGCCAGAATCACCTACGAAGGATCAACCCAAAAGCTGCCAACAATTTTAGTGATCTAGAGGCTCCTCCAGATATAAATGGCCCTAATTCTGCTATCCTGTAAATATGACCTGCTTTTACACACCAGGTTTAATCTAAGGTGGGGTGTGGGCCTCCTCTGGGAGGGGTTTACAGATTTTTAGTAGATGTTACTACTGTTATAGCAGAAGACGTGCCAGCTTCTGTTTCTGTTCTGTTGGATGTCTTTAGATCTTTGTTTTTAATTCTGTGTGCTACCCAGACTTGTCAAACAAGAAGCGCTCTGTAGAGAGTAATCTGACACACAGAAATGTAAATTAATAAATTAGTAAATTAATAAATACTGCAGGGATGGTTGCAATTTTTTTAGCCAAATGTGGATGGCAGTAACTTTATCTTGTACATGCTTCTGCAATTGGTGAGAGGCATTTAATGTTTCATGAATATATTTCAGTAGCTTGATGGGCTTAAGAAAATTAAGTAATAGGGGTTCAGGTAAGGTTAGAAACTGGGTGACTACTGCAGCATTCACATTAGACCACTTGACTTGGGAATTGTGTACAGTAATCCTCGACTTACAACCATTCGTTTAGTGATGTTCGAAGTTGCAACGGCACTGAAAAAAGTGACTTGTGACTGTTTTTCACAGTTATGACCATTGCAGCACCCCTGTGGTCACATGATCAAAATTTGGCCACTTGGCAACTGACTCATATTTATGACGGCTGCAGTGTCCCTGGGTCATGTGATCACCTTTTGTGACCTTCTGACAAGCAAAGTCAATGGGGAAGCCAGATTCACTTAACAACCATGTTACTAACTTAACAACTGTAGTGATTCACTTAACTGCTGCAAGAAAGGTTGTAAAATGAGACAAAATTCACTTAACAACTGTATTGCTTAGCAATGGAAATTTTGGGCTCAACTGTAGTCTTAAGCCGAGAATTACCTGTACCTACATTTTCTGAGCCAAATCATTACGAGATCAAATACCCCAGATAGTGGAAAAAGATTACAGTCAGAATGGAAAACTATTTCAAGATCATAACTGCCAAGAAGAAGTGTGTTATGTATCAATTATATAATTAAAGATAGGAATGCTCTTTTGGCCCCAGAAGGTGCATTCTCCTTCCAGTCTTGAGAGGCTGAGCCCTTTATAATTCGTGAGTAATGTTTAATAGACAAAAGAATTAACCTGCAGCCTCTTGAAATGATGCATTTGTCTTTAGAATGCCGAGGGCCAAATTGAAATAGCTTGTCTGAGTAAAAAAAAAATTGCATTAAAGTGGGAAAGGAAAGGATTCATCATTGCATGGAGCCATGGAGATGACCTTGGTGAAACCATCCAGAAAGTGTTAAGATAATAACATATGCAGAAGCATGTGTTGGCCCGAAGGACGTGGGAAAATATAATTCTAGTCTTCTTGTGGAGGCAGATCTGGTCCACCTCATACCACAGGACTAAAAATCATCAGGACTGCCTGCATTGAGGTCTCTGGCTAAAATCAAGGCAAATTTGGATCTATGAGCTCAGTCCCAATAAAAATTTCTGTAGTGAATCCCAAGAGGCATTCCTCCCTTATGGGGAGGAATATATATATTAACCAGGAACAGGTTTAGACCTCTTAGTTTTTAGCTCTAGAGAAATGGCCAGGGAAATATGATTTACTATGGAGAAAAAATGCTTGGAGTTTGATTACAGTCAGGATCATTATAACTCTAAACACATAATTTAGAATTATAGGAATGAAATCTTACTTGATATGCAATTTAATAAAGATCAACACATTCCATTGATTTGGGACTCAGCATCAAAACAATGGTTAACATCATTTGGAGGCTAGGAACAAAAATGCTTCCTTTTATATCTGCCATCCACCTCCATAAACACTGGCTGAATCATGTGGTTCCTTTCTCTGATTTCAGCAACTAAAGAATCACTTCTCACATATTGAAGTTTTCAGACTTTTGACCTAAGCTTGGCCTACTGCTTATTCTTACTTTGCATGCCAGCTTATTTTTCATTACTATGATTAAGGATTTAGCTTGTTGAAGATAATTTATACAAGAGACAGAATACATAAAAACATCACCTTTGCAGTGCCCCATATAGCATTTAACTTAATGAACCCTTAGCCTGTGTACTAGCTTCTTTCTGCACCATCCATTCATCAGTAGCACAAAATATCCCACACAGACAGGAGAGTCCAAATTGCTTTTGTTTGCACAAGTAAGTACTTTTCACAGCCATTATATTTTGAATATATTATTTCTTACTTTATCATTAATAGATGCTGGCACAGCACTTTATTTGTAGAGGAAAGAGATCAGAGTTTTTCAGCTACACACTTTTGATTATTCAGGGTGTTGAAAGTGTACAGGTGTGAGGCTAAAATACAAAAGAGAAATTTGTTAGCATTTTAAAGGTTTAGAAAGCAGACTTAGTCCATAATTCTGGATGTTTAGCAAATGAGCTGAGTCAGGAGGTTTTGCTTCATAGCCTGAATTTCTTATACACAAAATCAGAGTAAGTTCAATAACATAGCACTAATGGGTAGCGTTCACAATTATTTAAAACATCAATTTCATCTGCTGCCAACCCTGGGTACTCTGAATTTGTTCAGCCTGTCTATATCTCTGCTGAGTTTGTGAATTCTTCATCTTTTTGGATTCAAGTTGCTTCAGACATCTGCTTCTTCCAACAACTGGGTCACTCCATTTCTTTAAGGTCCCCTTCCTGTCACTATCCATCTCTATATTCTGAGGAAAATAAATATTCTATTATTTAGAATATTATAAAGGGCACTAGGATGAACGAAAGGTAAGTCAAAGACACCTGTGGAACGTACGCCTTCAACTTTTTAGACTTCAGATGAAGAATATGTAAACGGACAAGAGGAAGAGTAGACCTGAGAACTTTTTAGTCCTTGAAAAGTTATATTGTTACCTGAAGAAGGCAAAAGAGGAGGATTTGTTTGAAGGAATGTTTACCTAAGTTTGTCACCCACAATTCCCAGTCCCAATGTGCTAAATGCCTATTCTAAGGGCCTTTATAACCCTATTACAAGATGCCTGGGGCCAGTGCTCTTCAACATCTTCATCAACGATTTGGACGAGGGGATAGATGGGGAACTCATCAAATTTGCGGATGACACCAAGCTGGCAGGAATAGCCAACACTCCAGAAGACAGGCTTAAGATACAGGAGGACCTGGACAGACTTGAACATTGGGCGCTATCTAACAAAATGAAATTCAATGGTAAAAAAAGTAAGGTTCTACATTTAGGCAAGAAAAACCAAATGTACAGGTATAGTATAGGGGGTACCTTGCTCAATAATAGCAACTGTGAGAGGGATCTCGGAGTCCTAGTGAACAATCACTTAGATATGAGCCAGCAGTGTGCTGCAGCTGCCAAAAAAGCCAACACAGTGCTGGGCTCCATTAACAGAGGGATAGAATCAAGATCACGTGAAGTATTAATACCACTTTACAATGCCTTGGTAAGGCCACACTTGGAATACTGCATCCAGTTTTGGTCACCACGATGTAAAAAAGATGTTGAGACTCTAGAAAGAGTGCAGAGAAGGGCAACAAAGATGATTAGGGGACTGGAGGCTAAAGCATATCAGGAACGTTTGCTGGAATTGGGTATGTCTAGTTTAATGAAAAGAAGGACTAGGGTGACATGATAGCAGTATTCCAATATCTCAGGGGTTGCCACAAAGAAGAGGGAGTCAAACTATTCTCCAAGGCGCCTGAGGGCAGGACAAGAAGTAATGGATGGAAACTAGTCAAGGAGAGAAGCAACCTGGAACTGAGGAGAAACTTCCTGACAGTTAGAACAATTAACCAGTGGAACAACCTGCCTCCAGAAGCGGTGAATGCTCCAACACTGGAAGTTTTTAAGAAGAGACTGGACAGCCACATGTCCGAAATAGTATAGGGTTTCCTGCCTGAGCAGGGGGTTGGACTCGATGACCTCCAAGGTCCCTTCCAACTTTATTATTATTATTATTATTATTATTATTATTATTATTATTATTATTATTATTATTATTATTATTATTATTATTATTATTATTAAATAGGTAAAGCTTTTCCTTTCATTCAAACTCATACCAGTAGTAGCCTCATGGTTTGCAGTAATACCAACAATATTTCAGGAGAAATATAACTAAAGTGATGGTGGTCAGCAAAGCATTTTGAGGTACCTGATTAAATTCAATGAGCATATCGTAATTCAGCTGGTGGATGCCATGGGAAAGATGGAGTGGGACGTCCTGAAAGAAGGAAGTGCTGACAGAACTCAAGACCCACTTTTGACGGAGTCAACTTATATGACTCCAAGCTAACTTGGAAATAAAAGTCAGGCACTGAAAAATGCACTAATGTGCACTTAAAAATTAGAGGGTATAACTTGGGCCTCCCAAAGTACACAAAGAAATAAGAGAGATGTTTATCAAAAGAAAACCAATCTTTCAAAACAGAAACGTGACCCTGTAGTTTCAAGGACCTGAGGAATGTTGAATTGCTTAGAGATGAAAATACTGGGCTAATTTATCTTATTGTGACAGCGTATCATCTTATTATGATATTGCCTATCATCTTATCCTAGACTAGGAGTGTCCAAGCTTTGCTGGCTAAGCAATTTTGGGGGTTGAAATCTACAAGTCTTAAAGTTGCCAAGGTTGGACACCCCTGTCTTAGACCGTCTGTTGAAGGAGGGAATACTAAAAAAAATTGTGTTTGTGAATAATCTCTGAGCAAACAAAGGAAATCCTACCCTATTGTATGCTTTCCACATTGTCAGGTATGGTTTGGACTTAGGTTATCTTCATCCCAACCTTCCTTTTTATTAGGCTTTACTTGTGATCAGGAACTATCCAAGTGCTCAGAAGCTGCAGTCTGAGATGGGTAGGACACTATAAATGAAAACTGCCAACTTTCTATACCTCTGCCTAGTTTTTTGATTCCACCTGACCTGAGCTACAAATACTACTATAAATTGTACTTGTAAGATTGATGTCAGCCTTACTAGATTGACCAGACAGGAAACATGACAATATGAGCTAATTCTGTTTTATTGTAAAGCTACATTGTCAGAATCTTGCAAGTCTGAAAGTACAAATCTCCCACTGTCTCCATTACAGCCCTAGAAACTAGGGAGGGTCTCTTCCGAGCCTCTTGCCCTTCCCGTTACCCAGTTGCAGGCTATGCTGTCTCTTTTCTGGCCATTCCCTAGGCCAGGGGTAGGTAACCTTGGCTCTTTTATGACTCGTGGACTTCAACTCCCAGAATTCCTGAGCATGGCTCAGCTTGGAAACCTCTCCCTTTCCCCTCAGCATGGCTGGCTCAGGAATTCTGGGAGTTGAAGTCCACGAGTCATAAAAGAGCCAAGGTTGCCTACCCCTGCCCTAGGCAGTATTTCTCAGCTCATTCTCCCAAGGTCATTCCCACATACCATTACGGCATTCTTCTCTCTGGATCAGAGCTTTAGGCCTCAGCAATATTCTGCTACCAAATCTGACCTGTCATGCATCAGATCCTCATCCCTGCAAAAGGTCAGCTGTATCGATCTCTCAGGTTGTCAACACTCACATTAAGCAAAGGCTAACAAGACAGGAAGGGGAGAGTGCCAGAACTGCTTTTCACCCTCAGATCCTGGCTCTTACTCCACAGTCACCATTTTGTCCACTTCCATATAAATCCTAGCTAGATGAACCACCAAAACAAACCCTGTGCCTGAAAAAACTAAGGGTGAAGATTAGCAAACAATTGCATAAGAATTCCAACCGCTACTACGTAAAGGGACAGGAGACATTTTGAATAGAAGAAGAGCATTCTCTAATCAGAGACCTTCGAAGTGTGTTGACCTACGATTCCCTCTAGAAAGAGCAGTGCCTATCCAGGATGTGACAGTGGGAGTCATAGTCTGATATAACGTAGAAGGCAACCTATTGGGGAAGGATGGCCTGGGGATAACATATGACATAGAAAACCAACAAGAAAGAGGACCCAAGACTTGTGATATGATCATGAAACGTTACCTTTATTTATCCTATTCACTTTCCATGCTGCCCCCCCCCCCCCGAAGTTTGGACAAGATGACAAATGCCTCAGTTAGTAAGCAGATTTTGCCAATTGATTCCTTGAAGCACTGATGGTCAGGTCTGATCAATGTTCCCAATTATGCCTTATAACAGGCATCCAATGCACAAATGTATCTGGCCCTTCCCAACATAGGAATGTTGTTTATTTTGCGTTTCTTCAAAGCTGAAGACATGGGAGAGCCTTCATTGGTTGGCTTGTATTATAGTCAAGGATCCCTTTGCTTTTCCCTTGATTGAGGAAGGAAAAAATTGTTAAGGATAGGATGCTTCTCTTCCTACCATGAAGCCCAATACTACCGTATCCCCAGAGTGCAGATGAATCAAGTTCTGTTTCCTAAGACAAATTAGAAATGTTCCTAAGCCCTGAAAAATGGGCTTAGCCCTTAAGTTACTAAAATAGACACGTTACGACTGAGCAACTGATAGGATAAACATTCATAGAGCTGATCACTTTTGAGGGATGAACTTATGTTATGGATCTCAGATTATACTTATGTTTATTTTTATGGGCTGTTAGCTGCTCAGAGTCACAGTGGTAAGTTGGGTGGCCACATGGAAGGCAGGAAGGAAGAAGGAAGAGAAAAAAAAGAATAGCTGCCTTTTAATCCGGACAGTTCTATAAGCAGAGTCAGCTTCTTGATAATTATTGGGGAAAATGTTCCAATGTCCGGATCCCCTGTTCTCTTTGATTATGTTGCGACACGGCTCCTTTACAGGGGATTAATATTCTGTTATTATTCCACTTGTGTTCCCGTTATTCCTCCAGAATGAACTGTCTTGTCGAAATGGTCATTCTGAAGATATTTCAAATGACTGGATTTCCACTTTTCTATGTCTGGTCATAGCAGGCAATGTCAGTGAAGAGAGAGAAAAAGAAGGAAGGGCCTCTTCTCCAAACAGGAGCTGCCCAAAGAAATCTGTTGCCTGAAAACTATCACCGACCAGCTCACCACCATCACTGCTCCAAGTCAAAATGCCTCTAGGAGCCAAAATTGATTAGAATATTGTAACTTTAGCATCTGATATGCAAAAACATATAAAGGCTCTACCTGCTCCGAACTAAAACCAGCCCACCAGAACAGCCATCTTCCACTTTCTGACAGGACCAGCTTTGACCGTATCCTCCTGCTCCTCTAACTCTTTTAATTTTAAGTCCACGGAGGGGTGTGTGTGTGTGTGTGTGTGTGAATTTCAATTTCTCAAGGAAGTAGTGCCTTAGAAGGGCACATGACCTAAAACCTGCCTAAAAATGTAAATAATTAACTGGTATCCTAAACAGTCTTTAATTCAGTTCTGTTTCTTTCTCTTTGCACTCCTGATTTTGCTTTTTATTTAACCTCTTTTTTTCCCTAGCCCCTTTTATTTTGCCTTTTTGTACGTTATCCTTTACTGAAACTTAATAAAAAAAATTTGGAAAGAAAACAAACAAGTTTGGGATTTTTCTGTTAAGATTACTTTTAAAAATGGTAGCCGACCTGGGCTACACAACTCAGGATGACTATTAGGTGGCATCGCAAAGAGATACAGAAACCATTACTTCTTCTAAAACATAGATAACCTAACTTTTTAAATCAGACCTGGGCTGTGAAAATTCAAAGGACCACTAAATAATAACCAATAGTTATAGAAAAGTCTTACTTCATTTCTGCAGCCTAGTGGCATCTGCATCTTTGCAATCAGGATCTGGAAGCCTCTGGTATGTCAACCAAAATCTCTGAGCAGAATTAATCATTGTGTTAATCATATTATGAAGCAGGATCTCAGCCAAATTAAACTCAGCTCTGTGGAGATAGAATTACTTGGATTTCTCAGTGTCACAGAAAGCCATCACACACCCTCAACATTTCCTCCAGCCTAGGCTGTGATGGATATCTTTTCCCTGCAGTGCTGGGAGGTCAGCATCAAAGCTGTCCAACTCGACTGCTGGAAAATTTACAACAGTGGTGGAACAGATACTAGGAGCAATGTTAATTTATTACATGGGTCTCCCAGCCTTCCTCCAGGGAGCTCATGCATGTTCCTTCCCCGTGTGTCTAATCCAAGGTCACTGACTAATTTTCATGTCCCAATAAGGATTTGAACGCAGATCTTAACCCTGGCATGATCCCCACAGTTCATCATGACTACATTGCATTTGGCCATAATGCAATTTGCATACTATGAGCTGAATCACTGGGGTGTGTTAACCATGGTTCATAGTTTTAGCATGATGCAAAAATTCAAGTTAATTGTTCTGTACTCAGTTATTATGGTTACGCAAATCAAGCCACGTCTTAGTAGTGGATGATTCATGGCCAGAACAGGACAAGGAGGCTACATGATGGATATGCGGGAGAGCTGATACACAAACGACAGTGTGTCTACTACCGCATATCATATTTCTGCAAATGAGCGCAAATGAAAAGCTGACACTTGCAAGTCATATATTTATGAGTCTGTAAGGCATGGTTTGTGATTGAATCTTCATTTCTTACAATCCAGCAGTGTTTCAAAGGCTTCAGTGAAAACAGCAGCATTGGGTCCCCATTCTTACATATCCCTGCTATTGAGCTATTGTTTCACCCATGTATAAGCTCTCTTTCAGATCAGTGGCTGCTGCTGCTGCTGCTGGGAACTAAGAAACACGTCAGAGGGGATAGAAGGAAATTCAATATTTTTCTGGTTCGGAGAGTAGCAATTCTGAGCCATTCTTGACATTCATTTCCTCAGGGAAGAGATGGGAGCAGAGCTACACATTCATCCACCAGTTTGGAGCAATCGGTGACATCTATAGGATAAAAGAAGAAAACCCCCAAAGTACTGCAATTATTAAACCTCAGCTAAATGTGCAATATATCACAGGAGAGAAGCAATCCATGTTTGCCAACCCACAGCATACATCTGTTAGCCAAACAAACTACTTTCCAATATTGAGTTGTGTAGTATTGAGAGGGAAACATCTTCCCTGACTGATAAAAAAAAATGGAAGATTGAAATTGGAAGACACAAAAACCAAAGGGAAGGGCAATTTTCAAGGCAAATGATTTCAGACTCACAGGTATAACAACTGAAGAAACTACCGTAGCAGCAGCAGCATCAGAAATGGACCATTTCATTTTTAATATACACACAAAGAAAGATCTTTATAAGGTTTGCCCACCTTGTACTGTCACCCGCCAGTCTTTTTTCCAAAAAGATCATATTATTTCTTTTCCAAGAATGATTCCAAAATAAATTTCTTTGAAAGAACAATTTCTAAATACATTTTATTCTGTAAATTACTCCCAGATTAATTCTAGCTGTTAGTTTTGCTTTTACAAACATTAGCCAGAATGATAAGGCTCAGCTAGCAAATGTAGTCTCATTTACTTCCACCACCGTTTTATTATATGAATGAAATTATCCTTTAATTTATGCATTTTATTTTGGATTGTACGGCCTGAAGCACACTCAGGGTCTCACAGATATTTACAGCTTCTCTCCTTCCAAGCCCACAGATTCACGTGTGTAGATGGAAATATATTCCAGTTTAAGCAATATTGAAGATTTCTTTCAACATGTATTCACAACAGTGTGGAAATCAGTTATGTGCATATACAGCCTCTTTTGTATGCAAAATCCATGCTTGAGTTTTAAGTATAAATTCTGTACACACCTGATCCTTTTCTTCACCACAGTGCAATTTAGTGTGAGTTTAACGATCCATTTTTGTTTGTTTTTATCTCCTCCGTGTTTGAGAGCTTTGAGCATGGAAACTGTCTTTGGAGAGGAAATATGATTTTTTATATTTTTCATTCTTACAGTTATACCCATACACCCGATATAATTTTCTTTCATACATACCGGTACTCTGCACATACATCCTCCATCAATGTTCCATTAGCTGACCCTAACATGCCTTAAATAGCTCCACTTATTACTCTCTCACTTTTGCAGACCAGATGGGGTTGCTTTATACTTCTTTCCCCCAACGCACTCCGCACTCCGGCACAACTTTTACACACCTTTGCCTTGGCTCTCTCTCCCTTTTGCTAAACCGAGTTACACAGTTGCAATTCTGATAGGCCCACTCAGAAATACCTCGTGCGTTTTGACACCCCGGGCAAATGTCATTCTTTTCAACCCCCAGGACCGGCCCCGGGGGGGGGGGGGGCTGGTCCATGGTTTACGGACTGCCAACTATATGCACACCCGCACAGGCAGGCGAGGAGGATTTGGCGTTAACAGATGCACAACGTAGACGGCTTCCTTTCGCCGGCGCAGCGCGCCCACCCCGGGGGCTAAAGATAATATAACGGGGCTCCTGCCTACTCCGCGCTGTCACGTCGGCCTGTCAGTCGGCTGGTAATTAATGCGAACTGCGGGTCCGGCGCCCCACCGGAGTCGTATATCACTGCCAGCTCCCGCGCGGCAAAGCAACCTCTTTTACCCGAGCCCTGTTATTTGGGGAATTTTCTATGTATTAGCTGTTGATGCACATTAATACATTAAAAATGTCAGCGGTGGAGGCCAGCTAATTGTCTGATTTAAATGTCTATTTGTCAGCGCGCGGCTCAGGTGGGCATGAGCCGAATCGGGAATGAAGCACGGAACCTGTCTCGGGACGGGCGGGGGCGGCTCTCGCCCGAGCCGGGCCGCGGGATGATCGATGGCAGAGACGCGCGGCCCAAAATGTTTGCGTTTCTGCTCGGTTTGTCTGGGCGCGGGGAGGGGGGGAGAAGAAGCAAGCAGGAGGCCGAGAGGAAGCTTTTAAGGAGGGGAGAAAGTTTCCAGGTACTCTGGAGTGGCGGGAGGAAGGAGGGAACCCTTCCGGGAGAAAGGAAAGATTGGCTGTCTCTTCCCCGGCTCGAGTGTCCGATTACAACACCCATTATCCGCAACCGGCTGGGCCTAATGGGAGTTGGAATCGAGCAACATTTTTTAGCAGGTCTCGTCTGACTCTATGGAGCTGGAGCACCTGACCAGAATACAGAATGACAAGAGTTGGAAGGGACCTTGGAGGTCTTCTAGTCCAACCCCCTGCTCAAGCAGGAGACTATAGCGTTCCAGACAAATGGCTCTCCAATCGCTTCCTTGGATTTTGTTTCAGGAACCAGAGTGAAAGCACCGTCTTTTAAACTGACCAGAATGCCTGGCCATCTAATCAGGATACCTGAGTTTGGTCCCCAAAGTTGTTTCAAACCAACCGCTTCTCTAGCTTGGCTGCATCGAAAAGCTCTTTGTTTTGCTGCTCTGGTTCACATTATGGGCTTGGTTGGGCCTTCCTGGAAAATACCAGAAGGTATTGTTGCAAAGCAAGATTGGCCTTAGCTGGTGAAAGGTATCACTTGAGTCAGTATTTTTCCCATAGAGCACTAGCCAGAGCATTATGGCTTGGAATATGTTTTCTTTCAGGTGAACACAAGTGCTTCTGAACGTGCAGAGCGCACTCCACCCCACTCCTGAAGATGAGGCAATCTAGGCAATGTGAATCTCAAAATCCTTTTTTTAAAAAAAAAAAACCAATCTGCAGCAAGGCCGAGCTACAAACACAAAATGATTCAAATACTGTACTTGCCTATGGATTACATCAGCTTCTTCAGTCCTTCAAATGTCTCTTCAAATTCACATCCTACTGGCTGATGAAAGACTTACACCTTTGGTTCAAAACATTTGGGAGGTTGGAAAAGGCTGGTATAGATAGTTTGAGAGATGATGATGTTAGCATTAAACCCTATATTCCCAAATACTATTGGCTAATATTGCCCAAATTGCCATCAAGCAGATTTAAGCTACTTTGGAAGTAGGGAGAGGGAGAGAATTTCACTAATAGTTTTTGTGGAGCTTGTCTTACAAAAATTGCTCCTATTTTGGGGGGAGATTCAAAAAGTGGCAAAATGCACACTGCAAACATGTCCTTCATCCCTAAATCAAAACATTCAATAGCCTCACATTGTTCAGACGATGATATTCATCACATTTAAGACAATGCTGTGAACTGGCATTGTTTCAAATCGGATTGGCTAAATAAAAGGTCTCCAATTTTATCAAGCCAGTGGGCAATTTTGAAATTCTGAGAGAATACCATGGGTGTAATAATAAAATTGATCGATTAACTGACTGATTGAACTTATACAGCACCACAATCCACTGACTCTAAATGGCTTATAAAGTATACAACTCATAACAAAACATCCACCATAAAATACCAATACAAATGACAATAAAACAAATAAAATAATAATGTTGCCATGCATTAAAACAAGAAAATGTCAAGAATAGTTTGGTTTTTGGCCACTTTCTCAAAGCCAGAGGGAAGAGGGTGATTTTGATCTCCAAAGGGAGGCCATTTCAGAGCAGAAGCATCACCTGACTTTGGTTGGCTAGAAGGCTGGCTAGGTACAGGAACACAGTGTGAGGAAGCCAATGTCCATCCAGGATCGAGGAATGACAAAACTCTTTTGTCATTTCTGTAGAGAAGCAAAAAAGGGGGATGCCTCTGGGTTTCATACCCAAGGAGCACCCCAGAAATCAGGCACAGTTATTTTTATATAATTTTCTACAGGGAAAAAAAATAAGAATTGCTGATTGATTACACATTTACCTCTTGGTCCCACATGCGCACAAAGCAAAGCCATCCCTTAATAATCAATTATTTAATTCTACTTCATTATTATATAAGTTGACTACCTCAGGGTGTGTTTTTTACTATGTCATTAATGATAAATTTTGCTCACCTCCAGATCCTTGTCTAGACACCCCTAAGCAGTGCTTAAGTTAAACATCATAGTCACCTTCCTTAACTCCAGTAACCAGTTCACTCTGCAAGGTCTTTTAATCAAGGGTCAAAGCCACAACCTGTAAGCTAATCTAAATAGGAGACATCTGTGGTCAACCCAGGGAGTGTTTGTGGTCAACCCTTCTAGCTCTTGCTGGCAGGTGTTCTAGCAGGCAAAGGCACAACTATTAACTCTGGCTAAAGTTGATTTATTGCTTACAAAAGCTTCTGATTGCTTATTAATAAGCTAAAAAGCCACCAGACACCCGCACAGAAGGAGTGTCATAGCTCTAAATAAAAACTAGGCAAATTTTCACTCGTCCTCTACCTTGACCCCACAGCAGATGTTCCCTACAAGATGTAGTTGCTTGGTCAATTCCAGTTAATAATAGTTAATGAAATGGGAAGGGGAAAATATATCTGCTAACAAAATGCCTACCATGATTGGTATGGCTAGTCATCATATACAGGTAGTCCTTGACTTACAACCACAATCGGGACCAAAATTTCCATTGCTAAACAAAGCAGTTGTCAAGTGAGTCATGTTTGATTTTACTACCTTTTTGGACATAGTTGTTAAGAGAATCATACAGGGGTGAAGCGAATCTGGCTTCCTCCACCGACTTTGCTTGTCAGAAGCTGGCTGAGCAGGTCGCAGATAGCAATCACGTGACCCTGAAATGATGAAACCACCTTAAATACATGTCAGTTCCCAAAGGGCCTGAATTTTGATCATGTGACCATAGGGATGTTACAACAGTCGTAAGTCTGAATATTGGTTGTAAGTCATTTTCCCCCCCAGTGCCATTGTAATTTTGAACAGCCACTAAACGAGTGGTTGTTAAGTTGAGTACTTAACCTGTACAGCGCTAGGTTTAAAATGACTCAACATTTTATAATGTTGATATAAAATGATTCGCCATTCTCTCAGCCGGTACCTGTTGATGACGTTAGGCCAGCAGACCCCAAACCTTTGGGAGCCAGGGACCAGTTCCAGGGGGAGAGGGTTTTTCTGCGGACCAGAGGGGGTGTGGTTTCATGTGCTCCCTGTATCCCGCGTGTGCACAGATGCGGCTTCTCTCGTTTGTGCAGCCTGGTTTCCGGTGCACAGACTGACATCAAGTCCATGGCCCAGGAGTGGAGACCCCTGGTTTAGGCTGATGCAAAAAATGCTCCCTTCTCTTTGGTCTCTGGATGTTGTTCTCCAATACAAGTAGTTCTTGACTTACAACCACAACTGAGTCCAAAATTTCTAAGTGACACAGTTAAGTGAGTTTTGTCCCATTTCACGACCTTTCTTGCCACAGTTCTTAAGTGAATCACTACAGTTATTTAAGTTAGTAACACAGTTGTAAAGTGAACATGGCTTCCCCCCTTGACTTTGCTTGTCAGGAGGTCGCAAAAGGTGATCACATGACCCCTGGGACACTGCAACCGTCATAACTATGAACCAGATACTGAGCATTTGAGTTTTCATTATGTGACCATGGGAATGCTGCAACAGTCCTAAGCATGAAAAACAGTCCTGTCACTTTTTTCAGTGCTGTTATAACTTCAAATGGTCACTAAACAAATGGTTATAAATCAAGGGCTACTTTTATCATTCTGCTCTCAAAAGCAAGAAAGTTGCTCCTTTCCAACAGGGCTCTCCTCTTGTAGCCATTCATGGTAGCCTTGGGGAAAAGAAGCAGGAAAGACAGAGTCAGTTCCCGCTCTGCTGCTTCATTT
The DNA here is from genome assembly GCA_023970755.1 of Azemiops feae. Taxonomy (NCBI): domain Eukaryota; kingdom Metazoa; phylum Chordata; class Lepidosauria; order Squamata; family Viperidae; genus Azemiops; species Azemiops feae. The sequence goes on along the minus strand of JALGBA010003859.1, from coordinate 798,444 downwards.
TCAAATCTTCCCTGGGCTTGTCAGCTGCTTTTCAGACTTCTCTTAAAGATAGGCTGAGCAATCTTTTGGAATTGAGAACAGTTGTTCGGCTTGTTTTGAACATAGGTGTAGCCAGAGATCTGTGTTCAGCTGTTTCTAAATGCAGGTTTGATGTTCTTCTTGAATAGTGCTGAAACCCAAAAGAGCCAGGCTGTCACCAGCTTATAGCCAGGCTACCTATGAAGGCATTCTGGCAAAACATGTGCAAAAAATCGGAGTGAAATTAATAAGTGGCTAAATGTGGCTAAAGTCAACAGTCCAGGCAGGCATCTGTCAAAACTACAGTTACCCAGTGGGCTTTAAGGCAAGGGAGTGATGGGTGTCATAAACATTTCTGCTGGATGGTAATGCCTGATATTAGCAGAGAGAAACAAAACTGGAGATATCAACCGATCCTTGTTCTTAACATGCTCAATACTATACACCAGAAGGTCAACATTAGTTGCCAACATAGGGTCCATGGGGTCCTCCTCAGAGTTGAATCAAAGTGCTCACCAGCCATCCTTGAGCCACCTGGAAGCCATTCTGCCCCCACCGGTGACCGCTATCCTGCCACCTAGTCAGTGAAGCCTATCAGATGCTACCCACAGCAAAACCTGTATTGGTGTGAGGAGAAAAACCCACCACTTCAATAATGGGATAGTAAGGGACAACTTAAGGCAGTCTCAGGAATGTGTTGGGAAAGGCTCAGAGGAACCACTTTATGTACTGCAGATTTCTTGCTCCGTTTTCCCTTCTGTGAAATGGGTGTTTTATGATGAGCCATGCCAACCATGGTGGCACTTTTCTTAACAGACACTCTATTCCCTTCCCATGGCAGCAATTTTAGTACAGAGCCCATGGCACTCTCTCAAAATTTCAGGATTGCTTATTGGGCTAGCAGAGTAAAGATGCTGTATCAGAGAGGTTTTATGCTGGTATACTTTCTGCTGCTTCAAGGGCAGCTTTGTGTGTGTGTGTGTGCGCGCACGCCTTTGAGTCAACCTTGACTCCTGGAGAATGCCTGGAGTAGTCCCTACAGTTTTCTTGGCCAAGTTTTTCAGAAGTGGTTTGCCCTTGCCTGTTTCTTAGGGCTCAGAGAGAGTGACTGGCCCAAGATCATCTAGCTGGCTTTGAGCCTAAGGCAGAGTTAGAACTCACAGTCTCCTGGTTTCTAGCTCACTGTCTTAATCACTACACTGGGTCTCCAAAGGAGGCTTTACAGCACTTTTAATTCTATAAGTCTCCTCTTTATTCAGAATCAACATTCAAATATTCAGGGAAGAAAGCAAGGGAATTCTCCCTTGCTTTCTCTCCCTCTAATCTGTGGAACTTTTAATTGCCCGTAAGCTTCTAGAAATACCTTTGGTTCTCTGTAAAGTTGAGAAGTGCTAAGGGGGATAAAGATGGCGAAAGCCTGGTCCTTCCATTACAAAAATACAGTACAAGATTGTATATATTTAAATGAACTTGTTGACACTTCCTGTACCATCACAGTGCTCTGCTAACGACCCCCATATATGTGGGTATCAGCAAAGAAATTTGAAGGTACAGGAAATTATTTTATTTACATGATTTGGCACAGTGGTTAGAATGCAATATTGCAGGCTAACTCACTGCTGACTGCCAGGAGTTCGATCCTGACCGGCTCAAGGTTGACTCAGCCTTCCATCCTTCCGAGGTTGGTAAAATGAGGACCCAGATTGTTGGGGGCAATATGCTGACTCTGTAAACTGCTCAGAGAGGGCTGTAAAGCAATATGAAGTGGTATATAACTCTAAGTGCTATTGCTATTATATCCTGTAATCACCCTTCTACTTATGGCTAGTTATGACTTTATTATTTACAGGGTGAAGAAGGAAACATCAAAGCCACCACCACCACCAGGTGCAAGAGTTTAACAACGGGGCTTTGTAAGAACATTTCCTTTATCTTTTCATGCTGAAAATGTTAGCTTGCAAACACAACAGAAACCTGGCAGTGGTTATCTCACATGGGGTAAGCTGTCCTTTCTCGCTGGTGTGACAGACATATCAAACATGCAAACAAAACTTTGTTTTGGCATTTTTACATTTAAAACTCGCTGTGGGTACACATATGGAAACCAAGCTTGTGCAAGATCCACATTATAAATTAAGTCATGGATACTAACCATTTCACTCAGAATCCTATTCCTGGGCTTGTGTGCAAAGTATACAATGCATGTGAATTTTTATTTATTCCCATTGGGGAGATGGTCTTCTGGGATCCTGCCTTTGAAACTGGCACTGAAATTCAATCTGGATTTGGGAATTCTGTCTCCCGCTGCGCCCCTCTAACAATACTGCATCTAACAGTATGTTGTGTGCGGCCCAAGGACGGGCCTCGGGGAAGGACCTTGCTTGTCTAGATAGAATCCTTGCAGCCAGCACAGGCTCCGACCTGGCATTTGAACCCCATGGGGAGCTGCTGCAAACCACCCAATCTTTCCTTGCCCAACTAATTGCCAAAAGAGGGCAGGATGGATTTCTTCATCCGACATCCCTAGAATGCTTAATAAACGCTGCTTGTCCGAGGAATTAATTCGGGCCGCCCTGCAGATATCAATCTTGGCGTCTACTGGCATGCAGGTGATATACTGCCTGGTTGCCATTTATTAGCACGGAGCTGGTGGATTTAGGAAATGACTAATTTTATATGGTCTGGAGCGCAGTGCATCTCCTTGGACAGTAAATCCCAGCTGAATTGGGCAGGGAGGGGAGAGAGAAAAACGGCCTTTTTCACGGGCTCTATCCTCCCTCCTCCCCCTTCCCCAACAATAAGCATCAGTCTTTCCCCCATCTCTGGAAGAGGAGCAGCCAGGTTTCAAGGAAGATATATAGAAAAACAAGGGCGCCTGGATGTGGGTATCTGGGTTTCTAATCCGCCCATCTTTAAGGAAGAGGTCCCTTGGCCTTCTCAGATTTGGTCCCTTTCAAATGGGCTGGACCACAATTCCTATAAAATGGAAATAAATCAAATACTACAAAAAGCCCTCGGCCCTTCTCCAGCTTCTTTCTAAGGAGAAAGCCTTATGAAAATAAGAACCAAATTCAAAAGGTAAGATACAATATTTATTTACACTCCACGTTTTCTCTGAGAGTTCAAAGTGCCAAACCCCTCACTTTATTCCCAGAGAGACCTAATCTATAAGGAGGGCTGATATGGAAGAAACTGGCCCCATATCACCCAGGAAGCTATATGACTGAGCGGGGACTTGAACCCAGGCCTCTCTTGGTCCAAGTCTAACACCTGAAGTGTCAGCCTTGGAGGCAGAGTTCACCATCCAGGTCTAAAATGTAAACTAAAAATTAAACTAAAACTAGCAGCTAAGATGCATAATTTATATGCAGCACAACAGCAGAAAGGAAATTAATTAGAAGGTTCCACCATAGCAGAGATGTTAAAAGTATTGGAATATTAACATATTCAAGAGAATAAAAACGTCTTCACTTGGTATCTGGAAAGACAGTTATTTTTCAGTGCCAGATGAATAGATTTGTATTTGCTTAGGTCTGTGTGTCTCAGGCAATCTTCCAATATCTGAGGGGCTGCCACAAAGAAGAGGGGGTCAACCTATTCTCCAAAGCGCCTGAAGGCAGAACAAGAAACAACGGATGGAAATTAATCAAGGAGAGAAGCAACCTAGAACTAAGGAGAAATTTTCTGATAATTAAACAATTAATCAATGGTACGACTTGCCTCCGTAAGCTGAGGGTGCTCCATCATTGGAGGTTTTTAAGAAGGGACTGGACAACCACTTGTCTGCTTGAGCAGAGGGTTGGACTAAAGGGCCTCAAGGTCCCTTCCAATTTTTGTTATTCTGTTTCTGTTTACTAAAACATCTATTCCAGAGCTGGAGACAAGAAGAGAATCATTTAACAAGCCACCATCCCTGAGAAGGCACCTAGAATACACCCTTAGGCCTCCCTAAAAGTTAGCACAGGTCCATATAGGAAGAAATATTTCTTTACTATTCCTTGTTTTTATCTTCAATTTCCACTTTATTAAACACTTTTCTACACCACTCTGGAATCTAATGTAATAGCAGACAGTATATAAAAGTATAGTAGAAAAACAGCAGAGTAGAAGCATTGCAAATGTTAGGTAATGCTTCTCACACATATACACACACCCAAACCTGAGGGAAATATGACAGTAGTCCACAAAATACTAATCACAGAACAAGCACCCCAGAGGCCGGCACATATTCTTTCGCCTTTCCAGCTTTTGACAGGAAAACAAAATAGTACAAGGTGTTTAGATAAAGTAGGCAAGATTTTCAGGAACATAGGAAACAAGACAAGTGAACCACCTGTGGGGGTTGGTGGCAATCCACCAAAGAATGAATGAATGAATGAATGAATGAATGAATGAATGAATGAATTTATTTATTTATTTATTTATTTATTTATTTATTTATTTATTTCTCTCTCTCTCTCTCTCTCTCTCTCTCTCTCTCTTCCTCCCCCCTCCCTCTCTCTCTCTGCATTATATATGTCCCTGTATCTAAGAAATCAAAAAGGTAGCTTTTACATTCTATAAATACGCTTTGCTATGGCTGTGACCCACAGTCTAACTCAGTGTTTCTCAACCTTAGCAATTTGCAGATATGTGGACTTCAACTCCCAGAATTCCTTAGCCAACACTAAACTACTGCCCATCGCATCCTTCATCTCAGCAATGCTGGCTGGGAATTTTGTTCAACATCTGGCAGACCACCACATCCCTGTGGGCATACAGGTAATCCTTGATTTATGACCGTAATTCAGCTGCAATTTTGGTCATAAGTCATGATAGGCCATCATGTAACCACGCCCAATTTTATAATCTTTTTTGTGGCAGTCATTAAACAAGCATCATGGTTGTTAAAAATGCCACGGAGCATTTTTTTGCTGGAAACCAGATGTGAATGCCAGTTTCCAAAAATATGTCATAAATCATGATCACATGATGTTGGGATACTGCAGATGGCTATAAAGGTATACTGGTTGCCGAGTGTCCAAAATGCAATGACAGGACCATGGGGACTGGGAGGGGGGGGCGGATGTTGGAACTTTGAATCTAGGTTGTAAGTCCTTTTTTCAGAGTCCATTACAACTTTGAACGGTTGCTAAGCGACTGATCATAAGACTACCTGCAGCTATTAATTATTGATACTTCAGATAAATGTAAAACATGTAGCATAAACAGCCTTTAAAACCTAGGGAGATCAAAACACTGCAGGATTGAATCCTTTGACAAGAATACTGTTTCCCATAGAGGCCAGCCAAGTATGAGATAAGCACTACGGCTGCTCGAGCAGGAGGTTGGACTAGAAGACCTCCAAGGTCCCTTCCAACTCTGTTATTCTACTTTACTTTGTTGTTTCCTCTATTGGTGTTCATGACTATGCAGCCTCTGAACTTGCAGGCTTCATTTAGCTCCACTATAGCCAATGCTTCCTGAGAGATCTATCCCCCAGGAATTTGGGTAACCCCTCCATTGACGAACCCTGCTCATCTTTAAACCAATGGTTACTGCCCCCTAGCCTGGGAGCAAAATGCTCAAGCCAATGATGCATTACAAAAAGAAAAGTTTGGGTCGCTCAGTTCTGAATACAATGCCAATCATTTTCATTGGTTATCCCAGTGATGAAATAAAGAGGAAAGCGCTGTTTGCTTTAACCACCCGGTGCATCCTGTTATCAACCCCTTTATCATGTCTTCCTTTAGGTATCTTTATTACCAAGGAAAAGCTTCCAATATTTTCCCCTTTTTTCTCATAAGTGTTCTTGCCTTTTGACGATTCGGATTGCCCTTTCCTGCACTTGAAATGCTAATTTTATACTGTCCAGCAGGCAGAGAGGTGCCTGGGGGTGGAAGGCGGGGAAGCTGGAATAATTGCCTAAAGCCTTTATTGCCCTTGACTCCCTGACTCTTTTATCAAAAATGGCTCTCCAATAAAAGTGACCAGAAGCTAAAGAGTACAGCTTATGGAAAGAAAAAAAATATATATATTACAGAAGCAAAGATCTGGGTATGGCTTATTATAGTAAATTTGAAGGATGCCTATTTTTAAAGGCTCTTTCCAAAACTAGTTGATTATAATGGCTTGTGAAAGGCCTAGCTTTTGCTATTTTCCTGGACGATCAATTTTTGGACAGTGCTAAAGTCATTTATAGAAATTATACCGGTTTAATTTTCCACATCTTAGGCTGAATGATAACGAGAACATCTCTCTCTGAAAATGCAGTATTGTTGCTGCTTTTAGAATAATTGTTTGCTTTTTAATTGCTAATCAATATCAATTAGATTTCAAGCAGCTGGCTCAACCTGGATTTCTTGCAGATCAAGGGTTTAACATGGCAGGCATTCTTTGCAGGAGAAGGCCTGACCTCTGGCAGAATGGCTGCCCCCCCCCCAGCTTATTTTTTTTTTTTTGCTATAAAAGGACATCAAACAATTAGCAGGGGAAATTCTGGTCCCAGTTGCAGTTATAACTCAAGGACTACCTATATTTTTGGTAGATAATCCTTTGTTCCTTTCTAATCCTAGACTGAGAGGTTTTTTTTATTCAAAATGGGTACCTTTAGCGTTAGGGTCTATTAGTATCAAAGCACTACCCCCCCCCAAAAAAAAAAACCACAATTAGATGTTCATTTGTGTTATAAAAACAAGCTGCAAGTTTATTCTCAATTTCTAGAAATAAGTCCCATTGAACATAATAGATGTTACTTCTAAGTAAACGTGCAGAGATTGCAGTAAGTGGCATAAAGAATTAAAACCAAGAATTTTGCCTCTTCTTTAATCTAGTCATGAACAGCCAGTAGCAACAGGGCTACTATGCTATCTGTGCTAGATATAATTTCCCAGAGTTGTTTCTGGGAACTTTACTAGCACATGCCACTTGTTATTTAAACATACGACCACAGATTCCCTTCTGCCCATCTGCTTTTCACCTTTCTCTCCCACTCTCTTTGCTCAGTGCCACAATATATCAAGGAGCTCCTCCTTGCCCTGGAAGTAGTGTAAAGGAAGGGAATGTTAAGAGCCAGTCCTCCTTTGAATCATGGCTGTGCAGGGCATTCTCCCTGCAAGATTCTAGTCCTCAGGGATCTTTTGCCATTCGACTCTCCACATGCAGATCGAGCAATGGGATTTTGCATCCCTCTTCTCAGGATCATCTGACTTGAGTGCCCCTTTCTATTGACCCCATCCAATATCCAAGCTCCTGCACAGCCTGGGGCAGGTGGCTGTTTGTTACCAGCAACCTGCTTCAATAGTTCATCAAGCATGGTTAAAAGGTGCCTTCCATCGGGGAAAGTCAGCCCTCCTTGTTTGTGTTTCAAAAAGCCAGCAGGCGTCCAGGTCTATGTCTCTGCCAGCCCGTCAAGGGCAGCAGGCATGACCGCCCAGAGAAAGGACTTCTGACAGACTGCTTGCAGTGCCATATATCCCATAATGAAAGGAACCACCTTGGGGAGCTCCAGAAACCACAGCCAGGGCACAAGCAGGATTGGGAGGGCATTTTCACAGAGAAAACAGGCGTGCAAAGTTTTGCAAGGATGTTCAGATTTTCACTCCGATCCTCCAAGTACTGCACGTCCTCAAAGCAGCCCATTCTTCCCTAACGGGGGCAAAAAAATCCCTCTTCTGACACACTGGACTTTTTAAATTTTAAAAGCATTTATCATTTATTTGTTTAATAATGGTGAAAGGCCAAAAAAAACAGCTCTACCCTACCAACAGAAAAAGCGATAAAGAAAGATAAAGATATAGTCTAGTGATTAAAATAAACATGACAAGAGAAGGAAGAAACCTATTTAATAGGATTTCCCTAATAACTACAGATAATTATGTAAAGTTAATGCAATGGTTAGGCCTATCATTAAATCTAGACCATATTCATTTGGTAGACCATACGATAGTAAAAAATCTTGAAGATTAAAGCCATCATCATGGCTCACTTTGGTCAAAGATATTTGAGGGATTTTAGCCTCTCATAAACATTCCCATGAAGTCTTTGGGAAAAATTAATATTAATAAAAATGAATATAAGAATTAATGTACTTTCTATGACATGTTAATCCTACTAGATATTTTATACAGATACACAAGTTAGAGAAAATAGAATAGAGCTGGAAGGGATCTTGGAGGTCTTCTAGTCCAGCCCCCTGCTTAAGCAGGAGAACCTATACCATCTCAGACAAGTGACTGTCTAGCCTCTTTTTAAAAATCTCCAGTGATGGAGCACCCACAATTTCTAGCTTGCCCCCAGAAATCCAAATATCTAGTAGGATTAACATGTCATAGAACGTACATTATTTCTTATATTTATTTTATTAATATTAATTTTTTCCAAAGCTTCATGGGAATTTCAGCTATTGACCTGTATCTATTGAAATTGTTTCTACATCTTTAATTCAGTGTATTGTAATACATTTCACTTGCCCTTGGAGTTGAAGTCCACAACTATCTAAAGCCTTCAGTTTCATGCAATTATTGAACGTCCTGAAGTGGTGTAAATATGTTCTCCTGGGAAAAAAACCAGACCCCAGTGTCACATGTTCTACAATCTCACCTGCCAAAAGTCAACAACATATGCACTGCTGAGTGACAGGTGACATTTCCAACTCCTTTAGATCTTCAGTACACACTCTTGTCAGGAAACAGGAGGTCAGCATGTGGCATTCGATAAACAGCTGCTCCCACAGCCTGAAGACCTGTCTCTGTGAGTCCTGAAAAGTTGGCCTTGACTACCAACCACCTTAAATTCCAATATTTGATATACATGAGTTTATAGGTGCCACTTTCCCCTAGCATCATTGAAACCAGTCGGGTCGTACTTGTATTATCTCTTCTCCCATCAACCTTGCTTTGGTAAAAATTGCAGTGCTGCAAAATGACAAATGGAAGTCATGAGCTCACAACATTCGGGCTGGAGCAGTGTAGAAGCCCAAACCAAGCCTTTCAAGGCTACAACCCAGTGTTGCAGGCAAGCATGTATGTGATATGGTTTGCATCACAACACTGCAATGCACATTTGTCTCTTGACCCTCCGTGCTCCCCTCCTATGTGCAGAGTTTCATGTTTGAATCTTATGCATTTCTCATAAATCCAAGGAGTAAGTTAGTAGAGGCAGTTTCTGCAAAGCCAGAGCTGGAAGCACAGGAAGTTCAAAATAAAGTTGATTTCCACACATACAAGTGATAAAACACAGGGCTCCCATTGCTGTGTTTTAAACAGCTTTTTTCTCACATGCATTTAACTGTGGCATATACATACCCAGCAACCTCTTTGATCTACTGTATCCTCATGATGTTCCTTTCATCCGATCTGCTCCTCATAGTGAGGCAGCCTTAAGGCTGCATACTTGTGTTCCAGGACAATTTTCTCCCATCCTGTCAATGATGCAATCCAGTGAACCCTGGGGGCAGGATCAGCACAACACCTATTGGCTCCTTTAGAGTGGTGCATTGATGGGCATTTCCCTCCAGCTGCCTGACTGGGTCTGAATAGAATAGTAATAGTAATAGAATAGAATGGGACCTTGGAGGTCTTCTAGTCCAGCCCCCTGCTCAAGCAGGAGAACCTATACCATCTCAGACAGGTGATTGTCTAATCTCTTCTCTAAAATCTCCAGTGATGGAGCACCCACGATTTCTGGAGGCAAGCTGTTCCACTGGTTAATTGTCCTCACTGTCAGGAAGTTTCTCCTTAATTCCAGGTTGCTTCTCTCTCTGATCAGTTTCCAACCATTGTTTCTTGTCCTGCCCTCTGGTGCTTTGGAGAATAACATGACCCCCTCTTCTTTGTGGCAGCCCCTCAAATACTGGAATACTGCTATCATGTCTCCCCTATTTCTTCTTCTCTTTAGATTAGCCAAACCCAAGTCCCGCAGCCATATGTTTTAGTCTCCAGGCCTTTAATCATCCTAGTTGCTCTTCTCTGAATTTTTCCCATACTCTCGACATCTTTTTTTGTGATATGGTGACCAAAATTGGCTGTAGTATTCCAGGTGAGGTCTTACTAGGGTTTTATAAAGCGGTACTAATTTACTTCGCGTGATCTTCCAAGACAAGTCTCTTCCCCTTATTTTTCAGGTCTCTGACCAATCCCAGCTTGGAAACCTGGATCTGCCTGACCAGGAAGTAAAAGAACTATCAGCCAAATGATAGTAGGTTCTCTTTGAATGTACCTGTGCATAACAATTCTGCAAATCAAGAATGAGTTTTGATAGACAGTTAACCCAACGTCTATACATCGATCAAAACTTGCCTTCTTTCTGGCCCCATGCCCCATGGTGGATATTTCCCAACTGGCTGGTGATGTCTGGTGGGAGGGAAAGGAAATTTAGCTGGGGGGGGGGGAATCCAATACCTGTCTTTAATATACACTGTGGAAGGATTGGGATCAACAGTTGAGGCAACAAACTTTATGCCAATAATTTTTTTCTGCTGGCTGAAGGATTGATGGGTAGTACTAACTTAGCCAGACAGAAAAGCTCTTAGAAGCAATTGATAGAATAACCTCAGCTATTAGCCCATCAGTGTCTAAGCACTAAGTGTCAGTTTTCGCTGCCCTCTGCTGAAGGACTCTTCTAATGTTTACTAAAATCATCACCTGGTTCATATACAATACAGGTAAAACATGTAATGGCTTGCTTATTGCTTAGAATAACATACCTACCAACTCATTATGGCTTAGTATACAAAGTCATAACCAGTAGCCAGCACAGGTTTGTTAAAAACAGATCATGCCAAACCAATCTTATTTCATTCTTTGATAAAGTGACTAAACTAATAGACCAGCCAAATGCTGTGGACGTAGTATAGTTAGTAAGGCAGTAAGGCATTTGATAAAGTAGACCACAACCTACTCCTTGGTAAGCTAGAAAAAGGTGGAATAGACAACATCACCACCAGATGGATCTGTAGCTGGCTGACAAACCATACTCAACGAGTAGTCCTCAACGGCACTACTTCCACATGGAGAGAAGTAAGCAGTGGGGTACAAGGTTTCATCTTAGGCCCAGTACTCTTCAATATCTTCATCAATGACTTAGATGAGGGAATTGAAGGGGAACTCATCAAATCTGCAGATGACACCAAACTGGCCAATACCCCAGAAGACAAACCCAGGATCCAAAAAGATCTTGACAAACTTGAACAATGGTCCCTATCCAATAAAATGAGTTTCAATGTGGAGAAAAGCAGAGTTTTACATTTAGGCAGGAAAAATCAAAGGTACAAGTATAGATTGGGTGAGACCTGGCTTAAAAACAGTAACTGTGAGAGGGACCTTGGAGTCCTAGTGGACGATCACTTGACTATGAGCTAGCAGTGTGCAGCAGCAACCAAAAAAGCTAATACAATTCTAGGTTGTATAAACAAAGGCATAGAATTCAAGATCACACGAAGTATTAGTACCGCTTTATAAAACCCTAGTAAGAAGAGCAACTAAGAAGAGCAACTAAGATGATCAAAGGTCTGGAGACTAAAACATACGAAGAACGGCTGTGGGACTTGGGTTTGACTAGTCTAAAGAAAAGAAGAAATAGGGGAGAGATGATAGCAGTATTCCAGTATTTGAGGGGCTGCCACAAAGAAGAGGGGGTCACTTTGTTCACCAGAGGGAAGGGTAAGAAACAATGGTTGGAAACTGATCAAAGAGAAAAGCAACCTGGAATTAAGGAGAAACTTCCTGACAGTGAGGACAATCAACCAGTGGAACAGCTTGCCTCCAGAAACTGTGGGCGCTCCATCACTGGAGATTTTAAAGAAGAGATTAGACAATCACCTGTCTGAGATGGTATAGGTTCTCCTGTTTGAGCAGGGGGCTGGACTAGAAGACCTTCAAGGTCCCTTCCAGCTCTATTCTATTCTATTCTATTCTATTCTATTCTATTCTATTCTATTCTATTCTATCCTACTCTACTCTACTCTACTCTATTCCTATATGGTTCATTCTAGTTTTGTATGGTGCCGAGTCCACTGGAGTTGGACTGCCAATACATTTAAATATAAATAAATAAATAATAAATCCAGCAAACCAGTCTAAAACTCCTAGTGTGATTTTAAAAGTATATAGGTTTTGTGAGTGTGAGTATATGTGTGTGCTTGCACCTTTCAGTCAGTGTTGACCTTTGGCATCTGTTTCCTGAAGTTTTCTTGACAAGATTTTTGCAGGTGGTTTGCTCTTGTCTGCTTCCCAAGGCTGAGAGACAGTGACTGGCCCAAGGTCATCCAACTGGCTTTGTGCTGGCAGAACTCAGAGTGACATTTTAGAGATAGATGGCATATAAATTTAATAAATAAATAAACTAGAATTCAAGAATGTCCCAGTTTCTGACACTGTCTGAACGGCTATATCAAACTGCCTTTCAGGCAGGTTTATAGCTCAGAAAATGTTATAAGTTTTTAGAATAACACATTCCTAGTCAGATTTCTGTGCAGTATACAGTTGGGTCATCTAAGGTTTGGTTGTAGTATTTGAGCTACTGTATCTAAGCAACCACTAGACTCAGAATTCTTGCATCTCTTTGCTGCCATCCCATGTTTGCATGGGTTTTTGCAGACCAGTTATAATAAGCCTAACCATTTGGCTGTGTAGTTACTTCACACCTTGTGACCCATTGGCATTATTTGACAGAATTGTCTGTAGATAACTGTGCTCTCGTGCTTGTGATATCAATAAGAATATCTACCCATTTTGTCTGACTTCATTTTCTGATTACATAGTACCTTTTTCCAAGTACTTGGATTTTTCTGATAACTTTTTCCTTTGTATTATGTTCAACATATTTAAACTTTAGCTCCATTATTAGTGCTTTCAGTGTGCATTCTTTTACTTCCATCTAGTATTGAATCATACTTTTTTTTGCCATCCAAGGTATTTTCAGCAAATTTCTCTAGCAGCACAATGTAGAAGTATGCATTTCTCATTGTTCATCCTTTCTGATGTTCTAGCTTTCAGTCATCTATTATAGCTGGGGAAACCATGGCCTTAACAATATGTACTTTTGTTTGGCAGTTTGATGTCTCTGCACTTTCTTTGTCTGCCATAATTTTTCTCCCAAGTAGCAGATGTCAATCTCTTTATTTCATGGCCACAGTTACCATTCCTGAAAAAGTTTGAGCCTAGGAATGTAGATTGGTATTGCCTGATTTGTTTTTAAAATCCTGAACAGCATACTGCTAGTCCTTGACTTACAACAGTTCATTTAATGACTGTTCAGTTACAATGGCACTGAAAAAAAGTGAGTTATGACCTTTTTCACACAACCGTTGCAGCATCCCCATGGTCACGTGATCAAAATGCAGACGCTTGGCAACTGACTCATATTTATGACGGTTGCAGTGTCCCGAGGTCATGCGATCACCTTTTGTGAACTTCTGATCAGCAAAATCAATGGGGAAGCCAGATTCATTTAGCAACCCTATGACTAACAACTGAAATGATTCATTTAACAACCATGGCATAAAAGGTCGTAAAATGGGACAAAATTCACTTAACAAATATCTCACGTAGCAACAGAAATTTGGGGTTCAATTGTGGTCATAAGTTGAGGACCACCTATACTGGCTTTCTTCTTTCATTTTCAGTAACAGATTCCTTAAATCTTCCTTATATTTAACCATTTAAGCGGTATTTTCAGATATCTGAGAATAATGCTTTTCCAAACAATTTAAATTCTCATCTTTAGTTCCTGTAATCCAGCATTTCTCTCAAGGTACATTTTGTGTATAAGTTAAATAAGTAACCTGACCATCTATAATTTTGGTGCGCTCCTTTCCAAACATTGAACCATTTAATTCTTTAATAATCCATTCCAGCTGCTACTTCCTGGCCAACAAATAAGACACGGTACGCCCGTTTTTAAGGCCTATTCACAACTTGTTGAGGTTTACACAGTCAAAGGTTGTAGTATAATCAATACAATGAAAAGTTGATCGTCTTTTTGGAGCTCCGTTGCTTTTTCTATATCCATCAGACACTGCACGATGGTCTCAAGTGCTTCTGCGCCTTTTCTGAATTCCTGCACATCTGGGAGTTCTCATTTCATATACTGAAGTTTGGACTATAAAATGTTAAGCTTTATCTTACACGCTAGCAAGGTATCTGCAACTATTTGATTGGGCATTTTTGATCACTAATCTTTTTTGGTACTGGAATGTAAATTGATCCTTTTCCGTCCCTTGGCCACTGCTGTGTTTGCCACACCTCTTTACAAATCACAAATAGCACTTTAAGAAACTTGCTAAGGTTCTGCTGATATTTCATCAGCTCCTACAGCTTCATTGCTAACAGTATTTTTTAGGGCCTACTGAAATGTCTGGTCCGAGTTCAGTTATCAATGCTTCAAAGATATCCTTAACTTTAAGAATGTTTTTTCCATATATTTGCACCATTTATTTTTTTCTTTCTTTCTCCAGTAGATTATACTCTTCTTTTGTCTTTTATCATCTGGACTTCAGTAATTGTGAATGATTTACTTGACTATATTGCATGCACTAGAAGAGAAAGTTAACTCTGATTTTTGATCTTGGGATTCAGAGACAATAACCAAGAGCAGAAATGCAATTGCTTTATGTAATCCACCTCTCACTCAAACCTTTTCAACCTTCTACCTTATATGAGCACAAAGAAAATGCAGTGCTTAAGCATTCCCATACTCTTACTGATTTTTCGCCTACTGGGAACTGCAGAGGAAGCTAAGAATATAAGAATAATATCTTATATCCTGCTCATATATCCAGAGCAGACTGCAGCTGAACATCAAACAAATCCTTCATCCAGACATACTGATAGATTCAGTCAACTATGCAAAGGCTGGCCTCTCACGTCCACTGGCCTGACTATTCTTTCAAAGGTATACAAGCACCCTTCTTCGACTGATTCTAATCCTTGGGAATGTTGTTTTAGAACAAGAGATTTTTTTGCTCTCATGGCTGTTTCTCTGAATCAGAGGAACTGCTGATTTTGAAAATATTGGAAGGCTGAGGTTAAGATTAGGTTTTCTTATTTTTATCTTCCTTGTGCTACATAATCATGATACAGGAGAGGAGAGGAGGAAGGAGATGGCACAGATAGAGCACTAAGAGAAGAATGTTTTCAGGTTCCTAACAAAGTTTTATCATGATGCCACTAAGTCTCTTGGACATGTGAATTCTTTTTTAAGGGAAGTGGAGGATGACTGTGTGGCCTTGAAAACGGACCCAAATACAATACAGTAAAACTGTTCAAGTTCCTGAAGACATCCTTCCTGGGTTTGAGATGTGCTGAGGACATCATTCCATGATATGGTACAATTGTTTTTCCCCCCCTGCTGTCTGCCCTTTGGATGAGCCTTCCTTAGTCTGGTCCCTCCATAAGTATTGGACTAAAATTGTCATCATCCACAACAGCTGTTGTGGTTGAAGATTATGGGAACTCTAATTTAGCAAACTGCAAAAGCATCAGAGAAGATTGGTTTGGCTGCAATGAAGTCTATCTCAGGGATTCCAGTGTACAACAAGCTAAATCCAAATATCTAGGTGCTGTGGAGACCCACTGTATATGTAATCAGGAGGTTAGTTTACATTTCAGTGAATTGTAGGAACTCATACAATGGGTTAGTTAAATAAATCAGGGATTAGGGCGGGCAAAGCCAACTCCAATGAGCTGGATTGCCTGAAATACTTTTCCTATTTGTTCTATATTTCATTCCTAGTAGGGCAAGAGGGGAACCAGCCAAGATTGTCAGGTCTGAAAGGCTTGGTGTGTGCATGCCTGCGTGGTGTCATTCCCCTTTTCTGCCATGGCATGCTCAGCTGCTGGTTATCGACCTCACTGTGGCAAGTTGGATCTCGTTTATCAAGCCACTGGCGTGAGGGCCCTTTGCCACCAGAGTCAGCCGCCTGCCCTGACACTCTTTAAATTGCTTTCTGCTGAGCCCAATTTAAGCAGCGTGAGGAGACTGCAAAGCAGGCCAGGCTGACAGCTCAGGGACCTGCCTGCACCTTGGGAGCCCTTAATAAAGAGCAGCCTCCCCACGCAGCCGCTGGGCAGAGAGCCAGCCTGCCACTGGCTAGCCTTGAAAATGGGCTGGGAGAGGTGGGGCAGAGAGCACTAATTACCTTAGGCATCCCCAAGGAGGACAGGCTCATTATCACCAATTAAGGCCAAATGCCTTAATTGATACTGCATTACACAGCATAAAGTGATGACGAGGATCTGTGTGTACAGGACAGAACAGCAGTGGCATGAAAAGAAAGAGGAGCAACTCTTCATCATTCCAGTCCTAGACATGTACGTACTCCAGTGCATTTCAGAAATGACTTACACAATTTTATGTATCTGAGCTATATCCCTTTCCTCCACTTCCATAGGTATCAACAATTAAAAGACATCTTTAAAGAGCAAATGCCCCTATTTAAATTGATCCCTGGTAAGTTATCTCAAGTAGATATCAAAACAAACAAAAAAACGGAGCCAGTAAGATTCAAAACAAGCAGGAGAAACATAAAAACCTCCCGAGAGCCTAAAGATTTGGGTGAATAAGATTCATTCTTGCAGAACGCTGGGGCTGAAAAAGGAGAGTCCCCAAAGTCAACACACTTCCTTCATTATATTCAAAAAGGCTTCTGTGAATAGAGCCATGGAAGTCTGAGAAAATCTGGTCGGGGTAAATGTGTATTTGCAAAACACTGGATGTATTTCCTTACACCGGCAATTGTACAGTGGGGGGTAGGGCTTTTTCCTTTGGTCTAGTAAACACTTCCTCATTTATCTGATGGTGTGAACACAAGCATTGCAGCTTACTTAATCATGGTTTAACAAGACCTGGGGCTTAGCAGTAGTGATGAATAAACCAAAATCGCTTTGCAATCCACTCTATTTGGTACAGTAACTAGAAACTCCGCCTAAGATGTTGAGAGAGCCGGATTCCAGGCCCCATTTACAACACAACGACTCTGAGCCAGTCACTCTTTGCTCATCCTATTTCGCAGAGAATAAAATAAATGACTTTCGTCGCGTAGGATGCCGGGCTCAGAGAAGAGGTAAAATCAAAATGTGCATTATGCCAAAGCACCCAATCTTTTGACACCGGGTCGCCTATCTGCATTTGTGCCCGTGAGCCTCCTGGCTGCATCCCAGCGCCTAACTCCGGACGTATCGCTCGCTCCAGCATTCCCGAGACATAGGTCACTACCCGGGTGCTTTTTCCCGCCCTGCGCGCCGGCCCGTTCCCGCCACCGCCGCCGAGGTGAGTCTGTTTCGAAGTGCACCGTTTCACGTGCAATCTTCATATTTCATTCACCCTCCGGGCTTTTGACGATCGCATAAAACTTCGTGGAACAGCAGCCAGTAAACACTTGACAGCGATCCCCTATCCTCCCGCAATACCTGGGGCTCCTCGCAATACCTGGGGGCTGCCACCTCTTCACTCGGCTTCCTAGATCCCCACGAACCCCCTGCCAGCCTTTCCCTCGTTGGCAAATGTATGTGTGTGGGAAGCCTGGAAGAGCGCCTGTCGCCGGGTTGGTGAGGGGGGGGCCCTCTGGGGGCTCAATTTCGTGATGTACGAGCCATCCGCGAAACGTGGTCTCCACCCAGGCGTGACGCTAACAGCTCCTGGCGACGGGCTCTATTATGCTAACAAATCTATTATCCTCTGCGCCGTTCCGTGCCACGCTCCGTAATCCCCAACAATCAAGTCAATTTTTGTTTCAATAAAGCCCTGCCGGGACCGCTCCTTTGCCTTGCTTACATTTTCCGAGGAGACAGATGTTTCCGACCGCCCCGGGGGACGCGTGTTCCCATCCCTTTAACACAAATGGACCTCATTCCCCCCACCCAAACACCTTCCCCAAAATCTGCTGTTGTTTTAATCCGGCGCTTGTACACACACACGCACCGTTTCCTTTCTGGGTTTCTATAGCCGTTCAAGGGCAATTTTCATCCAATTTAGGCCTCGGCGTGGAAGCGCTTGTTTGATTGCAAGCACGCCCTGGATTAAACGGCGAGCAGACCCAGCCGCCTGAAGCCCATCTGTATTCATTTGCACAATTCGCTTTCCAAACCCACTCCAGCTGCCTCTGACATGCCAATTTGTCTCCTGGTCCCGTCACAACAGAATAATTGAGAGGAAAGAAGCACAGTTTAGCCCTCGCAATTGGAAAGTTCCGCCACTTCGCTTTCCCGCCCAACCTGCTGGGGAAAATGGAGTCGCCAAACTCGGGAGGCCCGCTCCAGAGGGCGCCTGCTTGCAGCAAAGCATTTTCGGGACCGGCCAAGATTAGGCGGTGAAGATCTTTCACCTTTCCTTAACGTCTGTGTCCGCCTTAGAGTCAGTATTAACTAGTCCCTGCAGTTTTCTTGGTGAGGTATTTCAAAATTAGTTTGCCCTTGCCTCTTTTTCTGGGGCTGAGAGAAAGTGACTGGCCCAAGGTCATCCAGCTTGCTTTAAAAGTTCGACCTCCTAGTTTCTAGCCTGGAGCTTTTAACCGCTACCCCAAACTTCTCTCTTTCCTAATTAAGAGACAGGCCTGAAATACAATGGGTCTATGACAACTCGCCACTGTCAACTTGCCATGGCCAACTCGCCACAGGACAAGATTACACTAATATTGAAGAAATAGTGAAATAGAATCATTAAAGAAAAGATGCCAAAGGAGGGGCAAAATGAAATGAGAATGAGAAAAATTAAAATATTTTTTAAATTATTTTAAATAATTAAATTGAATTGTTGAATTGTCTCTCAGCGAGTTGGCTGTGGTGAGTTGGCTGTGGCGAGTTGTCCCATTCCAAAATACAATTCCCAGCACCCGTTTCCATTGGCCATTCTAGGTAGGATTGCTGGAAAATGTAGTTTTCGGCTCTCTCAGGCAGACCCAGATGCTTCCCATCCTTTTAAGTTGAGGGAGCAGGTGAGTGCAGCCAAGCAAACATTTAAAAACTGGAGAAATGCTCAATTGCTAAGGATTGAATGCCCTCAGAGGGAATATTTATGTATCGGAGAGATGGGGAAGGAGTGGGAATGTATTATGGCTTACACCCAATTTTACTAGTGAACCTCCTCCCCTTCCTCCCTAATCTTCAGGACTGTTCTAAAATTATTTATGCAGATTAATATATTTATATATATATATAAATACATACCACATTAAAATGTTAAAAAGATGGAGCTCTTGCCAGGAAACAGGAAAGGAGGGGGAGCTTGAGAGCTGAGCTGTACATGGATGCACACAAGCAGTCAAATACTGTATATTATTATTTCTGCCTTCTTCACCTTAAAACACGGCCATTTTTATCCTTCTAATCCGCTGGTCTTTATTTAGTTTAATATTTTATTACACATCTATCCCTTTCTACTTCCAGGAGCTCAAGGCAGTTTCTATGGTGATTTCTCTGATCCACAGAACAGCCTTGTGAGGTAGCTTGAATTGTCAGTGAATGATCGTCTTGAAACACCCTGCGAGTTTTATGGCTGAGAATGGACTTAACTTTGACCTATCTAAGTGGACATTATGTGAATATCATTTGTAAAGCATAGCTAGCTCAGCTTTAAGATGCATTTGTTGGCTATGTTGGGGTACTCTTTTCCAGCTATATTGGGGCACACATCCTACATCAAGGAACTATTTTCTTCTGGGGTTATCAGCAGCAACCCAGAAAACAGCAAGAAATAATAAGCAAAAAAGGTATACTGTGAGAAAAAGAGAAGGAGGTAAACCTAAAACTAGCTTGCACCAACAATATTCACTTGCAGTATACTCTTACTTTGCAAGCCATCCTATATCCGAGTAGACCACATATTGCTTGTTGTTCTTTGAACTTTTCACCTCTCTCTTTGAGGATCTCAACACCAGCTAGCCACTACTTTTGCAGTCTTCCCATTCCATTTCCTTTCTTTGTTTTGCAGTTTGATTCTCATTTATTCTCTCTGAATGATTAAGCCACCTCAATGTACTGATCACTCACATCCACAATAAATTTCTTGTTTTCCAGACTTCCTAAATGCACCATTCTCCCTCCATTGAACCTACCTTTATGCTTCTCCTGACATACCCAAATCTCACTTTCATATAACAAAATGAAACCATTCAGCTAATGGTTCATTTCTTTCAACAAATATTCAGGTCTTGCAACTGACCACATACTCCTATTATATTCCTACCAATATTTGCACTTCATAAAATGTTTCCATTTCCTTAACATTCAAAAATTCATATACTTGTTTTTTTTTCTATAACTTGAATCATTCACTTCGCTTTCAATTATCAAGCATAATTAACACGGCACCTTATGTTTCTTGATGCATCATACAATTTAGCTAATATTCACTGCAAATCATTCTGGTTCTCAACTAATAACAGAGCATATTTGCATGCAACTAACACATTTCAAATGTAACCCAAGAATTTCTTACAGATTTATCCATAAGTGCTTTGAACAACCAAGGGGCCATCTTTGTCTTGCTCTCTGCTCAATGGTGACCTATTAGCTAAGCGTTCCATTTATTCTGACACATGCTTCCTTTCCATTACTCACTGCCCTTACTTCATTCAGCAACCAACCTACAACTCCATTTTTAATGCAAAAGAGTCCATAATTCACGTCTAATCATTTTATCATATGCTTTCTCTTAAATCAGTGGATGTCCAACACACTTTCTTTCTCATCTACATACAGTTCTGTTGCTGAAGAGCAAAAATCTTTCTGCATATGCTGCTTCATTTAAGGTCACATGGCACTTTCCACACTTTGTTCATTGTCATTCCTTGTACATTTCGGTCAGAATTATGCCAAATTCTTTCTAAAATACATTTGTTGGCCTACTTTCTATGTAGCTTTTAAATTCACTTTTGCCATATTTTCCTTGATATAAGAATACAATGTCAGGCACAGATAAATACAGTCTTTACAGCTCTCAGACAAGTTGCTCAGACACTGCATAAGGAAATCACATCCACATCTGAATATTTTGCAAATGAAAAGACTTAAACTTGAAGCCTTATTTTGCAACATTCTCACATTGTCTTTTTTTTCATAAGTTTTTTTTTCTTGGATACTTACAGCATATGTTGCAATTCTGTATTGAAATGAATTGAATACTTTATTTGGCCAAGTGTGATTAAACACACAAGGAATTTGTCTCCAGTGCAGAAGCTCTCAGTGTACATGGCAAGCAACAGAATAATGATAATCATAATAATAATACCAATAAGGTGAGTAAAGATGATAAAGATAAACAATAATATCACAGCCATACTACATGGGTAAATACACATAAACCTTAGACAGCACTGTGAGAATTAGGTGTTCAGCAGAGTGATGGTACCAGAGAAAAAGCTGTCCCTGTGTCTAGTTGTTTTGGCCTGCAATGCCCTATAGCAGTGGTGGCGAACCTATAGCACGGGTGCCAGAGGCGTCACTCAGAGCCCTCTCTGTGGGCACGCGTGCCGTCGCCCCAGTCCTAGGCCTTCAGCTGGGTTTTATAAAACCTTTTCGCTTTAGGCCTCCGCCGCCGTGTGCAAAAAAAAAAAGGTTCAATCAGTCAATTTCAACTTCTTGCGGGGGAAAAAAAGATCTTGCAAAGTTGGAATTGATTGATTGAACTTTTTAGTCCCACCCAGTCTGCCGTTACCACCGCAGCCACGTCCACCCAATGGGCCACGCCCACCCAGTACTCAACGATGCATAAGTGGGTTTTGGGTTGCAGTTTAGGCACTCAGTCTCTAAAAGGTTCGCCATCACTGCCCTATAGCACCATCCTGAGGGGAGGAGTTGAAACAGTTTATGTCCAGGATGTGAGGGTCTACAGATGTCTTCTCAGCCCTCCTGATCCACACAATATACGGATATTCTATGGAAGGCAATTGTTCTTTCTGCAGTCTTAACTGTCCATTGGAGTCTGTACCTATCCTGTTTGGTTGCTGCACCAAACCAGATAATTATAGAAGTACAAATGACAGACCCAATACGCTCTATAGAGAATAATTCTAACTCAATAATCCCTCTGTAAAAGTGTATCAACAATTCCTGGGGCAGTCTCAATTTCTTGAGTTGAAGCAGGAAGAACATTCTCTATAGAATGTTCTATAGAATGTTCTTCCTGCTTCAACTCAGGAAGTTCAGACTGCCCCAAGAGCTGTTGATAACAGTTTTACAGAGGGATTATTGAGTTAGAATTATTCTCTATAGAATATTCTTCCTGTTCTTTTTAGATTGAAATTACTATGGTTTCTATATAAATCTTTAAAACATTCCTTCCAGAATTCCCTCACTTCAGTTTCATGCCAAATCATCTTATCATGTTCATTTTTTATTCCAATTATTTTACTGCTAATCCTTGTTTAGTCTGCTTCACTTCCAAAACACTTAATTTCTATTAACATTGCCATGCATTTTCTCTTCCTCTTTTAATCTCAATCATTCCTTTTTCTTTGACAGTATTCTATGCAATTATCTTTCTCATCACACATATATTATACCTTATTTTGCAGCTATTATTTTCTTCTGTGTGTTTTTTTTCAGCTACAGTAGGAAACAGACATTTTTGTTCATACTTACTACTAATTTAACTCCACCAACTTTTCTGGCACTCTGTAACATCATTCTTTTCATTCTGTTCCAAACAGCTTCCATATCCTCTTTCCTTGCATTCACTTTTATTCTATTGTGATTAATCTATATTCTAATACTTTTTCATAAATACTTCATACATTCTATTAGTTTTTCCCTCTATATTTCTTTTGTTTTCAGACATGTCCATTTTTCTACAAGATCCATAACCAGAAAAATGATTTGACACATATTCAGAACCTCTCAACACCCTTTTATCCCTCATTAATTCTCTCGTCTTTCATCATGAACAATTAAATCAATCATGCTTTTAGACTTACATTAATTCCTTTGTCATATGTACTTAAATAGACATGTTTAAACAAGATATCTGAAAGAAACCAACCTGTTTCTAAATGGATGCTTACTAAATCAGCCACTGTTCTCATTCATTCTTGGGTCTCTAATTGACCCAATCAGGTTTGCTATACTCTCTGGACTTGTTGCAATCATCCATTCACGTCAGCTAACCAAATTCTTTTTTCTTTTGCATTGCATTCATTCAAAATATTGTGCATTTCCCCCCCAAGTTTCATCTCTGATTCCTCCATCATCACCATTCACTGAAGGGTAACATGCAATTATCACCGGTGTACAGATTCTTAGTTTTATATACACTCCAGCAACATAAATAACATATATTCATACCTTCTAACATACATATTATCTCAATTCATAATTTATAATTTAAACCTAGACCATTTCCCTGTTGTCCCCAGTTCGGATCTGAGCCTGGTGCCAAAGCCGATGAAGGACACCAGACACAAGGTGCAGATTTTGTTTCCTTTTATTGAAGTGCTCCAAGAAAAGGGGTCCTGGCTAGAAAATGCCAAGAAACCCTGAACCATAGAATTAACAAAGGTTTATACATTTTCACTAAAGCAGAAGGATGGGATATATAAGAAATATCATCTAATAAACATCTTCGTAATGATCTAATAATTACTCTATTGGTCTCTAGCCGTCCTAAACCTTAGCTAATGAATGTTCCAGGAGTTATCCAGTACACATTCTATTTGCTCCAGGCCATCCCTATTCCTAATTTCTAGCTGAGGTATGCAGGATGTCTAACTCTTTGTTACTTTTATCAGCTTTCTAACCACCCAGAATTATTACAAGCTTTACACCTGCATATTCCCTGTGAATAAGCATTTTTTGTTCTTGCCAGACAGACTCCACAATTACAGGCTTCCCAGTCTCCTTTCAAGTGTATGCCAAAACCTTTCTTTGTTTTAGCAGCCAGCCCATCATCCTTGTCTGTATTCAACCCCTCAACCCTACAAGATTGACCTCTTTCATTCAGATCTCTTACATCTTTCCATTTTTCTCTTACAGACACATAGCATGCCTATTTGTCTCTCTTTTAATTTCATTCATTAATTCATGCTCTTTATTAATAACTCCTCTTACACTTCATACCACATCCATGGCCCCATTGATATTGACCCTGTTTGCTCAATATGGCTTTAGTCAACTGAAACAGTCACGCGATGCTTTTAGTAAGACAGAGGAAGTACAGACTAGTTGTGAGCTGTACTTTAAGTGTGCATTGTCTACCAATGTGAGGCAATAGTCAGCAATAGTGCACATTTTTGGCATTTCAGGAGTGATACACCACAAGCATAACTAAAGGCCCATTTTACGCCAAGTGTGCTCACTCTGTGCTATGCAGGCTAGGATTTCTAATCTGGAAACTACCTTGCAGACCAGCATACTGTTGCTCACATCTCCAACAGGAAACAGAGCAAAGCTTAAATTGCATTGCCAAGCTTGACAAAAACATAGCTCATACCTCTTTCTTGATTCCTTGCCTTCTGCCTCTTAATAATCTACATTATATTTACAATCGGCACATAGAGCTGCATTTATGTAATATATTCTTCATGGTAGCTTGAAAGCTGGGTGCCTTTGGGATAGAGACACCCCAGCATACATTTATCTCCTTGGAACCTTCAACCACAAAAAAAACCAAAAAACCAGCATAATTAGCATGTTCATTATTGGTACATATTTATTCTCAAAGAATTCCCCATGGCAACATCTCTTCATTTTACGTTCCCATCATCCTACCTGTGCAGGGGTGTCAAACTGCTGGCCGGTGGGCCGGTTGAATCATGCACAGGCTGCGCCCACCCCAGCTCTAGAAATGCAAATAAAGTTGCGATACATGAGTTTGACAGCTGTAAGGGGACTGAAAGAGAGAAATCTGAAGTTAGAATAGAACAGAGCTGGAAGGGACCTTGGAGGTCTTCTAGTCCAGCCCCCTGCTCAAGCAGGAGAACCTATACCATCTCAGACAAGTGACTGTCTAGCCTCTTTTTAAAAATCTCCAGTGATGGAGTGCCCACGATTTCTGGGGGCAAGCTATTCCACTGGTTAATTGTCCTCACTGTCAGGAAGTTCCTCCTTAATTCCAGGTTGCTTCTCTCTTTGATCAGTTTCCAACCATTGTTTCTTGTCCTGCCCTCTGGTGCTTTGGTGAATACTGGAATACTGTTATCATGTCTCCCCTATTTCTTCTTCTCTTTAGACTAGCCAAACCCAGGTCCTGCAGCTGTTCTTCATATGTTTTAGTCTCCAGGCCTTTGATCATCTTAGTTGCTCTTCTCTGAATTTTTTCCAAACTCTCAACATCTTTTTTGTGATATAGTGACCAAAATTGGCTGCAGTATTCCAGGTGCGGTCTTATTAGGGTTTTATAAAGCGGTACTAATACTTCGCGTGGTCTTGATTCTATGCCTCTATTTATACAACCCAGGATTGTATTAGCTTTTTTGGCTGCTGCTGCACACTGCTGGTTCATGGTTAAGTGATCGTCCACTAGGACTCCAAGGTCCCTCTCACAGTTACTGTTTTTAAGCCAGGTCTTGCCCAATCTGTACTTGTACCTTTGATTTTTCCTGCCCAAATGTAAAACTGCTTTTCTCCACATTGAAACTCATTTTATTGGATAGGGCCCATTGTTCAAGTTTGTCAAGATCTTTTTGGATCCTGGGTTTGTCTTCTGGAGTGTTGGCTACTCCTGCCAGTTTGGTGTCATCTGCAAATTTGATGAGTTTCCCTTCAATTCCCTCATTTAAGTCATTGATGAAGATATTGAAGAGTACTGGGCCTAAGATAAAACCTTGTGGTACCCCACTGCTTACTTCTCTCCATATGGAAGTAGTGCTGTTGAGAACTACTCGTTGAGTACGGTTTGTCAGCCAACTACAGATCCATCTGGTGGTGATGTTGTCTATTCCACCTTTTTCTAGCTTACCAAGGAATAGGTTGTGGTCTACTTTATCAAATGCCTTACTGAAGTCTAAGTATACTATGTCCACAGTATTTCGCTGGTCTATTAGTTTAGTCACTTTTGTCGAAGAATGAAATAAGATTGGTTTGGCATGATCTGTTTTTAACAAACCTGTGCTGGCTACTGGTTATAACTTTGTTTGCTTCTAGTTGTTCGCAGATCTGTTTTTTGATTATCTTTTCTAGGATCTTCCCAGGTATTGATGTTAAACTGATTGGTCTGTAGTTTCCTGGGTCCGTTTTTTTTTCCTTTCTTGAAGATGGGAACCACATCAGCCCTTTTCCAATCCTCAGGTACTTCCCCGGTGCTCCAGGATTTTTGAAAGATGTGGTGCAGTGGTTCTGAGAGAACATCTGCCAGCTCCTTCAGAACTCTTGTGATTAAGAACAGACTTACATCTGGATTTCTTAGGTCCCAATTCAATCCCTTAATTACTCCACTGCCCAGGTTTAAATGTTGCAAATGCTGTAAGAAATGTTATGGCAGAATAGGGAGACCTTGTAGTGGAATGGCTTAATTAACATGCAATCCTCTGCACCTTTTGTTTTTGTTCCTTTTCCTAAACATTTAACCCTCAGAGAGTACCATTTTCCCTCTCCCGAAGAAAATGCATTTTCCCAGATACCTTTTCTATAGGCACAAAAAAAAGGTTAAAAACAATATGGCAACGGCACCACTACCACCCAGTAATGTTATCCCTATGTTTTATAAAATATAGATGGAATATCCCTTGATTGTTAGGATTTGTAGATTAATTCCAGGAACTGGCATCAACCTTCAAAAGCCCAGATGCCGTAGAAGTAGATCTTGGATGACTGGCCTTCACCAAACTGCTTTCTATTACTGGGGCAAGCAAAATTCCAGGGTTGTCCCTTTCCAGGAAAACAACAAGAAAAAGCAGAGGAAGCAGGATGGGGCCTACAGCGGCAACGGTCCCCTTATTGCCTTGAGGCTTTTAAAGTCAGGCAGAAATGTCAGCAGTAGACTGGATTAGCAGGACAGAGGGGTCTCCTGTGGCTGCCCTCAGGTCAAGTGACTCAGACAGAGAAAAAACGGGACCTTTCGAGAAAGCTGGCAGTGCCTTGATGCTTGCTCACAGGTATCATTTCATTTCTGGAAAGAAAGGGATCTCAGATTATAATCATATAGTCAGCAAACGTGTACTATATCCCCATACCTTTTATGAGAAAAAAAACCCTCCTGTCTAGTTCAGAAGAAGTATAGGAAATAATAAATTAAGGCACAAGATAGGAAAAGAAAAAAAATATCTTAAACTAGTTTACACTAGTTATGATAGCTCTCCCTATCTTTCTAGCCTTGGAAATCATCTTTACTTCCACAATGTCCATATCCTACTTTCTGCATTGTGTTTTATCCTTTAACTAGCATTCAAATTGGACCTCATTCCAGTTCCCCATTACAAAGAGCCATCCTGGTGAATGAGAAAGTTGCACTTGAGCTGCTGAGTTCTTAATTTAAAACCCCATGGGGCTTTGTCCTATATACTCTATGACCCAGCAATCTATAATCCCCAATTCCTAAAAGCAGCACTTGCATGAAGAACAAGATGCAGTTGGTCTGTCTTCTTCAACACTTTGAACTTTTATCTAGCTGGTTACAGCTTCTTCACAATCTTCCTGAATTGTTTCAAGCATTGGACTTTCCTCAGCAAGCGATGGATCTAGGATTAGAATCCTGTCAGGTTCAAGAAAGAAAGAGAGAGAGAGAGAGAGAGAGAGAGAGAGAGAGAGAGAGAGAGAGAGAGAGAGAGAGAAGAGAAGAAAGAAAGAAAGAAAGAAAGAAAGAAAGAAAGAAAGAAAGAAAGAAAGAAAGAAAGAAAGAAAGAAAGAAAGAAAGAAAGAAAGAAAGAAAGAAATTCTCCAAGCAGGTCCTGATTCAGATCTTTATTGTTCCTCACCTATAGGCAGAATCTTGCCAAACTAAAGCATGCTACCACCACGTAAAGCATATACTCTGAAAACGATTAGGCAACCCTGTTTCTCTCACACAGGTTATCTGAACTGAGTAGTCTCTTGTTCCTCTGGAATGTACCTCTCTCTCCTGGGAATCCAGACTACATTCCATCACAAATCCACTACAGGAAGTCCTCAACTTACAAGAGTTTGCTTAGTGACCATTCAAAGTTACAATGACACTAAAAAAAGTGACTTATGATTGTTTTTCGCATTTACGACCATTGTATCATCCCCATGGTCACATGATCAAAATTCAGACATTTGACAACGGACTCATATTTATGAGTGTTGCAGTGTCCTGAAGTCAAGTGTCTCACTTAGCAACAGAAATTTTGGGCTCTGGTTGTAAGTTGAGGACTACCTGTACTTCAGTGTTTCAGGAGAGACTTTTAGAGAAGGCTGGCTCTAATTACTTCTCTTGCTGTACAGATTTGAAATTGTGGCCACTGAAACTAAACAGTAAATAAACATACAAGGTCATCGCTGTATATACAACACATACAAGATAAAGGCTGGAAGACTGGACATTTCCATTTTTTCCCAGCTTGACTTATGTCTCCATAACGGTTCCACGCCAAGAGTTAAAGACGCTTTTTCCCTTTCTTTGCTTGAAAGCTCTTCTGACCTGTCCGCTTTTCTATGTTCTACAGCAAGGGGAGTAAGTATTTTGTTTCAGCCAAGGACAGTGGGCACCCATTGCTCTAGATATAATTCCTAAGCAACTAGAAGGATCCTCTCAAACCTTTGTTTGATCTCCTGCTGGCTTTTCTGCTAAAGAGTGGGGTGAAGTGTCAACCCAGCCCCAACTCCCAATCTCCCCTTAGTCTATTCCATTAGCTGCAAAGGGCAAAGCTATAAACAGCCTAGCCACAAGACAGATATGTTGAAAATATTTGTTCTGACAACTAGGAAGGTGTGAGAAATCCAGTCCCTCTTAAGAGTTTCAAAAACATTCGTACGAACTGGGCACTCTTGCACCGTTATGCTTTCCTTGCATATAGAAATGAAGCATCAAAAATACACGCTGCAAACTGTATACAGAAATAAAACAGAAACATACAGGTCAGATTTAAAATTAACTCTGTGAACGCCGATCTCGTTGAAGAAAAGGAATATAATGCTCATCCAGTATGCAGCAAACGTGAATACACAAAATGTTAGTAAATTCCATGCACGCCTGGATAATAAATTCAAATTCTATGCAATGTGTCTTTAGCCTAAGTAACCAGCAAATACATTTATCACAACTAAGAAAGTATATATTCTGTTTGTATCGTACAGTAGTCTCAAATCCAATATTCAGAAAGCTCATTTTACAACATCAAATGCCAAAAGTCTCCTCAACATAAGAAAATAGAAAGCGTTCTCCTAGAGAGCTGTATGTATTGCCCCAAAGCAATGCCAACAAGTCACTCTTTCTCTGAGGCTTGACGATTAGCATCTTTTGGTTGCCTTAAGGCACTGGGAGAAGCACAAACCAATAGCATCAACTTGTAACAGCTTACATTTCAATTACCCCATGTTCACTTTACCTATAGCACTGAAATATTTTTACAAAATTAAAATTTATATAGTGTTGCATGATATAATTGGAGATGTTTCTCAGAGAGACTGGTATTGATTCACCCATGGATTATTTATTCCAAATATTACCCATTAATAAGCCAGACTCACAGCATTTCCTGATGACTACCACTACTGTTAAATAGCCCCGCAAAGCTATTTAAAGATGATCTTCCAGCCTTCCAACCCTAAACACCAAGAATTAGGAACACTGCTCTGTTCCAAGTTTCTGCAGCTTTTATAGTAACAAATGTCCCCTTTCCTCACCCCCATTGCCCATAAAAAAAATTGCTTGTATACATACTTAACCATCCATACCATTTTCTGTCCATCTATACCAGGGGTAGACAACCTTGGCTCTTTTATGACTCGTGGACTTCAACTCCCAGAATTCCTGAGCCAGCCAAGTCATATTAAAACTGCAAATTGTTCCTGAGTTTCTGCACATGGGAAAGGTACTCCCTACTAACCCCAAAGACTAGCTTTAGGATAACTCAGCAAAATAAATCAGATAAGTTTTCAACCCACAGCTGATGCTATGGGAATCCACAGATGTGGGAGTGTCCACAGATGTATCTGGATAGTGTCCTTTAAAGACCATTGCTTTGAGTGACCTGCTATAGCAGGATACTGGGCTCGCTTATGACACGGAGACTACCAAAAATCTTTGGGCAATATACAAATAAATGAAAATCATTAAAAAAAAAACCAAAATAATAAAAGAACGATATAAAAAATATAAAAACACTGAAGATTGAAAAGCATAAAAATTCAGTTTCCTCATAGGCTATAGAAAATAGAAAGGTCGGCTTCCGGTTCCGGATCGCGGCGCTAGCGGACGTGCGGAGAGATCGTTCTCCCCGCCATCCGGTTTTCCTTCTTCCTTTTCCTGGAAAGGGTCGAAAGTCGCCCTGGAGGGGCGACCACCGTTGGGGAGGACCCTCGCTAGATCGCGGAGGGGCGGCAGCCTCTCCATTTGATCCGAGGCAGCTCCTCAGGACCGAAGAAGAAAAGAGCGGCCATTAACATGGCCGCTCATTAAGTCGCACCAGCCAAAAGCCCGATGAAGCAACTGGAGGAGTTGGGTGAGACTTTATTTTACCTTTTCTCTTTCCCAACTATTTTCCTGCAAAAACCCTTGGAAATACCCTCTTCCCCCAGCTTAATTCTGCGGCTTTTGCCTACTCCGGGAATACAAAGCTAAGAAACAAAAAAAAAAAGGACAACAAGACTAAATGACCACATACCTGGATTTGTAATCTCTGGATATCTGGGCTCCCTAAAAGTTCTGCATTTCTACAAAAACCTATTGTTTTATTTCTTTGCTAAGCTGGAAAAAAAGGGAATATTTCTTTTTTCCTTCTCTGAACTGGATAAAAGCTCCACTCTGTATGTTACTGGGGACATCTTGTGGCGAGTTTGGTACAGCAAGTGAAAAAAAATTTTTTTCTGACTGGGAGACTTCTGAGACTAAAACTTGTCCTTGACATTAACAAAAAGATAAGAACTTGAAACAGCTGGGTGGTGAAAATAACTTTTTATAGTGCAGGTGGACAGTTATTGACTTTTATTAAAAATAGCCCCCACTAAAGGACTATTCATAAACATTACAGAAATGGAGGAACACCACCCACAGCTTAATTTCAAACTTATACTTGAAAAAATCTTAGAGGCTACTGAGCTAATGAATTCTAGAATGAAAGATATACGTGCCACCTTAAAGCTACAAAACGCAGCTTTAACTTCAATAGAAGAATCTACAACACAAAAAGCAACAGAAGAAGAAGGAATTAACAACAAAGTGGATTTTAAAGAACGTCAGCTACAATTTACTCAGAACTCCGACACCCAAACTTTGACTTCATTTAAAGACTCTACAACTACAACAGCAACAGAAACTGAAGAAAGCAATACTAAGACGGAACTTGCGGAGGACTTACATACACAATATACTGAGAATCTAGACAATCCAGATGACCCAAAAACAACTACAACACTGAACATGACTTTTCATCTAAACCAGCTGAAACCAGAAGAAGAAGACCAGCCTGAACGCATGACAAATATATTAAGTCAAATATGGAGATTTAAACCATTTGGCCAACAATTTAACGATTGTGAAGGGACTAGCTTCCTTGATAGG
Source organism: Azemiops feae (assembly GCA_023970755.1). Lineage (NCBI taxonomy): Eukaryota > Metazoa > Chordata > Lepidosauria > Squamata > Viperidae > Azemiops > Azemiops feae. Next base: position 766,842 of record JALGBA010003859.1, on the reverse strand, counting down.
CTGATGATTGGATGGTCTCCCTTGATTCAAATGAGATATGCAGGAATGAAGGGAGATCCACCCGAGGATCTAAAAGCTCTTTTATGGAAGCCGATTTGGCACAAAAGGAAGGCCAGAGTTAGACTTAAAAAAATGGTTTTCTTTATGTGACATTTAATGGAAGAGCTTTAAATTTCACATAATGAGATAAGGAGATTTTAAAGACATTATTTGATTTAATATTCAGGATTTATATCTATAAGGGAAACAAATTAGTTACTAAAATAATAGTTTTGAATTATAAAATAGAAGATGGATTTAGAGGATAAAGGTTATTTTATGAGTAAGCGATGATATTAGAATGAGAAATAGAATATGATTGTGAAATAAACTAAGAATCTATTTGTATAAATAATAAGTGTATTTTAGATATGATAATTATTTTGTAATGAACTAAGGGAACCGTGGGTTATCCGAAACTTAAATACTATGGACTTTAAGCCAACTGGAATATTAAAATCAGATAAAAGTTAAAAACAGGATCTGGAGACATATAAGTTAAAAGTTGTTGATAAATGTTTTAAATGATTGAGTTATAACTAGCAATCTATTAATTTGAATTTGGTATAATAACTAAGGGAAACAGAGGAAATTTTTGATGATGTAAACTGATATATATATGGATAAGCGTGTTATTGGACTATGTATTACCCAACCACCATGTTGCTTCCTTAGTACCTGAAGCTCTGTAAAAATGGAAAATTAATAAAACTTGTTTAAAAAAAGAAAAGAAAAGAAAATAGAAAGGTCGTTCTCTGAAGCTGAAAAGCGCAGAGGCACCTCTTTTACGAGGACGTTCCAGAAACAGGGCATTGCCACTAAAAAGGCCCTTCTCCCTGTATCACCCACCTTCCTCATTTCGTGCGACATCTGATGGAGGATTTTAGATAATAATGTTAGAATTCAACAAAACGAATACAAAGGGAAACCCTTTTTCAAGTCCAGGTAGTCCTTGACTTATAACCATTTGATTAATGACCGCTAGAACTGAAAAAAGTGACTTATAACTGGACCGTTGCAGTGTCCCCTAGTCATGTGATCCAAATTTGGACCTTTGGCAACTGGTATGTATTTACGACAGTTGCTCTGTCCGAGGATCACACGATCACCATTTTATGATCTTCTCGGAGGACTTCAAACAAGCAAAGTAAATGGAGGGAAGACAGATTCACTTAATGACCACATGATTTGCTTAACAACTGCAGTAAAAAAGGTCATAAAATTGGGTGTGATGAAGGGCAAGAATAGATTGATGGGATTAAGCATCAGTATCTTGACACGTGTCTTTCAAATAGCTTAGACTTAATATCTGTGAGAATCCATGGTAGATATATTGTATAAATAAATAAATAAACAAGTATTGAAAAACATGAAAGTCAATATCTGTTGTCTCTATTAAGAGGTGGGAAGGGAAGGGAAAGGAAAGGAAAGGAAAGGGAAATTCTAAATAAAAGTTCTACTTTTGACATAGCTCCTTTCAGTCTTTTTTTAACTTATCCAACTTTGATTACTGTGGAATGGGTATAAGAGGAGGGGCCCAAGAAGAATCCTAGAAATAGGGGGGGGGGGTATCCTGCAGCCAGACTCAGCACTTTCTTACTGCAGTGCCACTATTGACTGAGGGCAAGTGAAGTGCTGCAGAGCTAGAGAAATAAAGTAATCACTTTTGTTATGATGTGCTGCACATGCATAATTAGGACAGCATAATTCAGCAATGACTCAGAACAGACAATAGAAGTAGAATAGAGCTCAGCAGTACAGGGATAGCACACCTCATGCTGGCCCATTTTTCAAGGATCCTTCTGTAATTCTTCAACTCAGCAACGAGTAAATGACACTAAAGTTTTAAAAGTTAAATACAGCACTTTGAATGGAATCTTGCCCCCAAGCCTAGGGGCAACAGGTTACTGTGAAATATGCAAGAAGGACTTACTATAGTTGGGGAAGAAGGGAGGGGAGAGATTGGATATGCAATCATAGTCCAAAATGCTCCTGTGATTTAAGATACGACAGGGCAAGTGCTTCTAAAGGTCTACTTATTCCATGGATTGCAAAGAATTTGGGAGCTGTAGTTCCAATCTATCCTTAGAAGATCCACATGAAAAAAGCTGACACTCCATTCTTTCTTTTCCCTCTGGGTCAGGGATGGGAAACTGTGACCCCTTTACGACCTGTGGACTTCAACTCCCAGAATTCCTGAATCAGCCATGCTGGCTCAGGAATTCTGGGAGTTGAAGTCCATAGGTCCTAAAGGGGTCATAGTTGCCCATCCTTGCTCAGGATAGTCCTTTCTGATGAATGCTAAAGTGAGGGTCCCCCTCTCCCCCTTACTTTTAATTCCTTCTGAAAAACTCATTATTTTCTAAGTTCATCTTTTCTAGTTTTAGATTCACACATACATTTCCCCCATTTCTCATGTTCATTCTGTGCCCCCCTTCCAGCTTTTGTGGTTTTTCCAATCATTAAATTTCAATAGCGTCTACTTTGGAAGTCAAGGACCTGTTTTTTTGCTTATATAAACTTTGTAAAGGTTTGTGCACATTAATACTGCCGCATGAAACATTTATTTATTTTCTCATTAATAATTAACATGTGTAAAATGTGTACTTTTTTATAATAGGAGTTCCTCCCACTATCCCTGTTAGAGGACTTCAGTGTAACTGTCATCAACAATCCGTTTGCAATTCTTGATCCAAGCCATGATGTCTAAGACAATATCACTTCACCAAGCATGATTTGTCTGCAAAAGACACTGTGCCTTTATTATAGCTGCTAAAGGTCAAAATGTCTAAAGTAATCTTTCATTTCATACAGAATTCTTCATCTGCAGGAGTTAAAAAAAAGAAAATAAACAATAGCTCCCAAGATAGTATATTTATATTTCATAACTGAAAAACATTCCTATTATCTTACTGATTGTTTTAGTTCTCTGTTCTGTGGGTATATAGTATGTGAGAGGCATCATAAATTAAATAGGTTAATCCATAAGCTTGGCAATAAGAAGCAGGGAACTTTAGTTAGTTTTCATTTTCAAATAATCAATTTTATTGATAGATACAGCAATATGTAATATAGTTTGCTGGTTAATGAGAGACAAATAAGACACCCACCCGTTAGTAAACATCCCCCCCCCCAACAACAGGAGTTACAAGCTCTAAATTCCACATTAATCACTAGATCCCATCAGATAAGCATGACTGACATTATGCAAACTTCAAGGCAGAACTGAAATATTTTGACAAAAGGCAAGCGGTAGTTTTCCTACATTCTGATAGATGAGATTCCTGGCCTCATTTTTTTAAAAAAAACCATCGATCTCTTGAGGGGTGAGGATGCAATCAGAAATCAGAATCTAGCAATTGCAAAGCAGGCTGGAGGTTCCTTAGCCGATCTGTATTCTCACTCTCTTCTCCTAGCACAGGGGAGAGAGATGCAAAGCAAGGACTTGATCTCTCATCCCTGACTGGCTTGCAGCAACAAAGAAGACAGGAGAAGGGAAAATTAACTAGCCTTTCCACACTCGGGGAGCTGGAAGAATTCTGCATTTCTCTTTATTTCTACAAGAGGCTGGGCTCTGAGTGAAAGTGAAAAGAAAAAACAAGAGAGAAAATTCCATCAGTTCTCAGCTTAAGGGAGGGGAATAGAATCCATGCAGTGTGTTTAGCCCTAGAGCAGTCAGTGGTTCCCTTTGAATGCATGTTGATCCCAGCTTCACTCTGGGAATAGTAATTACTTTGGAAGTTGCAACCCAAATTTAGCAGGAGGGAGCCAGATCAGGGAAAAGTGACATACATTAGCATTTAGGGAGTTCACAGAGCTAGGATATCGGTAATCCAAATCCTTACGTTAGTTTGTTTTTAGTGTGAAATGCACACAGGGCAATAGTAGCACTGTTGGGGCAGTAGAGTCCCCACATTTTACTCTGTTCAGGGATAGCAACCTTTTGGACTAATAAAGCACGTTAGGAATTTTGAAAACCTGGCACTTTCATCAAAAGTCTGCCTCGGAAAACCACGCCTTTCCAAGAAGGCAGTTTTATGAAGGGTGATTCTTTCGTTCCTCACTCATTTCTCTGCTAAGATGCTCTTTGTCTCCCCAGTTTACGTTTCTCTTTTTTTCTACGCAAAATGTGAATAAACTGCAGCCACACCCTGCAGTTAATTATTTTTTAAGGATACCCGTGAGACTAATGTTAGAAACTGAGACATTCTTGTAAATCAAGATGATTCTGGAAGCCAGTGCTTTGATTTGTAACGTGACCTCCCTTCTTTTCTTTTACTTACAGGAAAATAAACAAAAAGTAAGTGATGCTTGTTGGGCACCACGTCTGCAGATGCTGTATGGCCAGCTTCACAATATTTTGGTTTCCAAACAAAGTGATAGTTACTATTCAAAATAACCTGTTACAGTGGAGTTCATGCAACCTATTTAATCATCACATGGAAAGGTATTATAAGTAAGTAGGAGAAATAAAAAAGAGTTTCCCATGGGAAAATTCCAAGACCCTATCTCAAGGTTAATCAAGACATTTTGCTGCAAATTACATTTTCCACTCTCAAAAGTCAGAAGGAAGCCCAAGGCCATGAAAAGTATGTGCCATTCTTTTTTTCCTAAGTCTACTAATATCATCATGTCATAATGGTACAGTAATCCACTTAGAATTTTCTGCTGTTTTAATGGCAGACTTCAAAATACTGTTTGAGGGGATCAGCACAACTGATCTAATTAACAGAGCAGGCCATGCTCATCCCTAGAGGAAGGGAGGCCTCCAAGGTTATAGCAGTTGTCACCCTCAGGACTTGTTGGAACTTGGAATGCTCCATTTCCCATTTGAATCCACATTTGGGGATTTGGCAAAAGGTTTAGTTCATGCAATGCAAAGATGCAGCATTACGACCTCCCCCCCTCCCCCCAATGCTTTTAATCCCTTCAAGCCTCCTAGATCCTGAACTGTACTCACCTCCTGGGCATTCCTCCATCCAACTACAGGCAGCTTCAGAGCGACACCAGCACAACTATGTAGAGCTGTCCTTTTTTTTGGGGGGGGGGGTGTTTCTTTTTTTCAAGAAACGGAAGCCCAATCATTTTGCCAGTTCTAAAGCTGCTTTCTGTCTCCAGAGGTTAGCCACTCTGATACTTAGAGGAGCTCAGAAGTTTTCCCTGTGTTTATCTGCCAGCATTTGGTAACCTGAGGTGTTTGGAAATGATTCCTTTGGACAGACAATTGTGAAAGACTGCGCTATAATCCAGTGCTGAGGCTTCTTTCTTCCAGCAGCTACTGTGCACAAGGGAACTGTCCAGCAGTGAATCTAACCAAACAACTGGCTGAGCTAAGGGACGTTCCCCCTTTGCCCCATGAGTTTAGGAAAAGGGATAGTTGGCTAAGATGTTAAAGGCGACAACTATATACAGTACCACCTGCTTATTCTGAAAAAGACCTAAGCGTTCAAAAGAAAATATAAAGTGCCAATTGGAAAGGGCTAGAACTCAAGACGAAAAATATTTTTTCTCAACAGCGGCTCCTATGTTTGAACTCCAGCTTTTCCAGTTAAAATGATTTCATAAAATGAAAATTCTCCCAGACACCAGAGAATTACTCCCATTCAAAGCAGGATTGACTTGACTAGTAAGACAAGAATCAGGGTTTAGCAAGGTGTAATCCTTCAAACGTATCTGGATTACAATTCTTATCTCCAACCATTGGAACATAAATAGGCAGAAGTTCCCCATCTTTGCAGTAGATAGATCAATTGCCTGATGTTCCCTTCGCAATCTTGTCCTGCCATTAATACAGGGAATTTAGAAGTCATTGCCCAAAACCTCTGGAGGACAATGGAGTGGGAAAGGCTGATCTGTTATATTTCTGTTCTCTGACTGAAAACAAGTAAACAAAACCTCTTATTGTTATTTCCCATCAGAACCCAGCCTCCTTCAGCAACCAAGAACAAAAACATAAATATATAGTATTCTGAAAGCTGGAGCCACATATTATACTAAGCCATTGTTTGTTTTAACCATGTTTCAACTACAGTTTATTGAACAAGCTACACCTGAATTCACATGTCATACTGAGCCACAACCAAAAAAGCACATTATTAATTAGTTTGCTATGCGTATTCAGTTTTTTTTTCTTTAGCTATTTTTTTTCTCCTGGAAAGCATTCAAGATGAGAGTGTGGAATTCCCTGCTCGATTGATTTAAAGAGCAAGATTAAAAGGCACTCAATGTACCAGAGTTTTTTGTTCCAACACATTTCTGCTCCCAGGATGAGCTCCCTCTTCCCACTTGCAAAGAAACCTATCTCTACATTTTGCCACTATTATACTGAGGGAAAGAAAAGCAAGTCAGTGACTGCAGAAATGGAGCCTCAGGCACCAGCACACTGGAGGCCACAATAGTCCAGAAATTTGCCTGACCCTTCATTTAGACAGTGTCACAATGCAGCATCAGACTATCATAAACGTCCAAGAAACTAGATAGGGAGCGGGAAGTTCACGCCTTGCCTTAAGCATATGGGAGATGGGTCTATCCCTTGGTAAGCTGAGAGATTTTCATGCATTTATTCAGGAACCACCCAGATTTCCACTTCAACCATTTAGCATTACATTTTTAGAAACCACATTACAATTTAGATGTAATCTATTATGCGGTGCATCGTAGAATATGCTCCTCATTAATCTTACTACCCTGTCCTGCAAGCAAACAGAAGTTAAAAACCAATATTGTTACTAGTAAAACTCTATATCTGAGAGGATTTTGCCTCTCATAAACGTCTTGAAATTAGGGCCAATCTCTGGTTCTGACATGAAGTACACTTGTGTTATATTCTGAAGATGCATGCCAGTTTTGGTTTTGGTACGTTGCTTCCAATCAAAATTTGTAATACAGGTAATCCTCGACTTACAACAGTTCATTTAGCGACTGTTTGAAGTTACAACGGCACTGAAAAAAGTGACTTATGACCGTTTTTTACACTTACAACCATTGCATCCTCATGGTCATGTGATCAAAATTCAGATGCTTGGCAACAGACTCATATTTATGACGGTCGCAGTGTCCAAGGGTCACGTGATCCCCTTTTGCGATCTTCTGACAAGCAGAGCCAATGGGGAAGGCAGATTCACTTAACAACCATGTTACTAATTTAACAACTGCAGTGATTCACTTAGCAACTGTGGCAAGAAAGGTTGTAAAATGGGACAAAACTCACTTAACAAATGTCTCACTCAGCAATAGAAATTTTGGGCTCAATTGTGGTCGTAAGTCGAGGACTACCTGTACTGCTAGAACAACTTCAGTTGCCTCTCCCTCTCCCTAATGCATTCCAGATGATAATAAAAAAATATTACAGTTTAAGAATAGATACTTAGGCTCTTTTTTCTTCCTTTTCCCTCTCCATCCTGCTTTCATTTTGGGCCTCTGCCTATGTAGACCTAGACAAGGAAGACAGTTTTGTTGTCTCTATTGTAAACAAATCATTCTGGGAGTATTTTAAACAGAATAAAAATATCTTCAATAAATAAATATAAAGTGGTAAATACAGACAATATGTTTAATTAGAAAAAATATTTTGACAACAAGGTTTATCATATAATGCATCTGATAATTCCTTTCAGAATAATTCTACATCCATTTTTACATGGATTGTACAATCCTAGATTCTGGGCTGATCTCTATTGTATCTTAATAGCTTTCTGAAGCATATCAAGCCTTGATTAATATGGGGATGTTCCTGTATTGATTTGATTTGTCTGTTGGTATTGAATCTGGCTTGATAACGACACATTTAAAAGTGTTAGGCTACTTATGTTACTTACATTTCTTCCACTATGCCTTCTCCAAATTTCATAATTATGGTCTGTGAACCACAACAGATTATTTCCAGGAAACACTGCCAAATTCCAGCACTAGCCATTAATCTCATTCCAATTTGTTGTGTTATCTCAAAAGAAAACACTTTCTTCTCCCTATTTCTTAACAAATATTTGATCCAGTAGACTTAATCCTTCTAAATCCATAATAGAAAAATACACGTGCAGGACCCAAGATACTTGGGAAATCCCCCTCACTGCCTTCATTTGATTCTTTTTCTCCATCCTTTCTTATCTTGGTGCTCTCCAGCTACCGTGGAACAACCAAAATTCCCAGGTTTTGAAATTCTGGGAATTGCAGTCCCCAATTAGAGACAGGGATAGGCTATTCTAACAGTTGAAAACATTCACTTTTCCAAATACAAGAGGAGAAGAATCATATCCTGTGTCCAAATTTACGATGGGAGGTACCTTGCCATTTGCCTGTAAATGTCTATGGCGATCCTCCAGCATCCAGATCATGGTTGTCCCAAAGGAGCTTGGATAATAATAATAACAATAATAATAATAATAATAAAAGTTGGAAAGGACCTTGGAGGTCATCTAGTCCAACCCCCTGCGCAGGCAGGAAACCCTATACCATTTCAGACAAATGGCTGTCCAGTCTCTTATTAAAAACCTCCAGTGTTGGAGCACCCACAGCTTCTGGAGGCAGGTTGTTCCACTGGTTAATTGTTCTAACTGTCAGGAAGTTTCTCCTTAGTTCTAGGTTGCTTCTCTCCTTGATTAGTTTCCATCCATTGCTTCTTGTCCTGCCTTCAGGCACCTTGGAAAATAGCTTGACTCCCTCTTCTTTGTGGCAGCCCTTCAGATATTGGAACACTGCTATCATGTCCCCCCTCGTCCTTCTCTTCATTAGACTAGACATACCCAATTCCAGCAGCCGTTCCTTATATGTTTTAGCCTCCAGTCCCCTGATCACCTTTGTTGCCCTTCTCTGCACTCTTTCTAGAGTCTCAACATCTTTTTTACATTGTGGTTGTCCAAGAAGCTTCTTCAGTTCAGTTACATTAAAACTGAACAGCCCTCTCTCAACAGAGGGGGAAAGATATAACACCACCTATCTCCTGTCTACAACATAGACCTTTCAGCAGTACCAAGAAGATTCCAGACAAATTTGCACTCTGATTCAGGTGACTCTGAGGATACAGATAAATCCCCAAGTGACCTCAACAACTCTGAGAGCTAACGACCAGATGACTGCAAAGAATATAAATCTTTCCATTCCCCACCAGTCGCCCAGAACTGAGGAAGCTTTTTGGACGAGAAGGGAAATGCTTTCAAGGATAAAAACCAAGAAAGTCCAGCTCCTTTTGGTAAAGAAACTTTGGAATGATTTGTGTAAAAAGGCAGTGCAGTGGCAAAACACTCCTATAAGGAAAGGAGATCATCTGAATTTTATACTTTATACTTCCGTTGTCCCTGTTAAAGGGATAGGCTGGATGGACATCACTTGGAGCTTACAGTGGAGCAACTGTGGGGCTGGATTAGTGCCGAAGGTCCTTCTCCCACCTTTTAGTTAACTTTTAATGTTGAATTTTACTATCCTTGCCTCTATTTTAAATTTCTATATTCAGTTTTTAGATTATGAACATTTAATTTTACATCATCCAGAGTCTCTCTGTGAGATGGGTGGTTTCTAAATTTGGCCAAAAAAATATATAATAAAAACGTTCCCATTTGGGGCTCAAGGTAGATAACAAAGTTCTTATCTGAGCTTGTTTAAAACAAACAAAAATCTTGCAACATATTATATGAATTTGGGAGAGATAGATTATCACCTTCCAGAGAGCATTATTAACTGAAACAAATGTGCTAGTTGGGTGAGGCAGGGAGGGGTATTTATTATTTTGGAGTAAAAAATGCAATAAAATGCTGCAATTGTTCTCGCCTCCTAGTTGGAATGTTCCAACTAGCCAATTTGTTCTCCAGTAAACTATAAATTATATGCAAGCAGGATGGGCTGCATATAGATATGTATACACATTCTAATAGAGAATGTTTGTTCTTCCCTTCCCTTCCCTAAACCTTGGATTTAACCTAAAGACACACTTTTAGGATGTATAGACCTATTGTTGTTTTTCAGTTCCCCCCCCCCATTTCTTTCTAATTTTGTTGCATTTGCCACTCAATACATCCTCCATATTTGTTATTACACAGAATTACTTGGTTTTCTTGATCCCTATGCTGCTTTTGTGAAATAATGTGACAGGTTCCTAAACTGTGGAGTGTACAATACAGTTAGTGATGGATAAGCTGGAGATGAATAAACTAAGTGTGGGAAGAGAAAGATACCAGAACCAACTTCCCCAAGCTAGTACTTTTCAGGATTTTAGCTTCCACAAACCTTGCTAAGATTCATGGGAATTTTTCTAACACATCTTGGGAATATCAGGCTGGAGAAAGCTGTGTGAACCAAGGGAATAATAAATACCTTTGCTTAGTAAAAGAGTAAGAAACATAATCATGGTTTGTGGACATAGGAGAGCTTGGAGTAGCCCAACAAGATAGATCAGATAAAGAAACTAATGCCGTATAGGTCAAGACTACTTTTGTACTGTTATAGTGACAAAGTATTGCAAGTCTGACTGTTTACCTCTCTCTTTCTCTTTCTCTTTGTGTGAACTAGAGAGGGGCTTGTCTGAGATGCTTTCTCAATTTATTTTCTTGGCCCAAGCTCAAGTGTCTCTTATCTGACTATTGCCTTGGTAGCAACTCTTCCTTTTGTCCTTCAAGGCCATTCCCTGTTCTCCCTCAAATAAAAAATGTCTGTCCACACAATATTGTCATATAAAATTAAGGAGCGTGATCTCTAGCTGAAAAAAAAAAAACATATTCTGAAAGGAGTCACCAGTTTTATGTGCAACAAGTACAACTAGTATACAGTGAAGCTTTTTTCACTGTTGGGAAATAATTGTAAATAAATATAATTGTTTGGAAAAAGTAGCGATCTAGGCATGTTAGTTTAGCTACTGTTGTAGAGTCAGTTTTGTTTCTTTCATCTAGGAAGCATGAGATTGGATCAAAGACTGAGGCTAAATTCTGGTTTAGTCACGAGACATGCTATGCCATTTCAAGTCAATCTCTGTTCTTGGTCCAGTCGACCTGACAGGGTTGTCGTGTGAGGAAAATGTAGTAAACCCTATATATATATATATATAAAACGCTGATTTTTTAAAAAAAAAATTGAGAAAAGGCTGGAGAAAGAGAGGTAATTCCCATGCCTTTGATGACCTTAGTTAAAATGATGACTCTGTGTTTTTAGTGAAAGCATTAAACATTCCCCATCGAGCAAATAAAATTATGCTAATTTGCCATTTTGGGAGTACATTATGCAAATTGCCACATTTGCATACACATTATCGCTATTAATCATTTCTATGGCACTTTCAAGATGCTAATGTTTTACAGTGCTCTTCCTAGACGTCTTTATGACAACCTGGGATAATGAATTAATATTCCCATTTTATAGATGAAGCAGTAAGGATAAGAGACAGCTAAGACTCACAGCAATTCTTGGCCGCATAAAGATGTGAACTCAGTTCCAGTTCCCGTAAGTCTAGTATTTTACTCTACATATTTATCTGTGTCAGACAATTAATTTTGGAATTTTTGTGCTGAGCGTTATTTAAAAACAAAAACAAAAAAACTCTGAAAATGATTGTGACTCAGAAATAAATGAATAGTGTTCCTCTAGTCTTCACCTCCAGGTGTTCTCTAGGTCTCCAATCCACCGAATTCCCATCTAACACACAGAAAGATGAGTCTTAGCCCACACGTAGGCACTAGGCTGGTGAAACTTTAAGAACTTCAAGAGGAGCACAGTGAGTAAAGGTGCAACAGCTTGAACAGATTTTTCTCTTTTCCTTTGGATGCAGTAGAATATCCAGGTAGTCCTTGACTCACAACAGTTCATTTAGTGACCATTACAACGTCTCTGAAAAAAGTGACTTATGACCGTTTTTTACAGTTACAGTCTCTGAAGCATCTCCACAATCATGTGATCAAAATTTGGATGCTTGGCAACCGGTTCATACTTACGTCCCTTCCTGCATCCCAAGGTCAGTGGTGGGATTCAAATATGCGAACAACCGGTTCTCTGTGTGGATGCCGCTTCCGGAAGACCATTCTGGGCCTGGGCATCAAAAAATTAGCTACCGGTTCTGCCGAACTGGTGCGAAATTGGCTGAATCCCACCACTGCCCAAGGTTATGTGATTTTCCCCTTTGCAACCTTCTGACAAGCAAAATCAATGGGGAAGCCGGATTCACTTAACAGCCATGTTACTAACTTATCAACCGCAATGATTCGCTTAACAACTGTGGCAAGAAAGGTCATAAAACGGGGCAAAACTCACTTAACAAATGTCTCATTTAACAATAGAAGCTTTGGGCTCGATTGTGGTCATAAGTTCGAGGACTACCTGTACTTTCTATTTTCGCATATCGCACGCCAAGAATGTATTAGACACTTATAAATATCCAATACAAATAGTCCTTGACTTACAACCACAATTGGGAAAAGAATTTCCATTGTTAAGCAAGGCTGTTGCTTAGCTGACTCAGGAATTCTGGGAGTTGAAGTCCACGAGTCATAAAAGAGACAAGGTTGCTTACCTCTGGCTTAGTTGTTAAGTGTGTCGTGCCCAGTTTTACAACCATTTTTTTCCCACGGTTGTTGAGCAAACCATTGCAGTTGTTAAGTGAATCATGCAGTTATTAAGCAAATCCGGGTTCCCCCATTGACTTTGTTTTTCGGAAGCCAGAGCTGGAAAGGTCGCACATGACCCTGGGACACTGGAACCATTACAAATACATGCCAGTTGCCAAGTGCTCCATTTTGATCATGTAACTGCGTGGACGCTGCAGCAGATTGTGAGTGTGGGAACCAGTGGTAAGTCACATTTTGAAATGCCATTGTAACTTTGAATGGTTGATCAACAAATGGTTGTAAGTCAAGGACTACCTTTAATAACACTGCTGCTGATGGTGGTATATAGTGTCATCACCAATTATATCAACATTTTCCTATTTATTTGTTTGTTTGTTTGTTTGTTTAGCAAATTTATATGGCCTCCCAACTCACACAGGGTGACTCTGGGTGACTCACAACAACGAAAAAAATCCAAAGCATAAAACTTATACAATCCCACCTCCACCACCACAATCATACCAATAACTTGACTACTTGCTTAAAGACTGAAAGTCCCCCTTGGAAAGCTAGTCACCACAAAAATGGCTTCCATACTCTTTTACACTCCTGAAAATTAGGTATAATTTTCTAATAAATTACTGGTTTCCAACAGAGAGAACTATCAATGCACTTATCTGAGGAACGAGTAACCCGCAGTGCTGGACTTCTTAGAAGTGGGGTGGGGGTCTTTATTCCTCAGATTCATGGGAAGGCTCAGTTCTCCTCCTCCTCCTCTTCCTCCTCCTCCTCCTCCTCCTCCTCCTCCTCCTCAATTCTTTCCTTCAAGTCCTAAAATGTTTTTTTTTCCTTTAGGGCCAAAGCCAACTAGGTTGCTGAAGAACAAGAGGCTCTAAGTATTCAACTGTCATAATGGATAGCAGTTTTTAACAATCGTAAGCCCCAAATCGTGAAGGGGGGTGGGGAGTGGGCAAGGTAGGAAGGGAAGATGGCTTCATTCTATGCAAGGCCGTTGACGTGTCAAGAGGGACCCGGGCTAGTAAGGGAGGGGGGAGCTCGTACCATAAATACACATTTGATTCAAGGCCTTTGCCTCATCAGCCTTTCTCAGGGGTGTGGGGCTGTTTCAGGCAGTGAATGTCTAATTGCCAGTCAGTTGCCTCTGGGGTGTCCGTGATGGATGGATCAGAAAGATCAGTGCAAAAGGTTGCCTCACTCAGTCATTGCCTTCTTGCGTGCTCCCCTCATCTCAGTTCCCCAACCCCCAGCCCTCCACCTTAGCCTCCAAAAGAGGTGTCCCCCCACCTTCACCTCCATCCGTGTGGCACAGATTTGGGAATTGTTGGTCAGAATACGGACCTATCACGGGGAGGTTCAGAGGAATAGTGGGGAGGACGGTGAGACTGAGGAGAGTATTTATGAATTTATTCATGGCCTGCTGCCTACTCAAACCAGCTCTGTGGAATATGAATTCACCAAATGCTTACATTGTTGCTTCCTTAAAAAAAAATCAACTTGTGGTCAAGATTCTTATTCCATACAATACAGATTTTAACCAAATACTTCTCGCTCCTCCCTCCCTCCCTCCCTCCCTCCCTCCCTCCCTTCTTTCCAGGATAAAGGAAAATATTAAATTAATATTAGTAGTTCAAAATCACTATACTGCAGGGGGGGGGGGGAAGAATATTGCTTTTGTTCATTCTGCAAGCAGAGGAGGCTGCCATCCGAGAGAGGTTGTTGCCACACTAAAAACACCAACATGGCAAAAGTACCAATCCAAATTGATTATCAATTTTAATGTGAAAGAAGAAGAAAATTAATAAGTAGGTGGCCAAAACAATGTTAACTGTTCTATAGCTAATTTAATTGATATCAAATTGAACTTCTATCCCAGCCTCATCCAATTTTAGACCATGATTCCTGCTGCATCACTCAAAATCCACACTTGGCCAAAAGGTCATGCACCCTGCCATTCAATGCAAGATAAAAACAAATAAGTTGGGAATTCAACAGGAATAATTTATCACCACACTCTGGGATTTCCTTGTCAGGAATTAGCAAATATAACACATACTTGTCCTTGCGGTTATCATGGCAACATTGCACAGCCAATAGAACCAAAGGCCATGGTAAAATCTAATATGATCAATAAAGCACAATTTCCTTTATTGATTTCTGTGGGGAGACTCATTAGCTCAAAGCACTTGCACATCCTTAGTGTCATATATTGTGAGACAAATACTAGACTGGAGAGGGCTGAAGACATTGATAGGTGTGCCAGAAATTGCACAGCAGTAGAAAGTGGTGTGTAGGATCTCCGATCAAGATGGGCAACAAGTTATTTGTCTTTAGGTGGGACTGAACCATCATCTATTCAAGATGTCTTTTGCTGACCTCCACAACAAGCAGGGAAATCACAGACTCCTAAGTTATTCTTGGGAACTCACCACTCCAGCATGATACTTGATTCCTCTTTTTCAGCAACTCTCAAATGCACATTGGTCCCTGACTCGCCCTTCTTTTTATTTTGCTCGTTTAGACTGGAATTTTCCCAACACATTTCAGGTGTTTTGCAGAAACTGAAAGCTTTTCAAATTGAGTTGACAATGGGGGAACCATCACACGATGCTTCAGTGACCACACTTGATGACTAGAGGATGAGCTTAATCAACCAATGGTGTTGTTTGCAGCACTGATGCTGCTTCAACATAAAGATGAATAACGGCCTCCAGGTTTGTTTGTTTATTGCATACATTTATATGACTCTCCTACTCCACAAATTCTAGGTGGATTATATTATATTGGTAATACCATAAAACATCACAACTCATATATCATGCCACTTTGCATGCTGCACCCTCCCTCCAGACAGATGCCTGCAATTTAGTCACACTCTTCAATTAAGGTTCACAGGAAGAGAACAGCTTCCACCGTCTTCCAAAATGTTAGCAAGGAAGGAGTCGTTGTCACCTCAGGGCAGGCTCTTCCAGAATAGGGGAACTGCTGCTCAGTGGCCTTGTTCCTGGGCTGCCTCAAATTTCAGTGGATGTGATTTTCGAGCCTAGGGCAACTCAGTGTGGCCAGTTCATCACCACCAGCTCGTCACCGCCTCTGCCGACTCGCCACCGCCAAGTCATTGCAAGATGACTCAGCACGGTCAATTTGCCACAGGAACTACTCGCCGTGGGTAACTGGAGGGAGGGTTGGGTGGGCAGGCAAGCAAGCGGGTGGCAGAGCCTAGGATACTTTATGGGGGCCACAGGTGAAAATCATGGCCTGGAGCTTGATGCAGCAGCAGCAGGGGGGTGGGGGTTGTGAAAATGGGAAGCCCCCAGCCACCACCGCTGCTGCCACATAGAACTCCAGACCATGATTTTCACCTGTGCCCCCCCCTAAAATATCCTAGGCTCTCCAGGAAGGCATGTACTTTCCAGTTGAGACCCACTGATCTACAAGACCAATGGGTATAGTTTCCATACCATGCTCAGCCTCAACACAACCTGGAGTGGCATCCAGAAAATCTGCTTCATCCAGGACTTCTACGGCTGCTGTCCCACCTTCTTCTCAACAAGCTACGCTAAAATGAGAAGACTGGAAACAAGCTTGTAATTGACCATATAGGCTGGGTTAAGGGAAACCATCTTGAGAAAAGGGCACATCACCCTCTCCCTCGAAGAATAATTTTATTACCCAACATCTCAACTCCTTCCTGGCAACCAAAATCAATGAAGGCAAGGATTAAGCTTTCAGGGGCAGGGCATATTTTACAGAGAACCCTGCGAATTGCTCAGAGATCATAGGTTCATATAAATCCCAGATGTCTTTGTAAGGTATCAGCCCTGTCATAGCTTCAGCTCAATCAGCCTCTAACTCTTCCAATAAATTATTAGTGCTTTTGTTTATAAGGAGCTTGGCAGAAAGATCCCACTAGCCAGTGGGCAATCTCCCTGACCTGTTGCTCCCTAAGGAAGCGAGAATAACCGAAACAAGTGACTGGACGGCAATCTGGAAACCTAAGTATGAAGAAGTGGTGCTTTGCTGTTATTTCCATAATATACCCATGTTTAATAATATTCATTTCTTATCTTTTACTTGCAGTGTTGCAGATGTCTGTTTTGTGTTTCTATCTCCCAGAGCTGCTCATTGAATCAAGGAGAACTCTGGATTGATGGACAAGGAAATGCCATTCAGGAACGGTCCTATTAAGTGCTTTTGTTACCTCCCAATTCCATTAGTTGTTTTGAAACTCAGCAACCAAATTGCTGGAAAAACTCTTCAAGTGCCTGTTGAAAATTTCTTGGATCCAGGAGGCACCTTATGCAGGTCTTTAACAATCCCTCCCCACTGCATGAGGCCATGGTAACAACCAACATCATGGTGATCAGGGGTCTGACCATGACAGAGGACTGAAAGTGATGTTCTCCGCTATCAGATCACATTGTAGCTGCTCTCAAGTGAAACTAGATCTAATTCTTCCATGTGTGTTGCACCCATTATGAGTTGGGAGATGCCCGTGGTTGTCACTGAGTCTGCCCAAAACTCGCCCCTAAGCATTGAAGTTAAAAGCCTCCAACACTAACTGTGGGAAAAGTAGGAATCAACCCCCAGCCCAGAGGTTGAACAACTTGGAGATCCTGATACCCTATTTCACAAATAGGATATCATATACAGCCATCTGAGTAGCAACTGTCTGGCTACTACCAAGTTCTCATAGAGAACAATTGCCTCCCACTTTCATGGCCTTGGAATCATGGCAGATGAAACATGATACCTGTTCAGTCATGGCTTGGACAGACATCCTGCTGTCCTCACTGAACTGTCTGCAATACAGATCCATCCTCTTCTTCCCAATTAGATTGTGGAGGGGCTGTTTTATTATAAAACACCATGGATTTATATTAATTATATTGTGCTACAGATGAGCCAATGGCTGGCCCTTTTTCAGACATCACTAACACCAGATCCTGGTAACTGCATTATTCTTGCTTTGACCTTACACCGCCAGCTCAAGTGTCAGCAGGCATCTGCTGGCATCTGCACTTGCAACCCTGCAAGAAACAACCAACTACCAAGT
Source organism: Azemiops feae (assembly GCA_023970755.1). Classification (NCBI taxonomy): domain Eukaryota; kingdom Metazoa; phylum Chordata; class Lepidosauria; order Squamata; family Viperidae; genus Azemiops; species Azemiops feae. The sequence goes on along the minus strand of JALGBA010003859.1, from coordinate 749,208 downwards.
AAGCATCATATTTTTACAGGAACCACTTCTTCTTCTGCCATATCCGTTATCGGATGTTGGCGATCCTGTTTTTATCAGCAGCCACACAAAAAAGTGCTGCTGAGTTTTGTCCAAACTAGTCCCTTAGATTTTGAAGCCATGATGTTCTTCTTCTGCCTGGACCTCGTTTGCCTTCAATCTTTCCTTGGAGGATTAAATGGAGTATGCCGTATTTTTCTGGGTGTCGCATCACATGTCCGAAATATTCTAACTTTCATTTTTTAATTGTTTTGATGATTTCCTTTGGCTTTCCCAGGCGGTTTATCACCTCCTCATTTCTGATTTTGTCAACCCAGCTTATACATAACAGCCGCCTGTAAATCCACATTTCAAATGCTTCTAGTCTCTTCAGGTGGCCTTCTGTCAGAGACCAACTCTCTACTCCATAGAGCAGGATAGAAAAAATATAGCATCTGACAAGCCTGATTTTCAGTCTTAGGCTTATGTCGTGACTGCAGAAGACCTTTTTCATTTTGAAGAATGCTGTTCGAACTTTCTCTATCCTTGTCTTTACTTCAGCGGTCATGTCCCAGCTTTCATGTAAATTAGAACCGAGGTGCGTGATCCTTTCAACTTTTTCTAGTGGTATTCCTTCTGAATTTACTGGTGGTAAGTTAACAGGTTGTTTGCTGACGACCATGATCTTGGTTTTTGAGGTGTTAAGCTTCAAGCCGTATTTTCCAGATGTTTCTGTGACTCTGTTGATGAGGAGCTGAAGGTCTTCATGCTTACTGGCAAGTAGAACTGTATCGTCAGCATATCTTAAGTTGTTGATCCAAACACCGTTTACTTTGATGCCAGCATCGATGTTCTCCAGTTTATTAGTAATTATATTCTGAAGACCTGTAGGGAATTCAAACCATTATGCCTGCAGAAAATATAAGGTCATTTTCGTAGCACAGATAAATGACTGATATTTCTGGCACACAGAACTCCAGGTTAAGTAAAAGGGCCGACCCTACTGTTTTTATTTGTGACAATTTGTTAAGTAATGTTATGAACACTAATAATATATATATTGAGCAAAATAGGTATGGGTGTTCTTTAAAGAAAAAGCTGGGTTTGCATGTGCTTACCAATGAAATCTTGACATTACCTATGAATAACTGAATATTTATTTACTGGATTAACTCAGTTACCCTGACCATAACCCAACGCTTAACCTTACCCTAACCCTATTTTCATGTTCATTGTTAATGGGATTTCCCATTATTTTACTGTGGCCCAGGAAAAAATCCGAATGAAAACTTCTGATGTTATCTTTCTTTTGAGAACCTCTATGAATCTATCCCTAACACCAGTTCTCAGCCCTGACTCTGAGGAAGTCAGATCCTAACTCTAAACCTAGTTTCATTTTCCAATGCATTTTACTGCAGTCCAGAAAAATATAGGTGGGGGAAAAAATGCCAGTGATGAGAACCTTTATTAATCAGGTGGATCAGGCACATTGTGGAAATAAGATGGAGTGGATCAATATAGGGAGCCATATAGGGCAAAAATATTTGCCCCACTTTGGAATATGTGATAGGCATCCTAGCAGGAGACCAATTTATCTTGTCTGCTAATGCTAGGCATACCATTACAACTTCGGTCTCCATGGGATTCGAGGATGGGGTCACCATTTGTGATTGACAAGCAGGCCTTTGATTGTTTTGCAATTTGGGGCACTTAATGAGCAGCCCTGCAATAAGCGCCATCTCTCTGAAATCCTTGTGGCTTAAATATCAAAATAATGAAGTCATGAATTACAAATCTCCAAGTCATGAATTAAAGAATAACCTGGGATCTTCAGTCTCTGTGGTGATGAGAATTCAGATTTAAACAGGGCCCAGAAGAACGAGAACCGTGGGGCCAAGGAAAATAGGAAGATTAAGACTCTTATTCAAGCAAGGTTGCCTCCCCAGTAGAGAATTCATTTGCAGATATTATTTAATTTCCATTTGTTTAACTTCCACACCGCATAAAAAGGATTTCTGGCTGCTATAGCATTGGTGGTAAGTACATAATTCTTACCAAGGGTTCAACATTTATATGTTGACTTCTATGTTTCAGTACCTAGAACATAAGTGAAGGGCCCAGCATTGACGTGTGCAAATGAAACTTAACAAAAGCAGTATTGTAGTTCCTCCCGTTTTCAGAGGTTTTAGTAGCTACAATTTATCCAGATTTCCTCAGCCTACTGCAGAGGTCTCCAACCTGTGGGCCATGGCCCACTACTGGGCCGTGGGCTGCTGGCCACTGGCCGCCTGAGTGGCTGGCCAGTGCACATGCATGTATGCTCGCGCCCCCCCATTCACGCTGGCGTTGCAGTAGCGCGGGAGGTGCTAGCGATACCGTGAGCATCATACAGGCGCTAGCAAGTGTCACCACGAGCGCACCCCCATTCGCGCTAGCATCACAGCGGCGCGTGGGCTCTATCATTGCTGCAAGCGCACACTCCCCCACTTGTGCTAGCATCGCACCGGTATGTGTGCACTACTGTCACTCAAGCGCTTATGGCGCTGTGCATTGTGCATGCAATTGTGACCCCATTTGTGCGTGCGCTTGCAGCTCCATTCATGCATGCATGCGCACGCGAGTAAAGGCATCTCCACCCCCTCCTGCACCGGGCTGCCAACCAACCAAGAAAGTTTGGGGACCCCTGGCCTAGTGTCTCCTGGATTACTGTTTTTCAACTCTCTGAATTTCTTGCCAACATGGCTGTACTAATTGGGAGATTATGGGAAATGAACTCCAACACCTCTGGAAGACACAAGAATTCAAAATATGGCTGACAATTTGGCATCTGAGGTTGTACAAAGTACTAATCATTGATTAGAGAATATGTTACTGAAATATCTGATTACCAGAGATGGGCTGCAAAAATGCAGATGATCACTGGATAACAACAAAGAGAAAGAGTTTTCTGTATCTCTTTGGTGCCTTCTAGTAGTCATCCAGCTTTTTGCAGTCCATATCTTGCAGGTACCTCCACTTCAAAAGAGCTAGATTTTTTACTTGGTGTTTCAATCCACCCACTTGACCAGCATGCAATTTTCAAATATTAGTATGTTAAACACATAAATGTGATTTACGTTACACAGACAGGAGATTGCGTGAGTAGGATCTAGTGAGATGTGTAATGCCAGAACGCATTTTGTTTTAACTTAATTACTTTTGTAATCTCAACGGTTCCAGTGAGCTGATGGCTTAGTGTGATGTGTGAACTAAGCCAATTTGGCTTATTCAACAAATCATGGTTAAAAAAACAAGAGATTAATTCAGCCTGTGAGCCTGGCATTCCTTCCTTGCAAAAACTGACACCTGTTCAAGCCAAGTTTTCTTTTATTATTCTAGTAATACAATTTGATGACAAGCAGGGTAATTTTTCTCTAGTGTTAATTAAACAATTAGGATTTGAAATCTGTAGTGGCCTACAAATCCCTCAGAAATCTAATAGTAGATTTGGATCTATCTTCTACTCATCCCAGTTCCATATAATTATTACAAGTGGAGTTGAAGGAGGAGTGGCAGAATCTGGGGGTAGAGTTAAAAGAGGGATCAGCCAAGAATCTCTACACAGCCACAAGCAAACTAAGCCCAGCCTTCCTTGAACTCTGTGGACCCTTATCTAAGTCCAAGCAGGTGCTAACCATTAATTGAGAATACTCCTGTGCATAGGTATGAGTAGCAATAAATCAGTTTAATTGGACGATATGTGGACCTGATCTTTCACTCCTGACAGGAATATTCTGTATGCTGTGTAAGCTATTTTTTACAGCTTGGGGAAATTTATGTTATGTTATGTTATGTTATGTTATGTTATGTTATGTTATGTTAATATATTATGCTCAGTTTTAACTGTTTTATTGTTTCTCTGAACTTAAATATAGTTGTAAATTCACATGTATACTGTATATTAAAAATGGATTGTTCTCAGATTGTCTTTTTTAAATGGATTGTTATAATTTGCCTAGGGAATTGAAGATCAGCATACACATAACCCAATAAATCAGCATGAAAACCAAATCCTAATGCTTTGAATCTCAGGATGGGGCCCCAGAGATGAAAGGATGCAGCCATATTTTTAAGAGAAGGCTTCTCAAAACAGAAGAAGGTAGCTGACTGGTGGTTCCCTTTGGTTCTGTGCAGCACTGTGCATAGGGGCATCTCTATTTTTTTAAAAAAAATAGAATAGAGCTGGAAGGGACCTTGGAGGTCTTCTAGTCCAGCCCTCTGCTCAAGCAGGAGAACCTATACCATCTTAGACAAGTGAGTGTCTAGCCTCTTCTTAAAAATCTCCAGTGATGGAGCGCCCACGATTTCTGGAGGCAAGCTATTCCACTGCTTAATTGTCCTCACTGTCAGGAAGTTTCTCCTTAATTCCAGGTTGCTCCTCTCTTTGATCAGTTTCCAACCATTGTTTCTTGTCCTGCCCTCTGGTGCTTTTGTGAATAATGTGACCCCCTCTTCTTTGTGGCAGCCCCTCAAATACTGGAATACTGCTATCATGTCTCCCCTATTTCTTCTTTTCTTTAGACTAGCCAAACCCAAGTCCTGCAACCGTTCTTTGTATGTTTTAGTCTCCAGGCCTTTGATCATCTTAGTTGCTCTTCTCTGATTTTTTTTCCAAACTCTCAACATCTTTTTTGTGATATGGTGACCAAAATTGGCTGCAGTATTCCAGGTGTGGTCTTACTAGGGTTTTATAAAGCGGTACTAATCAGTGGTGGGATTCAGCTGTTCGCACCAGTTCGGCAGAATCGGTAGCTAATTTTTTGTTGCCCAGGCCCAGAATGGACTTCCAGAAGTGGCATCCACACAGAGAACTGGTTGTTCACATATTTGAATCCCACCACTAATGTCTCACGTGATCTTGATTCTATGTCTCTGTTTATACAACCCAGGATTGTATTAGCTTTTTTGGCTGCTGCTGCACACTGCTGGTTCATGGTTAAGTGATCGTCCACTAGGACTCCAAGGTCCCTCTCACAGTTACTGTTTTTAAACCAAGTCTTAATAATAATAATAATAATAATAATAATAATAAAGTTGGAAGGGACCTTGGAGGTCATCTAGTCCAACCCCCTGCTCATCTTGCCCAATCTGTACTTGTGCCTTTGATTTTTCCTGCCCAAATGTAAAACTCTGCTTTTCTCCACACTGAAACTCATTTTGTTGGATAGGGCCCATTGTTCAAGTTTGTCTAGATCTTTTTGGATCCTGAGTTTGTCTTCTGGGTATTGGCCAGTTTGGTGTCATCTGCCAATTTGATGAGTTCCCCTTCAATTCCCTCATCTAAGTCATTGATGAAGATATTGAAGAGTACTGGGCCTAAGACGAAACCTTGTGGTACCCCACTGCTTACTTCTCTCCATGTGGATGTGGTGCTGTTGAGCAGGGGTCCCCAACCCTCGGTCCGTGGACCGGCACCGGGCCGCGGCATGCCAGCAACCGGGCCGTGCAAACAAGCGAAGCCCCATCCGCGGGATGCAGGCAGCACACGAAATCACACCCCCTCTGGTCCATGGAAAATCTTTCTCCATAGAACCGGTCCCTGGTGCCCAAAAGGTTGGGGGCCTCTGCCATTGAGGACTACTCATTGAGTACGGTTTGCCAGCCAGCTACAGATCCATCTGGTGGTGATGTTGTCTATTCCACATTTTTCTAGCTTACCAAGGAGTAGGTTGTGGTCTACTTTATCAAATGCCTCACTGAAGTCTAAGTATACTATGTCCACAGTATTTCGCTGGTCTATTAGTAAAGTCACTTTGTCGAAGAATGAAATAAGATTGGTTTCGCATGATCTGTTTTTAACAAACCCGTGCTAGCTACTAGTTATAATTTTGTTTGCTTCTAGTTGTTTGAAGACCTGGTTTTTGATTATCTTTTCTAGGATCTTTCCAGGTATTGATGTTAAATTGAATGGTCTGTAGTTTCCTGGGTCCGTTTTTGTTTTTTTTCCTTTCTTGAAGATGGGAACCACAGCAGCCCTTTCCAATCCTCAGGTACTTCCCCGGTGCTCCAGGATTTTTTAAAGATATGGGGCAATGATTCTGAGATAACATCTGCCAGCTCCTTCAGAACTCTGGGATGTAATCTGTCAGGCCTTGGTGATTTGTATTCATCAAGGTCGGATAGGTGTTCTCTTACCATTTTCTTGCTTATTTTAATTTTTGTTTATAATTTGTCTTTTGCAGTGGTTTTTTTGGTATGTTGGGCTATAGTTTCTTTTTGTGTGAAGACTGATGCAAAGTATGAGTTAAGCAGCTCTGCTTTCTCCCAGTTGCCTGTTATTTCCTTGCCATCTTCTCTCTTTAGTGGACCTACAGTTTCCTTGACTTTTTTCTTGTTGTTAATATGTTGGAAGAAACTTTTTTTTATTATCCATGTTTTCTGTTGCAAGTCTTTGTTCATTCTGAGCCTTTGCTTTCCTGACTTCATCTTTGCATGTTCTGGCTGTCTGCTGATAATCGGCCTTAGTTATGTGCCCCTCTTTCCATTTTTTGTATTTGTCCTTTTTGTCTTTCAGTTTGTCAGAGATCTTTGTTCAGCCATGCTGGTTTCTTCTTGAATTTCTTGTTTTTCTTTTTCAGTGGTATTGTGCTGGTCTGGGCTTTTATGATTGCATTTTTCAGAGTTTCCCACACTTCTTGGGTTGTTTTTCCCCTTAGGATTTTCATCCATGGGATCTTTCCTAGGTTCTCTCTGAGTTTGTTAAAGTCCACTCTTTTGAAGTTCAAGACACTGGTTGGATTGTTTTCTGTTGCTAGTGTTTGCGTTATATTAAATTCCAGTATGACGTAGTCACTTTCGTCCAAGGTTCCGGCAACTTCAACTCCCTCTATCACTTTTTCTCTTATTAGTTAGAATTAAGTCCAGTATGGTTTTACGTCTAGTTCCCTCCTCCACCTTTTGGATGACAAAGTTGTCGGCTAGGTTGGTTAGGAATCTGTTTGATCTCCTGCTTGCTGCAGAGTTTGTCTCCCAGTTGATATCTGAATAGTTGAAGTCTCCCATTAGTACTGTGGTATGCTTTCTACATACATTTGTTAGCTGATTGGCAAACAGTTCATCTATTTCTTCTGATTGGTTGGGTGGCCTGTAATATACACTTATGGTAATGTCACTTTTTTTCTCTTTTATATTGACCCATATACATTCTGGAGAGATTTTATCTTTGATCATGTGCATTTCTGTAGATATGTAGTGTTCTCTTACATATAGTGCAGTGGTGGCGAACCTATGGCATGAGTGCCAGAGGCGGCACTCAGAGCCCTCTCTGTGGGCACGTGCGCCGTCGCCCCAGTCCTAGGCCTTCAGATGGGTTTTATAAAACCTTTTCACTTTAGGCCTCCGCCGCTGTGTGCAAAAAAAAAAAGATTCAATCAGTCAATTTCAACTTCTCATGGGAAAAAAAAGATCTTGCAAAGTTGGAATTGATTGATTGAACTTTTTAGTCCCACCCAGTCTGCCGTTACCACCACAGCCATGCCCACCCAATGGACCACACCCACCGAATGGGCCACGCCCACCCAATTGGCCACACCCACCCAATGGGCCACACCCACCCGGCACTCGACGATGCATAAATGGGTTTGGGGTTGCAGCTTGGGCACTCGGTCTCTAAAAGGTTCGCCATCACTGATATAGTGCAACTCCCCTCCTCTTTTTGTAGACCTGTTTCTTTTGAACAATTTGTATCCATCCATCAGTCCATTCCATTCATGGTTTCGTCCCACCAGGTTTCTGTAATGCCAACTATTCATACCCTCCCTCCTGTACAATTGCTTCTAGTTCGCCCTGTTTGTTCCCCATGCTTTGATCATTTGTATATAAGCATTTAAGACTTTTATGCCTGTTCGTGGGCATGTTTCCTGCATCTCCTGATTGTTGTTTGGGTTTTTCTTTTTTCTCTGCCTACCTCATTGTTTGATTTGTTTTCTTGGGATTTATGATTGGTTTTGGGTTCTAGAGATTCTAAAGATGGTCACCCTCCCCCCTCAATTTTAGTTTAAAGCTCTCCTGATGAGTTGGGCCAGTCTTTTTCTGTGTACATTTTTCCCTGTTTTTGTGAGGTGCAGCCCATCCCTTGCCAGGAGTTCTTCGCATAGGAAATGCAGTCCATGATCCAGGAAACCAAAGTTTTCTTGGCGACATCAACCATTTAGTCAATGGTTTATTTCTAGAATTCTTTTTTCCCTCAATGGGTGTTGGCCTTTCATTGGAAGTATGGATGAAAACACTACTTGTGCTCCTAGCTTCTTAACTTTATTGCCTAGTTGTTTGTAATCTCTCACTATTGTACTCAGGTTCTTTGTTGTGTCATTTCTCCCAATGTGGAGGAGGAGGGTTTATCAGTAGGGTCAAATCCTCTGGGAGTTATTTGTTCATTAATTGATTCAGTTTGGGTATAGCTTTCTTTCGTAGATTGGGGTTTGGTTAGAGTTGCCTCTAAGTTCCTTACTTTTTCCTCCAGTAGTTTACATAGTTTACATCTAATGCATGTATAGTTTGGGTGTTCTTTGGGCATAAGCACATACATGGAATATGTATTACATACCACAATAGTATCAGTCACCTGTTCCATGAGTTTGTTGTTTGAAAATCCCTCTTTTTGGTTTTCGCTGTCTGCAGGCCGTGGTCTACCGCTATCCATAGCACTTGGTCTGCTGCCATCTGTAGGCCCTGGTCTACCGCCATCTATAGCACTTGGTCTGCTGCCATCTGTAAGATCACCTTGCCATTCCTCACTCTCAGTGCTGCAGAAGGAAACACTGTATCTGTGCATATAGAGTGGTGCACATACTTCCCCCATCTCTCTCTCTCCTTCTCCCGATGCACACGCACGCTGGCACACAAACTCACATACACACACCATATAATCCATCATAATGATGGGCATTTTGCAAGTGTCTTTATAAAGGTTAAAGCAGCCCTGGGTTTCCCTTGTTGCAATAGGGAAGCACAATTTGTTCCTCATACCAGTGAGACATTATTAACATGCACAGAGAAATATATTAGCTGCCACAGCCCAGAGATGTTGGGAGCAGGATTTAATAAGTTTCAGAGACTGCTTTCTAGGACCAGTCATTGTTCTTCAACTACTCCAAGAGTCTGAAGGGGAAAACCATCCTGGAGGAACGCAATGATGGAAAAGCTACTTCTACATCATTCAGGAAAACTTTGCATATGAAGTAATAGATAGAAGAAAAGTCCAACACAGATCAGAACAACCTAACCAGGACACAAAGCATGAAGCTACACCAGCACTGACAACATACCTTCTTCATGTTCAAAAGGGAAATGTATGAGAAAATAAAAGGGACGCCCATGGGATCCCCAATATCAGGAGTCATTGCATAAACTGTCCTGTGCGAACTAGAACACCTTGCATTTCAATGCTACTGTGTTTCCCCGAAAGTAAGACCTACCCCAAAAATAAGCCCTAGCTTGAATGGGGGGGATGGGCCTAATATAAGACCTATCCCAAAAATAAGCCCTAGTTTTGGGGCGAGGTACACACCTAAAACTCAAGCTAGGGTGGGGGTGGGGGGGGTGGAGCTGCCCTCGCGCCCCGCACCCACTTACCTTGCAGTCAGGCTGCTCCTCTTTGGCCCACTTTTTTTGTGGCATCCCCAGGTCTGCATTTTGCAGTCAGAGGCCTTTCAGGAAGGCCACTGCAGCCGAGAACCGACCCCACCGTTCCGTGCGTTCTATGACAAAGAAGGCCCTGCTTTTACTTATTTCTAATGAAAAGGAACCAACTTAAATTTGCGTCCAATCCTGATCCCACATGAGGGGCAGCCAGACAAAACAGAAATAGATTTCGTACAGCCACATGTAATTGTTATGGGGTAGGAAACCCAAGAGAGAAAGATGAATATTAGTGGCCATACAGAACTGTAATCCATGCAAGCTGCCTCATGAACCTATTGCACAACTGCCTCCCTGCATGCTGATCCCTGCACACACATCCTATCTAAATTGCAGTTTGTTGCAGACAATGTTGCAGGTTATAATTGTGCCTGTTGCTCAGCTTAGCTATTTCATGCTGTGCCCAGCCTGTTCTCTAGGAAATCGAGGTGACTCAATAGGGCTTTCTTTTTGCATTTGATTCCCACAACGTCCCTGCGAGGTAGGTATCTTTGGATGAAAGGCAGCGACTAGGGCTTTTATAGTTGAGAGTGGGCTTGGACTTGGTTTTCCGCAGTCCTGGTCCATGATCCACTACTTTAATCAAAGTATACACACTGGATCTCTTTTGTGTTGCAGTTCACCAAATTGATCATTGGGTCTGCTGCACATAAGGCACATTCGGAGCCTTGGACATATAGGAAGAAGCTGGTAAGTACAACCTATATATCCTGGTCTTTCTGATGCATGAAACAAAGGCAGTTCTTAGGAAAGCCCACCCTCCCTCTGATCAGACAAAGGGTTCCCTTGGCACTGGAGCTACCTTGAGCCTTTTCCCTGAGGTCTCTGGCTATCTGCCACATTGCCTCGATGCCCCCACCCAGCCGTCCTGCTAATTAGCAGGGGTTCCACTTCCACAGGCCTCTCCTCTCCCCACTGTTTGGCTTCCTTCTAATTAATTCACTTGTGCTGCTCATTAGGATCAGCCTGCCAGCCTGCTGAAGTCTTCCAATACAGTCTTTCTAGTGGCCTCTGGGCTACAAAGGAAACAGCTTGACTGGCTGGTTAGAGCCTCCTTCCCCCCCCCCCCCCCGTCCCCCTATCAAGCAAAGCTGAGTAGAGGGGAGGAGGGGAAAGCAATTGTCTTTAGCCAAGGTGGAGCTGAAGATCAGAGCATCGATCCTATGACAATCCCCTCAAATATATTCTGCTCAGCCGTTGCGCCGAGGATAAGGGCAGGAGGCAAGCATAATTTGCTGCACAAACATTGCCAGCCGTTTTTTTTTTTTCCTTTTAAGAATTGCATTGATCCTAGTATATAAAGCATCCATAAATCCATCTAATATCCTTAGTTGATTGATTATTGTCCTTTGAAAAGATTCTGTCCAGGACTGCAGGTTTTAAAATGATACTAATAAATTATATATACTGTTGCAGAAATGGGAGGAAGTGGGTTCTGCAGGTGGGTTAGCAGCAGAAAGAGGGACAAGGAACACGAAGTCTCAGAGCGGGACTTTATCCGATGCCCCAAATCATGTAACGAATCAGTGTGATAACAACACAGCAAACAACACAGTGCAGGGCAAAAACAAATAAAGGATGCCCAGTTGAAGTGTAAGAAAATCTCACACATAAAGCACAGGAAAGAGATGCCAACACACACACACACACACACACACACACGTACACACTCACAACTACAGAGAGATGAAGCAAACAATCAATAGGTGAAAGAAAGGCAAATGTTCGTACGTTGTACAATAAGTAAGCAATTGCACAAAATAATTCACCCAAATGTTCACCAGAAAAAAAGTTTAATTCTGACAAGAAGCACAGAAATGGATCCCAGGCTACAGAGAGAGATATAAGAAATTAAATGCTGTTCAACCATGTGCATTGTTTACATGTACACAATTTGAGACCAAGTAGGATTTACAAGGACAGCAGAGAGTAAAATAGAGAATAACAACAGGATACAAGTGTGCACACTTGGCACACACTGGCTAGTAGTGGCAAAGCCCTTAGTGACAAAGAACCACACTTTTCTTTCCTAACTGGCAGAAACTAGCACAACAATGGAGGCCCAGCCAAGAAAGAGCAGGACCACCCCTCATTTCAGTAAAAAATAAGTGGGCACTGATTTCACGAACACAGACAAATTATCTGTCTCTGTCACTGAGCCCCACCCACGGTGCACAACAATAAAATCTTGCATTTTTCTAGCCTTTTTTCCCCTCTTCCTTTTTAATTGCCTAGAAAAATGCAGACTCTAATCCCTCCTGAAGGAAATCTAGCCTCCTGGGAATTCTGAGGGCAAAAGCTAAATTTTGCATAAAGAAGTGGTATTCAGCAAAGATGCTAAAATTCAAGAAAGATGGTAAAAGAGCAGCTCATAAATCAGCCGGCTTCTTCAGTTTGGGGAGAGATGGGAAAGTGAATGACAGCTGCTAGGGGCAGAGGCATGTCACGATTGAGATGTATTGGAGTCTCTGCGTTGTTGCCTTCTGGGTGAAAACACCGCAAAGGAGTCCTCTGATACAGCTCCGTTTTGTCACATGCCAGGGAACAAATCAACGTTAAAAGTTGTGCGGAGAGAAACATGAGATATTAAGCAAGGGGGATAGCAATGGATGCAAAAAGTGTATGAGAAATGCAAGTGAGCAGAAATACTGAGATGAGGTTGGCACCTGCTTAGCTTATACTGTATGCTATACAACCCCAAGAAGTAGCAACAAGGTGCTAAGTGTAAAGATTTAAACGCTGCATATTAAAATACATATTTATAAACACATACACACACAAACACATACAAGTGAATTAACACTACATCAATCCCCCAGCCCAAACTGTTATCATCTGTGCAGGGATGACATCAGTCCCCCAGACAGAACTGAGAAAGGCAGAATAGTTCAGTCATTCCTACAGAGGGAGTCCTTGTTTAGCGACTGCCTCGGACAGTGAACGTTTGCAGTTATGACGGTGATGAAAATGTAACTTTGCAACCAGTGCTCACATTTATGACCTCCGAAGGTTGGCAAAGCAAAGGAAAGCTGAGGTTTACTTAATGACTGCTTTGCTTAACAATCCCAATTGTGGCTGTTAAACAAAGGCTATCTGTACATGCTCAGTATAAGGCACCCTTTTCCAGGTAGGCAGCTTTCAGATGTATTGGAATCAACCTGACACATCCAAGAGCTATTTTGGGTGGGGCTGATGGAAGTCTCTGTTAAACCTGCTTGGAAGACACTAGGTTGGGGGGGAGGGGAACCCCACACATTTGCACCACACATCTTTGGGATTTGCTAGCCACACAGCTCCACTTTAGCAAGTAGTTCCCTTCTTCATCAGCTTTCCCATAGAAGACCCAGAAGAAGTTTCCAGTAGAATTCTTCCTGCAGGAAGAAAATATACAGTATGTGTTACCACCAGGGAGATTGATTGATTGATTATGAAACTACTAAACTGTTTCGGGGGACTCTAAGCAGTTTATAAAAGCAACAACGGCATAACCCAAAGCAAAAGTACATTGAGTAAACCCAAATATTGCATTACATTATTAGTCATTGCATATCTGGTTCCCAAGGCTTTCCAGAGGGGCCAGGTCTTTGCAAGTTTCCTTGGGGTGAGGGCAGAGGGGGAGGCGGTTGCACTGTTCCAAAGGAGGAACCTCCAGAGAGAACACCTGCTTTGTTAACGCCACACAGGCATTTGTTATTACAGGTAGTCCTCACCTTGCAACCATTCATTTAGTGACCATTTGAAGTTACAACGGCATGGAACAAAGTGACTTTTGACAAAAAATCACTTAGCAACTGTCTTGCTTAGCCACATAAAATTTGGGCTCAATTGTGGTCATAAGTCGAGGACTTATATTATTGGGGGGGATTAATTCCAGTGGTGTATGAGTCTAGTATCTCCAGCCACATTCTCTTTTTTATCTAATGCTTGTTTACCAAACATATACATGTATATGTGCTTCAGATCCAGATCCAGATCCAGTTTAAACCTTCCTTCCTTCCTTCCTTCCTTCCTTCCTTCCTTCCTTCCTTCCTTCCTTCCTTCCTTCCTTCCTTCCTTCCTTCCTTCCTTCCTTCCTTCTTTGAATGCAAAGTGACTCTTCTAGAAAAGGAACTGCAACACTTCCATTTAAAACTCACTCTGTTTACCTAATATCAAGCTTATAGCAACTGATAAAACCCGAACAGAATCAAACAAGGTAGAATAACATCTTCAAAATACACTTTATTCGTCACCCTTCCAAAGGACATCAACGTACACTGATGATACAACAGAAGGAAGATGCCAATGAACTGAGAGAGAGAGGTAGAGAGACAGAGATGGTGTGTGTGTGTGTGTATCTGTATGTGTTTAGTACATATGCACATTTTTCTGATCATTAGACAAATATAATTCTGCACATCCCAATATAAGTGCATTCATGAATGCGTGTATACAAAAGTAAGCATTCCTCTAGAACTACATATATTAGTGTAGTAATGGATTTAGAAATAAATGCAAACAGAGTTCTTTCTAATCGGACAGATCTAATGCTGGTCACATATACCTGCATGTTTCTGATGACTCTTGAACACATAGATCTCGTGCGGAAAAGCCTGTTTTGTCTTTGTTTTTTCTGTTCACTTGGTGAAATCTGCCTCCATAACATCTAACAAAAATCAAGCCTTGCATTGGTATGCCTGTGGATTCAAATGTGAAGGGACAGAGAAAGGACAAGGTAATGGACATACAATGTTCTTAATGCTTATAAAGAGAGAATGAGCAATGGATAATAAAATCATAACAGCACACTGACCGAAGGACTCTATATAGTGAAAGGTGAAAGGGATTCGCCTTTTTTGTAGTATCTGCCTTTAGTAAAATATCGCCCTATTCTAGTATCCTGATCCAAAATTTGTTTCATTCCGGTAATAGTTAATCAAACAATTCAACCTGCCTCTGAACAAGCTATTTCTGTTTTCAGCACATAGGTGTATACTATAATGTATAAAGAGGGACAGATACTCCTCTGCCACTTAAAATGTATTGATCATGCACATATCCTCAACCTTCCAGGATATTCATCCAGTACACACTTCTATAAACCAAACGCAAACTTCAGTAAATGCAGGCATGCACGCACACATCACTGTATATTATTTGCCTACCCAACAGATACCATATTATCTCTTTCACACGTGTACCCATATTTATGCATGGATCTTTTTTTCATGCACGTTTATGAATACTCTCCATGTCAGCAGGAGCAAACAGTCTGACTGGGGCATGTGCTCATTCTCACGCATGTGTTTTGTTCTATTTCCTCAGCCGTCTCAATGTGTAGCTGCTGCCTCTGAAGTTTTAAGTCTGCCTCCTCCCACCCCGCTTTGTATAGCATCTCAGCAAACTGAATCAGTGTTAAGGCACCTCTCTTTGTGCAGTGGTGTGTGTGTGTGTGTGTGTGTGAGAGAGAGAGAGAGAGAGAGAGAGTTGGGTGTTTGGGGAAAGGGGAATAATTGATTAATTAATGAATGGGATGGCTTGCAGCCCCTCTAGGAGATTCCTGCTGGATCTGTCAGCTGTTAATCAATCTCCGTTGAGAGAGGCAAAGAGGCACAAAGGTAGAGCACTTAATTGCGGGGGGGGGGGGATGATACAACCCCAGCATATAAAACACATCCTTAAACATGACTCTGGATGCCAGCGGGGGCTGGGGGTTGGCTAAGATGTAGACAGAGTGAGCTGAATCCAGGAGAGATGGAGGAGAGGGGGCACTAACTACAGGGTCTCTTCCTCCCTCAGCGATGCAAATGGCCAAGCCAGGAAGGCAGGGAGGCTTCATCCCTCAAGAGTCCTTCTTCCTTCCAAGACAGGGGACAGGGATGGCTGTCCATCTGGATTCCTACCATCAGAGGACGGAGGCCTCCTGCTCCCCTATGCCTGAGCATCTGCCCCAGGCTCAGGGAAGGCAAGCAGAAAGCCCAGCTGCCAGGGATGGCAGGAGACACTTCCAGACTTCAGACAGACCTGTCTCGGTAGCTGAGCCGCTAAGCCTCCTTTGTGAAGCACCAGAGGTCGCTCTGGTTGGCTTAAAGCTACTTTTTGCATCTTGGACAGCTCAGCCTGATCTTTTTCTGAGTTTATGGAAAGAGTCTTGCATGTGGTAGGGAGGGGTGCTGGATGACCTGTTTGTTAGGAAATCCTGCTCTCTCTCTCTCTGGCTCTCCGTTGATGGCCATATGATATGGCAGAGGAAGCCTGGAGCTGCTCCGTGGCCACCAGCTGAGTTCTCCACTGGAGAAGAGAAAGGAAGGCATAGATAGACTTACATATCCTCTCTCTCTCTCTCTCTCTCTCTCTCTCTCTCTCTCTCTCTCTCTCTCTCTCTCTCTCTCGCACACACACACACTCTCTCTCAAACACACAAACACACACACACTGGCACACACATTCTTTCTCTTTCCATCTCCACCCCCTAACACATCTGCTGCTGCTGCTGTTGCTGCTGCTGCTGTGCTGCTCTCCGGGAAGTAGGAGCGAGACAAAGTGATTCCTGCGAAAGAGAGCAGTTTTCTAGTGGAGGAAAGGCAGACCAAGAAGCAGAGCTGCACAACTTGGGACGGAGTTTGCCTTGTAAGGAAACCAGTGCTTCGTTGCCAAGGACAGGACCTCGGAGGAGAGCTTCACTCAAGGGACACTTCGGGGGACATCTCCACCCGCCTGGTTTTTGACTCCAGAGAAACTTCCATCATTACCTCCAAAAGCGAAGACGATTTTTTAACCCTGGCCGCCTCCAGGCTGAGCCGCAAAAAAAGGGTCATTGGGGCCGCCATTGGGGTGGCCATGGTGCTGGTACTCTTGGTGGCCATCCCGTTGCTGGTGCACAGCTCCAAAACCACCTCCCACTATGAGATGTTGGGCAGCTGTCGCATGGTCTGTGATCCGTACACTCCCCAGACCCACGGGGCATCTTCAGCGGAGGCAAGCCAAGAACTGGCTCTCATCTCACCACCGCCTTACGTGTCTGGAGGGAAAGGAGACCCGGGGAGAAAGGCCAAATCTGGAATCCGTGGGCTGCCAGGACCGCCAGGGCCACCTGGGCCCCGAGGTCCAGCTGGAGAGCCAGGGAGACCAGGTCCCCCAGGCCCACCGGGTCCAGGTCCTGGAGGTTACATCCCATCTTTCTACAGTCCTAAAATTGCCTTTTATGCAGGATTGCGGAAACCACACGAAGGGTATGAGATCCTTCGTTTTGATGATGTGGTGACTAATGTGGGAAACTACTATGAACCATCAAGTGGCAAGTTTACCTGCCCTCTACCTGGCATCTACTTCTTCACCTACCATGTGCTCATGCGTGGTGGTGATGGTACCAGCATGTGGGCAGATCTGATGAAGAACGGGCAGGTAAAGCAATGCTCTCTCTTATCCCCAAAGTCTTTCCTTTCCACAGTCATCTTCTCCTGCTTTACCTTTCTCTCTTTTTCTGTATACAGATCTATGTGAGTTCCTTTTCTGTTGCCTCTGCCTCTTCCCAAATAACTTCATCTACATCCCAGTCCCATTTTACTGATTGTCGTAGCCTATTATACCTACCTGTTCTTCATTCTACCTGTTCAAATTTAGGACCCCTCCCAGTTCAACAATTAACCACAGTGACCGTTAATAGCTCCTCCTCTTTTAAACCCTAACTCCTCCTAAGCTAACATTCACCTTTGCCTTATTTCTTAATCATAAACACTGTGCACTTGTTCTCAAAACTTAGTCTAAACCTGAATGTACTTTAAGTGCAAAAACTTCACAACTAATTACTTGGAGCACAATCCATCTCACATCTCAGGATTGTGATATGTATATCTATAGCATCGCGTTGTAGAATTTGCAGTTCAAATGAGTGATTTTATTATTCATGAGTACTCTCATAAAGAGTTAGAAGAAGGGATTAATTCCTCTAAGTTTAGTTAAAATTGTCATTGCTCTGTATATTCATTCTCATTCACTTTTACATTTGTAATGAGCGATCTAAAATAAAACAGCAACATCAATATTATAAAGCTCTACGGGAACCATAAGACATGCTATACAGTGTTTAAAATAAGTCTGTGTTTATAAATGGTCATTGGTTCTATGCTTAGGAATTTTCAAAGAAAAAGAATATGGCTTAACACATAAAATATATTTCTGGTATTTATCACTTAACAGAGATTCTTCCATTAAGAAAATTTCTAGATTTGCAATTCAGTGTTGCTATCAACTGAGTAATAATTCTTGAATTGGAAATTATCCTTGAATTCAACTTTTCTCTCCTTTTCTCTATCCTAGATGGCTCTTTTGTGGGGTTTTTTTAAAAGAAATATATATTTCAAAATAAAAGGCCAATTTCAATATATTTTGAAATATATTTCAAAAGGCAATATACTATTGAGAAAAGAATTCTATTCTGTGATTCTCAGACCATTTGGATCAAAAGCAGCTGAAAAAGGATTCACAGTTTATACTGTGTTTGTTCTATTCACACATCTCTAGATAGCCTGGAAAGGGGCTCTATTTTTTTTAAAAAATATTGTTTATATTAATCTACTGTGAAACTTCAGTTCACCATGCCATAATTAAAGAAATACCTTCTGCTTCTTGATACAGTAATAAATCTGAAATCAAAACTTTGCATAACAATGCAACCAGCTGTTAGGGCAACACACCGATGGGCATTCTTCCAAATACCTATCTCTCGTTAATGAATAGAGTTTACAACTGAAAACAGAGGAAACGGATATTTGTTTTTCAAAAAAATTAATGAATGGATTTTAGAAAGCAATTAGTAAAACAATCAAATCAGTAAGGTAATTGTTTTCTTCTAGTTACAGAAGAATTAAGTTTATTTTAATAAAATGGTTATTATACATGTCCTGCACACAAAATGAGGTATTTCTTAAAATTGTTGTGTCTATATTCATAAAATGTATGTTTGATAAATTATACATATATAATGTACTTGTAGCATGCATATGAATTAATCATTTATACAAATTGCTACCGTTCATCTTCATATTTTAAAAAAATGAACGTTAAGAAGTATTCACTTACATGAAAAAGGCATTCACTTTAGCACAGTGTCTCTAATATGTATTCTTCAATATCCCATTGTTTTATTATTGAAGAGATACAGTCAGTATTGTACCGAAAACATCAAAACATATAAAATTTAAATGCCAAGAATTATCATACATATATATTGTATATGATGTATGCAAATAGTTAAGAAATAGTTATGCTGAATTGCAGAGAAAAATAAAATAATTTCTGTGTATTGAACTATGTTGTACAATCTAGCTTTACTTCAGGTTTTGGTAGTAACCCATACAGGTAGGTAAAGATTAGTAAGTTTACATAATTATTATTTGTATACTTTCCAATTCAATAGCACATACATTTATATGTGCACATAGTTGTATAAAAATTCAGTATTAATATATTTCAGCAACAAAACTTACTAATAATTTTATTCCCATCTTGAGAAAATGGTCATAGAGATAAACTCTGGCAATCAGAATAAATTGTTGAGATTGAACCTCAAATTTTGCTTACACCATAGGGTTATGAATCTGAAAAGAAAAGTAGGGTTTGGAATATTTTTTAGCCAAGTGAATGCCAAATGCAGAGCAATATCACTTCAATATCTTCTTGCATGTTATATTATTTTGTTTCTCTCTAGCCAAGCATTTTTTCCATTCATCAAAAACCATTGCTCCTTTTTGCCCTTCTTTTAACCAGCTTTCAATAAAATTAGTTTATATGATCTCTCCCTCTTCTCTGCATTTATTAACTGCCTGCCTGAAGCTTCAGGTGGATAGAAACTTTACAAGCAACTTGGGCTTTTAAAAAGTTTATTTATTTTTCAAGATAATTCTTTTTTTATTGAATGGCTTTTCATAAGTCCCCAAACTTGGTACCATAAGATTAAGAGAGCTAACTATGAGTGAAATGTTTAAAGTTTTTTTTTAATCTACCTAGGGCACCAAATTATTACATTGATTAGGTTAAATTGGAGAGTCTCATTTCCAACTCTTTCCATTTATTAAATAGAAAGAAGACATCGATCTGAAATTTAAAAATTCATTCCTTTATACCTCAGCAAGCCACCTGAACTAATGAAAGCAACATCTCAAGAGAAGGAATCTGTCATCTCCCTTCAACAAATCAATAAACATATTTACATGTGCTAACAGGGAGCTTCAACAAAAGGGTTTGGAAGGCACACCATGTAAAAATAATTTCTAATTTTGTAAAAAGACACAAACAACAAAAATCTTTTAACAGCCAGATAGAATTCTTCTGTTCAATTGGTATCTGTTTCTATTGTTGTGCATCCTTTTTTTGTGCATCCTTTTTTTCTCTCCACTTTTTCCTTTCCTGGTAAAAAAAAATAGATTGGAAAGTGAATGAGAGCTAACATCACACTGAATGGGGGGGGGGTGTAGTTTGTGCCCTCTGAAATAAATGTGGATTAAGAGCAGCAAAGACCCCCTTCAGGTGCTACAGGTGGAGTCACTTCCATCTTGATAGTGGACATGTGACATACATCCTTATTGCAACATCCCAACCCACAATGTGTGAAATAAAGACCCAGGAACAACGCATGTAGCAAGCAAAAGGGGACTCAGTGGAACTAAGACAACAATTTGGGCCTGAGACTCCCAAAATACAAGTCCTAACCATTCTTCTAGATAATCACATAAATTAAAACAGGTTGTGTCCAGTTCCTCACTTTGGCCCCCAAAATGAATGCCTGCCCAGGCGTGTTTGAATGCCGTAGCGTACAGATCCGCCACCTACTTTCCTTGCCACATAAATAGATTGGGGACAATCCAAACATGCCCTTGGGCTTGGCTCTATTGTTTAATTCCAGGTCAATTTAAAAAAAAAAAAATAGAACACAATCCATTTCATCTACGCCCAATAATATTGTTATTGTTACAGTTATCTCTTATTCATCCAAAAAAAGTTAATTAATTATCAGCAGTAGTTAGACATCAAAAAGGCTGCCAAACCTAAATTGGGAGACTCATACCTCCCAGGTAGTAAAATGGCACTTGGCTCTATTGATCATAATTTACGTCAGGCTGGATCACTTACTGCCTTGCCCTCTTCTCCAAGTGATTGATGCTGTGAGGTTTTCTGTTCTTTTTCCTCTTTTTCCTCCCAGCTCCCACTTCTAACTTGAAATAAAAATTTCTCCCCCTCATTCTTTCTCTAACAGCAGCATAGATCGCAACAGACAATTGAAAGCAGCAACGAGAGGGTTAATTTTCCCCTCCCTCAGAGAGATGTTTAAATTTCAACACCTTCACAATTTGTGCCTGGTGGAGAGGAACAATTGCCTGCTTATTAAATAATAAATAGCGGGAAGGATAAAAACTGACAGGACACCTGGTAATATTGGTTCAGTCAATTCGCCTCCTGAGACCTGTTTGCAGTCAATTTGTCAGGAAGGGGCATTTTAGAAAAAAAATAAAAATTTTAAGATCAAAATACCTCCTGTCAACTGAGATCGGGAAGGGAGCAGTAGCCATGTTCTTACTTCCCTTCCCCTTTCTACACAACTCCTCCTGTTCTCTTTACTGTATGTCCTATACCTTTTTTGTAACCAAAGGATCAAAATAGAAATCTAGGTGTAGCCTATAAATCCAACAAAAACCTTACAAACAAATAAGGAGGAGGTTTAAAAGCTTACCCACACATAGACAGCAGGATCCTATAACAAATAAACAAGATCTTTAGCACTTAATCTTTGTAAGTCTCCGAGTTTAATAGCACTCTATCCCATTCTTAATGCACAATTAATCAGGGCATAAATAGAATGGATTCCTCAGGACAGAGCACCAGAGGTTGGGGGAATATAACAATTCCCCCAATTGTGATTTTAAACCTAAATACAAAACCTTTTCTCTCTACCAATCTCCAGTTTTTAATTGCCAAACCCTAAGCTCCAAAATTAGAAGGGCAAATTAAATTCAGGAGGCATTTCTCAATTCTCAAAGGCAGAAATGGTAAGATGGACATGTAAGCCTTAACTTGACGTCTCCAGCAAGATCTGAAAAGCCACCTAGACAGAAGAGATCCAAGCCTAATAAGGGTCTGATTCAGCATGAGACTTCAGAAATTACCGAAAATCAGAATTAGAACAACTTATTTCTGTCCTCCATCTTGTCAGGCCCATTTTAATTTTCCTTCATCTATGCCATAATAGCCAAGATTGTAAAGCAGATGCACAGGGAGAAGATCAACAGGATACTTGGAGGCATTTGGGAGAGCTGATACAAAATTCCATTCCTTTTGGTAGGAGTCCAAACCCATAAACAGCCCCCACCCAACCCCAAATCTCAGTCTCAGTTCAGCTATTCCATCTTGGCACGGTTCAGCTCACTGGCAGACAGACAGCATACCTCTCTTGGAGTGATAACCTGGAGCATTCCCAAGTAGATCAGACTGTCTTGTGCCCTCTTTGGCCAATCTCTTTCAATATTCATCATTTGTCAGTCCCAAATCTCACAAGGAAGTCGACAGATTCTTGGCTCTTATCCCTGGGCTTTGAAGAGGTTGAATTTCATTTAGTTTTCCTTTTCTTCTCAGCCTCACAGATAATTCAAAAATTGCTTCTACAATGGCTCGGATATGAGATTTCACTAGTAATGGGGCAGCCCCAGGTATGACTTCAATCCAGCTCCTCAAGGGATGGTTATGGCTTAGATCTGTCTGGAAATTATCACCTCCAGCCGACAAAGGCTTCTTCCTAATTAAAGATACATGGAGAGGCTAAGTGTGAGCCTTTTGCACATGACTAGATGAACTTTTTCCTTGGGTTTATCTCAAAGGACACGCTAGACAGCCAGTGAAGTATTGTGGTTAACGAATTGGACTGGCGTAAGAGAGATTGGTGTTTTGGTCCACGCTTAGCTGGCTCACTGGGTGACACTGGGACAGTTACTCTCTCTAAACCAACCTACCTCATAGGGTTGTTGTTATTGGGGAAGAATCGGAGGAGGGACTATGCATAAAAAGTGAGACACAGATCTAATAAGCAAATAAATAATGGTGCATCATCCTGGTTCAACTTAATATCTCCCTCACCCCAATTTTATTGCCAGTGCAGAAGTTCCCTGCACCCACAAACCAGATTTTATTGATTTATTCAGGGAACTATTCATTTCCAGAAAAGCAGCATGCCTGCATATTACTGGCAGGGTCTGAAGACCATTCATTGGGATTCACACAGACAAATACATTCCACTTCACTAAACAAGTATCTAAATTAACTGACATCTGTAGCAGAGGGAAGATGTGGGTTAAACAGGCTGTGAAGACCTAGACTTTTGTGGTGGATCCCTGGTCAGGATCATGGAAGCCACTGGCTGGCAAAGTTGTGCCCACTGTATGAATAAACAAGAATCAGCTGCCAGTCAAGCATCATTTTGTAGGAAGGATTTCTTATACTTGGAAAGAAATAGTTACAACGGAAATTGCACAAGGGAGCAGAAGAGGTAGCCTTAAAAACATTATGTGTCCAGTTGGAAATGGGAAATAATTATTGCTACCACCTTTTTTTTTTTTTTTAATGTGTTTCTGTGCTTTTCAGAAGTAGGGACACTAGTTCAACAGGAGAAGCCAACTCACCACTGAAATGTTTTGGTGTGTCTCTGTCAGGAAAAGTACTATTGCTTTTGATTCCTATTGTGCAGATATTAAAGCACAAAAGCCCTGCCAGAAAAATAGAAAAGTTGCAGGTATGGGGAAGCTGACAGCCCCATTGTTATCTATTATCACCATATTTGACCCAAAACTCAGGATGGTATACAACATAGGAGATATCTACCACATTTCTCCCGATAATTACCATGCAAAATATATAATGAGATCTATTATTCAGTGACTTTTATCGCTGTGCTGAGATTTGAAACTTGCTCTATTTATGATCCAAGTCCAGCACTCAATCTACTACAAAACATCATCTTCCTCCAAGCATTGCAAGGATAAACTTTACAAATTTATCACTACAACTATGATCTCTTATTAGGAGTGTCCATCTTTGAGATCCGGAGAACACAGACTTAGGTTTCAATATGAAAAATTAAGTAGCATGAATAAAATTCACTTGCTAGGAGACTGAATAGGAGAACTGTTAAAACAGCTGGTCGTGGAAAATGTTTCTTGAAATAAAGTAATGGAGGTGGGGAGGGAGGACAAAGAAATTCATAAACCATGGATTGTATAGGGATAAAACACCAACAAATTATTCTCTGCATTATGCCAAAGTTAATACTGAATGGCACCTGTTATTGAATAATAGATGAAGTTGGAATTCTATAAATCTTTGTTTTGGCGTATGTAGCACTTCTGATCATTGTTGGTACAGTGTATTCTTTCAAATTGTCAATGCAAAGGCATTTTTTTCATAATGGCATCTATTTCAACCAGATCTTACATTTGCTTCGTGGGCCAATAGAATAAAATTAAGAATAGAAATTGTGATAAAGCAAGAGCAATGGTTCAAGTCACTGGAGCCAATAATTGTCAAGTCAAAGTTTTCTTGAAGAGCAAGAAAAAAAAAATCTTCTCCAATTCCTGGCTTCCGATAGCCATTCCTCTTAAGTTTACTATTGTCACATCTTTGCAACATAGTTTAAACATAGTTTATTATCATCACATCTTTGTTGCTCATCATACCTTACTTTAAGCAAAAATGGAGA
Source organism: Azemiops feae (assembly GCA_023970755.1). NCBI lineage: Eukaryota > Metazoa > Chordata > Lepidosauria > Squamata > Viperidae > Azemiops > Azemiops feae. Next base: position 724,813 of record JALGBA010003859.1, on the reverse strand, counting down.
CGTAGGCTTCAGTTCTATCTTTTCAAGAACTAAACTAATTCCCATCACTGGGGGTTCCAGAGATTTCACTGTTTACCTGTTGATTTCTAATTTATATGCCAGAAAGAAAATACTGGATTTATTCACCCCAATTTCTCTCCTTGAATTGTCCTTTTGTGCAAATGCTGGGATCTGATGGAATCCACAGCCAAATCCATAATTAAGTACTAAGCCCTGCTGTCCATCAGCAAATGCAGGATGACAATTCCATTTCACTCTCTCCTGTCTCCCTCAAATCCTAAATGTCTAAATTCTAACTGAGCCGGGCCCTCAGGAGCACACCCATGCCTTCAGCCTTCACTCAGCCTGCCTGAGGAAACACTGGAGAAACTATGGTCAGTTCATCGACAGACAGCGATTCCTTCCAATTTCTCTCCAGAGTCATTTTTAAAACACATATACATTCCCAGGGCTGCATGATTCTCAGATACACTGTCATAAACACCCTCATCGAATGCAGTACTGCCAACTCCGTCTGTGATCTTGTCAGTTTATCCTAGCTTAGCAGCTCGGCTCCTTGGACAGGCGGCCACTCAGGAAAACTCTAGCAGATCAAAAGAGGGTACTACTCCTCTAAGTTGTGTTGAAGGAAAAGTCTTCTCCAAATTGTTGAAGGAATAGTCTTCTTCATGGTTCAGTCCAAGCCGGGAATAAACAACATGGAAACTGCTTTAGGAAGAAGGTTGCAGTTTGGAGAGGAGAGCCAGACAGAAAGATGTCTCTGGAAGAAAAGAGAGCAAGCACATGTAGGGAGTGGGTTTTTATACCCTCTGGAGCCTTTTGTTTGGAGTTGTTCCTGTGGCATGAACTTTGACCTGAGTCTGAGTGTGCCTTTCTGGTATTCTGATGGTGGTGGGTTTATTATGTCCCAAAGATCATATCCTGCTTCCCTGGGGCTGTGGCTGATGACTCTTAGATTTTTGGTTTGTTGATTCTAGGGATCTTTCTTCCTAATCCCACTTTCCTGATTCCAGTCTTTCTGACAAGATTATCACATCTGCAATTCTGCAGACTTGGGTTTCTGTTTGGGATAGAGAGACTTGGCGGGGGGTTGGTCTCTGCTTTTAAAATCCTTTAGGGAAATATATTCTGCCTTTTAAATATTTCCAAAAATATTTCTTTTTCTAGCGGGGGCTGACTTCCCACAGTTGGGAGTCAGGACTAATTCTTTGGCTTCCCTGGGTAGGAATTATACTCATGCAGAAAGTGTCTTCTGCTGTAATATCTTTGCCCTGTTTGAAAAGCATCGGATTGCATCTCACACTACAGATTCAGATGGTCCTGTGGGCAGAGAAGCCATCCAGTACAACAGATCCCCCACTAAGTTCAGTTTGAACATTGGAACTGGAGAAATGGCCCAAATCCTTGGCCTTTCATCTACAACTAGTCCTCAACTTACAACGGTTCATTTAGTGACTGTTCACAGTTATAACAGCACTGAAAAAAGTGACTTATGACCGTTTTTCACAGAACCGTTTCAGCATCCCCGTCGTCACATGATCAAAACTCAGATGCCTGGCAACTGACTCATATTTATGACGGTTGCAATGTCCCAAGGTCATGTGATCACCTTTTGCAACCTTCTGCCAAGCAAAGTCAATGGGGAAGCCAGATTCACTTAACAATTGTATTACTAACTTAATAACTGCAGAGATCCACTTAACAACTGTGGCAAGAAAAGTCGTCAAATGGGGCTTAATTCACTTAACAAATGTTTCACTTAGCAGCAGAAATTTGGGGCTCAATTAATAGTTGTAATTTGAGGACTACCTGTATTGGAGACCAACCAAAATAGGAAGAGATATGTCCATTCATATAAACCACCCACTATTCTCTTTCAGAGTGCAATTCTAAGCACTAGGCAGGAAAAGGGGGAGACTAGTTGGCAGAAGACATTAAAGGAAAGAGCTGAGAGGGAAATAAAGAAACCTAACTACCCAGTGGTGGGATTCAAATATGTGAACAACCGGTTCTCTGTGTGGATGCCGCTTCCGGAAGTCCATTCTGGGCCTGGGCAACAAAACATTAGCTGCTGGTTCTGCCGAAGTGGTGCGAACTGGCTGAATCCCACCACTGTAACTACCCCGGTACCATTCATAGTATCTCACCTTGCCTTTCTTCCCTTGCCAATCATCTCTTCAGATAATGTTTTTTGTTCTTTAAACTTCTTTCTTTTTGAGGATCTCACCTCTCTGTAAACACAACTTTCCCCTCCTCTTGATCCATTCACTCTTCCTTCTTAGATTTGTTTTGCAATTTAATCTAGATTCATTCTCCCTATGACATCAACACACTTCTTTTGAACTGGCCATTTTGATATTTGGTCCACATCCTTTCAGCCCAGAGACATTCTTGAAGCTCTCTCTTCTTGTTTTACCACACCCACCTTTGCTTTTTCCTGACGTACCCAACTCTCAAAAGTGAACAAACTGCTCCTATACCTGGCCATTTTCACTTTTTTAAACAACACTAATTTGTTACAACTGACCTCTACACTGTGCACTCCTACAAAATCTCATTGGCATAGTAAATCACCTTGTGCAAAAAGCATACCGAACAAGTGAGACCTGCAGCAAAATGTGATATATTCTCATCTTCCCATAGGAGTGCAATACCAGAGGCCATTCCATTGTACTCTCACTGGCTCCGTTTTCTTTTTTCATTTTCAGTCAACGTTCTGTAGCTCAGTTCTGCTTTGTCTTGTTTTAGTCTTTCCAGTGACTGGAAGATTAGAAAGAAATTGTGGAAAGATTCTCACTTTATCTCTAGCTGTCCCTTCAGCAGGATTGCTCTCCAAAACCAGAACACAATAGGACTATGGTGTGGCGAGAGAAGCTAGCAAATAAAAGCTTGAGCTCAAAAATAGGCAGATTCTGGACAGGGGTTCAGAGAAAAATAAATTAAAAACCTTTCTCAAAGTATCTCTATGGGACAGGAATTGGGGAAGGGCGTGGAATATTGCAACATCCTCCATTCTAAGTCTTTGTCCACATCCTTTTCACATGACCCATATGTAAATATGCAGCCTACCTCGTGCTTCTAAACCACATGCACACAAATATATGCAAGGGAGGAGCAGAAACACACCCACGCAGAGACACAACATATATGCTACATGTCTGCCCGGAGAAAGTACCCAATGTCACATCATGTCATGAACCTCCAATTTTTTCTCCCTTTTTGTTTTGATGTTGTAATGCTACCCAGAGTCTCTTGGAACTGGGGCACATAGAAGGACTGTAAAATAAATGAACTAACAAACAAAGGTGGCAACTGCAGAGATCATTACAGTCACCAATAAACAGCAGAAGCATTTCTAATGCCTCCATTTATCATCTCTATCCAAGAGGGAGCATAGTCAATAAATGTGTCATATCAGAAGGGCTGTTTTGAAGATTCAGGTGTTGCTGGATCAGGCAGCAATGACTGCTCATCACCCATCAAACCCCAGACTCTTCACACAACCTCATATCAACTAAAATGCAGCACATACGGCAGCTGAATTACTTTCTCAAGTAAGTGAGAAGGTCCCTCTTCATCTCACCAATCATCCCCAAATCCCTCCATCCCCAAGTCCAGTCACCACTACAGCCCAGAAAGTAGCATGTGAAAGAACTGGCAATGATAATATGACTCCAGTCAACACTGGAGAATTTCTCTTCATGAAAAGCAGTCATGGAGGCAGAAGGCTCTCCTTAGCAGTGGGCCCAGGGCAGAGATCAGACAATACTGTTCCATATGTGGGCCAGGGAATACTGTACTTTTCCATGAAGCAGTGATGAGCTTTCGGACTGACTAGCCGTAGTGTAGTTTTATTCCACCCTGACGTTTCACAAGCAACTGGTGGTTGACATCTCCAGAAGCAGGGTAAGCTGCTTTATGGTATCATAAATAAATAAAATTAGACCACAGCCATTCAGCCCAAAGGCTCATCACTGCTTCACTGATACCAGCCATGAAAGCCTATATATCAGTGGTGGCAAACCTATGGCACGGGTGCCAGAGGCGGCACTTGGAGCCCTCTCTGTGGGCACACGTGCCGTTGCCCCAGCCTTGCCTCCGCCCGCAACCCCCTCACCAGCAGCCCCCCTGGAGGAGAGTTGCCCCCGAGCGTGGCCCACGCGGAGCAGCACAGCCAAGGACATGGCAGCCAGGCAGCGTAGACAAGACTCTGCCCTCACACCCCAACGCGCACAGTTGATGCTGCGGGGCGCGGGCAGAGGGCGTGGCCCCCATGGCGCTGCTGGGCGATCTGCGGCGGGCCCTGGAGGCGGTGAGTGGCCCTGCGGGCAGGCAGGGTGGGGCGGAGTGGGGGCGGGGCAGGGGGTGGAGCAGGGGCGGGGCAGGGGGTGAAGGTTCACCATCACTGCTATATATCAATACTTCTCCACATTTCTCCATATCCAGATTTGCTTTTTTTAAAAAGCCATTTTTCCATGTACAATTTCGCACCTTCTGTGGAAAGTATTACAGGTAGTCCTAGATTTACAACCACAATTGAACCCCATATTTCTCTCACTAAGCAAGATGGTTGTTAAGTTAGTTTTGCCCCATTTTATGACCTTTCTTGCTGTTAAGTGAATCGCTAAAGTTAGCAATACGGCTGCTAAGTGAATCTGGCTTCCCCATTAACTTTGCTTGTCAGAAGGTCTCCCGGGACACTGCAACCGTCATAAATATGAATCAGTTGCCAAGTGCCCATATTTTTTATCACATGACCACAGGGATGCTGCAATGGTTCTAAGTGTGAAAAATGGTCATACGTCACTTTTTTCAGTGATGTAGTTAACTTCGAGTGGTCACTAAACAAACGTTTGCACATTGAGGACTACCTATAGTTTGGTGTAGTGGTTAAGGTGCTGACCTAGAAACCAGGAGATGCTGAGTTCTAATCCCGCCTTAGGCATGAAAGCCAGCTGAGTGATTTTGGGCCAGTTGCCAGTCATTCTCTCTTATCCCACCCCACCTCACAGGGTTGTTGTTGTGGGGAAAATAGGAGGAGCAAGGAGTAATAAGTAGTAGGTTCTCCGCCTTAAGTTATTAATAAAGTAATAAAGGTAGAATAAAAATCTAATAACAAATGAAGCTGAATAGGGGTTCCTTTTTACCCTTATTGAGATTTTACGGTTTGTTTGGGTTTTTTGCTTTAATTCAGGAGCCTTTAATTACACGACAGTCTTTTCTCCCAGGCCGCATTAATTTACCGACTCACTGCACAGATTTGCCATTCTCAAACTTTGTAGGCGAAAGAATTTTTTTTTCCTTTTCGGAGATCAGGAGCTGAAATTGCCTATAGTGCCAAATACTAACACACATACCCCTTAACAGGCCTCAAAGCAGGCCCTCCCATCAACCTTCGTACCACTTCAGACCTACCATTTTCAGTCTCATTATGCCTCTCCTTCCTCTGTTCCCTCTTCTATTGTTGTCTCTGGGTGCTCATTTGTGTGTACTGCCAGCCCAGAGCCTTTCCACCTCTCCCTCCACAGCCATGTTTTTCAGCTTTGGCAACTTTTAAGATATGTGGACTTCAGCTACTAGAATTCCCCAGCCAGCATGAATTCTGGGAATTGAAGTCCACTCATCTTAAAGTTGCCAAGGTTGAAAAACACTGCTTTATAGCAAAGTAAAGCAGCGTGTGCTATGGCTTCCAACAATTGAAGCTCAGAGTTCAGGCAAGAGTAAGACTGAACTAGCTCTTCTATGAAGTATCTCACTTTTTGCAGCCCTGTAGTGCAATCGTAGTGGTCATCTGCAGTCATTCCCTTTAACAGCAAACACGGGTTCTGACTGCTGATGGGAATGAAATCCACAACTGAGCCCCTGAGAAACAAAAAACAAGGCATTCTCTAAAAGTGAGTGTGCTCAGCGCCACACAATGTTGAGGATTTGGGAAAAAGAAAAATCTAACACCTGGAAGACAGGTTGGAATGACTCTCTAGGACGGTCTAAGGGGTATGCATGGCTGACTAGCTGCTGCTGGTTATTACCTAGAAAAAAAATCCGTTTGTAGGTAAGGATACATTGCCACATTTGATCATAGCTTTGATTTGCATTTCCTGTAAACTTTCCTTCTTCATTCTTAGTGGAGTGATAACAGAGTGATAACTGTGAGGAAAGCAAGGCTGTCTCTTCAAGTGAAAAAAATATACAGTATTTTTTTTTCTTCCATTCAATTGTGTCTGATTCTTGGAGACTATCTGGACACAAGTCCTTGCAGTTTTCTTGGTAAGGTTTTTCAGGAGTGGTTTGCCCTTGCCATCTTCTTAGGTCTGAGATAAAGTCACTGACCCAAGCTCAGCCAGCTAGCTTTGCACCAGAGGCAGGACTAGAACTCACAGGCTCCCATCTTTTAGCCTGGTGACTTCATCACTACACAAACTGGTTCTCTAATACAGTATTATGTCAGCAAAAAAAAAAGCTGACTCAACAGAAGAATTAAACTTGCTTTAGGAAGACATAGATAAATATCTGTTCTCCATTTGCCTCATGTCCATTCACTCAGTTTCCTCATTGGCTCTGAAAAACTAATTAGCCAAAAAATCCATTTATTATTCTGTTTAAGACTTTTTGTAATTTCCTCTGGGTTGGCTGAAACAATGCCTTGGAGGTGGTCAGTGGTCTGGAATGGTTTTCTTAGAGCAGCTTCTGTCTCTCTACCTCTTGTGTGTAACACATTACCACAGTTGTTAATTAATGAATTGGCTCATAGGGTGAATTACTGCAATTAGCAATTTATTTATTTGGCACCATCCATGTGCATGCTACTTTACTAAAAATAAAAAATAAAAAGGTAAGAGAAGCAAGAGAGACAGCTGGAGAACGGAAGGGACATGTAGGAAGAATAAGAAAGAGAACAATATTTTTTAGTTTATTAATTAATTCGTGTTATTCTTATAGCCTCCCAAATCAATCAAGTGACACAGGTCAGCTTATAATTCTAAAATCATAAAACAATAAAAACACCCAGAAATCATCCGGCCTAGTGAAAAGAAGGACTAGGGGTGACATGATAGCAATGTTTCAATATTTGAGGGGCTACCATAAAGAAGAGGGGGGTCAACCTATTCTCCAAAACACCTGAAGGCAGGACAAGAAGCAACGGATGGAAACTAATCAAGGAGAGAAGCAACTAGAACTAAGGAGAAATTTCCTGACAGTTAGAACAATTAATCAGTGGAACAACCTGCCTCCAGAAGTTGTGAATGTTCCAACACTGGAAGAGTTTTGAAGAAGAGACTAGACAACCATTTGTCTGAAATGGTGTAGGGCAGGGGTAGGCAACCTTGGCTCTTTTATGACTTGTGGACTTCAACTCCCAGAATTCCTGAGCCAGCCATGCTGAGGGGAAAGGGAGAGGTTTCCAAGCTGAGCCAGGCTGGCTCAGGAATTCTGGGAGTTGAAGTCCACGAGTCATAAAAGAGCCAAGGTTGCCTACCCCTGGATAGGGCTTCCTGTTGGAGCAGGGGGTTGGACTAGAAGAACTCCAAGGTCCCTTCCAATTCTGTTACAGGTAGTCCTCAACTTATGACCACAATTGAGCCCAACATTTCTGTTGCTAAGTAAGACATTTGTTGTACGTTTTGCCCCATTTAACACCTTTCATGCCACAGTTATTAAGCAAATCACTGCAGTTGTTAAGTTAGTAACACGATTGTTAAGTGAATATGACTTCCCCATTGACTGCTTATCAGAAGGTCTCAAAAGGTGATCACATGATCCTTGGGACACTGCAACTGTCTGAAATTTGAGTCAGTTGCCAAGCACCTAAATTTTGATCACTTAACCATGGGGATGCTGCAACATCCAGTCTTGTGTGTGAAAAACGGTCCTAAGTCACTTTTTTCAGTGCTGTTGTAACTTTGAATGGTCACTAAACAAACTGTTGTAAGTTGAGGATATCTGTTTTCTGTTATTCTGTTAAATGAATGCAAACAACAGCATATAATAATCAGTTATTAAACAATTAATGTTACTGTTTCAATTAACTGTGCTTAGTCTTATTTGAAAATGAGATTTCAGTCTCAGGAAGTAAGGCATGTGATCTTTTGCCTGCCTGTGTTAATTCTATGAATTTTCACACATATTTCGGGAACGGCATGTTGTTGTTCCCAGAACGTGCGTATAGTGTGCCATACATTTCCAAGCCGCAACTGAATTGGGTGTCTGAATTCCGCTCATCTGCATTTGATCCAGAAGAAATAAGTTGTATGATTCAACGCAGAAATCCCTTTCCAAAGATTATTGTATTATTTCTAAGGCATGCACTATACCTCACAGTAAATAATGTTGACTGTTTTACAACAGTTTTAAAACCTTTCAGGCTTGTTCTGTCTGTTTTTAATTTGGAGAATTCAAGCCCTGTTTTACAGAGATCAGCATACCTGTGATGTTGGGAGTCAGGAAGAAACAAACAAAATACATCTTTGATGGTGTCCTTTTCATGGACTCGTCTACAAAGCAGAGAGAAAGCAAATATCTTGAGCCCAGTTTGAACCAGCAACCCTAGATATGGCCAATTCCCCATTAAATCCTGTCTGCGGCCCTATGGCAGCTGCCCTATGTCAATGGCTCAGACATAAGCTTCACATGGCAAGTTTATCCCTCCTTTGCTGATACAGGCAGGCTTTCATCTCCCCTGGTGACAGCTTGATCCATGTAAGAGCTGACTCTATGTCAGAGATTTGTTTGGCAAAGCCTGATGCTGGCCTCTTTTGATCTGTCTATCCGAGAGATTTATTACCTGGACACTGTCGCTAGAGCATCTGAGCTTTTCACATCATTGATGTATCTGTCCTTAGACGTATGCACCAAAGGTGGGTGTGCAGGTGCATCTCTCGATTTCTCTGGAGCACTAAGCACGCTGCTGGATTAAATTGCCCAAGGTGAATCTGAGCGCCGGTGGTAGAGCAAAAAAGTGAAATCTGGTTTCTCCAAAGGCAGAGTGATACAAGACAACTTCAAATGAGGTCTTGCCACATTTTAACACATTTGCAGGGCTCAGAAACATTCCAAGAGTTGCTTTAGGGAAGGACCATTGGTGCATTCACATCTGCTTCCCTGCTTTGAGTTGGCTAGTTTAGGATGACTAGCCTTTGGGAGTTTTAGAATCAGGATCATGTGCATATTCTTTTCATGGGTGAAAAATGATCTAGGAACACAGATCGCCCCACGCTCGTCCAATGTTGCCTCTCCAAAGTATTTTATTTTCAATACTACCACATTTAGAGAAAGCAAAAACTGAGATGCCCGAGTGATGTGGAATTATTTACATTCCCTCCAAGTGTTGAGAGTGTTCTTTGTGGAGAGCAGTATATAGATAAGATAACAAGAATAGCTTGACATTGTTTGGTAGCAGGAAGCAAGCAATTCTACATCAAGAAAAAGGCCCTTTTAGAGCCACTTCAAATTATTTTGTGCACTTTGGAGTACAACTGAAAAACTAAAACTTCAGATTTTTGACCCTAGGCTACTTTGCTTCTGATTCTCTTCAGTGGTTCCTTTAAGATAAAAGAATCTTTTTCTGGGTTTTTTTTCCCCCAAATAACCCTGGGTATGGTGTGTATTAGGCACAGAGCAACACAGGAGTGACACAAATCTGAAAGCATTTTTGAGAGTAACCAACTGCATTAAGGTTTTTGTGAATGGCACTTCACTTCATCACATACACATCACCATTATAGGAGTTTAAAGATACTACAGTGAGTTAAAGAAAAAGAAGGGATGGGGGAAAAATAAGGTGGGGAGTTAACAGATTTACCCAGTAGTTGAGATACAGAGGAAGTTCTCACAAATAAGGATGGAGGTTGAATTATACAAAAAATATATAATGGGATAAAAGAGAGCCAGTTTGTGAGGTGGTTAAGGCAGCAGGATAGAAGTCAGGATACTATGAGTTCTAGTCCTGTGCTGGACACAAAGCCAGCTGGGTAACCGTGAGCCAGTCTCTTTTTCTCAACCCCAAGAAGAAGCAAAGGCAAAAAATCCCTTTTAAAGATCTTGCCAAAAAAATTGCAGGGACTAGTCTAGACCAGCTGGCTGAGGAATTCTGGGAGCTGAAGTCCACAAGTCTTAAAGTTGTCAAGGTTGCAGACCCCGGGTCTAGACAGTTATGCAGCATACTAAAAAGCAGAGGCACCACCTTGTTGACAAAGGTCTGTATAGTCAAATCTTAGGTTTTCCCAGTAGTCATGTATGGCTGTGAATTGAACCATAAGGAAGGCTGAGCACTGAAGAATTGATGTTTTCGAATTGTGGTGCTGGAGAAGACTTGTCGAGAGTCGCTTGGACTGCAGGGAGATCAAATGAGTCAATCCTAAAGGAAATCAACCCTGACTCTTTTTTGGAAGGACAGATACTGAAATTGAAGCTCAAATACTTCGGCCACCAAATGAGAAGAGGGGACTCATTGGAAAAGGCTGTGATGTTGGGAAAGGTTGAAGGCAAAAAGAGCAGGAGGCGGCAGAGGATGAGATGGTTAGGCAGTATCATTGATGAAACCAACATGAATTTGAGCAAACTCCAGGAGATAGAGTGGGATAGGGGCATCTGATGTTCTGTGATCCATAGGGAATCGGACACATCTTAGCAGCTGAACAACAAAATCCGACAGTTGCCGGTAGTCAACACTGACTTGAAGGGCCACATATACAAAAACAGAGTAAGAAATTGTCCCTGTTCAACTAACACTAGAATTAGCACTTAGACTTATATACTGCTTAACAGTGTTTTACAGCACTCTCTAAGCAGTTTACAGAGTCAACATAATTGCCCCCAACATTCTGGGTCCTAATTTTACTGACCTTGGAAGGATGGGAGGCTGAGTCAACTTTAAGCTGGTCAGGATCAAACTCCTGGCAGTGGGTAGAGTCAGCCTGCAATACTGCATTCTAACTACTGTGCCACCACAGCTCTTTGGTAATAGTTGGGATTGGTTAATGTATTGTAATAAGATTGTCTTTCATTGGATTGAAGTAATATCTCTATTCCTCCATTAAAATCTTGAGTTCAGTGATGGAATAACCAAGGAGTAAAATGTTATTTATCTCTCTTGTTGCAGCCTCAGATGTCCAGTTTGTGCTTATTTATTCTCTTGGGCAGAGTCTGTCTAGTTCATATTTATTTATTTATTACATTTATAGGCCACTCATCTTGCTGTCCAAGGCGACTCAAGTTCTTAGATGGAAGTAGGCTCACAGATAGTTAATTTACAGTAGCCCTGCTGTGTCTTTCAGCTTAGGAAGCAAAATCATTGTTTTTCTTGCAGCGACACATGAAAATCGGTTATTAAAAAGTAAAACTGCATGTTTATTTTAAAACTGGTTTTTAAGCAATTAATTATACAATGTATTTTGGCTAAAAAGACCAGTGAATAAAAATGAAGTCTGATATGAATTCATGTATTTAAAATACTGAATCAGAAGAAGACCTTTATTCCTTTCTACCAATGGGCAGGATACAGTGAATTCAAAAACTTTGTGGGAAATAGCTTGTGCCTGAGAAGGCATTTGGCAGAATTCTGATTAAAAGAGTACAGAAGGTGATAATAAGCTCAGAAGCTCTGAATTTTATTTTCCAAATAATCTCATTTAACATTTTTTCTCTTCTCTATAAAACATATTCAATAATAAAACCACCAATTTATGTTTTAAATGCATCCCAAATCACCACCAAATTTGCATGTCTATTGAAAAGTTTTCAAAATCTTGTCTTTCAATAATGAGGTACTTAATAATAATAATAATAATAATAATAAAGTTGGAAGGGACCTTGGAGGTCATCTAGTCCAACCCCCTGCTCAGGCAGGAAACCCTATACCATTTCAGACAAATGGCTGTCCAGTCTCTTCTTAAAAACTTCCAGTGTTGGAGCATTCACCGCTTCTGGAGGCAGGTTGTTCCACTGGTTAATTGTTCTAACTGTCAGGAAGTTTCTCCTTAGTTCTAGGTTGCTTCTCTCCTTGATTAGTTTCCATCCATTGCTTCTTGTCCTGCCTTCAGGCGCCTTGGAAAATACCTTCACTCCCTCTTCTTTGTGGCAGCCCCTGAGATATTGGAACACTGCTATCATGTCACCCCTCATCCTTCTCTTCATTAAACTAGACATACCCAATTCCAGCAACTGTTCCTTATATGCTTTAGCCTCCATCAGTCCCCTAATCATCTTGTTGCTCTTCTCTGTACTCTTTCTAGAGTCTCAACGTCTTTTTACATCGTGGTGACCAAAACTGGATGCAGTATTCCAAGTGTGGCCTTACCAAGGCATTGTAAAGTGGTATTAATACTTCACGTGATCTTGATTCTATCCCTCTGTTAATGCAGCGTAGCACTGTGTTGGCCTTTTTGGCAGCTGCAGCACACTGCTGGCTCATATTTAAGTAAGTGATTGTCCACTAGGACTCCGAGGTCCCTCTCACAGTTACTGCTATTGAGCAAAGTACCCCCTATACTATACCTGTACATTTGGTTTTTCTTGCCTAAATGTAGAACCTTGCTTTTTTCACCATTGAATTTCATTTTGTTAGATAGTGCCCAGTGTTCAAGTCTGTCCAGATCCTCCTGTATCTTAAGCCTGTCTTCTGTAACTTGTGTTACTTCTAATAATTAATAAAAATACTAGAACATGCTCAGATATCTTTTTTACATATATATAATTTTTGAGCTAAACAGTAAGAGAAGTGAAGTCTAGCTTTATACTGGGCAGTGGGTATACAGGATATATTTTTACTCTTCAGTCAATTACTGAAAAATCTATGTATGTGACAAGGAAAATGTATTTGATCTTCATAGATTTAGAGAGGCTTGAATTATTAATTATATTTATATATTGCCATAATTTCCAATCTTCCCCTCGATTAATACAATAAAACACAATAAAAACTAAGCAATAATTAAAACAGTGGTAAAACTATATGCAAATGTATTTCATGTTTAATGTATTTATAGATAATGTTTGTGGTAAGCCAGAAGTTGTTGATTGTGGTGAGGGTAGAAGTGTGTTGAATATGTGCATACATTTGTGTGAGGCAATGCTATGTTGTTGAATGAAAACCTTAATGGTTTGCAGTGAATATTAGATATACTGTAGATGCAACAAACAATTTCTTATCAAAAAGCAAAACAGTTGAATTTGACAGAGAAAACTGAATATTAAAATGCACACTATACATACATGATGAAAAGTTAGTGCAAGTAAGCAACTTTGTGAAGCTTAGTAGAACGTTTACTAAAACATTAAGTTAGAATGAATCAAACGTAAGATGTGTGAAAGCTGTAGAAAGGTACATAAGATCATTTGTGAAACAATAATCAAATTTGTCAAAATAAACAATAAATGCCTGTGCATATTTGCATGCTTTTGTCAACTTTGCTATTGGGAAATTAAATTTGGGAATTTCGGAAGAGATATAAAATAAGTTGGAGGCATTTAAAAAATGGGTTACTTAGGAAGAGTGAGGCAAATTAAGAGGAACTAAGATTCAAAATGAACAGCTGCTGGATTAGAATGGGTGGACTACAAAAATGAGTGACTACAGAAAGAAGAGTGTTGATGTGGTTTGGTGAAATAGACAGTGAAGAAGGATCGAGTTGCAAAAATATAAAGGCAGAGTGAATGGGTGAATAAGTATGGAGTTGATGAGCATCTCAAAAAGAGAGAAGTGAGAAGGTTAAACAACAGAAGGCAATGTACAAAGAGGTGCATCAGTATGGTAGAAGCGTCAGTGGTTTGCAAGGACAAGAAGATATGGAATGACCGGTATGCCTTAGATTTACAACTTGTTTGTCCTTTTCTGCATTTTGCATAATCTCGCAAAGGTAATAACATAATGAATATCTCTATACATGTATATATAAATCTATACAAACAACTAAATACTTGATGATTATGAAACACAAGCATCTGTTTGAATGTAAAAAAAAATGTCTCTTGTGATGAAGTCTTGTAAAATTATTGTGGCAATTATTAGCATTTGTGAACATTGACTAAGTTGGACAACCGGTCAAGGCATAATTAAGTGTCAATCTGAATATATTCATAAGTGCAAAGAGCTACTCTTATTTAAGAAATAACATGCTTGAATAAATCCGCATTGTATCGGTTTGTAAATTGAACAATGCTATTTCTCACTGACTGGATTCACAAATGCACTAAGCTGCTGCTTATATTGGATGGTAAATATCTGATTCTGGGCTAGGTAAAATAGATTTTTTTAGGGCAGAACTAAATATATATATATATATACAATTTGAGATGTGCCCTGCATTAGTTGTAAGCCAAAAATGTATAAAACTGTGGCCCATGCACATAAACATGTTGCCTATAATTGCACTATTTAATAACGTATTTGGTTTGGTTATTCCTAAGTACAATATATAATAGAAATCCAGCAATTGGTGATAAGATATTAACTCAGACAATTAAAGCATGATATGTAGACCATGATGTTAACTTCAACGGCAGGGTGTTTGGCTGACATTTAATTTCCCATAAAAATCAGTGGGAGTAGAAAACCTTCAAACTGAGCTGAATTATGTTCTTGTTCCCATGTTAAATTATTTAGTCAGGAAGATATTGCATATTTAAATACTGAGAAAAGAGCGTGCGTTAATATCCTTGCACAATTACATAGAAAACCTAAGCAAGGTTCATCATTACCATCTGTATTTCTAGTCAGATAATAGCGGAATGCAAAGAGTTACTCAATTATTGTCTAAACGTTTTGAATTGGCACACTCCCTTTCTACTTAATTGCAATCCAGGGTACTTTAATTGCAGCAGCTACCAAGGAAGATTTGTCTTTGTTCAAAAGTTCAACATAGGAAACTACTAATTATTTTACATAATTTAATTTAATTTAATTAATTTAATTAAATTTAATTTAAACAACTCAAATATTCAATTATTAAATTAAATAATTAAGTGGAATGATGTAAACATAACATTTATTTAAATGGGTCTTAATGACCTATGGGGGGGATTTTTTGATTAAAGTTAACCCATCCTATCCTTGATTATAAAGAGACTGTTTGGTGTAGGCTAGAAATTGGGAGACTGTGAGTTCTAGTCCGGTATTAGCCAGCTGGGTGATCTTGGGCAGTCACTCAGCCCAAGGAAGAAGGCAATAGCAGACAACTTCAGAAGTCTTGCCAAGAAAACTGCAAGGATTTGCCCAGTGAGTCAAGACTGACACAAAGGCACATGCATGCACGCCCAAACGCCCACAGTTATATGGGTTATATATTTCTATAGAATAGTGAACCAGAAAGATTCCGACAATGATAAAAGGGAACAAGACCTGCCTTCTTTCCTTCACACAGCAATTCAAATCTCTTCTGGATGACACTTTCAGTTGTGGTACTAACAGAGGTGTGGAAAAATTGAAAGTAGCATATGTTCTAGTGCTGAAATTAACAATGCAAATTAATTTAATTAAACAGAATTAACATCACATGCACTAATTACATTTCATATAATGTAATAACAAAGAAGGGGAAGGGAGAAACATGACCGATCAGCCTGTGTAGCAGTTTCCCAGCTAATAAAGACTGGGTTTCTTCAATGTCATATTTGTTTGTTTGTTTATCTATTACATTTTAAAACTTTCACAGGTTGTTCATAAATCTTCGTAGGATTTCTCTCCCAATTCCATAGTATTTGTAGAAAGAGAAAATGTAATATAAGAAAATGAAGAAAACCCTATCCTCTATTTGGAAAATTATTTGGTTCAAGAATAGCCAATTTGAAATCTGGAAAAAATATCTAGGGGATGGTGCAATTTTTATATACTGTATTGGTTTCCAGAAAGTGCCCTTTCTGCTGTCAGATCTATCCCACCTATGATACTTTTTGTAGAAGCTGATATGTGCACCCTGGGTAATACATTTCTCGAAAGACTAATAGAAACATTACGCTTGGAGAATCAAGTGACATTGTCAGCATCAAAGGGGAAGGTTTTGAAATCTCGGTGTCATACTTGGATAGACCTAGATTAAGAATCCTTGGAGCCTTTGGCAAAACAACTTGGAGCTGGGATAGGATGAGAAATTGCCAGTATAAGTTTATTAATAGGATTACACACTATCTCACTAAATTGGTCCAGTGCAGACCCGTGCACTGGAAAACTCTTTTCAAGATGGACTTGAGAGACATGGACCCATTTGGACCCTGTGCAATGTCTCTCAGGCCTGAGACACTTGGAGAGAGTTTATCTGATTAGTTTCCAGTCTGTTTCTAAGCTTTTATTTTCAGTTACCACATTCAAGGTCAACCACTTCACAACAGGTCCCTTGACTATTTAACATAATACAGTAACACAATAGATCAGGCATGTCAAACTGCCGGCCCACAGGCCAGATGCATCATACTAAAACCGCTCCCACCCCATTGTCGGCAATGGGGGAAAAGTCGTGATACATCGCGCGACGTCACATGACGTCACGAGTTTGACATGCCTGCAATAGATGCAGAGGATGGAAGTAGAAATCTGAATTTACAGACTTCATTCAAGGTGCTATTGACTCCTGGTAACTACATGGACAATTCATTAAGTTACCATCAGCAGCCAATATCAACAGCCTCCTGGCTCAAGGAGAGGTTTTGGTTCTGCTGGTTAACAACTGCAATAAAATTATTTGATTTGATAGGTTTTGGACACTTCTGCAGGTGACCGATGAGCTGCTTCTGGATTGGCTCAGTGCCCATGTTATCTATCACATGCCAGACCCTATATCAGGGGTAGGCAACCTCGGCTCTTTTATGACTCATGGACTTCAACTCCCAGAATTCCCGAGTCAGCTATGCTGACTCAGGAATTCTGGGAGTTGAAGTCCATGAGTCATAAAAGAGCCAAGGTTGCCTACCCCTGCCCTATATGGATAGTGGAGCTTTTAGCTTGCCCTATTGTGGCATTAGAAGAAACCCTGCAGAAAGATAGTTTTGCAACAAAAATACTGGAGCACTGAGCCAGTCTTTCACTGAGGCTACTCTCCTGCCTCCCAGCTCCTGGGTTCGATTCCTCTCCATGCACCACACCATCCACTCATTGTTGTTTTTTGAGTGAGCCAAGAGGAAAATTTTATTTTGCTCCATTTATTTGACAAGGCACATGAGTCATTCCAATTGAAGCCAACTGAGCAGCGACCAATGTTAATCTGTATAACTCAGATTAAAAGAAACAAATAAGAAAAACAGTATAAAAGTAATGATTCAACTCTCCACTGAAAAGACGACACTACGTAAAAAATGGGAATCCAACTGTCAATGGTCTCAAATTTTAAAAAGCGTTGCTCACTAAAAGGAGCTGGTTTTCAACTCATCTCACAGTAATGCAACTTCTTTGTTTTTCTTTAAGTCCATTGAACAGATTTTTTTAATTAAAAAAAGTTTGTTAGATTTATAATCCACCTTTCCTCTAAGAGCTCAAGGTGAAATACAAGTTGTCCTCAACTTAGGACTGGTCACTTAGTGAAGATTCAAACTTATGACAGACCCCCCAAAAGCTACTTACAACCCAGTTTCTAAGTTCCAATGTTTGGTGCTTACCCCTCCGCAGTCATATGATTGCATTTTCAGTGCTCAGCAACAGCCCCACATTTGCAATGCCCCACAATAAATTGTGACCACAATTTATGATATTTTTGCAGGAAACCGACGTTTACTTCCGATTTCTAGCAAAAACCTACCCAGAGTGAACAATGTGTTCACTTAACCATCACCACAAAAAATATATATCAAAAAATCTAATCCTGTCATGCGGTGACCCACTTTACGAGTGTCACAATTTGTGGCCATAATTACAGGGACAATTACTGTCGTAACTCAAGGACTACCATAGCACTCCGTCCTCCCATTCCCCCCCCCCAAGAGCGGCAAACCTTGGGAGGAAGGATGTGCTGAGGGAGAGTCCACAGCCATGATATTATTGTTGTTATTGTTGTTATTTGAAGTTGTATGCCACCTGACTCTGAAGAGTACTATTCAGTTGTGCTGCAGACAATCACAGATTGATACAAAACTGCTCCTGAGCATTTAAAACAACGGTGTACAGTGATGGGATTCAAATATGTGAACAACCGGTTCTCCATGTGGATGCTGCTTCCGGAAGTCCATTCTGGGCCTGGGCCACAAAAAATTAGCTACCGGTTCTGCTGAACTGGTGCGAACCAGCTGAATCCCACCACTGGCGGTGCAGAAGTGTTCCTTGGAGGAAGGATAGCATCGCTCAAAGCAACTGTTTCTCCCTAACAGAAGCTGAAAGTGATGGGTGTATTATTACAATCAGATGTCTATAATTCCTGTCATCTTGCATATAGAACAGGGGGAAATATATTTATCTATGAGCAACAAAAGAATAATTTGAAGATGAAATCATCCCAGCATTTGTAAATTTCTGTCATTTTTCAAAACATGAGTCATCCTAACCTGAGCTCTTTCACTCAAGCAAACCTTGCGAGCCGTCTATTTATATACTTGGTTGTAAGGCAAGAACAATATTAGCAACGAGGGTTCAGAAACAGCAAGTGAACTGCAAGAATAGGCATATTCATAGAAAACTCTTGTGATGGTCAGCTCTGGCTTCCTTACTACATTTCAAGTGCAGAATATTCTGCGGTAGGAAAATATCTTACAGTCGTGGGATTATTCATTATTCAGCTCCCTTAGCTACGCCTCAACTCCCTGCAACTAAATTGCACATTCAGAAATAGGCATTGTGGCTCCCTGGATACAACTCCAGGATTGCTTGCAAAACAGGCTTTTATTGTATAGTAACATGCTTCATTCATGGGATTTTTAAAAGGGAAGGAGGGGGAAGTTGGATTGAACATCCCCTTATAACCCCTTGTGCTTTCCTCTATTTCTTCCATTTTTTTCCCCTTCATAGAATATGTGCTAACAGAGGTTGGGAAAAGAATAATGTGTCATCCTCTTTTGAATGATAACATTAGAGGTTATTTATCCAGAAGTATCCAAGCATCCAATAGGATTAACTGGGAATGAATATCTCCCAGATTTGAACCACACACACAAATTCACACATTGCCCTACTTCCTTTCTGTTAAAGTGTGTTAAGTAGAACTTCCATTTTTTCCCCATACCAGGCAGGAGCACAAATGCCAAAGTCTTACTTAAGGCAGAAGACCGAAGAATATTATTTGATTTGGCATCCCTCTACCTTCTTATTTACCCACTCACTCATATCTTAATCCAGTCCTGGGCTGTGACGGAGGACAACATAACAACACTAAAAACCTCCTAGAGAGGGTTCACAATACTGGATGTGCTCAGCCATAATGCAGTTTCTTTGGTTTCAATTCTGCATGTTGTGCCAACCCAATCAATCATGCTTTATTCAAGAAACCAAGTTTAACAAAATCACGACAGCATAATCTGTAAACCCAGCCTTGTCATTTGAAGACGGTGATTAGATAGGAGCTATTTCACAAAACTGCCAGATATCTGATCTTTCATGGGATTTAACAGTAGAAGATAGAATTATTGCTGTGGCCTAATCCTTTTGTCTCTCTTACTTTGTGGGCTCCTAAACAATTCAATTTTTATTCAAAGGAAAGCTTCCTGGCTGTTGCAAATGTTACGGTTTTTGTTTTCTTTCTTTGGGCATTCTCCTCTGCATCTATAATCTGTATTTTCTCTATAGAATCTAGTGAGCTGATTCACAGAGTGAAGGCACTCGGCTCAAACACTTCTTCTCCCGAAGAAAATCTGCATTTGAGGAGGCAGCAGCCACCCTTATAGCTACTCAATAAAAGTAGGGACACCTTCGGATTAGGCTCAGTTCCTGGTGACTACAAAGCCATGTCCAGATGGTTTTGATAACAACAAAATAGAAATCACTTTTTAGGAGCACCTATAGTCAACTAGTATAACAGGAATACCAGAATGACAGAGTTGGAGGGGAGCCTGGAGATCTTCTAGTCCAACCCCCTGCTCAGGCAGGAAACCCTATGCCAGGGGCGTCAAACTCGCAACGTCACGTGACGTGTCTTGACATATCACGACTTTTTTTCCCATTGCCGGCAATGGGGTGGCAGTTTGACACCCCTGCCCTATGCCATTTCAGACAAATGGCTGTCCAGTCTCTTCTTAAAAACTTCCAGTGTTGGAGCATTCACAATTTCTGGAGGCAAATTGTTCCACTGATTAATTGTTCTGTCAGGAAATTTCTCCTTATTTTTAAGTTGCTTCTCTCCTTGATTAGTTTCCACCCATTGCTTCTTATCCTGCCTTCAGGTGTTTTGGAGAATAGGTTGACTCCCTTTTTTTTTGTGGCAACCCCTGAGATACTGGAACACTGCTATCATGTCATCTCCAGTCCTTCTTTTCATTAAGCTAGACATACCCAATTCCAGCAACTATTCTTCAAATGTTTTAGCCTCCAGTCCCTAATCATCTTTGTTTCTCTTCTCTGCACTCTTTCTAGAGTCTCAACATCTTTTTTACATTGTGGCATCCAAAACTGGAGGCAGTATTCCAAGTGTGGTCTTACCAAGGCATTATAAAGTGGTATCAGCACTTCATGTGATCTTGATTCTATCCCTCTGTTAATGCAGCCTAGGACTGCATTGGCTTTTTTGGCAGCTGCAGCACACTGCTGGCTCATATTTAAGTGATTGTCCACTAGGACTTCAAGATCCCTCTCACAATTATTAATTTTGAGCCAGGTACCACCTATACTTTACCTGTGTGTTTGGTTTTTTTCTTGCCTAAACAAGACATAACAATCAAGGCATCATAAAATGTTATGTGAAAAGAGGAAAAAAGTGGCAAGGAGTAAGCCAGCCTCAGGTATTCAACATCTTTACCAAATATGCCTTTTGGACAATCAGAATAAATGCCAGAAAGCTATTTTCACTTAGCAACAGGAGAAAGTTTATCTTTTCATCAGCATCAAAGGAATTACCCGAACCGGCAGACAAGATACTGCTCATAAATCAATGGGACTTATTTTTAAATGCACAGGCTCAGATGTCTATTCACATTGCAATAGTTCATGTGTAAATCAGTTAACGGGCAGATATTCCAAAAATGATGCTGTCTGGAATGAAAGAGCTAGTTTGGTCTAGTGGTTAAAGTACCAGGCTAAAAATTGGGAACAACTGAGTTTTTCCCACCTTAGCCATGAAAGCCAGTCCTTAACCTTGGGCCAGTCCTTCTCTCTCAGCTCAACTCGCTCACAGGGTTGTTGTTGTTGGGGAAAATAGGAGAAAGAAGGACCATTAGATATGTTCGCTGTCTTGAGTTGTTTACAAAAATGATAAAAGTGGAATATAAATAAAAAATAAATAAAAATGTGCCTTAGCACACAAAGGAAACTGCAGAAATTATATCTCTTAGAAACAGTGCCTTCATGCCTAGTTACGATGTATAAGACCCACTCTGGCCTCCGTTGTCCTCTGTGAGCTGCAGCTGCCATCCATTGTCAAGCTACACTTATAACAATAATAATAATAATAAAGTTGGAAGGGACCTTGGAGGTCGTCTATCCAACCCCCTGCTCAGGCAGGAAACCCTATACCATTTCGGACAAATATATTATTGAGTGCTCCTGAAAGATTAATCACTGTTTGATATGCTCTGAGCCACATTTGTCACCTGGCTCTATGATCACATTGTGCATGTACAGAATTGGACAGCTTCCTGAGCATTAATTCAGTTTTCAGGATCCAGAGTACAGGTAGTCCTTGACTTACAAGCACAGTTGAGCCCAAAGTTTCCATTGTTAAGCGAGGTAGTTGTTAGCTGAGTTGTGCCACTTTTTTTTTTGCCACAGTTGCTAAGTGAATCACTGCATTGTTAAGTGAATCACATGGCTGTTAAGTGAATCTGGGTTCCCCCATTGACTTTGCTTGTCGGAAGCTGGCCAGGAAGGTCACATACGGTGATCACGTGAACCCGGGACAGTGCAACGGTCATAAATACATGCCAGTTGCCAAGCGCCTGAATTTTCATCACGTGACCATAGGATGCTGCAATAGTTGTAAGTGTGGGAACAGGTCAGAAGTCACTTTTTTCAGTGCTGCTGTAACTTTGAATGGTCACTAAATGAACGGTTGTAAGTTGTAGCTGTGCCCAAGTAGTCCTTGGGTTTACAGCTTCCTGAGTTTACAGCTCCTATAGAGCACAGAATAACGTGTCTTGTACAGGTAACCCTCTTTCTTTAGAGCAGTCTTCTTAAAGCTGATGTTCTCCAGATGGGATGGGAGTTTCGGCTGCCAAGAAGTGTCAAAAGCATTGGCTGTGCTGCTAGGGAAATCTGGGAATTCTAATTCCAACCTGTTTGGAGGGTGTCCATGTGGGATACTGTAGACTACTTGTTTGGGGCTGAGAGCCATCCTTTTTTTTTTTTTTTTTAGCCCTCAAGCAAAGCTGCACCAAAAAAACCAGGAAGGGCAAAAGTTGTCTGAGCAAATGCAACAATAAGGAAAATGACCTCCATGAAAATATGCAGTATTGGTAGCACTTAACTAGGCAACAGTGTTGAAACAAAAATTTAAAACCTAAGAAACTAGATAACATTTAGAAGCAGCTTAGGAAAAGACCTCCCTGCTTCACTGAGTATATATATAAGAAGGGAGAAGAGGTACAGCACAATCAGACAATTCTGTCATTGTAGCCAATTAAAAGCAATTCTAGTTTTTCCTATGTAGTTAGTTTCCTAATCTGGTTTACCTACTTGGGCTGACAGCAAGGCCAGGCATTTGATTCAATTTAGAATGAACAGAATGAAATTTCTTCACAGTTGAAAAATTAGTTTGGTGGCAACATAGGCAGGATTTCCTATATTGAAGGGGTTTTTTTGCGGGGGCAACCACCTATGGTCTTGGATACTTCTGATAGAAATTATATTACGTTGGCTCCAGGATAAGGGTGCAGATCATATATATATATATATATATATATAAAACAGAAGAAAATTGGGGATCAAACTAAATGCAAGTGAAGGACTACTTATATTAAATAAATTTACCCTGTACATCTTCTTTTCAATGAACAGCCTTACAGGTTTTCATATCCACTTCAAAACCTATTGATAAAAATATATGCATTCATATCTGAGCACAATGATACCAACATGGGAAAAAACCCCATATGTTGTGAGTCACAATGCAAACTCTACCCTTTCACACAACTATAGTATGAAGGCAACGGAGCTTGCATCATAAGACCACATACAAGTAGTCCTTGACTTATAACCACTCATTTAGTGATTGTTCATATATATAGTGATTGTTGTTGGATTCTCATTGTTTGTGAAAGCAGAAGAGGCAGAACCTCTGTTGTTGTTTCTTTAACTAGGTCCGTGCCAGCGCTATTGCGCAAGATGCTGACCAGAACTATGACTACGCCAGCAACAGTGTGATCCTGCACCTGGATGTAGGTGATGAAGTCTTCATCAAGCTCGACGGTGGGAAGGTTCACGGTGGAAACACCAACAAGTACAGCACATTCTCCGGATTCATCATCTACCCAGACTGAGCTTTCCTCGCTCCAGTTTTTCCCTCCCTGTTTTCCCTCCCCAAATCCTTTCCCTGTGAGTCAGCTTTTATTCTTCTTGCCTTTACCATCTCTGTGGATTCCCAGAGGCTCCTTCTGTAAGCTCTGGTCAATCGAGGATGAATCAGAAAAACTTGGAGACACGGTGATTCTACCCTCCCCATCCGGTCCCTCCCATGGAAGGAGGGTGGGTGATATGGGACTTTCTCTGCATGGGGAAAATCAGGGAGGGGGTGGAAACAGGGTAAACTATTATTATATTACGGTTGGTGGCCCAATCAACCAGAGGCTTAGATTGGATTTGTCATTTTTATTTTTATTTTTATTTTTATTTTTATTTATTTTTATTTTTATTTTTATTATTATTATTATTATTATTATTATTGTTATTATTATTATTATTATTATTATTATTATTAATTATTAATTATTAATTATTAATTATTAATTATTAATTATTAATTATTAATTATTATTATTAATTATTATTAATTATTATTATTAATTATTATTATTATTATTATTATTATTATTAATCATCGCACAGTCAGCCAGATGTTCAGACTGGATTTGACATTTTTGTCTACCTATCAAGTCCTTACCAAGGACCTGGGATAAGCAGATGTGGATGTTTGAATTGATGGTATTACAGATATCGTCCCAGGATGGAAGCAGTTCCTAGTAAGGCCGCCTTTTGCAATTGACTAATGGCGAATTTGTCAATGCCAATGGTGTTCAAATGGTGCTCCAGTTGTTTTGGGATTGCACCTAAGACACCTATTATTATTATTATTATCTACATATATACAGTACTCTTCCCTAAATAAAAGAAGGGGGAGCTTTATCAGCACTCTGTTTCATCTTTCACCAAATAGAAATTATTGCATTGATGCCCCTTCTTTCCTCCAAGAAGCTCAGGATAACTTATAACCTTACAAGTATCCTATGAGAGATTTCAGTTTCAGAGTGGCTGGTTTAAGATCACCTAGCCAGCGTCGTAGTTAAATGGGAATTTAACTTGGGTGTCTTAACTGAGAGCAGTATCATTTCATGGAGCTATGCTGGCTCTAGATGCTACAGATATTTTCAATCTTCCTGCCTTCTTTAAAACTATATAGATTAGAGTGAGCTGTTTTTTTTTTGTGTGTGAAGGAGTTACATTTCTACAAGAATAATCTGTTGCAGAGTTGCATTGAAAGCCAATGGTGGGCAGGGCTGAAGAAGTGACGGGCAGGGCCAAAGCTGAAAATGTGTGGGACCATCCACCTCTCTTTATCCAACACCCCAATAATATTTTTTGTCTGACCCTTCCCCCTTCTGTCTCACACATACACACTGTCCTCCTCACCCATCCCACCTACATGTTCAAGTGCTGGTGAAGAGACGCATAATCCTCATTAAGGATCTCAGCTGATGACTAGCAAAAATAGACCATGATTTTCCAGGTAGAATAGCCAACATGAAGTTATTTGCGGGATGGAGCACTTCAAGCAAGTTTTAGTTTCCGCAGGCCTGTTGTCCATAGAAATGTGTGTTGGCCTCCATAGAATCTGAAATATACCTGCATGAGAAAACACTCAGATAAAACTATGCATATCAGGCCGAAATTTTCCAACAGGAGATTGTTCTGTTGAAAGCAATGGGAAAAAATCCTTTTCCATTCATCAACCCTGCCTCCTACCTTGCTTTTCAACAGACATTAGACAGTTCAACCTCAATTCCTATCTAGCTTTGTACACTTATTCACGGATTGTGGAGGCAGCTGCTCCAGGGGACAATCTTTGCATGAAGATATATAAATAATATGAAAATAGACTTTAGACATCAAAGAGTTGGAGTCTGTTCCACTTTCCACATAGTCCTTTTGAACTCAGAAATGAAACTGATACTATCCTGAACCACCGATCTTCACATCAAATGATGACTCTACTGCAGAACAAGAAGAGCAGCAAATGTTGTCTTTGGCTGCCCTCCTGGAATCAGCCAAAGGTCTGATGGATGGTTTTTGTCATGTTCCTCAGAAACAGCACAGCCAGCTCAACAGGCATCAATAGAAGCTCCAGATGTCTCATTCTGATCTCACTTTCTCCTTGACCTATCCGCCAAAGACTACATCGCTCTTATCTTACTTCAGGTATGTACACTTGCCAGTAAGACATCCATAGCAACATCTGCACATTCGTTCTAGCATTTGACTCCTTCATTTGCAGATCTATGGAATCCTATTCCAACTACATCCCCCCAACACAGGTCAATACGTACCAGAACAACTTCCAGATGCAAACAAAGTCATGCTACATCCATAGATTTTAATAAGGATAGAACAGATTGAAGCCATGAAGCAACTGGCTTCAGGTAGCACAGCGGGGGGGGGGGGGGGGGGGCGAGATGGAAGAAAGCAAGAGAACTGGTACCTTAATGAAGTGCCAAACTGGTGGAGGACACATCTTGTTGGCTGTTCTTCAGACAGAACATCTCTTAGCCTGACATTGCAATCCTGACCTAAGTCCAACAGGGCCTTATCAATTAAAACTGCATTCCCATCGAGCCAAAACCATGCCATCATTTCAGACTATTTCTCCCCCAGTCCACTGGCGTGCCTATAATAATTCCTGAGCTTCTGCATCCACGTGCATGCTGCCTTTACATTGCTTTGGCATCTAGAACTTTGATCAAGGCAAGGAGACAAGATAGTCAATGCTCTAAGTTGGCTTCACCCTGGGCTCCTCCTCCTCCTCTTCTCCTCACAACAAACAAAAAGCGTTCTTCATTCCACACGCCTCTACATGGCGGGCAGCAAGGCCAACAACTCTTTCTAGGTGTCATATCTGCACTGAAATATGAAATGTGTGCACTTGCACTTGTATATTTTGACATCTTTGTAGCTCTCACATGTTGTCAAAAAATTGTTCAGATGACCCCATAAATAGCATAGCTGTTCATGCATGTGCCAAATTACAAATGAAATTTGTAAATATACTGTATATTTATGTTCATGTACAGGGCTATTTATGCAAAAGTTGAAGGGAGGGGGAAGAGAAGTTCAATAGCCTCAGAGCAAAAAAAAAAAAAAAATCAGAATTAGCCGGACTGCCTCCTGAAGCACTGTTACATTTTCAAGTACCAAAAGTGAAAAAGATCTTGAGAGTTCTCATGCTGCTTTGAGATATATAGAGCCCAGTGAATATATGTACTTGTGCCTACTTGTGGTAGTGCTCACAAATGCAGGCATCTTTCCACTGTATCTACAGGACATCCATCGCTTTCATGCATTTATGGATGTTTATTTGAGGATGAACACGGTGGCCTAGGTTGGAAGACTAGAAAGGAATCTATGAAAGGGAATTCATGCATATGCACACACCGACTGCGCATCCAAAGTTGTAGGTGGCAAACGGTCTACAATTGTGAGAGGCACGGCCACGTCACTGTTGCTTAAAGAATGCACATCCGCCCACACTTATTCTAGTACACACCTGTGAGTGCATATATTATTATTCAGCCATAGGCATGTCTTGCAGATTAAGGATCACCATTTCAGTTTCCTCTCAGCTATCAAGGCCCTTTCTGCTTTCGCCTCTGAGCCTTCTCGTTCCTCATCTTTTGGGGGACAGAGAAAGAGCTATCTGCCCCCCAAGGGCTACAGTTCTCAGTGCAGCCCTGTTATTGGGCCAGACCTGCCCTGCATGTCTGCTCTTTCATTTCCAGACCTAGGGAGAATTCGGAGGGTACTCAGTACATGCTCTAGGATAGTGTTTCTCAACCACACATGCTGGCTGGAGAGTTCTGGGAGTTGATGTCCACACATCTCTAAGGGGCCAAGGTTGAGAAACACTGCCTGGGAAGAAGAAACCTGACAGAAGGTCTCCAGGGCACAGTATAACCTCAGTATCAGCCCAGCTTTGCAGCCAAGAATATACTGTAAATCCCATTGGGCCCAATCAGCTCTATGTCATGGAATTATCAGAATCTGTGTTTTATCAGTTAATAAAGATATTTTGTTTTTGACTCATGCCTTGTCTTTAGCACATTCATTTGCGTGGGGATGGGTGATCCCAGAAGCATCTACATGCTAGTTTATAGGGTCGCACCCACACAAGCTAAGCCCTGTATAGAAGACACACATGTTTGAAACACACACATTTGTTTTTCCATGCCACACCGGATAACTCTTTTAAAGAAACATCTACAAACCACTTTTCAGCGGCATCAGAACACCTTCTCGCTCTTGAAAAATTAAGCTCAGGAAAAGAATTTCACTTCTTGATAATCTCAGCTGTCTCTTTTTGAAAAGTTTGGCGTTTTCTTTTTAAGAAAGTCATATCAACAAACATATATATATATATATATACAGGGAGAGAGAGATAATTATATGTGTGTGTGTGTGTGTGTGTGTGTGTGTTCCTATACTTCCTTTTGTTTTCCTCACTACCATACATATTCAATACATACACAAATATACCCCCAGAAAACAAGATGGTAGGATGATAACAATTAATGCTGTAATGAGGGTACTATTTTTAAAGAAAAAAGAAGCTGCAATAGCACTAAACTTATCCAAACAGGCAGGTCTTTAAATGGTGAGTACAAGCCCACAGGAAGCTATAATCCAGGTGCTGTGCATGATTCCATCCTACCTCCAACCTCCAGAGATGGCAGAAGCAGACCCTGGTTGAGTAGTTTTGGGTGACAAGAAGGAAGGAAAAATGGAACTCAGGATTGATAGGATCTGTTAGGGCAGGGGTCTCCAACCCACGGTCTGTGGACCAGTACCGGGCCACAGCATGCCAGCAACCGGGAGGCACAAACAAGGAAAGCCCCATCCACGGGATGCAGGCAGCACACAAAACCACGCCCCCTCCGGTCCGCGGAAAAACCTCTCTCCACGTAACCGGTCCCTGGTGCCCAAAGGATTGGGGACCTCTGTGTTAGGGGGTTGCTATAATCAACCAGATCTCAGCATTGACTGTACAAGGACAACATTCATCATGGGAGAAACTGGCTGAACTTCCTTATCTACCTATCTACCTATCTACCTACCTACCTACCTACCTACCTACCTATCTATCTATCTATCTATCTATCTATCTATCTATCTATCTATCTATCTATCTATCTATCTATCTATCTATCTACCTACCTACCTACCTACCTATCTATCTATCTACCTACCTACCTATCTATCTACTATCTATCTATCTATCTATCTATCTATCTATCTATCTATCTATCTATCTATCTATCTATCTATCTACTATCTATCTATCTATCTATTTATCTATCTATCTACCTACCTACCTACCTACCTATCTATCTATCTATCTATCTATCTATCTACCTACCTACCTATCTATCTACTACCTACCTACCTACCTACCTATCTATCTATCTATCTATCTATCTGCTATCTATCTATCTATCTATCTATCTATCTATCTATCTATCTATCTATCTATCTATCTATCTACTATCTATCTATCTATCTATCTATCTATCTATCTATCTATCTACCTACCTACCTACCTACCTACCTATCTATCTATCTACCTACCTACCTATCTACTATCTATCTATCTATCTATCTATCTATCTATCTATCTATCTATCTATCTATCTATCTATCTATCTATCTATCTATCTATCTATCTATCTATCTATCTATCTATCTATCTATCTATCTATCTATCTATCCCAGCCATCTCACCTAATGACTGAGTGGTTTACAATAACCACATTTAGCAACCACAATTGGGATTGGCAAAGTGGTTGTTAAGCGAAGTGGTTGCTAAATGAAACCGCAACTGTGTTTACGATCTTAATTCAGTTTTCTTTTGCTTTGCAGACCTGCAAAGGCTGTAAATGCAAGGATCTTCGTAAAAATATTTTTCAGCAATGGTCACTGTTCAAGGAGCTTGCTAAATGAGGACCACCTGCATAGAACAGGGCTACGGTGTGCATAGTTTGCAGGCAGAGCATATCTGAATTTTATCTTGGCTCATAGTAGCCCTTCACCCAGCCTCCTTTTAACTGACATAGGTAGGATCCAATACTGAAAATGCCTCTACAGGGCAGCGTCTTCTCTGGGCATTTTCTTCATTTCCCTGCCACTCACAGTTATTCTCCTCTCTTCAGCTCAGAAGCTGTCAGTGTTGGTAAAAGGGCTTCACAGCACGGACTTTGTGGGATGGCTGTCACGCCTCCCCGTCCAGCTTCTTCAGACTAGAAAGTCACAAGAATGGAAACACGTCACCCCGAATTCATCACGAGAGCTTCATCATCTCAGACACCGCGTTTCCCAACGTGCGCCTTGTCCAACAAACCTCTGCTCTAATGCACACCGACTCCCACGGGCAGCCTCGGGAGGGTGCAGTGGTGCCGGAGTCTTGCGTACACTTGTAGAAATATTAACCCTTGTGCATAAGTTCACACAGACAACATGTTAAGAGTGCCGGAGACGTTTGCTGAAGAACTGCTGCATGTGGAAGAAAATATACCCCCCTCCATAGATGCTGAGGCCCTCTATACATTCCCCCCCCGTTTTTCATTTATTTATATCCAGCCTTTATTATTTTTATGAACAACTCATGAACAACTTATGAACGTATTTAATGCTCCTTCATCCTCCTCCTCCTTTTACTCACCACAACAACCCTGTGAGGTGAGCTGGGCAGAGAGAGAGGGACTGGCCAGCTATACTTCATGTCTGAGGCAACCACAATAAAGTTTGGCGCTGTGCCCTGCCCCTGTCATGGTACCCAGCTGGGATGGGAGATACTTTTGCAGCACTTAATGAGCTCTCCAGCCTGGCTGAGGTGGGAAACCAGGGATTTAAACTTCTTGACTTCTCAGGCTGGGAAAGCAGCTCTGAGAAGGAGCCGAGGGGCTGAGGACTGTGAGCTGCCTGTTGAGATGATTAAATCACCGCTTGGGAGGAAATGGGTCAAGAGCTCTCTCCAGATCTGACCCACCCACCCCCCTCCCCCCCTTCCCTCCTCTACCCCCATTCCCATGGCATGGCGAGAATCTTCGTTAAGTCAAATGTAAGCGTGGGAGTTCACTACTCTGATGACAGCTTGTAAAGGGAGAGTGCACAGAGGTGAGAGCGAGGCTTTGAAGAACAGTTGTGCCTGCTGGAGCTAATCTTGGAAGTGCAAATAGGACAAGTTATGGGGGGCTGAGAAAGCAAAAGGGTGCACACATCTGAGGCAGCCACACATGAGTGCAATAGAGGCTGGGTGAGCAAATACCAAAACAGATTCTTCTCTAGGCAAAGTGCTACGGTGTGTACCAGGTGTTGCGGTGCAAATAAGTACATAGATGCAGCTATATATAGCTGTATAGGTTGAGAGGTGTTTTGCTGGGGCCGGTGGGTTCTCTGTCATGGTCAGCTTTTGGCCGTGAAGGTTTCCCGAAGGAAGGGTCTGTTCATCTCCTGCAGGAGAAACAAGTCTGACACTGTAAGAAAAAACAAAACAAAACTGGAGTAGCATAGCAGAAGATTTTGTGGATTACTGATCACTTCTGCAAATGCATAATTGTCAGCACCTATTTAGAATTGCCAAATTAGGAAAGGCAAAAGGATGCTTGGCAAATCCTTGTCTCCTTGTTGAGCCCATGGCCCAAAACAAAAACATCAACTCTTTTAATAATAATAATAATAGTAGTAGTAGTAATAATAATAATAATAATAATAATAATAATAATAATAATAATAATAATAATAATAATAATAATAATAATAATAATAATAATAATAATAATAATAATAATAATAATAATAATAATACTAAAGTTGGAAGGGACCTTGGAGGTCATCTAGTCCAACCCCCTGCTCAGGCAGGAAACCCTATACCATTTCAGACAAATGGCTGTCCAGTCTCTTCTTAAAAACTTCCAGTGTTGGAGCATTCACCGCTTCTGGAGGCAGGTTGTTCCACTGATTAATTGTTCTAACTGTCAGGAAGTTTCTCCTCAGTTCCAGGTTGCTTCTCTCCTTGACTAGTTTCCATCCATTACTTCTTGTCCTGCCCTCAGGCGCCTTGGAGAATAGCTTGACTCCCTCTTCTTTGTGGCAACCCCTGAGATATTGGAATACTGCTATCATGTCACCCCTAGTCCTTCTTTTCATTAAACTAGACATACCCAATTCCAGCAAACGTTCCTGATATGCTTTAGCCTCCAGTCCCCTAATCATCTTTGTTGCCTTCTCTGCACTCTTTCTAGAGTCTCAACATCTTTTTTACATCGTGGTGACCAAAACTGGATGCAGTATTCCAAGTGTGGCCTTACTAAGGCATTGTAAAGTGGTATTAATACTTCACGTGATCTTGATTCTATCCCTCTGTTAATGCAGCCCAGCACTGTGTTGGCTTTTTTGGCAGCTGCAGCACACTGCTGGCTCATATTTAAGTGATTGTCCACTAGGACTCCGAGATCCCTCTCACAGTTACTACTATTGAGCAAGGTACCCCCTATACTATACCTGTACATTTGGTTTTTCTTGCCTAAATGTAGAACCTTACTTTTTTCACCATTAAATTTCATTTTGTTAGATAGCGCCCAATGTTCAAGTCTGTCCAGGTCCTCCTGTATCTTAAGCCTGTCTTCTGGAGTGTTGGCTATTCCTGCCAGCTTGGTGTCATCCGCAAATTTGATGAGTTCCCCATCTATCCCCTCGTCCAAATCATTGATGAAGATGTTGAAGAGCTGTTTTAAATAAATAAAATAAATAAATAAATAAATAAATAAATAAAACTCTGTTTTATTCCTTCAGACATTCCATTGAAAAAGTCGCTCTTGGGGAAATGTCATCCGTAGGCACGTTGTTTGACTTTCCATCAGTATCTAAGGGTGGCTGGAGAGAAAGGTCTTCAGTTCTCAGACCTGTTTGAATCCTTGTCCTATTCCTGACATGGAAGCCTCCATCAGGAAGATTTATTTTCAAGAAGTAGCCTTGCAGATGAAATCGACATATGTAACTTTTGCAATAACAATTCCAACTGAGAGCTACGTTAAACTACAGGTAGTTCTCGACTTACAATCACTCGTTTAGTGACCATTCAAAGTTACAACGGCACTGAAAATAGTGACTGATGAGCATTTTTCACACTTGCAACTGTTGCAGCATCCCCATGGATCATGGGATCAAAGTCTCTTCCTAGTAGAGGAGGTCAAACTCTGTTTCTTCACTACCCTACTGTAGAAGACCAAAAAATAGTCGCAGTGAAAGAAGGGAGCAGGGGACAGATAAATGCATGTGTGTATTGCTGCAGCCCCCAAAGCTTACACTGATACCGGCTGTGGCCCTCAAAACCCCAAGCTGTTGCCCATCCCAATACAGAAGACTGCTGCACAGTGTGCTTGTGAACAGGCAACCTTCATAATGTAAATGCCGCTATTTGGGAATATCAGAAAATGTCATAAAATGTCGTATTCCTAGTTTGCAAAAACTTATTTACAAACACTGAAAGCCAAATGAGTATAGCCATGTGGTCAACTATCTCTAATCATTTCTACCTTCAGCAGAAGAAAAGATGCTATCAGAGGACTTGGCTTTGTACTTTGGGCTCTTTAGCCCAGCTTTATCTGCTTCAGAGCTGAGGGGACCTCTGCCGCAGAGTCAAAAAAAAGTCAAGATGGTGGCTGTAACTGTACAATGTCCTACTTTTTTATGTGTTGTATATGCAGCTCACATTTAGAGAGGTGGGGATTCCACTGCAAGGTTGGGCTCATTTATTTTTTTTACACACAAAACCAACTTGGCAAATGCTATCCCCTCCCCACAAACTGAACTCTGGGGTTAAACCCCAACCCTTTGCACAAAAAATTGTAACTTTACCGCCTGTAATTCACGACTGCTGTCAATCGCTTGCCTTGCCTAACCAGCTGCCCTTACAATATTTTGAACTACTACATTCACAATTCTCATGCTATGAAGAATAAAGATAACTACTGTATAGCTCACACAGCTGGAGAGCACCAGGTTGGGTTGGCTGACCCAATTATAAAGCTGAAAAGACTTTCCAGAACATTAACTTTGCTATAGCCTATATGCGTACAACAGTTTATGTCGAGCTAATAAAATAAGATCAAGGAGTATGCAGCCTTAGTTTTTAAATCGTATAAGGTGTGTTATCTCAGTGTAGGTTTGCTACTCACTTGTAAAAAACATAGCTACTTAACAGGTAAAATACTATCTGTCCTACTTTCTCAGATCCATCTTCTTGAGCTGGCAGAAAAGATACTACCGTATTAAACGGGTTTCGGTGAGAAAGAATTCTCCAGAAAAACCAGCCAATGATCTTGGTTGTATCATTTAGGATTAAAAGTTCACCTGGAAGTCTACTAAATCCCATTACTAGGAAGGAGAAAGCGACTGATGCCAGAGAGATTTAAAGCAAATTACTAACACCTCAGGCTCAACAATGAAGAACCATCACAAATTCTTTATTAGTTAGTTAGACGGGTAAGTATGTCTTATAAATAGTGACGTTAAACAAGAAGCATGGTTTGAGGTCACAAACTCTATGATGAACCAATAAGATCCCATTCAGTGTATGGGACAATAGGATTCAACTAAGAAAGCTCCATTACAGTACACCTGGTTGAAGCTGCTTCCTCCACAAAGCAATTTAGATCCCATCTTGCAACCGAAAGATAAGATGTCATGTTAAATTTATTCTTTTTTCTTTTATTTAAGAGTGAATAGTCTTAGAATGTCTTGAGATAAACACTATTTTATGTTTATAGTGCAACACACTATTTTTGAAACTCCTCTTTGTTAAGCACACAACAGAGAGGGAGAGACCCCCATTTAAGGTATATAATATATATTTAATAACTTTTGCCCATTGAGGGCTACACTATCTAGACCAGGCATGTCAAACTGCCGGCCCATGGGCCAGATGCGTCACGCCGAAACCGCACCCGCCCCATTGCTGGCAATGGGGAAAAAGCCACGATATGTCACACAACATCACGTGACATTGCGAGTTTGACATGCCTGATCTAGACGGTTTTCTTTCCTTGGATTGAGGCATGGGGTCTATAAAGAACAATTGCACAATCAAGTTTAATTAATTTAATTTAATCAGCTGTACTGGATCAAGGCTACAAGAGAGCAAGTAAAGCAGTTTTGAGGCATGTATGTCTACATGCAGAGTGGGAAAACACTCTGAGAAAAAGGATTGAAATAAATGCAGCTTAGTTGTACGATAGTGTTAATTACATTAATTAACACTGATACTGCTTGTTCTGTGAAAGTTAAAGTAATCATATTACCAAATTCCCAATCTATATTCAACACTTGTTTCACACAAGTTGGTCTCTTATCAGAATATAAAGGAGCCTAGAGTATGTCTGCGAATTATTTCTCCATTCAACACAAATTATTATCGCCAAACATTTCCTTTGTCACTGTACACCCAACCCTTGCCTTCTTGCCAAATTTTCAGGGTCTAATTTACATTCTATTAATTAAAACAAACTTTTAAAGTTGGAATAGTTCCAGAGGCTGCTGCTCCATCTTTCATTCAATCTCAAACAAGACATAGCTTCATTTTAAACTTATAAATCAGTATTACTATATATATATATATATATATATATATATATATATATATATATATATATATATATATGTCTTTGATAACTGCAAAAATACGAATCCCGGGCATATCTGTTCAATAACACAGTCCTCGATCTCCGGGAGAAATATAAACCAGCTGTTTATTGTTAAAAAGTTTAAAACAATAAAAACAACTATTTACAATATTAAAACAACTTAGCTTTCGCTGGTCCCCTGCCAGCGTCCTCAGAGTAAAGTTTTGGGGTGGAAATTACTTTTATAAACCTTGCTAGCCTAACTGCTTACTCATTGACCGTGTGATAGGGCCATCCGTCCTGGCTGACCGTAATTTCCTTAATTGTCCCGCCTCCTCTTTTTTGCACTCCAGTTGTCCAACCTTCCTCCCTCCCATCCTTGTCAATCCCCTCCTTCCTGGCGTTGCTGCCGTTGGCTTGCTTTCCAGCTGCTCCCCCGTACTCGTTCTGGGCCTTACACCCAGATCCGGTGTCTTAGATGCCTTCCCATTGCCGCTCCCCTCCTTTCCATCCCGTTTGTCTGCCCGTTGTTCCTGTCTTCCACTATCTATCCCTATTAGTGCTATTTCCTCCGATTTCCTTCCACGCTTGGATGTGCGTGCGCACAGCTGTATCCCGTCCCTCTGCCTCGTCTGCCTACGATCAGCTGGGCTATCTGCCGGCTCACTCCTGAATTCACCTCCTCTCATCCTTGCAGATCCTATCCTTCCTAATGTTGCTGCCGTTGGTGCGTTAGCCAACTGCCTCACCTTCCCCCCCTCCTTCTTATCCCTTTGAACCATCCGCTGTACCTGCCTTCCATTATCTATCCCCCTGGGTCCTATTCCTTCCAATCTTTCTGCATGCCTGGGTGTGCGCATGCACAGCCGCATCCTATCCTTCTGCCTCATCTGCCTAAGCTCAGCTGAGCCACCTGCTGCCTCGCCCTCGGTTCCACCCTCTCCCTTCCTTACCGATCTTATCCTTCCTGGTGTCATCGCTCCTGATGCGCCGTCCACCCCCACCCCCACACGCGTTTTGGGTCGCGCGGCTAGGTCTGGCATCCTCACTGCCCCCCCATTGGCCATTCCGGGCCGCACGTCCAGATATGCTTTTAATGTCTGATATGCCGGGGGCAATTCTACGTGTCGATTAATCGAGCCCGCATCTGAGAACCAGGCCTCCTTCAGTAGGCGCCCTCCTTTGGAGGCATCCTGGGCGATGGCTTTTGCCCCCATGAAGTCAAATGAGTGACTACCGTTTGGCCTTTCTGGACGTATTAGTCACGCGCCAAGCCAACGGCACCCTCCACACAACTGTATACAGGAAAGCGACCCATACCGACAGGATGCTGCATTACACGAGCAACCACCCGGCAGCCCACAAGATCGCATGCATTCGGACGTTATTTGCACGTATAGATACGCATTGCAGTACCAAAAAGGCTAAGCAAGTGGAACGTGCCCATCTCCACCAGGTATGCAGGTGGAACGGCTACCCGGCCAGTTTTGTCCAAAGATATAGTAAGCGCCAGGAACCCCGTAGAGCACCAGAGGACCTAGGGACAATATCCTGGACAACGATACCTTACGTCCAGGGGGTGTCAGAGGCAACGGCTCGCATATTAGCGCCGCATAACATCAGGGTGGCCCACCGACCCGACCAAACACTCCGTATGAAAACGATGCGCCCTAAGGAACCACTGCCAGAGGAGGAAAAATCATCGGTGGTCTATAGGGTGCACTGCAAGGATTGCCAGTGTAATTACACGGGAGAGACGGCCAAACGGATAAATACCAGGGTACATGAACACAAATTGGCCGTCAAAAGGCAGGAGCAGTATTCCCAAATATGGACGCATATGGTGAATAATGGACACTCATTTGACTTCATGGGGGCAAAAGCCATCGCCCAGGATGCCTCCAAAGGAGGGCGCCTACTGAAGGAGGCCTGGTTCTCAGATGCGGGCTCGATTAATCGACACGTAGAATTGCCCCCGACATATCAGACATTAAAAGCATATCTGGACGTGCGGCCCGGAATGGCCAATGGGGGGCATCGAGGATGCCGGACCTAGCCGTGCGACCCAAAACGCGTGTGGGGGTGGGGGTGGAAGGCGCATCAGGAGCGATGACACCAGGAAGGATAAGATCGGTAAGGAAGGGAGAGGGTGGAACTGAGGGCGAGGCAGCAGGTGGCTCAGCTGAGCTTAGGCAGATGAGGCAGAAGGATAGGATGCGGCTGTGCATGCGCACACCCAGGCATGCAGAAAGATTGGAAGGAATAGGACCCAGAGGGATAGATAATGGAAGGCAGGTACAGCGGATGGTTCAAAGGGATAAGAAGGAGGGGGGGAAGGTGAGGCAGTTGGCTAACGCACCAACGGCAGCAACATTAGGAAGGATAGGAGCTGCAAGGATGAGAGGAGGTGAATGCAGGAGTGAGCCGGCAGATAGCCCAGCTGATCGTAGGCAGACGAGGCAGAGGGACGGGATACGGCTGTGCGCACGCACATCCAAGCGCGGAAGGAAATCGGAGGAAATAGCACTAATAGGGATAGATAGTGGAAGACAGGAACAACGGGCAGACAAACGGGATGGAAAGGAGGGGAGCGGCAATGGGAAGGCATCTAAGACACCGGATCTGGGTGTAAGGCCCAGAACGAGTA
The DNA here is from genome assembly GCA_023970755.1 of Azemiops feae. Classification (NCBI taxonomy): domain Eukaryota; kingdom Metazoa; phylum Chordata; class Lepidosauria; order Squamata; family Viperidae; genus Azemiops; species Azemiops feae. The sequence continues at coordinate 687,015 of JALGBA010003859.1, read as the reverse complement.
TGGGGGAGCAGCTGGAAAGCAAGCCAACGGCGGCAACGCCAGGAAGGAGGGGATTGACAAGGATGGGAGGGAGGAAGGTTGGAGAACTGGAGTGCAAAAAAGAGGAGGCGGGACAATTAAGGCAATTACGGTCAGCCAGGACGGATGGCCCTATCACACGGTCAATGAGTAAGCAGTTAGGCTAGCAAGGTTTATAAAAGTAATTTCCACCCCAAAACTTTACTCTGAGGACGCTGGCAGAGGACCAGCGAAAGCTAAGTTGTTTTAATATTGTAAATAGGTGTTTTTATTGTTTTAAACTTTTTAACAATAAACAGCTGGTTTATATTTCTCCCGGAGATCGAGGACTGTGTTATTGAATATATATATATATATATATATATATATATATATATATATATATATATATATATGAATTGAAAATAAGCTCATTTAAGTGTATCACTTCTGGTTAAGGTGGCAATTCTATTCTTAAAAATATATTAATAAATAGATCAAATAAAATAATCTGTGTTACTTGAATTAATTCTCAGGTTTAAAGCCCTGCTTGCAGCCAATTCCTTCCTCATCAGACCACTTAAAAGCAAACAGAAAACTTGAAATTCAACTTATCTGAAGAGCAACAGGTTGGGCAATGGTGAATTATATCTACAGCTGCAATCCTATTAATTTTTACATATGAATAAGTCCCATTGAAGTAAAACGTTCTTATTTCTAAGTAAACAGAGTTAGGGATTACTGTCTGAGTAATTCTCCAGAGAGATTGTTTCAGTCAAGGACCTCTCACAACCAACTACTAATTCTTTGATGTAATTATTTAAATTAACATTAATTTTAATTGAAGACTGGAATTAACCTTTACCAATGTTTTAGCATTATTTTAATTATAATACTCCACTACACTGGCCATGCAGGTAAATTTATTATACAATTGTGCAGGAAATTATGGCTCATTATGGGAATGGTCTACAAAAAGTTTGCCTTGATATACTCTTAATCTCGTTTTTTCTACTTTTCCCAACTTCCACATCTGTTGGGATTATAGTTCAACTCCCAGAACAGCCAATCAGAATGATTGTTAGGCATCGTGATTCAAATCAGGAACGGTTGCTGGAATTGGGTATGTCTAGTCTAATGAAGAGAAGGACGAGGGGTGATATGATAGCAGTGTTCCACTATCTCAGGGGCTGCCACAAAGAAGAGGGAGTCAAGCTATTCTCCAAAGCACCTGAAGGCAGGACAAGAAGCAACAGATGGAAACTAACCAAAGAGAGAAGCAACCTAGAACTAAGGAGAAATTTCCTGACAGTTACAACAATTAATCAGTGGAACAACCTGCCTCCAGAAGGTGTGAATGCTCCAACACTGGAAGTTTTTAAGAAGAGACTGGACATCCATTTGTCTGAAATGGTATAGGGTTTCCTGCCTGAACAGGGGGTTGGACTAGTCACTAGATGAACTCCAAGGTCCCTTCCAACTTTTGTTGTTGTTTTTGTTGTTGTTGTTATAAATAATTCCAGGGGCATCCGATTGAGGTAGAGTGTTTATTCAATTTTATATATTTAGAGGAATCAGCATAAATATTATATATTTAATTGCTCATTCATTCTTGGCGTTTGGGAAGGCCTAAAGAAGCAAAATCAATGCCCTCAAGTAGATTTAGTGAAAGAGCTAAAGAATAATGCCAGATCTTAGTTATAATCATTGAATTTGAGATAAGCTCACTTGGGCTTTGTTATCTTGCAGCTGAAGCAAGGATCTTGGCCAGGGAGCACTGCAAGGGTTAAAAGTTATGGTGCAATGAACCACACATGGAGCTTAATTTCAGCCAAGACTCAGAATTAGATGTTTTTAATACCTATCTCAAATTCAAGGCTGGGACATGTAACAAGAATTGCCCCTAATTAAGTGAGAAAAGTGTCTTTTCCCTGTGTCTTTGCAATTTAGGAACACCATAGGAATGTCAAAAAGTAGCAGAAACTTTTTCTTTACAAAACGTTTGAAGTAAACTATATTTACACAAAAAAAGGCTAGCAGCAGCAAAAATGTATAGACAGTCCTCAGCTTCAAACTGGTCGCTCAACAACTGTTCAGAGTTACAGCAGACTCAAAAAAAAAAGTTATTTATGACCCGTCCTCAAAGTTATACCTGCTACACTATTCCCATGGTCACCTGATTGCATTTCGGGCACTTGACAACTGGTTTGCATTTAGAATTGGTTGTAGCATCCTGCACCAGGTGATCATATTTTGTGATTTCCCCCACTCCCATTTTCCAGCCCAAAACAGCAAAAACAACCCCATCCATTGGAAAAAAAACTGGATTGAGATTGATGACCATGCAATTTGCTTAATGACCATGATGACAACTATGGTAAAAATAAATTTGGTCATGTAGTGACTCGACTCACAACCACAACTATTTGCAACTAAAATTCTAGGCTCAGTTGTAAATTGAGGACTACCTATACCAGGGGTAGGCAACCTTGGCTCTTTTATGACTTGTGGACTTCAACTCCCAGAATTCCTGAGCCAGCCATGCTGAGGGGAAAGGGAGAGGTTTCCAAGCTGAGCCATGCTGGCTCAGGAATTCTGGGAGTTGAAGTCCACGAGTCATAAAAGAGCCAAGGTTGCCCACCCCTGACCTGTACCATAAGCATTTGGGGGTAGAAGGCTAATAATCAGGGCTCATGTTGCAGAGTGGTGGATCAGGGTCAGCCCCCAGCCTACCATTTTCCTGCAGCAGACAACATTTGGAAGGGCCCAAAACTCTTTTCAGGTGTGGAAGACCAGTTCCTTACTATGTACTACAGGTAGTCCTTTACCTGTAATTTTATAATGAAGTTACAATGGCTCTGAAAAAATGACTTATGGCTGTTTTCACATTTATGACTGTTGCAGCACCCCCATGGTCACATGATCAAATTTGGACACTTGGCAACTGACTCCTATTCATGACGGTTACGGTGTCCTGGGGTCACGTAATCATCTTTTGGGACCTTCTGACAAGCAAAGTCAATGGGGAAGTCAGATTTACTTTACGACCACCATGTTACTAATTTAACAGCTGCAGTGATTCACTTAACATCTCTGACAAGAAAGATTGTAAAATAGGGCAAAACTCACTTAACAGCTGTCTCGCTTAGCAATGGAAATTTTGGGCTACTTACAATTGCGATCATAAGTAGAGGATTAAACTGTACTATCTACTATCTGGAGCAAGTGCCTATCAGAACCTCCCCTTGAGATGAAGCCTTGAAGCTCTCTGTAAGGTTCTACATTTAGGCAAGAAAAATCAAATGCACAGGTATAGTTTAGGACGGGGTAGGCAACCTTGGCTCTTTTATGACTCATGGACTTCAACTCCCAGAATTCCTGAGCCAGCATGGCTCAGCTTGGAAACTCTTCCTTTCCCCTCAGCATGGCTGGCTCAGGAATTCTGGGAGTTGAAGTCCACGAGTCATAAAAGAGCCAAGGTTGCCTACTCCTGGTTTAGGAGTACCTTGCTCAATAGTAGTAACTGTGAAAGGGATCTTGGAGTCCTAGTGGACAATCACTTAAATATGAGCCAGCAGTGTGCTGCAGCTGCCAAAAAAGCCAACACAGTGCTAGGCTGCATTAACAGAGGGATAGAATCAAGATCACATGAAATGTTAATACCACTTTACAATGCCTTGGTAAGGCCACACTTGGTAAGGCCACACCTCCCCTTGGAGGCAAGAGTATCCTGGCTGTCAAGCCCCCCAAGACTAATGGCTTGCCTTGAACCCTCTTTGCAGACAGATTTGCCACTGAATGTTTTTCTCTAAAAAGAAGGGACTGATCTGAAGAGCCATGAAGCCACCTGAACGATGCCCCAGTCTGAGGTGTTGAGGCTGTCGTGGACTCTGAAGAGCACACAGCCATTTTCCTCTGCGGGTCACACAGGAAAGTTACTTATTTCTCTGATGAGGCCTACACGTCTCATCTTCAGATGATTTTAAAGGGTCCCTGTCAAGCTCCATAGCCACCTCATCCATAATAACACTCTTTGGAGGAGATTAAAGTAGCAAAAGCACACACCACATTAATTCCTAGGCTTTTACTAGCAGGGATTCTTAACTTCAGGGCTAAAAGCTGATCCACAAAGTTTCGTTCTGATAAGTTCTAGATCTGTGTTTTTCAACTTGGGAACTTTAAGAGGCGTGGGCCTCGACTCACAGACTTCCCCAGCCAGCATGGGAGTTGAAGTCCACAGCTCTCAAAGTTGCCAAATTTGAAAAGCGCTGTTCTAGACCTAGAAAATTCCATTGCTTGTCATTGTTGCAGACGATCAGCTGCATTTTAACTACACGTAGTTTATTCAACAAGGCAGGCCTGTTTTGAACATAATCTTAAGTTACACACTGTGGTTTATAATGTACAATGGCTCAGCTTATGCAACAGGCTAAACCATAACCAACTAACTAATGTGTAAATCCAGCCTATACCTCATTGCTCCAACCAGCATGATATCTTGTTGAGGATAATGGGATTTCTAATCTGTCAATCTTTGAACTAAAAAAGAAAAAGTCCTACTAGAAAACTATGCCACCTCAAAAAAATCCAAATCCGTTATATTTCCCCTGTTTAATTTCCCCTCCTCTAATAGTTGAATACCAAGGAACTATAATGCACAATATACAAAGTACAATTACAGTTACAGTTTCTAGAGTTAGTTATAACTATACGTTGTGCATTATACAATATACAAGTAACTGTATAGTACTCATATTGAAAAGACTGATCAATCCAGCGCAATGCCAACTACAGGTAGTCCTCAACTTACAACAGTTTGTTTAGTGACTGTTCAAAGTTACAACAGCACTAAAGAAAATGACTTACAACCATTTTTCACACTGATGACCGTTGCAGCACCCCCAGGGTCATGTGATTTACATTCAGATGCTTGACAACTGGTTCATATTTATGACGGTTGCAGTGTCCCGGGATCATGTGACCATTTTTTGCGACCTTCTGACAAGCAAAGTCAATGGGGAAACCAGATTCACTTAACAACCAGGTTACTAATTTAACAAGTGCAGAGGTTCACTTAACAAATGTGGCAAGAAAAGTCGTAAAATGGGACACAACTCACTTAACAAATTTCTCACTTAGCAACATAAATTCTGGGCTCAATAGTAGTCGTAAGTCGAAGACTACCTGTATTCTGCCCCCATACCAGATACACCAGCAGAATGCCCCGAAAACATCCAGTAGGGCTACCAGTTTTGAGCTACAAACTTGGGAGGGAACCTCTAGATATCACCAAGATACAGAAAGTGTTAACCATGAGCTGCCATCTAGTGACCAGCCAGAAATCTAGTGGTTGTGGTTGGTTGCTGCCCAGTCTACATCAATTAATGTCAACCTTGTGGTCGGCTGTATGATCTTCAAAAATCTTTCTCTTCATGGTGTGACAAAATATGAAAGGCCTAGTCTTGTCACCTGAGCTTCTAAGAAATACTCAGACTTCATTCTTCCACTATAGATTGACTTATTCATTGGACAGTCCACGGTATCTGGAGTATCCTTTGCCAGAGGCCATTATTCAAAAGCACCTATTTTCTCGCACAAACCTTGTTTCTTCGTTGTCCAACTTTCTGAAAATATCACAGCTCAATAACTTGGATCTTTATACCCAGAGAAACGTCTTTCCACTCTGATTTTTATCTTGGTCCTGCGTAGCTGTTTTTATACGGGCGGTTAGTATTTTGATTTCTGGGCTGCTTGCAGTTTCATTACGGATTATTGATCCAAACAAATTGAAATTGTCAACTATTTTTATTTCTTCTCTGGCAGGGATGAAATTATTGATGTCGCCACTGAGAAGCTTTGCCTTGGATACATGTAGGGCATTCTAACCTAACAGTTTCTGACAGTGGTGGGATTCAAGTATGTGAACAACCAGTTCTCTGTGTGGATGCCGCTTCCGGAAGTCCATTCTGGGCCTGGGCAACAAAAAATTAGTTACCAATTCTGCCAAACTGGTGTGAACTGGCTGAATCCCACCACTGGTTTCTGACCCTTATTTCATGGGCAGCTACAGCAGCAGTTGGGCAACCAGAGAGGAGATAGCTCCAATCGCATCGTACATGCCAGGCTGACTCTGATGAGTAACCTTTGCTGCTTTCCAGTGGCTTTTTGAGGGCCTTCATCCAGCACTGTATCACGTTTTGTTTTGTTACGACTATCCTCGGATTTTCAGGACAAGATACAGAAGCAGAATGCTGGGGTCTTCTTCCTGGTGGGTAATTCTAGGATGGTCGCCATTTTCACAAGAATGTGATCCTCCGTTGGCGATGCTACCTCATCTTCGAGACTCATTTTTCCAAAAGCCAGAATGAGAAGAGAATGGCAACAGCGGCAGCAGAAAACAGGTAGTCCTCGACTTACAAACTTTCTTCTTTTTTTTCCATATATTTTATTGATTTTTTAAAACATAAATCACTTAATAGTTGGTAAACAGTGTGTTTGCTAGGTTTACATTTGTAAAGAAAAATCATTAACAATTGGTTTCTATAATCCATAATCCACATTTAGTTGATTTCCCCTTTTCCCCAAAACGTCCTTTGCAAACCTTGAAATAATACAGTTCTTATTATTTTGATAAATAACCATTACATATATGATTTTTTCCCAATATTCCTAGAAATAATGATCACATCAATATAATATTTCTTTTCTATCTAATCATTCTGGTTGCCTCGTCTTATATCCTGTTACAGTCCTTATTTAAATTTGTTTCTCCCATAAAGTTCAAAGTATTCTTGCTGGTTAAGATTTTCTCAACAGTTAATTACATTTAAAGATTTAAATCCATTTTTCCCATATAAACCATCTCAACACTTTTACATTTCTTAAAGAGTAGGTAAAAACAGTAAACAAAAGGAAAAGAGAGCAAGAGTAAAGAAACATAAAAAGTAAAATACTACTTAAAATATATATTCCTCCTAAGCTAATATATATTCATTCCCAAAATCTCTTATTCTTTTTAACCATAATTAAAAATATATCTAATCTTTAAATATTCCATTTAGTGTGCCTAGTCATCTAATCCTTTAACTCTTATTCAAAACATTTTTTTCTTTTTTATACATTATAATTTCCCTAAATTCAAACACATTTAATTATCTAAAACATTTCCTTCATCTAGGCCATTTCAACAGTATTATATTACTTATACCAAGAAATAAAATAGAAAAGGGGGGGGGGAAGCATACAGTATTATTTAAGGAATTCATCCCTCTTAGAATGACATATGTATTCAGAATCTTTTCTATTTCTTTAACCATATTCAAACAAATGTTTCTTTTTTAAATATTCTCTCTGGTAGATCCCATCATCTATTTTCTTAATTTTCACTTTGATCTTTTTCCTTTGACCAGTATCTTTCTTGATCAATGTGTTTTGCTGAATCAAAAAGTTTTTCCATATGTTCATGACTGTTGCTGTAGGTATAAGAAGTAAATCGAATAAAGTGTATTTATATGAGGCTTTTGCCTTTCGGTGTTTCTTGAAAATCTTTTTCTTTTTCTCCTTCTTTGCTTCTCTTATCACTTCCTTTCTCTCTGATGTTTTCAACATCTCTACATTCCATTTTATCCAATCTGTTTTTTTGTCCTCAGATTTATTTTGTAGTCTTAAGGGATGAGTTGTTTTTTTCATTTCTTGTAAATTTTTTCCCACTAGCATTAAATCATTTTTTCTTGCTTTGTTAAGTTCCGTCTTTGAGTCTCTATTTTCAATTTTATGTCCACTTATTTGTTTTGTCTGCTCCTTCTCTGTTGTTGTTTCCTGAAAGGTTTTTTTGTTGTAGAGTTAACTTAGAAATAGATTGATTTATATTTTCAAAGTTATTTTGGATTTCTTTGTGATTTGAACTCAGTGTTATTTGAATTAATTGCAGTATACAATATATCTCCTCCTGAGAAGTATTTATGTTTTCTTGGCGTGTTCTATCTACATGTCTCTGATCCATGATGGCCAAAAGTTGAAGTTTTCCCTCTTATCTGCAAATAGCTTTAGAGTCCCGGTTAAATAGATATTTGTAATCCAAAGAGTTCAAAAAAGATTTTTTTTCTAAAGTTTATAATTCTCTCTTTGTCTGCAGCCCAGATTGTTGTCTTTTTTTGTCACAGCTGTTCTTTGTTATTAAAGCTTTGAAGGTCACAAACACAGATTAGCTTTTCCCAAGTTTTGGCAAGTTCTCTATGGAAATCGTAACTGTCATAATTTTCATCCACCACTAGGTGTCAGCATCTATTTAGTTTTCAATATGAACAATGGTCTTTAAAATGAGAGTCTTAACCATTCAACAATTTTAAACTTATCCAAAGTTAAATTTTAGCTTTCAAGTTTATAAATTTATTTCACTACCATATATTTTGATCCTCTGTGGAAATTTTAATTCGCCGCTTCCATTAGTATAAGGGTGGAGTGGAAGTCCCCCTCCTTCACTTTCGGAGGTATTTTGCTTCTTGGGGATCTTTTCCAGGAAATTAAGTATAGAATAGAAAAGGGAAAATCAGATTCCTCACCCAGTTTCAAGCACGCTGTTTACTGTTGTGCTAGTTAGTTCTTTTGGACTTCGCTTGCAAGTAGATTGGGCTGATCGGTGAAATACACCTGTCGGGTTAGAAGGCTTTCCCCAAGATGAACAGAGCTACCGCCGTCATTCCAGAGTTGCAGGGGCACCCTTCTTTCTTTGCCGCCTCTCCGGGGCGGCTTGGACCCATTAGGGCCTCCAGGCAGGACAAAAATTAGCCACGGGAGTGCGGCGGTCCGCAAGGCCGTGACCAGTCACTACAGCGCAGGACCGAAAGTTCCCAACTTACAAACTTTCATTTACTGACCAAAGTTACAAAGGAACTGAGAAAAGTGACTTTTTTTTCTTTTTAATTTTATTCAAATACAAATAATACAAACATAATACATATAAGTCTAAATAAAAAAAACAGTATATAAAAAATAAAAATATTACAGTGCACCCACCCCCCTGGAGACCATTTTTATTACCTATATTTCTTCTCATATAACAACTAACAATATACAATATATTTCAACTGTGCCCTTATCCCCTCCAAAACAGCATATATTCCTGAGTAGGTTTAATTCCCTTTGCCTTCCACCAACATTGTTTTTATAAAATCCTCCCATATTTCATTATTTAAATAGGGAATTTTATTAAAATAGTAATAAAAATTCTAGAATGTTGGCTAGAGCCACCCAAGCTAAAAAGGCAAAAAGCCTCATTGGAGTAATAAAGAATGATAAGGGAGAAAGATGTAACAGGATGAGAGAAAAATTGTTGATATTTCAGAAGTTCTTTGAAAAGTTATATAAGGGAAATGAAATAAAAAGTGAATGAAAGTCAGGCATATATAAAAAAGAATTTAAACTGTAAAATTCAAGAATATGATAAAGAAATAATGGAATCACAAATAGAAGAGGAGGAGATACTGGAAGTTATTAATAAATTGAAAAAAGAAAAGTGACTTATGATCGTTTTTTACACTTAGGACCGCTGCACCATCCCATGGTCAGGTGATAAAATTCAGACACTTGACATCTGACTCATATTTATGATGGTTGCCGTGTTCCAGAATCATGTGATCCCTTTTTCTGACCTTCTGACAAAGTCAAGGGGGAAGCCAGATTCACTTAATAAATGTACTACTAACTTAATAACTGCATTGATTCACTTAACAGTTGTGGCAAGAAAGGTCATAAAATGGGGCAAAACCCACTTAACAACTGTCTCACTTAGCAACAGAAATTTTGGGCTGTAAGTCGAGAATTATCTATAAGAGGTTAGTAAGGTAGTTGCTTTTCATTCCCTACTGCCTCTTGTATTCCCTACTTTAAAAAGTTCATTGAATTAAATATCTTTAATCCAAGCCAAAATCAGATAGACTTTTAGAAACACATAATTACTAATTGATCAATATATAAAAATTCATAACATGTACCACTCATTTGCGTCATTTCCTTCCAGGTAGAAGAAAAGGTTGAGTGTTCTCAGAGAGTTCAGGTGTGAGATTCAGGATCAGCACAACTTAGCCCAGGTTCTTAGCCTCTTCCTGGCTAATATGCCTCTTATTTATTCCTAGTTATTTTTTAGATGGGTGTCCCTACTCTTCTCCACAGCGGATACTCCAGACAGAATGTGAAAAAAGTATTCACAGTGACCATTTTTAAAAAATGGGATAGGTACAAAATGCAACTACCAAAATGATAGTTCGGACGTGGCTGCCATCTAGTGGCCAAACACTAATACGATCACCTCTTTGTTCTTTCAGAATTGAACAGTCATCTTTTTTTTTAGGCAGGAGCTAATTTCAGAGAAAAGATTATGCATTCATATCTCGCAATTCCATAAAAGCTAATCTAAAATGTAATTCAAGGCAAAATTAATTAAAATACCATGGTAAACCACCAGGAGGGCCCAGCCAGGTTACAATCAGCATTAAAAAAGAAATATAGAAAGAGATGAGGATCAACTTTTGAAGGCAAGGTGCAGCCATCAGAGTTTGCTGCAAAAAAAGATGGGGGGAGGGCAGAGATCAAGGTGTAGGGTGTAGGTTCCTTCAGGCCTAAGCTCCTTTATCATCCAGGTCACAGGCGGGCAACTATGGCCCCTTTATGACCTGTGGTCTTCATCTCCCAGAATTCCTGATCCAGCATGGTCATAATGGGGCCATATGGGCCATAGATGCCCACCCCTGATCTAGGGAATGAATGAATGGGAAATGGAGAGAGCGTTATAATAGAAATTTTGAGCGGTTGTAAATCAAGGAAATACGGAGTGCAGTGGTGCTGTTGGAGAGTAGGGAAGCAGTGGAGACTAAGGCAGATCTGAGGAGGCCAGCAGAAGGTGTGAATAAAAAGATTGGGTGCTGCCAGATGGAGAAGAAGCTGCAGGAGCAATTTACCAAAGCAAGTTGCAATCTTCTCTGCTGGCTTCCCCACTGACTTTGTTTGTGGTCAGCTGGCAGTGAAAGTCATAAATGGTGATGATGTGACCACACCTCCCTGTGATGTCACAATTGCAAGTCGGGCTCCTGAATGGCTGACTCACAGTCACATGACTGTGGGAATGTGCAATGACTGGAAGTTGGAGGACCGGGTCGTACTTCAATCTTTTTCTGTGCTGCTGTAACTTTGGTCGCTAAACAAATGGACATAATCTGAGGACTGCCTATATTCCTGACCCTCCTTTCCGGGGCAAGAAACAAAAGGGCTCCCTTCTCTCTTCTTTTACAGTGGGCAACCTCCCCATCGCATCCCTCCCCAAAAGCCTAACTATATTTTGCCCTCCTCTCCAGTGTCATCATTTTCTGAGCTGTGGCTTCCCTGACTCCATCCCCACCGCAGTTTGGACCCCTCCTTAGCTACTATCTTCACTCAGCTTCTTTTTCAGTTTGCCAAGGATTTTTATTCACAGACTCTCTTAATGATTTTTTCTCCCTCATTTTTCTGTCTTACTGGGATTGTTTGTACCTATAATTTCAGGATCATATTTTTTAGGCTTTCTCATACGAGTCGAGCTTGTCTTTGAGGATTTTGATGTGCTGCTCGCCATCAGGGCCTTAAAAATCTGCCTTCCTGACGTCCAAATTATTAATGTCCTTATTTGGTTCTTCTGAACCTCAATGGGAGGCCATTACTCTTTCCAAGGAAACAATACAGAAATGGTCTGCCATGGTCTTTTTTCAACTAGGATAGCTATATGGGTTCTGGGATTTTCTGGTGGTCACCTATCCAAATACTAACCGGGTCTGACTCTATTTAGCTTCTCAATTTTAACTCGGGTCAGTCAGACGCTGCCATCTGCTGTGGCAAAGAAAGAGCTACAAGAAGCCTCATCTTCTACATCCATTTTTTCCCCCTCCCTGCACAATATAAGTTCTATCTCCAATCTCTCCATGTTGCAGGCTGCCGCTTTAAATACTGGCCAGCACAAAGAGCTGTTTGCACAGCAAAGCACTTGATGAAGTCATGTTATGTTTAGTCATTTCTGCGGGCAAACTTGCTTTTGGTTTAGTTCTAGGCTTCCTGGAGTGGTATATTCTCCTGCAGTGGTCTGTCCACATTGCAGGCTCCTTAAAGTCTGCCTCTATTTCAGAAAGCAGCTACCCCTCCTCAGATGGCCCTCTTGCCCTTGTCAGGGCAAAGAGAAATGTTTCCCCTGCTACTCCAGCCAGCTGAAAGCCTGCCTGGGAAGGCTGTGGTTAAAGCTTGATATCTTTGCAAGGCCTACAGGAAAGAGCAAGCACATCATTTGTTTTCATTTAGCTCAGATGAAATAGGATGGGAGTAGCTGAATGAAGCAGAGGCTGCTGGGTCATCCATCACTGCCCACTGGGCATGACAGGGGCAATAGAAACAAATCAGATAAAAACTACTTTACCTAGAGCTTAGGTGCAGCTGTGCTTGGTGAAAAATTAATCCTTTTGCCTGACAAGAACAAGGTTTTTCCCTGGTTCAACCATTTTTTTTTTTTGCATCTTACCCTTAAGGTCACTTCAGCAGTCTCTCCACCTGATAGCAGTAATCGAGATGCTGCAGCCTTCCTCACCACCACTTTAAAAGAGATGATGTCAGACCCCAAAACCTCTCCCCTATTCCCTTTTGCCTTTTATTATTTTGGGGCCTGCCATTCTGTTGGGGGAGGGGGTGCATGGGGGACTGTGTTGGTAACTTTCGCTTTCCTCTTTCTTTGCCTGGTCTCCTCCTTTTGAGTATGGAATGCATCTCCTTATCTAGGACAGGGCTTTTCAACCAGTGGTACGGGTACCACCTGTGGTACATTGGTACAATGAAAACCTTGGACAGGAGGAAGAGCGCCACCGGGCGGGCAGGCAGGTGTCTTGCTCGGCTGTGGCTTGGAGGGCACTTTTTTCAGTACCATTGTAACTTCGAACAGTCACTAAGCAAATTGTTGTAAGTCGAGGACTACCTGTACTTTATCACTTTTTTCCTTTTTTGGGGGGGGTCATCAAGTTTTTGACACCTTGCTAGGCGACTGGTGGTACTCGGATATTGCCATATCCTAAAAGTGGTACAATGGGTGAAAAGGTTGAAAAGCCCTGATCTAGGAGACAGTTGCAAGGAAAGGAAAGCTGGAGAAGACCTTGAGATGCGCGCCTACCGTACCAGTCAGCCGCCCATCAAGTCACCTGTGGATTGGCTGGAGTTCAAACGGACGTTATGACTTTGGTGGGAGGGGGCATATTGCTTTCTTTAATTATATCATTCACGGGGGCTTTTCTTCAGATCTCGCCTTACATTCCCTGCTATCAACTAGTCCCTAATAAAAGTTTCCTTTTGAGACAATGCCTGTTTCAAGAGTTCTGCTTTCTTGGGTGATTAGTTGAAGTGGGTCCTGACAGATATTGTAGTTTGTGTTCACACACTGTATTAAGCCATCTGAAGGTTTGCTTGAATTCATGCATCATAATGAGTCAAAATCCATTTGGGTTTATCAAAAAGAAACTAAACTATGATTTAAACAAACCAAAACTAGATGTGAACTAATCATTTGGCAACTTTGTTTGGGAAATTTGTGGCTTTTGAGATAATCAGGATCTATGGCTCCCGGTATTAGCCATGTCTCATAGGGCTGCTGGAATTATATTTAGTTCTTCTCCTGAACTATCTCAAAGGTCTTCACGATGTTCAAAACGGCATCTGATCTGGCTGTGGTTGTGATTGCATCTTCTGGGAGACCATCTGGAAGACTGTTAAGATACTTGGGTTTGGATGAACATTTGAGAAACCTGAAATGGGTGAATGTGTGTGCTGTGGGGACTGGGCCACTTGGACCTGATTGGTGACTAAGTTGCTTTGGATGAAGATTATACAGTAGTGTTCTGGACCAACTAGTAGCTGAGAATTGTATGTTAGGATGTTTAGCATTTGTAGGGTTAAGCGCTGTTTCCTTAGGAGATGGCTTATGGGTAATGTAGCTTATCCAGTTAAATGGGAGGAGTTTAAAAGTTTATGACTATACTTCCTGGCTCTGTGCCATTGTTCTACAATGCTCTCCACATGGAGGACCAGCCTCATGGCTCGGAGACAGCAATTATTCAACATGTGATTTATATACAGGACGGAGGATATCACTATCTTTTTACCTAATGATATGGATCCAGATTAATATTGTATTCCAGACGTATTTCAGCTTAATCGTGAGTTATTGAATATATCTGTGAATAAAAGTAATCTTCTTTGATCTATTCATTCGAGTAAACTTCTGCCTGTTTACGCGGAAGTAGAGCTATACACAACCGTGTAAACAGGACAAGTAGATAATATTATTTTGTAAGAAAATAATAAGCATGAACATGAATGGTTCTGCCATCTTGTTTTCACCTGGGGTGCTTAGCTTGAGGGTGGAACTTGTAATTACTAATAATTTACTGAATTTAAATTGTGAGGTGGATAGATGTATCCTAGTAGTATTGAGTCAAGAGACAGCTGGCAAGATGCACCAGAATGAGTCCAGTTCAAATGCCCACAGACTGGGGTCTTGTTAGCCAGGCCACTAGTAATTTAGTGACAAGCTGCTGATAGTAGTCAGTAGTCAACAAAAATGTGGCTCTGGAATGTATTACAGAGTCCCTTTAAGGCAGGGCTCCCCAACCCCCGGTCCGTGGACCGGCACCGGTCCGTGGACCGGCACCGGGCCGCGGCATGTCAGAAACTGGTCCACACAAACAAGCAAAGCCCGATCTGCAGGATGCAGGCAGTACATGAAACCACACCCTCTCCAGTCCACAGAAAAACCTCTCTCCACGGAACCGGTCCCTGGTGTTCAAAAGTTTGGGGACCTCTGCCTTTAAGGTTTGCAATATTATCCTCTCGAAGATTTGTCCTCTCGGGATTTGGGTCTTTCAGTAGCCTAGAAACTAAGGATAGGGAAGAATAGTGATACTGATCTTTTGAGACCTCTTGACTGTGACTGGAGGACACTATTCCTGAGATAGTGGCATGTGAATGCTATATATTATATTTGGCTTTAGGGACAAGCTGGAAATCCTTCTGAGGTACTTGTGCCCTCCCTTGTGCTGCTAAATCTGGTCTTGGGGCTGGTCTTGGAGTCCCCCACCTTTGGTTACCGGGGAGCTTCAATCTCCATCCCTTGGAAGCCAGATTGGGAAGAAAAAAAATTCTGGACCCAATAGTGATCATGGGCCCAATGCAGGTAAGCTTCTATACAGCTGACCTCACCTTTGCCTCAGAACAGTTTCATAATTAGTATGTAGGAGATATTTCCCTTTGCCATGGTCAGAATACAGATAAAATTATTGGGATGAACATTTTAATTAAAATGGTCCACTCTAGGTAGCTCATGAACCTACAGAGGATGTGGTAGGCACATGGGGAATCCTCCAGTGATCTTACACAGTGCCATTGAGTGCTTTGTTGCCAACTGGCAATGGAGGCAACAGGCAATTGGTGGCTTAATATGGTTGTTCCCAAGCAACCTCTACTGACCAGGCCAATGAAGTCGCTCAGATTTGCCAATCTCATGACTCCTCATGGCTGGGATCAAAGACTAGGTCTGCATCTTACCAAGTTATCAGGGAGTCTCTTTGATCTATGGAAGCTGAAGAATAGGGTGTTTTCCGATAGGCCCTCAACCATGGTTCTTCTGTTCCTTAAGCAGGCAAGGGGGTGTGGGTGGGCAGGGCATGAAAAACTGAATCTTGGAGTTTATCAATGCCTCACTATGGGAGGGGGGTAGTTACTCCCACGTCGAAAGAAATAATGCAAGTAGTCCTTGACTTATGACAATTGAACCCAAAATTTCTGTTGCTAAGTGAGACAGTTAAGTGAATTTATGCCATTTTCTTGCCATAGTTAAGTGATTCATTGCAGCTGTTAAATTATAACAGAGTTGTTAAGTGAATCTGGATTTCCCCATTGACTTTACTTGTCAAAAGGTTGCAAAAAGGGATCACACGACACTGCAACCCTTATAAATACAGATCAATCACCCAAATTTTGACCAAGTGACTATATAGGGATGTTGCAACAGTTGTGTGAAAAATGGTCGTGTCACTTTTTTCAGTGGCTTAACTTCAAACTGTCACTAAATGAACTGTTGTAAGTCAAGGACTACCTGTATATGCTGCCCTGAACAGATCATTCCTGGAACCAGCAGTTTGTGACAACTATTGTCTGGTGTCCAGCCTCCTTTCGTAGAAAGCATAGGGAACGGCCTTGAAGGTCAGGAGTAACAGTTGCTACCAAGTTTAACAACCCAAAAACTCTGCTTGAGCCCATTCCAAGAAACTAATTTGAGTAAACATCTCCGACAACCCCTCCCTAATTCACACAAGAGCTAAAGTGAGAGAAGGGGGAAACACACTCAGACTTGTAAGATTTTGTTACTACAGCTGTTGCAATAAAAGTAGTTCGTGACCTATGATGGCACCAGTTTCTTAACCTGGTCAACCTTATAGAGCTGGCATCGCTAGGAGCACCCTGGAGGAAGAGGTTTACCTGGATTATTTTCAGACATGGTTCACACCTACTCATGTTAGATTTCTCAGCAGTCTTTTATATCAGAGGTCCCCAACCTTTTGGGCACCAGGAGGTTTTTTTTTCACGGACCGGAGGGGTGTGGTTTTGCGTGCTGCCTGCATCCCACAGATGGGGCTTTGCTTGTTTGCATGGACCAGTTTCTGGCATGCTGCGGACCGGTGCCGGTCCACGGACCAGGGGTTGGGGACCCCTGTTTTATATCATTTATCACAGTATCTTCCTGGACTGTCTGTAGGAATTGGGAATTGGAGACACAGTGCCTCCACGCTTCCTTTAGAGGATGGTGGTGTCAGCGCAAGACCTACTGTACCTCCCTATGGATCTTGTCTCTTTAGAGCTGTTATGTACCATTTGTACTTAATATTTACCTGAAGCTGTTGGGAGAAGTCATCTACCGGGCCAGACTATGATACCGTATCATCACTATCCTAGCCACACAAATGCCTTCATTTTGTTGAGCACTTGGATGAATGATGAAGTTGTCATTTGTTGAATGGGGTTTCTTGACTTGGCTCCCATGAGGGACCAGATCCATGAGCTAAGGATCCTCATGCATCTACAGCTAGGACTGGAAGGACAGGTGGAAACCATTGCCCGGCTTTGGCTGGTGGATGACGGCAGCCCGACTCTGAGAAGGATTTTGCAACAATAATATTGTGCCCTTGTAACTATGCAATTGGACTACAGGTGGTCCTCACTTACCAACTGTTTCATTCAGCGACTGTTCAAAAGTATGACAGTGCTGAAAAAAATAACTTTGCAACCAACGAAGAAGAAAAAAATGGAGGTGGAAAGATTGGCTATTGGCCCTTTATTTTTCTATTTCGGTACAAGTACTAGTATTAGTCCACAAAATGTGCAAATCAAATTTTTACTCCCTTCATACAGCAGTTACCTGTGATCAGGCTCTCCCCCCCCCCTTACAAACACAGTAAGAGGCATGTGAATAAAAAGCACCTGTAATGAAATCTGGCAAGGCTATTTCACAGGAATGTAAACTTGGAACAAATTCCGTGCTTTTTTTCTCATACCACTTTTTTTTGCGGGGGGAAGGGGGGAAACCAGGGCAACTCTTTTACGGTTAGTTTATTTTAAAAAACTGTTTATATACCATTTACATAAAAAAACCCTGTTTATATAGCATTAGTGTATCCTTGACAGAATGGCTTTTGCAGCTGTTTCTCCTCCCTTTTCACAACTGCCAAGCGCTTCTGTCTCCATCAACCAACCCCAAAACAGTGGCATGGCTCCTTTTTTTCAGGAGAGTGAAGTCCTTTCTTCTTCAAGGTGGGGAAAGAGGTGCAGATGCAGAGATGGGTGTAAAGTGCTGATTAAAAAGAGAGAGAGCAAAAGTATTAACAAAGGTTCATTGGCCATTATCAAGCTTCTAACAACATCTGATCAAGAACATCTCCTGAAGTGGGATAACAACTGCTACATCTCTAAGAACTAAGTTTATTCCTTAGCCCAGGGGTGTCAAACTCGCAACGTCACGTGACGTGTCGTGACGTATCGCGACTGTTTTTCCATTGCCGGCAATGGGGTGGGCGCGGTTTTGGCATGACGCATCCGGCCCGCGGGCCGGCAGTTTGACACCCCTGCCTTAGCCTCAGGGGAAAAGTAGATAACTTCTTGAAAGTGCTATATTACCCAAAATTATATGTAAGTGGTAATTACTATGCCATACAAAAGTATTTCTAAAAATTATAAAAGGAAAAAACCACAAGTGTGTCTCATGAAAAAAAAACTGTTAGAAAATTCAACCCACCTTTTATTATTTTTACTCAAAGCGGCGAACGTATCCAACATATCTCGTTCTCATATTTTTCCCACAACAACCACCTTGTGAAGTGAGTTGGGCTGAGAAAGAGTGACAGGCCCAAGATCCCCCAGCCAGCTTTCATGCCTAAGGCAAGACTTGAACTCATGGTCCCTTGCTTTCTAGCCTGGTGCCCTAACCACTAGGCCAACTGGCTCTCTTGCTTGCCCTCTGTCCAAAAAAACCCCAAACTAATTCTGAATAAATAAGACACGGCACCAAATCAGCTACAGATTTCAGACACTTAACACAACCTACATGAACAGCCCACTCAATGCCTTGATAAGCTTCAAATAAAGGGGATACAGACAAGAAAAAGATGGACAATCTTGACCAACAGCAAAGCTGAACAACAATGCCAGTGGCCACCATTTCAGTCAGGCAAACACAGCAATTAAAATGTCAGCAGTTTAATAGCAATCCGGTCTAAGTAGAAAAGAGCAAGCATATACCCTTTTGTTTGAAGAATGAGCCTGTCTTCAAATAAAGGTTAATATGAAGTTATTGGTGGCCACAGAAAACATCTCAGAACATGCCTTCCCCATCCATGCCAAGGATGTTCTGGTATGCACTTGCTCTGCCCTCTGCACACACACACACCTGTAGGTTTTGGAGCCCCTAATTCTGCAAAACAGACATACTTTTGGCATCTCACTTTTTCTCAGAAATAGATCCTTTTCACACTAAAAAACTATTATATTTTATTAAATTTATATGACAGGGTTAAGTGACTCTGGACGGCTTACAATCCTCATAAAAAAAGCAAAGGTACAAAACAATAAAACAAATATTAAATAAGCAGAGATCAAACAAGTTTTTAAAAAATACTACAGGTTGCAGTAGGGATCTTTTTCCTAATCCAATGATCGCCTCCTCCAACATGGAGCATTCCCATTAGGCAGAGCCAAATTTTGAGGCTCTCACAATAGGGCAAGAAAGGGGGGAGGGAAATCTCATCTCATGGGTAAAATACCTCATGTTAAGCAGCACATTCAATCCAAAATTGTGGGAACATGCATAAAAAGTTCAGCCCTTTTTGTATATGCATCCCACTGCAAATCCTCTGAATTTGAGCACTGGAGGGCCAACAAACAGACTCACACATTGCAAACCATACAGAGAGAGGACATTTTTTCATAATGGAAAAATGGCAGCATAGCCCATAATACACAAATGCCCGAAGGGGAGAGATTGGGATCCCTTGAGCTACAGCATACTTTCGAAGAAGGGTCCAACGTGGAGCCTTCTCTCAACTGAATATTTCGTGTGAACATCAGTAGTTGCTTTTGGCTTATGTAACCTTGGCTTGCCACCCACCCGGCGCACATCAACAAAGCTAACTCCATCTTACCATGGTTTCGTGAGCGTTCAGCATTTTTGCCACCGGCTCTTGGCACCGATGCGCTGAGGGCTGAGTCAGGGAGGCAAGGCGAGAAGTGTAGAAGGCACATTCGTCATTTAGGCAGGCTTCGTGGAAACGAAGGGGGGCAGTGCGGAGGTGATCCAACCGTTGTTTTGCAAGACCTACAGGGCCAAAACAGAAGGAGGCATGGACCCAGGCTGATTATAGACAGTTTTTGGGTCCTTCCTTACACTTTTATGCTCCTGGTAAATTGCAGGTTCCTGGATTACTGTTCTTCAGGCTACTTTCTGGTCTGTCATTTTTCTCTCATGGGGATCCATTTAAAAGCCCCCCCCCCCCCCCCCCCCCGATTAGATTTGTAAGACACTTTCCCAATACATCCTTCCCGGTTCTCATAAGGAACAAAATATCCCTTACCAGGAATCCATTTCAGAAAAACATCCCATTTTCAAGCATTCCTGTTGTCATTGCATGCATAACTACAGTTGCTCACTTCCAGAATTTTCTCCTCTTTTCCTGGGCCAGGTCTTTTGAGAAAATCACCTTCTGTGCCCTCAATTCCTTCATAACGCTTCAGAGTCCCTTGCAGGGACTTCGAGGATCTTTC
This sequence comes from Azemiops feae, assembly GCA_023970755.1. NCBI lineage: Eukaryota > Metazoa > Chordata > Lepidosauria > Squamata > Viperidae > Azemiops > Azemiops feae. The sequence goes on along the minus strand of JALGBA010003859.1, from coordinate 666,654 downwards.
TGGCCTTGTCATTTGTTCCCACAGGGAGCCGTGGAGAAAGGATACCTGTCAGAAGGCTTAAAGACTATAAGGGAGCCCTTCTGTCATACTGCCAAATGTATGCTTCAGAAGGCAGCCGGCTCTTCCTGGCAAACTACCCAGCCGGCACTGCTTCAGTACTCTCAGCTGGTTTCTCCAGTCACCAGTGGAAAGGGGGTGCTTGGTTGGCAATCTGTAATCTTTAGTTTAAACTTTGTTTTTAACCTATGGACCTGGCTCTAATAATCTCTGGCCAACCCCACTTATTCTGAAAGTAGACCTTAAGATGTAAACTGAAGACCTATGGCTCAGCTTGGAAACCTCTCCCTTTCCCCTCAGCATGGCTGGATCAGGAATTCTGGGAGTTGAAGTCCACGAGTCATAAAAGAGCCAAGGTTGCCTACCCCTGACCTATGACCTATCTGCAGAGGTTTTGCTGTCCATGGACCATGATCAAGTCAGGACATTTCTTAAATAGCAAGTCTCAGACATTGAAAAGTGCTATGAGCTGAATTTCAACAAGAAGCTCTAGAGCAGAGGTCTCCAAACTTGGCAGCCTGAAGACTTGTGGACTTCAATTCCCAGAATTCCTCAACTAGCCATTTTGGAGACCCCTGCTCTAAGAGCTTCTTGTTGTGGCAGATGAAAGTCTGGAGCCACCAAAATACCTCCCTTCCTGAAAAATGCCTAACCACCACTGCCACAGAGCCTTTTTTCAAGCTGTCTTTCCTGCCTCACCTGTACTCGTTACACTGGATGAGGGGCAGCTGGCTTCTTGCAGGGAGGGGCTGGGGCAGACGTGCAGCTGCCTGGAAGGGGTGTGGGTGGAGGTAGGTGCAGAGGTAACAGTCACAGTTAAGTCTGGAGCCTCTTCAGACAAGCTTGGCTTAGGATCCTGGGGAGGCATAGGAGGTAGTTCGGGCTTGGAAGCCGCCAGGGTTGGTGAGCCGTGAACAGTCAAGCACTTGTGCAATTTCTTTAGTGAAGGGGCCTCCTCATAATCAAGGTGACCATCCATCTCCTGCTGCAAGAGCTGGGCAAGGTACTCAACACGCTGGAGGGAGAAGAGCGCAAAGAATTGTGAGGAAAAAGTTGAATTATATGGAAAAAAATAATAAAAAATTTACAAAAAAAAAATTGTGAGGAAAAAGTTCTTCTGCAATCTCAGACTTTACTTGCAATCGCCACACAGCACGCTCCCCATTTAAGACTCCTTCCTACAAAAAAAACCAACAACCAATTTGACTCCCACTCTTACAAAGACTCCCTTGCCTACCTGAAGCTTTTCCATTTCTTTGGTAATCGCAGGAACAATTGGCACTTTCTTCACCGATGCTGCCATTTCCTCATCAAAAAGACGCACAGCTATTTTCCCCTGTGTGTGTGGATAGGGAAATGTCACATCACTTCCTCTGAAACACATCCCCACCAAAAGGCTGTCAAGAACAGGCAGAAACATGAGGAAGATTTTCTGTCTGGTCCATTTTCGGCTGGGCAGTGATTTCCCAGCCTCAGCAAGCATCCTAGCATGGCTGCTACACTTTTGCCAGGCCTGCCAAAAGAACCGGTTCTGTTTATATTATTTCTGGTTTTACAAAAATGCAGTTTTTAGGAACACAATCTTTTTTTTTAAAGCCAGAAAGGTCTTCAAAATAAATTATTGTAGAGCACATTTAGCTTATAAAAATGTGCATACTGAGCAAATTTACAGGCTAAAATTCTACATTTAACAAGTGTAGTTTTCTAGGAGAAATTCAGAAATCGTGTTTACCAAGAATTTCATAACTTGCAACACCAGTAAAGTGGAAAGAATAAACAACAGATGATGTACCACAAAACACAAGCAATGCTGTACTGGCCTCCTAGCATATCTGACAGCTCTACAGTAATCACGTGATTATTTCTAAGTAAAATGAACTAACTAACCCTAATCAAGAGTTATCTGGTCGGGCTTTCAGCAAAACATAAATGAACATCTACGTCTCTACGTGACATATTTTATAATAATAAAGCTGTGCAGGTAGTCCTCGACTTATGACCACAATTAAGCCCACAATTTCTGTTGTTCAGTGAGCTTTGCCCTATTCTATGACTTTTCTTGCCACAGTTGTTAAGTGAATCACTGCAGTTGATAAGCTAATAATACGGCTGTTCAGTGAATGTGGCTTCCCCATTGACTTTGCTTGTCAGAAGGTCGCAAAAGGTGATCCCATGACCTTGGGACACAGCAACGGTCATAAATATGAACCAGTTGCCAAGCCTCTGGATTTTGATCACATGATCGTGGGGATGCGCCGCAAAGGCCGTAACTGTGAAAAACGGTCAGAAGTCACATTTTTCAATGCCGCTGTAACTTTGAACGGTCACTAAACGAACTTACCTGTACTTGTGGCAGACACAAATAAAAAAAAATTGCTGAACGGTTCAAGGAACTTTGGGCCGTGTGGTAGAAGGATTGGATGCCCTGAGACCTGAGAAACCCAAGCCCTCATTATAGGCATATTTTCCACTTGTGCAACACCATTATTTGCCGTAGGTACACTTACCCAGGGCACAGGGGCATCTTCCTCCTTGGAACCAACAGCTCCCACCGGTCCAGTGACTGTGTCTAACAATTTGACCTGAAAAGAACAAATTCAAGGACAGAAATGAATGGCTCATTACAACCAGTTCTTAGTAAGAAGTGACAACTCGCTAAAATTTCTTTAAAACCAAATTTTTGAAAGCACATTCATAGTCGGAATGCTTACATTTGCCAAAAGGTGAAGCGCCCAAATAGAAAATAGATGCAGAGTGGTTTTATTAACTCTGAACCAAGCAACAGTAATGAGAATCAAATTTTGGAAGCAATTCTTTAATGTGGAAAATATATAGAGGCAGATAATTATTGATTTGATAAAGCTTGTGGGTTTTTTTGTAAACTTGTGAGACAACCAGAGTCACTGGAAATAATCTGGCATACAAATTTAAATTATAAATAAAGTAATAAAAATGCTACTTCCCCAAAGAACAAAACTAATTCTTCTTACAGAAACATGTACCAGCTGAAACAATATACTGCCACAAGACCGTGCATACCAACACATGAGCATCCATCCATAGGTATCTGCCAGGGTACAAATGACATATGCATCTGACACACACATCAGAAAAGTGATGTAGCTTATATACTTGTATCAAATATTATGATGCAAGTTGGTAATTGCAAAATTCATATGATGGTGTCATGGTGCACCTTCATTTTGATACTGTGGCATGTAATGGACACCCCATTCAGAAAAAATGCTAAATTGTGTTTTGTGAAGTCAAGATTAATCTAAGGTTTGCCTCCTCTCTAACATATGGAATAGAGCAAGGGTGTGAAACTGGCGGCCCACAGGCCGGATGCGTCACATGCAGGTCACGCCCACCCCGGCTCCGCAAAGGCAAAAAACATCATGTGACACGATCAAGTTTGGCACCCATGGAATAGAGGAAGCTGGACCAGCTTGTGAGCCAGTTTCCCTGGCTATAAGAAGCAGAATTAGACAGTTGCCTAGTTTTCCATTGCTATGCCTTTTTTAAGTGATGGGTACCCACCCTTTTGTCCGTCGTACGGGAAGAGAAAGGTGTACGGTGGCGTATCCAGGATGAGCGACGCTGATCCAATACAAGACAAAAGTATTCAGAGACTGATTGAATGGAATCACAGAGAACTGCAAGACAATACTTCAAAAGGGGCAGATCTAACAAGAGTGGCGGGTCATTATTCAATGATAACAGCACATTGAGCATGCATCCAATTATGGCACTGCAGAAATGCAGTTCTGAGCCAGACAGACCATCTTACTATAGGATAGCTTGATATGTTTTAGTCTCTTCTGCCTTTCCCTTTAGAGATGATAGCTTCAACAGTAAAAGATATGGCATATCACTTTCCAGTGATTTACAGGTAATCTTTGACCTAAAATCACAATCTGGACTGGAATTTCGGTTGCAAGTCGAGTCAGATCTAATTTTATGACATTTCCATGACAACTGTGAAGCTAACCATGTGGTCGTAAACCAAATCCAGCAATCATTAAGCAAACCCAGCTTCTCCAATGGGCACTTTTTGCCAGAAAGTGGCAAAAAAAGAAGTTGCAAATCATGACCTAACGACCCCAGGACACTGCAACCAATCGCAAATGCGAGTCTGTTGCCAACCGATCACGTGATCGTGGTGCAACAGTCATAAGGGCGAGTATACAGGTTGTAAGTCACTTTTTCCAAGTTCATTGTAACTTTGAACCATCATTAATTTGGACGGTCAGATAAATGGGGTATGAGCTGTACACAGCTAATGGAAAATATTATAGACTTTCCCATGAAGAAACTGAAATACTTGGGCCTGTCACTAAAAGCAGCGGTGCTAGCTTAGTTATCGCTGAGCAAGTGACATAACTAGAACGTCATCATCTGCCACCTGCTGACACCTGCACACCTTTTAAAGGCAAGTGTAAATGAAGGAGAACCCAAATATAATTCTGCAGATAAGCCTATACAGAATGGGGCGATGCATACATGGCATGTGAACTACAAATCCCAGCAGTCTCACTCAGCATAGTAAGTAATAAGGGATGGTGGGACTTACAGTTCAGCAAACTCTAGTGGGCCACAAGTTCCCGCCCACAACAGAGAAACAGGCAAACATATTTGGTTTCAAGAGAAAGAGGCTTTATGGATTAAAAGCCATCAATGTTGAATTGTACCTGAACTAACAAAAAAACCAGCAAACATTGTTTTAGCCTTCATAAAATATGGGCCGGGAGTGGAGATGCACATCTTATATATGAACCAAAGTAATAAAGGATAACTTTGTCTCCCAGATCCCAACAGTGCTAAATATATATCTAGATTTATCAAGCATCAAGATATTATCCAGAACTGGCTAGATTTTAGGGATACAGTTCAGATATTCTCAAGGGCATTGCCTCAAGTACGAACCAAGGATTGAGAGCTGGTAATAGGAACTCTTCTGGCTAGTCCATAAGGTGTACATTCAGCATTGGAACACCTCTTAAGCGGTGTGTTAGTTTGCTGAGCTCCAGAAGCTCCCAACTTCTCTAGACCTGCAAAACAGGCAAAGAGAGAAGTCAGAAATCAGAGAGTCATGAAAAGCTCCAAAGTTGAAATGAAGTTCCCACTCCTCTGTAAATGGTACCTTTAGGGCCTGGAGTAGTACGGCAGAGCACACGGCCATACTTCCCTGCTGACATCACACTCGTGCGGGGCTGGGACAGAGAGGGACCTTCCCCCTAGGGACAGGAAACAAAGTCAGTGCCCAACAGTCACCGCAGATTAAAGCCCCTCCTCGTAGGCGGAAACCTACTTAGCAACCTATCAACAATTACAGGTATTCCTTGATTTACGACCGTAACTGAGCCCAAAATTTCCATTGTTAAGCGAGACATTTGTTAAGTGAGCTTTGCCCCATTTTGCAACCTTTCTTGCCACGGCTGTTAAGTGAATCGCTGCAGTTGTTAAGTTAGTAATGCAGTTGTAAAGTGAATCTGGCTTCCTCATTGACTTTGCTTATCAGAAGGTCAAAAAAGGTGATCGCACATGACCCCCAAGGACTCTGCAATCGTCATAAATATCAGTTGTCAAGCGTCCGAATTTTGACCACGGGGAGACTGCAGTGGTCGTAAGTGGGAAAAATGGTCGTTAAGTCATTAGTCACTTTTTTCCGTGCCATTGTTAACTTTGAATAGTCACTAAATGAACTGTTGTAAATCGAGGACTACCTGTGGACAACAGGATTAGGAGAAGGTGAAGGTGTACATAGGCAAGACAGGTGATCTGCTGCACCTAAGATTACCAAGGGAAGCCAAGAAATCCGATGTTGCTCACCTGCGTATTGTCACACCTTACTGACAGTTTCCGAGCATCCTTCAACGGTACCCGCTGGGCCAGGCTCATTTTGCCCATGGCTCCAAGGGCAGAGTGGCTCACGCCTCTGTTCAAAAGGATGCTGGCTTTCGCTGCTGGGTCTGGCGTGAACTCTTCCTCTGTAAGGATAAAAGATAAGGGGTGCCCTCAAATCAGCTTGAGCTGAACTACCGATCTTCCTTGGATCATGACCTAATTTGTACCCCTTGCTAAGCAAAGTGGTCACTAAGTGAAACATTATGTGGCTCCCCTTTTTTTAGGGACGGCACTCCTGGCAGCCCCAGCTGCGGTTGCTAGGCAAGGAGCTCAGGCTTCTCTTATCCCCTGCAGAGATGGGCAGGGAAATAGGCAGATGGGGGAGTTGAAATGAAGGCAGCTGGTGCAGAGCAGGAGAGAGTGACCAAAGGGCACTGCAAGGTTGCAAGGGCAGGCCAAGCACCCAAATTTTGATCACATGACCATAGAGACATGGCAATGGCCACAGGTTTAAGGAGCCACCATAAGTCCTTTTTTTTCAGCACCACTGTAACTTTGAATGGTTGCTGAATGACTGGACATAACCTGAGGACTACCTGTAGTCCTATTTTATACCAGTTTCCCCTAAACAGGTACCATGGGAATCAAGGCCCCGCTGGAGGGAAATTAAGGGAGCTAAAATCCAATGCATCTGAGTGGTACCAGGTTGGGAAAAGCTGGTCTCCATCAAGAAGAAGCAAATATTGCCTGAAACATCAATAAAGGTAGTCCTCGACTTATGAAACGTTGTTAAGTGAGTTTTGCCCCATTTTACAATCTTTCTTGCCACCGGTGTTAAGTGAAACACTGGAAGTTTTTAATTTAGTAACACGGTTGTTAACTGAATCTGACTTCATTGACTTTGTCAGAAAGTCGCAAAAGGTGATCACATGATACTGCAACTGTCATAATTATGAGTCAATTGCCAGGTGTCTGAATTTCGATCACACAACCAGGGGATGCTGCAAAGTCGTAACTGTGAAAGATTGCCGTGTCACTTTTCTCACTGCCATGGTACAGTAACTCTGAACAGTCACTAAATGAAATATTGTAAGTCAAGGCACTACCTATACCATCTTTATCTAATTTTGAAGAATGTTATTCCATATGAATGCTTTGTGCGCTGAGCAGGACGGATTTTTTTAAATATGGTGACAAAATGGGCCATAAAACAAGTGTCAGATGAAGGCAAGAACTGGGTCAAACCCACTGTTGCTGAAAGATAAACAAACCATACTGTTTGATCTACACTAACTGATTGATTTGCGCTATCTCACTGGTATTGGTAGACATAGAGGGCAAGTCTAGCTATACTCCAAAACACAAAAAAGAGAAGAGAATCTTCCCCATGGCTCTAGATCAGAGATCCCCAACCTTTTGGGCACCAGGGACCAGTTGCATGGTGAGAGGTTTTTCCATGGACCGGAGGGTGCGTGATTTTATGTGCTGCCTGCATCCCGTGGATGGGGCTTTGCTTGTTTGTGCAGACCGGTTGCTGGCATGCCACGGCCTGGTACCGGTCCATGGACCGGGGGTTGGGGACCCCTGCTCTAGATCATAGAGAAGAAAGCAGTCACTCACCTTTCCCAGAGGTTCCTGTGATTTCCTTCTTCCCAATTGAGCTGCTGTTTAAGAGCAAAAGCAACAGAGTTATAAGCATCGGACCTACTGTGGATTTACATGGCAATTTATAATGCAAGGAAGGGAGAGGCAGAGGTAGGAACTTAAAAACCCTTTTTTCCTCTTTACTGAAAAGGTGAAAATACCTTCCTCCTCTCTTGAGGAGCAAAAAACCCTCATTTAAAAACCTGGAGTGAAAAATTATGTAATTCAGAATAAATTATTCAATACTCAAGGTTAAAGTAAGCCATGCTGCACCCAGTGTGGTAACTCAGTCACCAAAAAACCATCTAGGTCAGGGGTAGGCAACCTTGGCTCTTTTATGACTCGTGGACTTCAACTCCCAGAATTCTTGAGCCAGCATGGCTCAGCTTGGAAACCTCTCCCTTTCCCCTCAGCACGGCTGGCTCAGGAATTGTGGGAGTTGAAGTCCACGAGTCATAAAAGAGCCAAGGTTGCCTACCCCTGATTTAGGTATTCCTCGACTTGCAATCACAACTGGGACCAAAATTTCAGCTGTAAGTTGTGATAGTCGTTAAGTCAAGGCACTCACGGGACCAGACCTGATTTTACAATCATTTTTATAGCAGTCGTTAAGTGGATGACACAGTTGTAAAGTCTGAATCCATTCTCCTGACATCACAACCACTCAAAAATGTGAGCCGGTTGCCAAGTGCCCAAAATGTGGTCATGTGACTGGATGAGGAGTACACAGCATGTCATTTTTAGGATAGCCAGAAGTACTTTACGAGCTGTAAAGTACAATGGCTGAGGCCACAGTAACTGCGAATGGATAAGGAACGGACAAAACTCGAGGACTATCTGTAGCAAGCAGAACTACCAAGATTTTATTTATTATAAATCATAACCCACCTACCCAAACCCCAACAAATTGCAAGGGAACAGCTTCCAATGCAATTGGCTCTTTTCTCACCTTTGCGTTGACAGATTGCCCCCAGCAACATTGCTCGGATGTTTTGCCTCCAGACTGGATGTTGAATTGTCCCCTTTCACGGTCTTTGTGGGTTGGTTGGCCTTTGCCATCTCCACCTGACACAAATAACAAATGCTAGAGCCACATGGCAACAACTCCTCAGCGCTACTCCGTTAGGTGGTAGGAAACCCAACGCAGACAAGAAAATGAGCAAGTAGATCAAGACCACACACTGCAGATAGACAGAACTAGGGAAAAGAAACCTAGATATAAACATGGCAGTTCCCATAATAATGTCCAGAACGAACACATGGTATATTTGTGTGTGCCCACAGGGTTTGTTTACACAAACACATACAAAGTATGTATAGGAATGTGTGCAGGTGCATACACATATAGGTAGTCCTTGCTTAATGACTATTTGTTTCGTGATCTTTTGAAGTTATGACAGCTCTGTGAAAAAGTGACTTACAAGTAGTCCTCATATTTATGACCAATGCAGCTTCCCCATTGTTATATGATTGCGATCTGGGCATTTGGCAGCTGGCTTCCACAAAGAAGAGTAACTAAGATGATTAAAGGCCTGGAGACTAAAACATATGAAGAACGCTTGTGGGATTTGGGTTTGGCTAGTCTAGAGAAAACGACTAGGAGAGACATGATAGCAGTATTTCAGTATTTGAGGGGCTGCCACAAAGAAGAGGGGGGCCGACTTATTTACCAAAGCACCAGAGGGCAAGACAAGAAACAACGGATGGAAACTAATCAAGGAAAGAAACAACCTGGAATTAAGGAGACACTTCCTAACAGGGAGGACAATTAACCAGTGGAACAGCTTGCTTCAGACATTGCAGGTAATTCATCACTGGAGGTGTTTAAGAAAAGACTGGACAGTCACTTGTCTGAAATGGTATAGCATCTCCTGCTTGAGCAGGGGGCGGGACTAGAAGACCTCCAAGGCCCCTTCTGGCTCTATTCTGATTCTGATTCAGATCTCTCTGTTCAATGTTATCATCGTTTATGATCTTTCAGCCAGTTCTGGTAGCAAAACCAATGGGGAAGCTGGTAGGAGGTCGCATTTCAGTCATTATGATGTCCGGCTTAGCAACTGTGGGTGGTTTGCTTAACTGTGGCAGAAAAAGATTGTAATATCGGGTGCAGTCAAGCGACACCTCAATTAGCAAAGCCAAATATAATCAGAGGCAGATCAACCACAAATACCTTCTGAACAGCTGGCTTTATCAGAGGATGCCAGAAGTGCACCAGATGAATAGAAAGGAGAGCACAACAGAGGAAATCTATGAGGTTACTTGCCAGGCAACAGGGTAAACATTCTGACTAGCAATAGTTCGCTGCAGAGACTTGGTTACCTGTTCTCTTTGCTGGAAACAATGTGTAACTCCTTGTGTATGAATTTAATTCTTGAACTTTAGACCCTTGAAATGGCTGACAACCTTGACCCAGCTCTTCAATCTTGGACCAACTTTGACCAGCTCTTCTGTATGCTCCTCTTTGAAAACACACTTTGCAGGCAAATCTTTGCCTGTTTTGACATTCCTGGCTACACTGCTCACTCTGTTGCCTGAAAACAAAACTGATAATTTCAGCCTGAGGCTGAACCCTAAAGGACAGTGGGTGTATATGGTATATACCAGTGGTGGTGAACCTATGGCACGCGTGCTAGAAGCGGCACTTAGAGCCCTCTCTGTGGGCACGGGCGCCATCACCCCAGCCCCGCCTCCCCCCGCGGCCTCAACAGCAGCCCCCCTGGAGGAGAGTCGCCCCTGAGCGTGGCCCGTGCAGAGCAGCATAGCCAAGGACATGGCAGCCGGACAGCGAGGACAAGACTCCACCCTTATGCCCCGTCGCCGTAGTTGACGCTGCGGGGCGCGGGCGGAGGGCGTGGCTGTCATGGCGCTGCTGAGCCGCCTGGGCAATCTGCAGTGGGCCATGGAGGTGGTGGGTGGCCCTGCGGGCGGGCAGGGCAGGGCGGGGGCGGAGCGGGGGCGCGGTTTTGGGGCACTCTGTCTCTAAAAGGTTCGCCATCACTGGCATATACTGTATGTATAGGTTATGTGTGTATATGTGTACATAGTTCCCAAGCATCCCCTATTGATGGACCCTGTTCACTGAGGTTTGAAGAGCTGGGAGGAGGTTATATAGAAAGGTTTTTATTTGTAAGATGCCCAGAGTTGCTGAGAGTGAGTGGGCAGTCATATAAATCAAATCAAATCAAATCTTAAATTAAATTAAATTAAATTAAATTAAAATTTAAAAATTGTAAGTAAGACTTTAAAGCCAAAAGAAGGCTTATATAGGTAGTCCTTGACTTACGACCAGTCACTTAATGACTCTTCAAAGTTACTTATGACCCAAACCTGAAGTTATGACTGCCATATCACCGCTGCAGTCATGTGACTGTATTTTGGGCACTTAGCAACTGGCTTGCATTTACGACCCTTTGCAACATCCCACAATCACGTGATCAAGTTTTGTGAATTTTGTTTTTCCAAAAAAAAAAAAAAAAAAAGGCCCATTAGATAAGCTGGATTCAGAATTACGATTTGCTGAACAATCAAATTATTCACTTAACTATAGCAACTTGCTTAATGACCCTCATAAAAGCAGTCATAAAACAGAAATCTGTCACCAGTCACAATGCCTTATAACAAACCTCCAAGCTCAACAGTGATAATAAGTCAAGGACTCCCTGTACACCATTTTTCATTCTTCTGGGGCCAAACAATAATGGAAAGCCTTACCTCCGATTATCCCTTTGTTTCTTCACAGTGTGCAACTAAATTATGGTAATACTCTTCTTGAAAACTGCCTGAACCGGCCCATCTCTGATATCATGGGCCAGAGATTTAGATGCAGAGAAAATAAAGAACTTTATAATACTATATCCAACACTGACAAGAAAACTGCTTTAGTAAGTCTTATTAAATGAAAGCTCTGTTACTTGTACTAGAGCAGGGGTGTCAAACTGCCGGCCCGCGGACCAGCCACGTCATCCGGAAGCCATGCCCACCACATTGCCGGCAATGGCAAAACCGTCCCGATACGTTGCGCAACGTCACGTGACGTCGCAAGTTTGACATGTCTGTACTAGAGAGACTGATGCTGACCATTCAACTTCCTTACTTTAAAGGATTTATTTTTTTTGCTGGTGTTTCCATGTGGAAAAGAAAATCAACTACCCACCCCAGGCTTCCAGTTCTTGAGCGTAGTTGACAATGTTTTAAGTTGTTGGGTATCCAAGGCAAGGCTCAAAGACTGTGGGCGATCTATATCTGTGAGGGGACAAGAAAAAAACAAAACCAAATGGATAATACAGCATCAGTGGTTTCAGATCAATTTTCCAATGCCTGTAAGCATGGTCTTCGAAATATTTCGAAGTCCCAGTTAATTGTATCACGAGAACTCCATGAATAAATCTTAAGACATTGTTCGACGAAAGACTGTTTTCCCAAAAAGGGAAATCCAAATTAAGTCATACCTGTTGAAGCGGACGTAGAGATATGGGACATGCGAAAAGGGTTCACTGTAGGAGCCTCTGTACCCAGGGAGGCATGGGCCTTCTACAGAGAGAACACACATCCAAATTCAATTTTCAAAAGACAGTGCCTGGATGCCAGGTGCCTCTAATGTTTATTTATTAAACAAATGTATACATGTAGTCCACAACATACAACCATTTATTTAGCAATTGTTCAAAGTTGCAACACTGAAAACAGTGACTTATCACCGGTCCTCACACTCACAACCATTGCAGCGTTCCCCAGGTCACGTGATCAGAATTTGGGTGTTTGGGCAATCAGCGTGTGTTGGAGGACAGAGGCAGCCTCCTGGGATTATGTGATCACCCTTTGCAACTTTCCCAGCTGGCTTCTGACAAGCAAAGTCAACGGGGAAAGCCAGACTCACTTAATGACCTCATGATTCACTTAAAAACTGCAACGGCTCATTTAACAACCCTGGGCCAAAGGAGGTTGCAAAACTGGATGCGACTCGTTTAACAACCACCCTGCTTAACCACAGAAATTCTGGTCTCAATTGTGTTCATAAGGTGAGGACGGGCTGTATAAACACGGTGACTCTGAACAGCTTACAAAATTAAAAGTCCACAGTACAGAAACCCATAATGCACTCCCCCACAGTGGCAACAAACACAATCGAACCAGCCACTCGATTGGCTCCGTTATCAACACGGGGTCCTGAAGAATCACTTGTTCAAGCCCTTCCAGAAAAGTAAAAGCTGGGGGGTCAATCATACCTCCAGGGGAATAGTCCATAGGAAGGGAGCCACCACTGAAAAGGCTGAGAACTGAGGACTTTATTTATGTAGTTAAATCTACTTTTCCTCTGTTCCAGCCGCAAATATTTTTTTTCTAGGTTTAGGAAAACGGCAAAGAAAACAAAGTGTGCATGCAGTTTGGATGGGCTGAATCCTTTCCCAGTAAACAGAATACTTATCCATTAATCTCATTTGGGTGTCCACTCACTCCAGTAGACTCTGGGAGGCTTACTAAATCCAATTACACAGCTGAAATATTTAAAAGCATCAAAAACATTAAAAAAAGGCAACCCAGACTAAAAGCGATACAATAAAAACCTGCCGAGGCCCCCACAAACATAATAACCTTTTGTGAGATGGGCAGTTACATAAATCAATTTAATAAATCAAATGAGTAAACTCCAGCCTGAGAACAAAGCCAGGTTTTAAAGGCCTCCTTCCTGAAGCCTGGTAGAGTGGCTCCATTCATCTCTCTGCGGAATGCTGTGCTAGAGGGCAGGGGCTGTGGCACAGAAGGCACATTTCCTCGGTCCCATAAAGAGACAACGTTGAATAAAGGGGACCTGAAGTGTACCCAGTCTGTGTGAAAATGCTAGGCAGGCAAAATACCAGACAAACAATTGGAGACAGGCAGTCCCTCAGATAGCCAGGCCGGGTGCCACGAAGGGCTGCATAGGTAATAAACAATGCCTTGAATTGCACCTAAAAGCCAACGAGGAAGAATAGTGACAAGTGCTTCTTACTGCTCATATCGCTCCATTTTGAACCAGCAAATTCTTCAAGGATAGCCCCGAGTACAATGCATTAGAACAGTTCAATCATAAGGTGAGCAAGGCTGGTGCATTGGTGAATGTGCTGAACTAGAAACCCGGTGACGATGAATTCTAGTCCCTCTTTAGGTGTGAAAGCCCGCTGGGTGGCCAGCCCAACTCACTTCACAGGGTTATTGTGGGGGGAAATAGGAGGAAAAAGAATATTAAATATGTTCACTGCCTTGAGTTACTGATAAAGTAATAAAGCCAGGATAAAAAATAAAAATAAAAAAAAAATCAATGGCTGTTCTAAGGGGCCTCCAACTTGAAGGAAGGACTCAACCAGTGCACACAATAAACGTGTGAAAAGGTCCTCCTGGTTACAGATCCTGCTCTTTGAGTAGTAGCTACAAGTCCAGGAATACTTCCAAACTGTGCACCAGTCTTGAATGGGGAAGTGCTGTCCCATCTAAAACCATTGATGAAAACACCCCCAATTGGGGAGGGGGGGGGAGGGCAAACAGTCACAGCCATTCCATCTTTTCAGGATTAAGCTAAAGTCAATCCTTCTCCATCCAGATCTAAACAACCTCCGGACAGAACATTGACAGCTTCAGTTGTGCAATCCAGGGTTGAAATATAACCCTGGAGGTGGTGTGTGGTGTGTGTTGATGCATTAATTCTAGAGTTATGCCTGCACAACTGGGTTCACACACCATGCTTTATTAAAATAAAATTTGTTTGGCTTTAGCATTACATGTTATGAAAACCAAGCTGATGGTTTATCAATAATCATGACAATGTATGAACCTAGTTAGGAATTCTTGCATATGTACACCATTCCCAACTGATATTATGCTGGAACTAGAACTTTTATAAACATCCCACACAATAAACCCAAAGGGGGGGGGGGGCGGGGCGGGAAAGGAGAGTTAAGGTAATATATCTTCAGATGCTCGTCCCAAAAGTGCTTTTTCAAAAGGCAACTGGACGTTTGTTTTTCCTTGAAGATGTTTTGCTTCTCATCCAAGAAGCTTCTTCAGTTCTGAAGTCTTCTGAAGTCAGAAGTGAAGAAGCTTCTTGGATGAGAAGTGAAATGTCTTCAACAAAAAACAAAGCCTAGTTGCCTTTTGAAAAAGCACCTTGGGAACAACCATGACCTGGATGACTGAGAATCTCCATGGACATCTCCAGATGATAATTATCATATTTTCTGTTGAACCGTAACGGCAATTAAGGGCCACCATTAGTTTTGAAATACTACATAAAAAAGTAAGAGGTGCCTGGCTGGATATCTGCACTGCTCCATTTTAACTCGGTAGACCAGAACACAGAAGACAAATGAGCCCAGCAGAATTCTTGCCCATGATGGAGACTTACCCCAATGCTGGTTAACCGTGCTCTCTTCCCTTTCAGAGGAACTCGCTGGGCTAGGCTGGGCTTGTGAGCTGCACTCACCGTCTGGTGAGTCAGCCCTGTGTTGGAGAGTATGCTGGCAAGAGCTTCTGGGTCAGACACAAACTCGGCTGTGTTCACTTCTGCAAGAAAAATTGGGATTTGCATTAGCCACACAGTTAAGGTATTGTGTTTGGGGGGGGAAAGGCCTCTAGTCATTAATTATACCAGATACCAAGAAAAGAGTCCCTAGAAGTCTGCACCATTTTTCCCAAGCCGGATTTAAATGCAGAGTTAGAAAGAACTATTTTTTTAAAAAAAAAAATTTCATCTCCGATTGAAAACAGGCTCCACGTGAACCACATAGCCTACCATAAGAGCTACATAATCCAAGTGCGCTCTTGGGTCAAATCAAATCAAATCAAATCAAACCTTTATTACGGTTAAAGAGCAGTATAAAGCAGAAAAGGAGATAATTTATCCATGCAAAAAACAACAACACTAATTTCAAGACTGATCTGGATAATTTAAAGCAGTTGACACACAGCAGCAGTGGATTCATCCATAACAAGCCATATGTGAAGTTACCATTATCACTTAGTGTTAATTACAAACCAGTCCTCATTAAAAAAAAAAAAATATCCTAGTACTGCATTATATGCTGTTGATTCAAACTATTACCACCTGCCATTGTTATGATTAACCACAATTCCAGACAACCCAACAAGCCATGGATTACCAAGCACAGGAACAAAGATCCTGAGACCAGGCTCTTCTTGAAATATTCAGGTATGGTTTGGCAGGAGGACATCTGTGACTCACAAAACTTTGCTGAGGATACAACTTCCATAATTCCCAGCCATTAGTAACACCGCCTGTATCAGTGGGAGTTGAAATTTAACAATACCATCCCCTAAGTTAAAGTTACTAATCCATCACATCCAAAGTTAGCTGCCTACAATGCCTAAACGGACAGCCAGCTCCAACACTGGAAGTTTTTAAGAAGAGACTGGACAGCCATTTGTCTGAAATGGTATAGGGTTTCCTGCCTGAGCAGGGGGTTGGACTAGATGACCTCCAAGGTCCTTCCAACTTTATTATTATTATTATTATTATTATATTATTATTATTATTATTATTCTATCAAGTGACGCCTCATTCAATCAAATGGTGTACAAAAACTGATCCATTTCAATCAATAAATAAATAGACTTGTTTGCCACTCATCTCACCTACAGCCAGCTCCAGGTGGCTTACAAGCATTAAAAGCCAATAAAACATTGCAGCAATAAATAACAATAGTAATAATTTACAATTAAACGATGGGGAGGAAGGGAGCAGGGTGCACATGAGGGTGAGGTGGAATCTTGTCTTAATCTATTAGCCACCTTCAGCATGATGCACTTCCATTGCGGCTCATGACAACTGGCAGAGCCAGATCTTCATGCCACTACAGGAGGTCAGGAGGATGGGTGGGGAACAATAATCTTTATACCTTTGCCATGAGACAAATCACCTTCATTCCTACAACCGGGGGTGGTTAACTGCATCTCTGATAAGGGTTCTCTGGTAGGGGTCTTGGGGGCTAACCCAACTGCCAATTCCAGAAATGGATTGGAATGAGACGTCTCGTAAGTCCTCGCTTTGAAAGAGCATGGCTGCAAAGAAAACAAAAGGATTAAACTCGGGCTACTACTGTCTTCCTATAAAAACATGCCCTAGTGGTAACCCTAGATAGAGAAGAGCAGAATCCCTGCTCCTATATTGGTGGCTCTTCTACTCTGACCACATTATCCTTCAGTGAACAACTGGGGCCTGAAGCAGAATCCCAAAGGACGGTGTCCCAAGGGCCATTTATTTATTTTACTACCTTTATAGCCCACCCCATTCACAGCAGACTCTCATTCATCTATAACTATAGAGTAAATGTGTGTGTGTGTACACACAAATGAAATTATTTTGTATAAATTACTTAGCTGGAAAAAAATATATCCAAAACCATTAGCAATGTACAGTAACACTAAAGATGCACAAAGCAGCATTATTTTGCTTAACACAGTCACACCACTCTAAATGTTGTACAGAAACAGCACCACGATATTGAAAGAAAAGTACTCTGCATGAAGGCCATTGAGCAAGCCATCAAGGCCGGCCATTTGCTTCGTAGAAATATCACTCCCCTTCGGGGAGCCCCAAGCTCAGTTGAAGCAAGGCTTCATAGCTTCACATCAGTTCTGACAGACAGGGAGAGATATGGTGGGAATCTGGGCCAGACTATTCATAAGGAAGGTTGAGCTGTTGTTTGAAACCAATAGAGCCTGGACCCAGCATTCAAACTAGTAGATAACAATGGTATTGGATTGATTGCTTTATGTGATCTCTCTTGGGGTTCCCTGAATTTCTAAGAAGCTCCAGGGCAGGGCTTTTCAACCAGTGGTATGGGTACCACCTGTGGTACATTGGCACCTGGAAGGTGGTACGCGACCGTCCTAGAAAAGTGGTAGTGGGGGAGGGGAATGAGCTGAACCAGTGGCAGCACCGCACAAGCCTGAGCGAGAGATGGCTGGAGCTGTAGGGCTGTCAGGGCTCAGCGGAAGCGCCAGGATCAATGCCGCTTTCCAGCTGATCGGCGCTTCGGGGCTGTCAGGGCTTAGTGGAAGCGCCAGGATCAACGCCAGGCTCCAGCTGGAGCTCGGCGCTGATCTTGGCCCTTCTGCTGAGCCCAGAAGCGCCGATCAGCTGGAATGTTGCAGCATCTCCAGGGTCTTGTGATTTACATTCAGATGCTTGGCAACTGATTCATATTTATGACGGTCACAGTGTCCCAGGGTCATGTGAAGTGACCAAAACCTGCTGCAACCACCCAGCAGACGGGGGGAATAAAAACCAAACACCCCCCCCACCCCACCCCCGCTGCCAATCCTCAACAGAAATGCTCACAACAATGAAAACCTTGGACAGGAGGAAGAGCGCCGCCGGGTGGGCAGGCAGGTGTCTTGCTCAGCTGTGGCTTAGGGGGCACTTTTATCAATGCCATTGTAACTTCAAACAGTCACTAAGTGAACTGTTTTAAGTCAAGGACTACCTGTACTGTATCACTTTTTTCTGGGGTTTTTTTTGGGGGGGTCATCAAGTTTTTGACACCTTGCTAGGCGACTGGTGGTACTCGGATATTGCCATATCCTAAAAGTGGTACAATGGCTGAAAAGGTTGAAAAGCCTTGCTCCAGGGAACGAAATGACAAGACACACCTAGAGAACCATGGAAGAAAAATGAAGTAAAACCAAGGATAAAAGCACATATTAGGGCTCCATGCAAACTGACTGAGGCACCATTCTGTCCTGTATACTTGGATGTTTCACCCAGTAACTCCTGAAGAAAGTAACAGGATTCTTCAGGCTGTTAACTCATCTACCTGACATTTAGGTCAATGCCTCTCCTGATAGAGAAGGGTATCTGGAAGGTGGTGTGCAATCAGGTCCATGAGATAGTAAATGAACCTTTGAGTGAGATGGTAATTATACTACTACCTCCTCGAGAAGCCATCTCTGACCCAATGATGATAGACGTGTGTCCAAACCTGTTTCTAGAGAAGGCTATTGAGAAGATTGCAACTTCCAGGTGCAATTCAAGGTATTCATTTTGATCTATAAATACCTTCAAGGCACTCAGCCTAGCTGAGGAATTGCCTTTCTCCAACTCTTTCTGCCCCATTTTAAAATCAGTTCCATCATGATATGCCCTCTCTATCATTGAACCTGCTCAATAGGATAGCACGCCACTGAAAGTTTGAGCCCCAACCCTGCTGTTTTGAAGACCTGGCTTTTTATCCAGACCCTGGATTAAAATGATATGTGTTTTCTGGAAGACCTGCGTATGAGTCGAGTGGTCCTTAGTTCTCTCTGAGCTTGCTAGTTTTCTTGCAGACATTTATAGATAAACTATGCAAAAGAGACTAAAGCACCTCCCTTCCAGCAATCAGCACCCAAAATTTATCAGACCAACAATCAAGTAAACAATACCCCAATCAAGGAACTGCCAAACAAGCCAACATTATAAACAGCACAAACCACCTCTAAGACCACACCCCACCAACATTGACAGGGCAAGCCACTAGATTATAAAGTGAGAACAAAGCCCACTCCTTACTACGGTAGCACTGATCGTTACCTAATTTGGGGTACAAAATGTCTGCAAGAAAACCACTAAGGATCCTTCATTTCAGCCCTGAGCTACAAATATTCTCCTTTATTGTGTATTAGTTTCTGGGTTATCACTTTTTTAAACTATGTCAGTTTATAATATGTACAATTCCCAGAATTGTTTTGAACAGGGCAGCCTCGTAGAATTAATTCATAAAGAAACATACAGCCAAGTACCAAAAGAAACATAAGCAGAAACTCAAAACCACACAGGCCTAAGTCAAAAGTGACTCCATCATGTTCACCTGTGGCTGGGATTGTCTCCACTCTGGAGGGTGTCTGCTTTTGGAAAGCACCGGGATCTTACTGCTACTCGAAGTGCCTGCAGCCAGCAAAGTGTTTTGCTTCCAACCTGGTTTGTCAAGAGTCTTCGGAAAGGACAAAGGTACTTGCTGGTTTTCCTTTCCTACTGGAGCCATTTAGGATCCTGTCTGCCTGGGTTTGTACCTACATCAAAAGCAAGCAAACACTGTAGCAATTACCAGGGTGGAATACAATGTGACTTGTCCAATATGCTTTTCCCCACAATCGTGGTTTCTCATTTATTCGTTGTGCATTTCTGTTTACATCCACTGTCATTAGCACTTGATGGTCAATTACACTCCCCCCCCCCCAATTCCAGCACTTTTACGCTGAGTCCGCATAACAGACTAAAGTAAAATAACCTGATTCGCTTAGAGCTCGATGATGTTACAGCAACCGATACTTCAGAGGGAATACGGGGAACTGGGTTAACTCAGTTAATGCTTTGTGGGAATAACTCACAAACCCGGCGTGGCGTTTATATGAAAAGGCATAATCCTCGTTACCCCGACAGATAAATCCACCTCCTCGCCCACTCTCGCCAACACCGAGTGACCGAAGTTCAGCTGACCCGTTTGCAGCTAAAAGGTGTCAGCGTAACGTTTGAAAACGGCGCAACGGTCTCCCTAGCGACCGTCGTTGGTAGCTCCCGTTCATAAGACAGCTCGCCTTCTGCTCTACACCGTTTCCCGAGAGAGGGAGGCTTTCTCAGGTAAGCTCTGCTTATGCTTCGTCATCACCCCGGTCAGTTTCGGCCGGACTGGTCAGCCCTCGCCCCCTGTTGCTCACCTGCTCCGGACCATCCCCTCCACTAGCAAGGCAAGCGAGGCGCAGTTCATAAAGAAGCAGAAGGCGCCGATTGGCCCTTCCTAGCGATCACGTGGTCTGCCAGAAGGCGAGGCTAGAATGCTGAAGGGTGTTCTGGAGCGGGCAAGGACCGGAAGAGGACAAAGGGAGGCGTTCAGCGTGCCTTGATTGGGTAGAATTACGCCCCGAGGAAAAGGGTGGGGCGATCCTCAGTACTGGAGTTGAGATAGGATTGAGGTTCTCAAGCCAGGCTTGCTGAGAGTGTGACTTGTTCGTTGGTGACATTTTACTTGCTTTCCTTCAAGGAAGTCTTGACTGCCGGCTGCTATCTGGACAAGTCCCTGCAGTTATCTTGGCAAGATTTCAGTGGTTTGCCATTGTCTGCTCCTTTCTGGAGTTGAGAGAGAGAGAGAGAGTGTGACTAGGGGTAGGCAACCTTGGCTCTTTTATGACTCGTGAACTTCAATTCCCAGAATTCCTGAGCCAGCATTTTATGACTCGTGGACTTCAATTCCCAGAATTCCTGAGCCAGCCATGCTGGCTCAGGAATTCTGGGAGTTGAAGTCCACGAGTCATAAAAGAACCAAGGTTACCTACCCCTGGACTAGCCCAAGGTCGGCCAGCTGGCTTTGGGCCTAAGGCAGGACTACAACTCCTGGTCTCCCTGTTTATAGGCTTAGCCACCATACGAGGTTGGCTGTTTTTTGTTGGGTGGTGATATGAAACCTAGCAAATAGCAGCTCAGTGACTTGTGTGAACCTAACCAGTTTGGATGTAAAACCCCAAAAGTCAGAAGGATTGTTCATGGTCTATTTCTACTGAAATCAAGATCAAGCAAGTTTTTGCCCTTTTGCTGCAATGGTGGTTTGTCCTTCCTGAGCTTGTCTTAGAACACTTGCCTTACAAGTTTGATAGGCATACCATCTCAAACTCCCCATCTGATCCTGTCCTTGGAGCAGATTATGCTCAGCCAGTGCCAGGCTCTTGAATCCAGAAGCAAGAACCATTGGGTCTTGCCCCCCCCCCCCCCGATAAGTGAAAAAACAGTGAGTGAACAGTCCAACACTTGGTGAATTCTGCTTCACAATGATAGGAAGAGTGAACATCAAAGGCTGCTACAAGCCAGTTATCAGTGTGGTAACTTTTTGAACATCTGCTTAAAACCCAAAAAGTCAGAAGACTGTTTTTTTCTAAACCCTCATTAACTGGCCCATGGTTTAGCTTCTTGAGTCTGCTTTCTCTTTTTTTCCCCTACCAATTTGTGTTTCTGTCATTGGTTGCTGACTCAGAGGAGGGTGAGCTGGAACCAGGGCCATCAAACACAGGGATCCAGGGTCCCAGGAGCACTCGGAGAGCCTGGGGGTGGAGGAGAATGCAATTCCAGATCCATCAGGCATGATCAACAGGATGGACAGCCACCCACTCAACGAGAGAAAGGAGAGGCATGGCTGCCACTGACATTAATAACAGGCTGTCTCTGATGATGAACAGTTGCTACACACACAACACACACACCTGATCCTGCCAACCTGAAGAGCTGAGAGATGACAAGCTCAAAGGAGGTCAGAGAGAGGCTGCTCTTCGCAAAGAAATGGGAAGCTCGGAGAAGGTCAGGGAGGCTGTTCGTGAGGAAACAGCCTTGCTCCTTCTAATCCGGAACACCAGGTTGTGGATTACTTAGTACGCAGGCAGGAGGCAGTGGTCGGTGAAGACAACCATTAGTTTTCCTGAGTGTTGTCTTTGGCTCTCTGTATCCTGATTTTGCACAGTGATCCTTGGGTTTATCTTTTTTTGGACCTGGACTTGGATTTGCATCTGGATTTGGTCTTGCCTCAGGGAGTTTTCTTGTGGGGGACATTTAACTGAGAACTTATTGCTTTAATTTCCTGTGTGTGTGCTTGGACTTACTCACTAAACTGCTTGGGAGGGGAGTTTGTAACCTGGGGGATATTGCTATAACAAATGTGCAATAGACATACTCTACTTTCACCTATTGCTGTGCGTGTGACTTGAATCAGAACATTTTCTTTCAGATGCACCTTATGGTTAATAAGCGAGAATAAAATCAGGGCTTCTAAGAGGTTATACCTGAGGACCAAGTTCATACTAATGATCACTTTTCACTAGGTTTTGGCTGCTTATCAAATGTGCTTTAAGAGTTTTTGCCAAGCAAAAGTAGCAATGACGCATAATCCAGCAGCTGGACCACTGAGCCCAACCCTTGCTTCATACAAAACTGTTAAAAAGGCCATCACCTTTTCTTCAGGTGGGCTTCAATCTCTCTGCACGCTTTGAATGAAATGCATGTTGACCTTTTTTTCCAGGTTGCCCATTAGATGAGGATGAAATTCTGGTATCTTGTCTAAAGCACAGGATAAAGCCAAAGCTTTTATATCTTCATTGTTTTTGCATAATTCATATGTTTGATTTTTTAACTGTTACACTTTTGATGCTTTTGGAGCTTTATAGGCCACAGTCAACTTTTGCTAACTCAGTGTTTACAGAAAGTAGTTTAGTATTTAATCATAGAATTAAACTAACTTATTGGATTGGCTGCCTTGGGACCATATGTGCTGCTCAAGGTATTGAACTGAAAGACAGTTCTTCACTATTATGTCAAGCTATGGTTTTTTAATTACAGTTTATTAACTAAAATGCAGTTGGTTGGGTTCACATGTGCAACCATTAGAAGCTAGGGCTTAGTACAGGGGTCTTCAAACTTGGCCCTTTTATGACTTGTAGAATTCTGGGAGTTGAAGCCCACAAGTCATAAAAGGGCCAAGTTTGAAGACCCCTGGCTTAGTACAATGCATGAATGAGGTCACGGAAAGGTTTTAAATGGTAGAGAAAATTAATGTCTTTGCTTGACAAATCTAAGCAAAGTTAGTAGAGGTTTTCAGCAGCCTCCTGGCTTTAACAAAATCAAACAGGACCAGAGCTTGGAATTCTCTGGGGAAGTTTCTGTTGACATTCAAAGCACACACACACACACCCAAAAATATGCAACAAGACACTCTTCACATTAAATTTATTGGCTGGTTCAAAGCATACGTGGCCTATTCCACACACTGACCATGGGCATCACAAAACCAAGATTATTCAGCGGAGATCAGGAAGCACCAGGAACAGAATGACTGCCACCACTCCCAGTCTTCACGTATCCTGTTTCTTCACCGGAGTATGTACTATAATAGGTTGAGTTGTTACCTGGGCAAACTACATCATCTTTCCTCAAGCTAGATATTTAATAAAGCAAGCCTAATTGCAAGGAAAGGTGTTCTGGAGAGCCAATTGATGTGGATATCCAAGGGCAGGAATTGGGGTCGACAGAATTAGCACAACATAGCAGGAGAAATGCAGAGATCCATTGGCATGGGAAGAGTTGGCACCAGGAATCTCTACTAGCTCTGCAAGGAACATGGAAATTGAGAGCTATCAAAAGCAGAAATCAGTACCAAAGCCCATTAAGGATAAGCCCCGGAGGTTTTCAAAACCTATCGTTCTTTTTTGGGGGAGGGATAAAGGGGAGAAGGTGCAAAGTATCAGAAATCCAAACTGGAATTCTGAAATGTGCCAGAGCCATTTATAAGGAACCGATCACAGGAAATATTATTTAGGTCCCTCCACCCTGTACAGAAATTAGTACTGTATGCTGATCTCTACAAGGGAATGCACCCTGGGAGGCCAAGAAGTAAAGCTGAGTAAAACGTGGCAAAGTCAAAGTTTGTTGAAGCTCTGACACTGTTCCCACCTTGCCAGAAATCTTGAACTTGGAACACATCCTGACATCACAGAATAGCCACGTTCAAGCTTAAGTGTTTTAAAGCTGGCAAGATTTACGCATCTGTGCAAGGAAACAATGCAGTAAGCCATCTTGCTTACTACCAAAGGATGCTTTTATTTTCCTAGTTAATTTGCAGGATTAGATAGATAGAAGTGGAAAACTGACATGCAGCTCCTCAGCATTTCAAATCTGTCTTGATTCAGACAAATTAGAGTTTTTATCAGAGGTGGGTAACCCTTTGGCTACCGAAGGGCAGCACCCAATGTTCCTTTGCATCAGGGGAAATTGAGGGGGGGGGTTGTCTTTTTCCCCCCAATATGCCTATTTTGAAAATTTCCCTGGTCTTTTAAATATCTTGAAATGGTGGGAAGCTGGGCTGTCCACTGTAAACAACCATGATCAGAAATGCTGCTATGTGGCAGAGGTTACCTAACTTCAACTAAGCAATTAAAGCTGATATTAAAGCCAGATTTCAAGAATTTCGGTAGCTATTGCTTTAACTGATTTTTCAAGAAGTAATATCCCTACTGGACCATTAATGAGGAGTAAGAAATAAAGAATAAATAACAGTGATGGGGGGGGGAATCACAGGAGAAAGCATAATCATAGAGACTACTTCAGCTGCTAACTCACTTAAAAAGTCATCAAGGTTAAGTGAGATTTACTGTTTCAGAAATTCCTATCTCCAAAGACAAGTATAATCACTCCATCCTATGGTCCACGTGTAGATTATAAGCAGCTCAAGTACCATTTTATGACACCCCCCCTTGCACCGTATGATTTGGTAGCAATTCAGACCAAGCAAAGATGGCACTTTGAGCCAAAACAATGCCTTCAAAAATCGGTTTCATCCATTCTATAATTGCCCTGCATTCCCTGTCCCCTAAAATAAAAATAAGAATCAGCCCCAGCCATTAAAAAATGGCTGGTCTTGGTCTGAGAAAACTGGAGGGATGAACCAAACGTCCACGGAGAAGCATCTCCCTGAAGTTTCCTTTTCTGGAATAAATCTGGAGAAATGAGAAGACAAGACTTCTTGCTTATCAAGATGACTCCTGAGTTTAAGGTAGAAAGCCTCTATGGTAGCTTTCCTTCTTCCAGCAAGATAGGGAATGTACAGAAATATGAAAATAAAACTCGAAAAAGAAAAGCAAGACTAGTTGAGTAAGCATCAACTTGTTTACTTAAAGATGAAAGATGAGGGGGTGAGGAAAAACAAAACCAGGCCCGTGTAGATTCCCTCTGGTCCAAGAGAAGCAGAGAAAAAAAATATCTGTCAGTCTTTCAAGAATCTGTTAATATAACTTAGTAAAGTTCCTGTAGTCTTGGTGGGCTCTGCTTTCTGCCCTGGCTTATCTTCAGGGGCTGACAAGAATGGAATTAGTAGCAGAAATGCAATGGTTACCATATTCTATCTGAAAGGTACAAGTCTGAAATATCAAGGGCAAAAATGGGAGGAAAGAAAAGACGAGTCCTCAGATTGCTGGATAGAAAAGAAAATGTGTGAAAGAAGATGTCCATCTGAGAAAAAGAAAGCTGGATTTGATGAAAAATGGACAGACTGGAAATAAGAGGTTGGTGCTACCTCTTATGAGAAGTTACAGATCCCATGAAGGAATGAAGAGGCAGCAGTTTGAGGGCCACAAGAAGACAAGGATATGACATTTATGACAATAGGGTGTCATAAATATAATCCCATTTGGGATTATATTTAAACAAAATCAGAATGGAAGACATACTACTCCCATTTTGGCCATTTGGCACCCAACTGAGGTTGCATTCACACAGTCCCTGGGGTTCCCAAGACCATAGACAAGGGATTCAGGAGCTTCATTGAGATCTTGGTGACCACTTCTGCTAAACAGGAACCTTGGATGCCTTTCACACATGATGGAATCACTGTTTATTAAGGCCATGAATCAGCACCACTGGTAGTAGGCATTTTTTGCTTTTTTTTGGTTTGTTCTGTAGTTTGTTTGACCCTGTGAATTAAAGGCAATTGTTTGGAGTTTTTCAAAATTCTAAAAGTACTCATCTGCTTTCTTTGCCTGCACAACACTTAATTATATGCCATGCAGATGAAGGGGAATTCCATGATGGTCTCAACCTGATCCTTTCTTCCAGAAAGGGAGCAGAAAAAAGTTGTTTTTTTTTGACAGAGGAGCATTAAAGAGCTGAACAGGAAAATATTCTCTTCCCTGTGACTCACAATTTCAAGTGTAAGGCAGCTTTCTAGCTTCACTTTTGCCTTAGAAGGCAAAGCTGACATCATTTTTAGAAGTGCAGTAAAAATCATATTTGAAAGGAAGTCAAATGGTTAAGAAAGAATTGAGGCTTCTGAGTAAACATCTACTGCAGGGGTTCCCAACCCCCGGTCCGTGGACCAATACCGGGCCATGCCATGCCAGCAACCAGTCCGCACAAACAAGCAAAGCCCCATCCGCGAGATGCAGGCAGCACAGAAAACCACGCACCCTCTGGTCCACGGAAAAACCTTTCTCCACGGAACCGGTCCCTGGTGCTCAAAAGGTTAGGGACCTCTGATCTACTGGATCAGTTTCTTCAAATTACCACTAAGCACCCTTCAGTATTGGGAAACAACGCACTAATGGTCAAAAGGCTTATTTTAGAGGGTTTTTTTAAAGATTCCCTTACAAAATTTGCTTTAAAAAAATAAAAGGCAATAATTTGCTGTATACGCATTCATGAGAAGATCTGACGTAGTATTCTCCACTTGCACTCCCTGGATGCATTAAATTAATTCTCACAACCCCAGCCAGTATCATGCTGCTCAGGAATTATGAGAATTGGAGTCAACACATCTGGAGACCACCAGATTGGGGCTTGACAACTGAGGAAATTAACACTTGTTACTATTTAATATTTAAAATGCTTTTGTTGCATTACCTTGTCAACCTTAAAACAGCCCTATAAAGTTGGCCAGTGCTATTCTCCCTTTCAGTACAGATGACGTGAAGCTAACTATGCACCTTCTCAAAGTAAGTTCACAGAAGTGAGAACTAGTTGGGAAGCCAAATCTATTGCATCTTGACACAGCAAGTTTCTATCATGATTCTCTTGAGAATCTTTGTAAACCATGGGAGGTGTCTGTGGTCTGCATAATTGTTTAGATTCAACAAGAGCTATAAAATAAGGTTATGAGCAAGCTCCTAGCCTTCTTTGGTGCTTCCAAGTTGGTTGGAAGCTGCAAGTTGTCAGAGCTTGCCAATCTGCAGCCATCTAAGTGTTTGGCAGTGGTAGGGAACCTGGAACCTTCCATCTATTGCTGAACTACAAGTCCCAGCAGCACTCTGTATGACTTGGGAGGCTGGGAGTTTTAATTCCACAACAGCTGGAAGGCCACAGCCTTTAGATTCCATCTAAACATACATGGCAGATTGGTTCCTAGGGTGGGCTGGCTTTGTGAGTGGTACTTCACAGGAAGGCAGCTTGGTTTTGGGGGTAGTGGTTGGAGAAGGGTTGTTTGCGGGGAGGGATGAGAAGGAATGTGGTACGAAGAGGTAGGAGGCGGTGGAAGAAAAGAACAGGGTGAAGCCATCTCCACTCCCAAGACCATTGGTGGTTACTGTTGGGACTGCCACCAGGCTGTGAACAGAGTACGGTCCGAAGGGCAGAGAGGGCTGTCTTAGGAAGCCCGGAACAGTGTGGGAAGGCTGCCAGTGGTAAGAGGTATCATCAACATCACCATCGTAAATAAGGCCAGTGTGGCTTAGTGAGGGAAAAGGGGGATCTGCGACTGGGACGTTTGCAAAGAGGTGAGCTTAGTGCCTCTCTCAGTGGCCCAGGGGACCCTGCTGGGGTGGCCAGCCTCATTTCTCTATCTCAGCTCTCTGCTCCTTCCTTGACTCGGTCACCACCTGCAGGAAGAGAAAAGGCCAAGCCGTGAGAGCAGCACAGGGCAATCCTTCCCCAACCTGGCGCCCCTCGGGACTTTTATGAAGTCAGGTTTCCTTTGGTTGACTGAAATAACAGCAAAACCCTAATTAGGCCTCTGGAGTTCTTTGCTGTGCCCTAGGCTTAGGTCCAATCTCCACAACTTAAAAATCACACCTCTGCCCCGAGTTCCTCTTTCACACAAATCTCCAGTATGAACAGCTCATTGACTTACCTCTCCATCCTGGGTTTCAATGGTTTTGATCAGCACCGTCTTCCGGGTGTGGCTCTCTGCACTTGGATCTGGCTCTGAAACTAAGGAGGAGGGAGGTTTGAGGGAGAAAAGGCTCAGCATTCAAGGCCCCTTACTTTACCCCATCCAGGGTCATGCAGGGGACTGAGGACTACAGCTCCCAAACACCCAGCAGCTCAGCTATCTTCTTTCACTCATACGCCCATCATGAAAGACCTCTGGCTACCAGCTGGGAGAAATTAGAAAGAAAGGAACGTGGAAGGTGGGGAGAGCAAAGGAGCCTTTGGGTTTCTTTCCAAGAAAAAGCAACTGAGGCTAAGGCATG
The DNA here is from genome assembly GCA_023970755.1 of Azemiops feae. Taxonomy (NCBI): domain Eukaryota; kingdom Metazoa; phylum Chordata; class Lepidosauria; order Squamata; family Viperidae; genus Azemiops; species Azemiops feae. The sequence continues at coordinate 638,145 of JALGBA010003859.1, read as the reverse complement.
ATTGCCTGCACAAGCCAAGCTTGCTCCCATCAAGCCAAAATGTTCCCCTCACGTTACTGCTTGATAGAAACAAAGCATGTGCAAAATATGGCCAAAAAAAATGCTTGGGTCCACCTAGAATATTGCTGACTTCTATGCCACTGCTACCATCTCTTTCAGAAGCCCATAATTTTGTCAAACAACACAAAGCATGTGGGTGCATTGAAGACCCATGCTGGCTATTGGCTCACCTGCAGTTCTGATGCTGAAAGATGCCATGGATTGGACAGGCACTGAAATCCTGCAGGGAACATACAGGCCAGTGAGCATTACGGAAACTTCTACAAGTTAATCTCCAACCTTTCTCTTTAAAATGGCTTTTCTGCATCCCTCCCAGAAAAGGAGAAGGTCGCCTTCCTCCTCACATACTCTTTCCCAATGCTGAAACTATAATCAAGACAGCTGCAGATCAACCTTCCGGTGCCCACCCACCCTACCATCTGAAATAGAAAGAAACACGTGCCAGGCATCCCACAAAGCAAGATTGGCCTATATTGTTCCAGAAACTTTCCTACATGCACCTGGTCTGATGGTCATGTGCCCAGATATGAAAATGCTGAAAGGAGATGGAGGGGAGAGCATTAGAGCAAGATTGGTGTAAACAGAGGGAAATGCCTAGCTATCAGGAAGGTTAGGAAAAGAAAAGACTGGACAATTTTAGGTGGAGCCCAATGAATAGCTTTGCGGCTCAGCAACCTTCATATCTGCTTCATGCTCAGTTTCCTGGGTAAGTCCTTGTCTCCCCAAAACCAATTTACATTTTACAGTGTTTTGTGCCTTACCATGCTGCCTGCAGTAGCCACTCAGGGGTGGCACCCATGACCTTCAAAATGTGCCCATGAACCTAAAAGATGAGCAGGGCAGGACCTGACCACTGTTGACCTACCTACTTTCCTCTCCTTCCAACAGCTTGCGGTAAGTCGCAATTTCAATGTCAAGAGCCATCTTGACGTTCAGCAGGTCCTGGTACTCCCGGAGGTGCCGAGCCATCTCTTCCTTCATGTGCTGGATCTCCTGCTCCAGCCGCGCCACTGTCTCTTGGTAGGAGCCCACTTCGCCCCCATATTGGTCATCAAGATCTCGCATCTGTCTCAGCAAGGCTTCATTCTAACAAGATGAAGAGCAAGCAGCACCAAGACTGAAATTCACGAAATGGATACTGACCCCCAAAAACCTCACTCATTCACAAGCAATTAAGGTGATCCTGGGGGATGCAGAGGTAACTTCTGGTCAAAACAGGCTATAAAAGCAGTTGAATCCAGATAGCTTGATAGCATTCCAGGTGGCTTCCCCTCTTCATTTTATCGTATTTATTGCATTTACAGTCTGCCTTTCAACTACAAATGGTGCTCAAGGCTACCAACAACCAAATATAAAAATTTGATTAAATTACATCAACTGAATTAGAAAATGAACAGCAGCTACTTATCCAAACCTGTTTCAGCTACTGACAAATCATCCTAAAGCCCCAAAAACTGCCTGAACAAGATCTTTGCCACCACCAGGAAGTTGCAGAAGACAGAGTCAATTTAGTGATTATAGAGCCTGGGAGAAGCCATCACCAAGTAGGCCCTTTTTGTATTCCTGTCAAACTTGCTCCAGTAGGGATGAAGCAGAGCCAAGGTGATTTCCACCTGAAGATCTTAAAATCCAGGCAGGCTAAGGTGAAGGAAGGTGGCTTGATCCTGTATCATACAGGGTTTTTACTGGTCATAGACAGAATCTGCAAATGGCCCAGTAGCAGTGATGGGATTCAGCCGGTTCGCACCGGTTCGGTAGAACTGGTAGCTAATTTTTTGTTGGAGAACCGGCTGACGCCCTAGCCCTTTTTCGCAAGGCCCAGAACGGACCGCCGGAAGTGCATAGACGCCACTTCCGGAAGTCCATTCTGAGCCGTGGAGGCCTCCCAGGCCCAGAACGGCCCACCAGAAGTGGCGTCCACGCACTTCTGGCGGTCCGTTCTGGGCCTGGGAGGCCTCCCTGGCTCAGAACGGACTTCCAGAAGTGGCGTCCACGCAGAGAACTGGTTGTTCAAGTATTTGAATCCCACCACTGCCCAGTAGCCAATGAAGTTGTCATAATTTGATTGCTGTAATCAATCTTTCTTCTGGGATTTCACCATGCAGAGCAGGGCATGGTGAAGCTAAGACAGCATCATCAGCTGACCTGTGGCTTCCCCTCTCTTGTTCTTTGACTTATGCCACAATCTGCTACTGTCCCAGGTTGAGAGCAGGATGGGTGTTTTACTCACTGTTCCTTTGAGTCCATCCACCTCACAGGTCAGGCTCTGGATCTGACGGCGAGATTCGTTCATCTCCTGTTTGGCCTGGCGAAGGGCCTCGTGATTCCGATTGGCTGCATCTGACAGGTCAGCAAACTGTAAACAACAGCAATAGCACTTAGACTTATATACCACTTCACAGTGCTTTACAGCCCTCTTTAAGAGGTTTACAGAGTCAGCATATTGCCCCCAACAATCTGAATCCTCATTTTACTAATGTCGGAAGCATGGCAGGCTAGGTCAACCTTCAGCCAGTCAGGATCGAACTCCTGGCAGTGGAATGCAGAGTTAATCTGCTATACTGCATTCTAATCACCGTGCCACTACCCAGGAATTTGGGAACATCAAGAGAAGGGAAAGAAGGAACCCCAAAACAACTCCTAACCAGAACCTGCCTGAACTCATTCACAATTATCTAGCTGGAGGGGAATTGATAACACAAGCCACACAAGCCACAAGTCCATATAGAACTCTCCTCATGAGCCTCTTTTCCCTCTGTGGAAATCTCACAAGAACAGCCAGAGACAGCAGCATTGGACCTATTCTTTATACAGGTAATCCTCAAGTTACGACCGTAATTGACCCTGCAATTACAATCGTAAGTCGTGATGATTGTCAAGCGGGTCACCATGTGACCAGACCCAATTTTATTACCTTTTTTGTGGTCGTTAAGCAAGCCTATTGTTCGCTGTGCTTGGTTTTGTTGGAAATCAAAAGTAAACTCGGTTTCTGACACATGCATCATGAATCACAGTCACGTGGCTGTGGGGTGCTGCAAATGGCCATAAATGCGGGGTGGCTGCAAGCGCCAAAACTGTAGTCATGTGATTGTGGGGGAGGGGAAAATGTCAGAACTTTGACACAGAGTCACAAAGAGTTTTTTCAGGGTCTGTCATAATCTCAAACAGTTGCTAAGCAACTAGCCATAAATCCAGGATTACCTGTAATATTCTACAGCAGTGGTTGGAAATAGGATCTTTCCCTCAGTGAGGAAAATCTGGAAGCCAACATCATCAGCCTGATTTATGGCTCTCCCTCTACTTTCTTTGACCCACACCACAATCTGCAACCTATACATTAATAGAGCTCACTCATTACAAGCACCAACCAAGCCACGCTGTCTTATAATAGTGCATGCATCTAAACAGCGACAAACAGACGTTGCGCCACATGTCAAGGAAACCCTCCAGAAGTCGGAGGGGGTCAACCTGTACCCTGAGTGGTTTATTACTTTGCTATATCAATACGTTTTATGGCAATAAGAAAATTCCCTTTCCACTAAGCAGCTATTTTCTTCATGCATCAAAAGAGACAGGTTTATTCTGTGTTAGGTCTCCCCCTACTGGTGAAGAAAAAGCCTACAACGTTTAAAAAGAATTGCTCCTGGAAAAAGAAGCCACTGAGGTGTGACTCAAAGTCCTTTAAAAAAAAAAAAAAACATTTAGCTTGCCTGGAAGTTCCAGGACTGAAATGCTTGCAGAGGCTTGAAGAGACCCATTTTGCTCCAAAACACAAACATGTGGCCATTAATGGGGAAAAGGGGGATTGAGGATTCCATTGTGTCCCTTAAAAATGTGAAATGTTTTAAATGTTTTCACCCTACAGACTTCAGGAGATTCTGGGGCCTTCACCCATCCAGCTTTTAAGTCAGTCCCTGCACTTGTTGCTTGAGTTCTGGCTCAGTGTTATTTATTTATTTAAAACATCTATATAGGAACTTATAACCAACTCTGGGCACTTGCCACTCAAATGTGGTTGCTGGACGCTGATGCCACCTCTTCCTTTTAAAAAATGAAAAAGAGCTTCTGGAATGACACAAGAGTTTTTGCATTGAGATTCAACTCTTAACTCTTGTTTTGCTACCCACTGTTCGTTCTATAGTACAGGTAGTCCTTGACTTACCAACTACAATTGAGCACAAATTTTCTGTTGTTAAGCAAGACATTGAGTTTTGCCCCCATTTTACGACCTTTCTTGCCACCGTTGTTAAGTGAATCACTGCAGTTGTTAAGTTAGTAACGTGGTTACTTGTCAGAAAGTCACAAAAGGGGATCACGTGACCCCGGGACCCTGCAACCGTCATAGATATGAGTCAGTTGCTAAACGTCCTAATTTTAATCACATGCCCATGGGGATGCTGCAATGTTATAAGTGTGAAAAAATGTTCATAAGGCACTTTTTTCAGTATTATTGTAACTTCGAATGGTCACTAAATGAAAGGTTGTAAGTCTGCATTAGCATTACTTTGTTAAAAAAAATATCTTAAGTCTTTGGGTTTTGCATGTAACAGAAATTTGAATGCTTCAGGAAAGCAGCTCCACAGAAAAGCTAAAAGCTGCTTACATCGGATGTTCTTGCTTTGACAACATATGGAGATGCAGCCATTTTCCTTCTTATGTTTTACTCTTAGAATTAGAGTTAGAATTAGATGATACTGGGGGGGGAGGAGGAGGAATGTGCATGGGAGTTTAGTTAGACATAACAGTATGTAACTAGGGTGAGAACCAAGGTTTTTTTTGAAATAAGAGATAAGAAATGGCGGGATGAACAACTGGAGGGAAAGCCAGCATTTCAGACTAATTGGAGAATGTAATTTATGACTGTTAATTAGAGGAGGGAATTGTGCTTTGATACTATGTGCTCAGGGGAGGAGAATTCAAATTTTGGCTTTGCCTATGTACGTGCCGAAGCTATGCTACTCGAATAAAGATTCTGTAAGGTAAACAATGCCTCAAAGTTCTTTAAAGAGTGTCATATGTCGGAACCAGGACAAGTACTTTTAAGGAGATTGGCTATAATAGCAGCACCTTGCCAGTCTGATTGTGCTGTACCTCCTCCTCCTCCTCTGGCTGCGGAATTCTAGGAGTTGAAGCCCGCTCATCTTAAAGTGGCTAAGCCTGTGAAACGTTGCTCCGATGAGTTAGGGAGGCGCCTGCTAGAGCCACTTCCAAATGTAATCTCATTGCCCTGGACTATAAAAATGTCCCAGCCTCTTTTGCCATGGGACAGTGACACAGGGCGGCACATGAATCTAATAAAATAAATAATAAATATTTCCATTGAGGTCATCTTCCTTACTCTCAATAACATTTCACGAAGGTATCAATAGCGCAGTAACCCCACCTCCTTCCCGTCACCCCCAGTTTTAGGCACCTTGGATTTGTACCACTCCTCAGCCTCCTGCAGGTTCTTGACTGCGATGCTTTCATACTGAGTGCGGATCTCTCTCAGGGCGGCGGTCAGATCCGGCTTAGCCTGCTCCACCTCCACTTGCACCTGCTGCTGGCTGTGTATGCTCACTTGCATGTCGTTCAGCTCCTGCGTGCATCAGGCGGGGGGGGGGAGGGAGGTTGTCAGACACACAAAGAAAGGTCCTTATAGGGTAAGAATCACACCTGCTGCCATGCTACACAAACAGGTAGATGAGGTGAGGGACTGTTAGAGAATCTTAACAGAGAACTGCTCAGACATAACATCACCGCCCACATGGGACAGAGACACCCAGAAGATATATTCCCACTGAGCATTAAAGTTGCGAGAGCAGCCGATCCGCCACTTGCGTTGCTTCCTCAAGTGAATCTGCCCGGCAAAGCTACAGTGCAGGACAATCATCCGGTCCATACGTCCAAGGGTGGGGCTGGAGATGCAGATGTTTTCCTGCTAGGCACCACTAGATGGCCCGGAAGCAGCATCTTTGCTGCAGGGTTGCCATAAAATAAAAATAAAAAAATCACATATCCAAGGGCAAGGAACCTGTGTCACCTTCTAAATGCTGTTGAACTTCCAGCCCCCAGTATCTCTAACTCTTCATCGTAATAAATGGGCCTGCAGGATCTAAAAGCCATAGGATTTCCTATCCTGGCTACATTAGTCTCCCATCATTCTTCATTTGCTCTGCTCATTGTGGCACCACCTACCTGTTTCCACAACTGATACTGTCACCTTTGGGAAGATACACACTACTACCGGTATAGGATGATTTCCTGCAGCAGCCCCCAAAAGGGTCCTGTTTCGTAGGTCTATGATTGTTCAAAAAAAAGCCAATCAAGTGAAATGGGCACCAGTTGCACACCAGCCCATTCCTACTCCTACCTCCTCATGCAGTTTCTTGAGGAATTCGATTTCATCCATGAGGGACTCGATCTTGCGCTCCAGTTCCAGGCGTGAAAGGGTGGCGTCATCCACATCCTACCAGGGGGGGCAGGAGGGGGGGAAACAAAGGCTGGTCAGAACCCCAGCAAGTTGCCCACCACTTTCCATGTTAATTTAAAGAGTAAAATGGACCCCAGAGAATGGGAAGAAAGGTCAGATGGCCTGCTGCTGGCCTGGGATTCCAGGGGCAGAGCGTGCTTCCTTGTTCCAGCACAATCAGGTGCTTACGCCGCTGCCAAGCAGAGATTTCAGAAACAAGGCTTGTGGCATAAAGCATACGAACCCGTGAAAACAAATGTAGAAATGGATTGCCTTCACTGCCACGTAAACAAGAAAACAAAAAAGAACGAGGGTCTGCACATGGCAGGGGGAGTCGTGAGTCTGAAAGACACATGCAGGGAGGTGCGTATAAGGGGGCGTGGGAGCCAAGCATGCCATTCCCTCCCGCTAGTGCTCTCCGGTCTAGAAGAGGCTTGGCTCGCTCACCTTGCGGAAGAGAACCAGATTGTTTTCAGCATCTTCTCGCTTGTGCATTTCCTCATCCATCCTGTAGAGGGCAGAGAGCAGCCCCAAAGCAGAAATTGGGCAAGAGTGCTACAGAATTGGCTGCCTTCATTACACCTATGCGGTCCACAACTCCTAGGCAAACTCAGTCTTAACCCACAGGATTAAACACCCATTGATACCAGAAATAATATTCCATCTCTTCTCCTTTTTACTTCCACTTTCAGGAACCAAGCGAAATACAACAGCTTGGCAAATGTTCTTACACAGGTTTAGATTCAGGCAACATTCTTGCTTCTAGACACTGATTGCACCTAATTCTTAACCTATGACTATGATTTTAAAGGGTTACATAAACCTCTCTGCAGCCTAAAATAATTTTACTGTATCAGAGGCACTGTTCAAAACAATAAGTAAGCAACAACCCTGGTCACAGATTCTCTGACCTCTGAGTAAAAAAGAAGAAAGCACTAGAAACGGGAAAGAGCGGCTGGAATGAAGTTAAGTAGTTTGAAAATAGATTTTAGAAACCATTTTCATTCCAGGCTCCTTGCAGAATTAATAATCTATATGACTATTTTGGGTAAAACGGAAGCATCTTCAAAATGTGGATTTTTGGAGGACAACTGTCCTGTCCCAAGAAGAAGGAGGAGGAGGAGAAGGGGTGGGGGTTGGAAAAGAGGGTGCTCCATAATATTTTGTGTGTCTAAATGGGTCTAGCTGCCTCTCTTCCAAGATTCGGCATCCAACATTCCTCTCGTCTTTCCTTCTTCCCACCTCCCCATCTGCCACAGCATGAGCCCTGCCAGCTTGGAGGAGAACCAGCCACACTTCACAAAGCCCAAGGGAACACAGTCAGGCTTCTCTTCCACTTGAATATAAATATATATGAGAAATAAATGAAAAAGCAGAAAAACGGTTCTGCTGCAAAAAAAAAAAAAAAAAGCAGGCTCCCGCAAGGCCACTGGGGCCCCATCATCACTGTTTGTCCCTGGAGTTTGCAGCCTGGCTGCCAATATCGCCATTGTTCTTTCCTTTGCCAGCTTGCATTCATTCCTCTGTGCCCTCTGACAGCCACCCAGGGAGATCCCCAACTAGAGAGGGTCTCTCCTACAGGTGTCCTCTGCTACATCCCTCCCCTGGGCTTCCCAGATGTCCCATGAGATTGCCACCAAGCCAAACATGGTGGAGTTCCAGCTGGGCCAGAAGGCTCCTCCCTCCTCCCACTCCCCACCCTTCTCTCCTGCCCCACCCCATATTTAGCCCCACCTCCTCTTTTCCAAACGCCTGGGGTTTTTTGCCTTGCTGCCCTTCAACAGCCTCCCCCTCCCCCCTCCCCATCACGTCATGTCTGCCACTCATCCCCACCACACCCTTCTCTTCCCCCCCCACCCCGAAGCTCATCACAAGGACCTCTTTTCCATGCGCAGCACCCCCACCCCCATCTGCATCTTCTCTCCCGTGTCCCACTCCAAGGCTGGGGAGCATCCTTCCACTTCAAACTCTGAAATCCTAAAACTCTTCATTTCGGTCACACAGGGTCTGCCTGACAACTATCTCTTCTTCTTCTTCTTCTTCCTAAATGCAACACTTTGAGAGACCCAGAATGAGTCTGGGACACAGCTGCCCACAGCATTCAGAGCAGCTTATTCTTGCTTTAGGAACACAGCCTAACTTTTTTCTTAAGGCAGGAGATAAACCAGATCCAAATCATTACATTCCTTTATCATCACAGAGGATAAAAGCCTACAATGCAAAGACACCAGTCTCCTGACTCTTGTGCAGTTATTCTTTTACTCGGACTATACACTTTTGCTTTGTGTATAGGTAGCAAAGAAAAAGAATCCATTATGATATATTCATTATTTAGTAGGCATCCATTATTCGGCTCCTACTAATTTATTCATCATGTTACAAAGTGCAGAGAGCCATATATTTTTTTACAGTTGGCTTTTTATTTTCCCCTGTGTCCTTCTCAGGGCCAGCTGATCTTTCATGTAATCAATCACCCCTCTCTTTGGTAATGACCCATCAGCTAATGACCCATCGCCGGCAAGAAACCCTTCCTTTTCTCAAAGACAGGGAGTTACTTGAGTCTTCTGGCTCAAGGAAAAGCACTCTGCATATGCTTAAGGCATTCTCTTTTAGCACTCCAGAGATATGATTTTTAGCAAGCAGGACAGATTCAGCCCAATTTTAAAAGCCGGCATTCCCTCTCTTTTAGACACCCCTTACTATTCCAACGTAAGAGACCGAATTTTCTATGCTTTTAACCCATTCGTTCCATCTGCTCGGCTCTCTTCTAAAACCGGACCGGGAAGCCCAAAGTTCTATTTCATTCCCCCTGGATCCGGGCCCGACCGCCCTTTGGACTTCCCCACCGCGTCCCGAGTTATCCAGCGCGGCTCCGTTTGGGGGTGGGTGGGAACTCACCTCTGCTTGAGGGCGGCCAAGTCCTCGGCCAGGTTGTCCCTGTCGACTTGCAGGCGGTCGCGGTCCTTGCCCAGCGCGTCCACATGCCGGCGCAGCTCGCGCAGCTCGTCCTGGAAGAGGTCGGAGGCGCGGGTGGGCTCCTTGGCGCGGGACTGGCCCAGCTCGGCCAGCAGGGCGGCGTTCTGCGTCTCCAAGTAGCGCACCTTCTCGATGAAGCTGGCGAAGCGGTCGTTGAGCTCCTGCAGCTCCTGCTTCTCGTTGCTGCGCGTGGCCAGAAACTCCTGGTTCAGGGCATCGGCCACCGAGAAGTCCAGCTTCTCGGCGCTGTAGGAGTAGCGGGGCGGCGGCACCGCCACCCCCACCATCGGGCCGCTGCGCAGGTAGAGCGCGCTGCCCCCGCCGCCGCTCCCGCGGTAGGAGCGCAGGGAGGCTCCGGCGGAAGGCGCGCTCAGCAGCCGCGTGGCGGAAGAGGCCGAGGCCAGACGGGACGAGGAGTAGGGCATCGGCGACAGCATGGGCGACGGCCCGAAGGTGCGGCGGTAGGAGGTGGCGCGGATGCTACCGGAATGGCTCATGGCTGCTAGGCTGGGCTGGGCTGGGCTCCGAGCAGGTCCGAGCAGTGGGTGGCGGGGAGCAAAAGGCGATGGGTCCGGGGATGCTGCTTTATAAGCGATCGGCCGGGCACTGGGGGGGGGGGGAAGAGCAGCAAGCTCCTCCCCGCTCCTCCTCTCCCTTGCATGCAGCCCAGACCTCCGCACTGCAGCCCGCCGACGGAGGAAGGGAGCCACCCAGCCACCGCGTCCTGCAAAGACTGCTCGCTCCGGGCGGGGGAGGAGGAGGAGGAGGAGGAGGAGGGCGCTCACCCGAGCGGCCCGCCCTGCTGCCTCTCCCATCGAGGCGACCCGGCCCACCCTTTGGCCGGACGGCATCTGGTGCCCGGTGCCGCCTGCCAGAAGCGCCCCGTACTAAAGTCCAGGACGGCGCGGCGCTTACTTCTGAGTAAGTGTCCGCTCGGTTGCCTCTGGGACACCCCCCGATTCGCGGGACGGGATTTCCTCTTTTCTGGAAAAGGGAAGAAGGGGGGGGGAGAGAGTTATGCGGTTATGGGGCGCGGGTGAGAGCGAGGGTCTTGCCCCATCGTGGCAGGAGGATGAGCATCTGACATCTCTTCCCAGTTCTGGAGTTGGAAACAGACGCAGCAACAAGCCAGGTTCACTCCCTGTCTGAAACCGGCGTTTGAGGCCGAAGAGCAGGGCAGAAATAAGATGGCGTTAATATTAATGCACCTGTATTTTAGCAGGGGGAGTTTTTCGTGGATGCCTAACACTGCGGTTTACTTTAAAACGAAAAGGGATCATCGGTAGTGTTCGGATCACCCATAATCATTCTGCAGTAGAAGCTGTATCTTTTTTGATATGGGGATGTTCTGCTCTGGAATGGAAAATAAGTGTATTACATTCCAGAAAAGGCACAGCGGAGAGCGAAAGGCTGGGCACGATCTAATCCTTGAGAAAGGAAAGACCCCAGCAGTCCTGTCTTTCAGGATTGCTTCTTTTTGCCTATGATGATTTATCTTCTTCGCACATTGTGTTCTCTGCCTCTGCCTGCCATCAGATAGTTTCTCGGGAGCTATGGCAAAAAAAAAACGATTCACCCTCAGTAAGGAGATGTTCAGAAGAGAAGCTGGGTCACCACCAAGTGTTCCATCGCTTTGAGAAAGAGGTTTGCTCATTGGCACTGCATGAAACTCTGGACATGCATTCTGTGCACACAAAAGATGCAAGTCATGGGCAATGCAGACAACTGAACTTCAACAGCACACACCCACCTTACCAGCGCCCACAAGATGTAGATATCAGGTCTAAAAGCTTTTCTCCTCCCCCTGGTGGCTGCGGGAAGAAATTGCAAAAATTGTGATGGTTAAAAAAAAAAAATGGAGAACTTGGCACAATTGTCCCAACCTAGATATTTTTTTCTCTCTCTCTCTCTGGCATCTCTCTGTGTGTATATAAATAGATATAGATGGACACACCCTCACAAACGATTGCTATATATATATACTATCATCCCACACCTGTGGGAGGCTAGAAGGTTTGACCAGAAGTATTGCACACAAAAGCCTTTGAATATTTGTTCTTGTATGGGATCCTTGGTGCTCTCTGAGGTTAGTTGTTTTCTTGCAGAGGTTTCATTACCCAATTGTTTTGTTGTACACTGCCCAGAGTCCCACTGTGAAAGAGGTGGGTGGTTCTTAAATACGACAAATAAAACTAAGTGACAACATCAGTGCTTGAAGGGAGTGGGCTTTGCTCTCTGTTTATATGTAAAGTAGCAAGGAGAAAACAACCAAGCTGAGAGAGCACCAAGGAACCCACAGTTCAACCCTGAGCTGGAAATATTCTCTTCAATGGGCACTCGTTCTTGTTTTCCTCTTCCTGTGCATTTGCTGCTCGTTTCTTGCCAGTAGCCTTGATGCAATGATGAAACTAAGGCTGGGCCTTGTAGCCAAAGCCCAGGACCTGCCAACTTTCCATTTTATTTATTTACTTCTCAGGAGATAGGCTCATAATTCTAGGCAACGTCCAGTAAACACAATAAAATAGTAATAAAAACAAATTATTACAAGCATTAAATCCTAGGAAATACTACTAATAAAAACTGTTGCTATGATCCAGCAAATCTGAAGCTGTCCTGAAGAGGACCTGTTTTGCTCTTATGGGAAATACCACCGTGATAGGAACATATCTGACTTCAGGGTACAAGCTGATCCAGAGAGAGGGTTCTACTGGGGAGAATATTGTACCAGGAGCATTCTCATTACTGGATTGTGTAGAGTGGGGGGGGGGAGGGTTGTATGTGAAGAAGATGCTGCTGAACATAACAAGGGTCCGGGACATAAGGGCTTCGTAAGTAATTGGCAGCACTTTAAATTGAGCCTGGAATCCTATCAACAGCCCTATCAATCCTATCAACAGCCCATTCTGCAAAATATTATTCTGCTAAACTGGCTAATGCTGCAGCTTCCGAGTCATCATCAAGAGCAGCTCCACATAAAGCAAAGTGTAGTAATCTAGCAAAAATATGTTTACAGTGCCTTCTGGTCCAGGACATAGGGCAACTAATAGATACACCCCAACTTTGGCCAAAGGCTCTCTTGGCCATGTTTTTCATATGCTGTTCCAGCAGAAGCTATGAATCCAGAAGAACCGCTGGCTCCTTCAAGGGTCATCCCATCATCCTATCATTATAGATGGAACATCCATGGTGCCAAAAGGTTTCTGAATCACCAAAAACTCTGGAATATGCCCTATCAGATCCCTGGCAGCCTCCAGACAAAGACCCTCAGGACATTTTCATATCTCCTGTTTAGTCCGATGTTCATGTGTAAAGCTGGATACAGACAGTCCTTGACCTATGACTGGTCAAATTTATGACCAGCCTCCAAAGTCCTAGTGGCTGCTCCCTGCCAAGTCACATGTCCGAGTTTCGGGTGCCCAGCAACTGGCCTGCATTTATGATGGTTTGCAGCATCCCACAGGCACATGAATGTGATTTACAACAATTTTGCCTCAAACCGGCATTTACTTCCAGTTTTTGACAAAAATGGCCTATAACAGTGGTGGCGAACCTATGGCACGGGTGCCAGAGGCGGCACTCAGAGCCTTCTCTGTGGGCACGCGTGCCGTCGCCCCAGTCCTAGGCCTTCAGCTGGGTTTTATAAAACCTTTTCGCTTTAGGCCTCCGCCGCCGTGTGCAAAAAAAAAAAAAAGGTTCAATCAGTCAATTTCAACTTGTGCAAAAAAAAAAGATCTTGCAAAGTTGGAATTGATTGATTGAACTTTTTAGTCCCACCCTGTCTGCCGTTACCACCGCAGCCACGCCCACCCAATTGGCCACACCCACCCAATGAGCCACACCCACCCGGCACTCGATGATGCATAAGTGGGTTTTGGGTTGCAGTTTGGGCACTCAGTCTCTAAAAGGTTCGCCATCACTGGCCTATAATGAACAATAGGTTCGCTTAACAACCTTCACTTAATCACAGCCACAAAAAAGTCATAAAAATGGGTCCAGTTACATGGTGACTTGCTTTCGACTGTCATGACTATAATGGGCAGGATCCATTACAGTTATGAGTTGAGGACTACCTGTATTACCAATCTATTCATGATTCCTAATCCCAAAGATGTGGATGTCCTTTCCCAGAGTTTTAATGTTAGATGTCAATAAAATGGGAGAGAGGTTCAAGTCCTGGGGCATCCCATATTGAAGTCCCAAGGACTGGACTTCTCCTTCCCCAACATCATCAACTTGGAAAGAAGAGCAAAATGGCCCTTCAATTCCCAACTCTCATAGGCAGTCCAATGCTGACTTTTTTCATGAGCATGCTGGGATCCACCCTGGCCAGTGCTATTCACCACAGCTTCCTTCCTTTGTATTTTTAAAAAACATCATCCTAGATCAGGAATGGCTAGGCAGAAAATATTTGCACTGCATTCCGTTCAATTCAGTTCACTTAACTATAGTCATTTTCTACAACAAAGCATTCTTAGTGCCAAATAAGTAAGTTTAGCATTTGGCCAGCAGAAAACTCCTTGTCATTCTATTTTGAATTCACTTTATGACTAAAATGAATTTAAATGGCAAAAATACACATACTCAGATGATCGCTTTTTATCGGTGGTGGAAAAAAAAGTAGCATTTGCTTTAATAGCTAAAAATATACAATAGCTCTAGTCTAAAGGACCATTAGGGCAGGAAAGGGAAAAGGCTGAAGAAAAATGTGCTTGACACACAAATAATCTACTGAGCATTTAAACAGCATTAATCCAAAGATTAGAAATCCCTTGCAGCTCCCATTTTGATAACTTTTTCCATCTAAAAATAATTTCCTCCGAACACACACAAGAAAGTCTAGAAAATCTTGATATGCCTTTGCTTTCTTGCACATAACCGTCAGCAGTACATGCTGCCTATATACAACATGGAAGAACCTTGTGGCACTATGAAGACTTATCAGATCAATGATAACATAAAATAATGTGCTCAGTTGTAGTCCAAAGGGAAAACATGCTCCCTGTGACAATTCACTTAAGGTTACAGCTTAAAGCAAATGATTTTTCACAGCTTGTACTGCAGCTTTCCCCAGCACAGAGATTTTCCCCATTTGTCCTAGGGCTGTTAGAATGATACCTTGATCCTTGTCAGCAAATACTGGTTATGTTTCCAAACATCCTCAGCTTTCACAGAGTTGTGACCAAAATTTCTAGACTAAGCCACATTTTACAGCATCATTCTAACTTATGCGCTAATTCCTTTATCTCCCTTTGGCCTTCCCGCTCACCCATGTCCCATCTCAAGATATTCCTGCCAAAATATACTATGAGGAAAAATGAACCTTCCTAGTGGAAATTATTGTCTGTAGCAAATTATACAACATGCATTCTTTACAAGGGTACTTTGTAGTGTTTTACAGTGTAGTGTTGGTTTTGTGCCCAATTTATCATGGGGAGGGACAGGGCCTTTAATTGCTGCACATCAAGTTCCCGTGATTTTAATCCTGGTTCTGGGGGTCTTCAACTTTGCCACACTTGGGCAGGAGAGTAAAAGCTGGCTGAGGACTTCATAGTCATCATGGCAGCCCTGGGCTTGTCCTAAGTCATTTGAGCCTGACTCACGTGGCTGGCCACATGTTAGATCTGGTTTTTGTCTCAGAGGTATGATAGTGGAAAATGTTAACATTGTCCTTTGTCTCTCTGGAGTTGACTAGGGCCATTAACCTCTGCAGGGAAGAAGGAGCTGTTCAGTCAGTCTGCTCCAGGTGCCTAATGGATCCATGTAGGTTTTGCTTGAGGTCAAGAAGGGCAGTGCTGCTGAGTCCATGGTTATCTTCTGGAACATGGAGGCAGCCTTAGGCTTATGCTTTGGAGTAGCTTCTCCCTGTTTGCCAGTCCAGGGAGTCTGCTTGAAGATGAAGCAAGACAGTACTGGTGGAACATGAGGTATGAAATTGACTGCATATTAGTCAGAAGTCAGATTCAGGCCTACGTAGTGGCAACGAGA
The DNA here is from genome assembly GCA_023970755.1 of Azemiops feae. Classification (NCBI taxonomy): domain Eukaryota; kingdom Metazoa; phylum Chordata; class Lepidosauria; order Squamata; family Viperidae; genus Azemiops; species Azemiops feae. The sequence continues at coordinate 622,673 of JALGBA010003859.1, read as the reverse complement.
GCAGAAAACATCAGTATCTTTCCTCTCTTAGGGCACCTGATTTCTGGACCAGTTGTAATCTTCATAGACAGTCTCATGTAAAACACATTGTGGTAACCTAACCAGGAAGTGACTAGGATGCGAGTGATAGTAAACATGGCCTCTCAGTCCAGAAATGGGTGCAACTGGAACACAACAGTCTGTGCAAATGTCCCCATCATCTCAGCTGCCACCTGCTCCTTCAGCAGAAGCCACAAGTCAGGATGACCCTCATATTGCACACCAAGTTTGTCTTGGGAAGTGCTACCCTGGCAAGGATCAAAGATGGCTCTTCATCCGACCCAGAAAGATCAAAAACCCAGAGCCATTCCATTTTGCAAGGGTTGAGTCAAAACTGTTTCTCCCATCCTTTTCCACACAGCCCTCAGCCTCCAATACAGCCCTTGAACTGGCCAGGAGTAGAGGTTTATAACTGGGTATCCTCAGTATATTGAAGTACACCTCATACTGCCAAATAACCTCTCCCAGCAACCTCATGTAAATGTTAGAAGAACAGTGTCTAGGGCTCAACATCTCCCACCCTCCAACTAACACCAACTGGAACCAGCCCCAGAAGAAGGAGATGAACAATCACAAATCAGTGCTCTTTACTCCCAACCCAAATCTGGTCCAGAAGAATCCCATGGTTGAAGGTAAATGCCCAAGAAATTCAGGAGGACGAGGACTGATGCATCACTCTCATCCCAAGCTCTCCAGAAGTCATCCACAAGCTTGATCGATGCTTTGTTGATGCTGCCATCCAGCCTGAACCCCAACTGAAAGGGTCCAAGTAATCTACTTCATCTAGAGCCCTCTAAAGCTGAGCACTACCACCCTATCAACAGCCTTTCCTTTTTAGAAAGGGAAGAGACTGGATGGAAGTTGGCCAACACAATCAGACCTAGGGATTGTTTCTTGACAAGGGAGACATACCACTACCTCCTTCAAGGTTGGCATCACCAGCTCCTCTCACAATAAGGCATTGATCACTGCTTGGATCCAATCACATCACCTCCTACGAGACCTTAACTGACCAGGAGAGGCAAGAATCCAGAATATAGGTGGGAGAACTCATAGCTTTGAAGATCCTATCCATTTCCTTGGGAATAACTGGATTGAATTCTTCCCAGATAACTAAACTCAGATGTGCCCTGGTTAACTCCAGAGATTCTACCAAGCTGGCATCAAATTCTGAGGAAAGTTAAGCATCTTTATCCAACAGATACTGAGAATATTCTTCACAGCAGCCCTGGAAGGACTCTTTTGAACCCTCTTTATCCAGAAGAGACCAGATGCAAGAATGGAGAGATGAGCTTACTACTCGACTCTTATTGTCACCAGGTCAGTCCTAATGAAAGCTCCCAGATGAGCTTGTTCAATCTCACTCTTCATCTTCATGCTCCAACCATCAATTGCATTGTTCTATCAGCTCCTTGGTAAACTGAAGTTCTCTACCAAATCCTCAGCCACAGAATCCACACAAGCATGATATGATCCAGGGTCTCAGCCAAACCATGTGTCAGAGCTTCATGGACAATGCAGCTCACCCTCAGCTACTGAATGTCTCTTTGTAGCTTTAAGCCACTCAGTCTTTCTCAGCTCATACAATCTTGACAGGATTGTTGGTGTGGGGGGGGGGGGAAGGTGAGGAAGAGGTACCATGAACTTCTGCATAAAACTATGGGATATAAATCCAACCAATAAATAAAATAAACCATGCAATCATTGTGTGAATAGAAATTCTCTTTGTGGCAGCCATTTTGTGCCAGTGCCAGTACAAGATCTCAAAATGCAAAGCACATCCACTTAAAAAGGTGGTATAAAAAAATTGTAGGCAACCTTAGACTACCAGCCTGGGGTTACTTGATTCAATGAGACAGATGGTACATGTGTCAACAGCTGTTATGTAGGATTCTGGTGGTGCCCTTTCCTGGCCAGGTAGAATTTTATGGAAGCATGTGTGCAAAATTCAGAACATCAGTGCCTGAACGCATTGCACTGAAAGAAATGGGAAGGCTGTAGTCTCATACTGAACCAACCCATGTTAGAGATGCCTCTAGGGGGAATGTGTGTGTACAGTATCATCCGGTCAATGAAAATACAGTAGGAAACAGCTGGGTCTCTGTCTTGCCTCTTTCCAACTGGGTGGAGACTGCAGCTTGTATAATTTCAAGCCACTGTGGTCTTTCAGTAGGTGCCAAGAGAGCCTCCTTCAGTGAATTTATTCTATTATCAGCTTAATGTCTTACACAGAGCCTTTCTGAACAGAAGCCAATTAGGAACTTTGAAATAATGGATGCAATGAAGAATGACAAACTCGACTTTCACTTGGGGCTCTCTTGATGTTACATGCAATGTCACTGCCAAATGCTTGCAAAAATTTACTGGGGGAGGGCGGGGAGGCGTTGAACTCTGGCAAGCCTCAATGAGACCATATCTTTGTGTGCCTTGGATAGTACAGCTAAAAAAAGGGGAGAGGAGATTTTGCACTTATTTATTTACACATTTGCCTGAATTTCTCCCAAGAGTTCAAGACAGCAGATTTCCCCTATTTCCACAAATTTCCTCTTGTGATAGGTTAGCAGGAAAGTCGGTTCCTACACAATTTTAGAGGGTTTTGTGTCCAGCTGAAGGTTTGAACCAGTTCTCCCCAGACAAATTTGTTCTTGTGTATAGCCAAACGCAGTCAAAAGCAATAACACTGTATATAGACTCCATTGCTGACATGGGCTCCACTGCACCATGAAAGCACTTGCACATAAAACAAAACAGAACAACAACAAAAATAGACTACAAACCTGGGCTTTTCAAAATCTGTCCGACTACGTGGCCAAGTTGCTTGGAATGGACAGCTGAAGTCCAAATCGACTCGAGGACACCAAGGTGGGGTAGACCAGTCTAGATTATGACAGGCTTGATGGAGAGGATGCAGCCTATTGCAGCAAGTTGAAAAATTAGATTAGCTAGCTAGCTCTTCCTGTCAATCCCTGCGGCTTTCCTTTTAACGTCTAATGGGCCTTAGCAGAAAAAGCAATAGCAATAACAACCAAAGCCCAGGTGATCTAATCCTTGATCAGCAGGAAAGGCTGAGGCCAGAGGCCAGACAGCCAGAGATGAAAACAACTGCAAAAGATAAAGCCAGGCTCAGACTCTCTCATACCCTCACTAGTGGATGCAAGCAGCCAAGTGGGGATATTCCTGCAATAACTGTATACTTTGGAAGGAAGCGCTTTCCACATTTAATGAGGGTGACAATTCAGGATTAAGAGCCACCAGTTGTACCCTTGCAATGTTTTTTCTGCTGTAGGAGATCTGAATGAGATTTAGTACCTACTTGATTGATTTGTGCCTGGATTTGGTTTGGAGCAAGGGCTGTTACAGCATGTGTGCTTTGATCAAGTGTTCCCCCCACCCCCTTTTCCTTTAGCCTCAGTCTCAATCCTTTGGCACTAAAACAAAGGCGTGAATGCCCCACTAATATGAAGATCAGGATGGCAATTACCATGCAGCTTTCAGCATTGAAAAAAAAATAATGCAGTAGATGGGATACATCAGAAGGAATGGCTGTAATGCAGAGCCTGGCCAATTACCCTGTTCTCTTTCACTTACCAGAAAATAGTGTGTAATTCAATTTTGGTTCTAACTAGGCAGACTCGGAGAGATTTTATAAGTGGCTCCGTCCCACCGATGTTCTTACAGCTCTATGGAGAGACACGGGCAAATAGGAGTCCCTGTCCTGAACAGTTTACAATCTCAATCTTGCTACAAGAGAGAAGGAAAGTTCTAGGCAAATATACTTTTAGGACGTGGGGAGTGACGGAACAAAATAGGTCTGGAAGAGAGATTGTTAGAAAGGAAGGGGGGTCCAGGGGATCAGGACACCTGGAGCACTCTGCATCATTGGAGCCTTCTACCATCTCAGACAGTCGCCAATGCTGGCTGGGGTTAATGGAGTAGAAGTCCTAGTAAATGAAGTCATTTTTGCAGCATAAGTGATTTGCAAGGGCACAGAACTGAGAACGGAGTTAAAGCATGGCGATTAAAGAAGCACTGGGCAAGGGACCCACTTTGCTGGCCTTGGCACCAGGTTTTGAGGCAGCAGTGAGAAACAGCCAGTGAGAGTCTCTTCCCCAGTGCAATTCCCATCCATCCACGGCCAGCACCAGTAGCAGGAATATTATTAGGCCATCTAGAATTTTAGTGCAAAGTCCCTAATCTGATGCAATATCATAGCAGTGGGCCCCAAAAGCACAAAAAGTATTAAAATAAGGCCAGGCCCTATTTTACCCCATTACATGTATATCACCTTTGCTATAAGAATCTTAATGGGGTTCATTGAAATGGGGAGACCATGATTTCTAGTCCCACCTGAGGCATGAAAACTGGCTGGGTGACCTTGGGCCAGTCACTCTCTCTCAGCCCAACCCACCTCACAGGGTTGTCGTTGTGGCAAAAATAGGAGGAGAAAGAAGGAATATTAGACCTGTTTACCACTTTGAGTTTGTAAACATAATAAAGGGGGATATGGACAAATAAATCCTCTTATTTATTTCGTTTTATCCTGTCTTTATTTTTATTTGTTTAGATAACTCAAGGAGAAAAACAGACCTAATACTTTTTCCTCCTCCTGCTTTCCTCACAAAAACAACCTTGTGGATTGGGCTGAGAGAGAGTGGCTGGCCCAAGGTCACCCAGCCAGCTTTCATGGCTAAAGTGGGACTAGAACACTCAAGATTATTTTGAGAGGCAGTAAAAGAGCCAAAGTGAGGGATTTGAACCCAGGCCATTCCAGTTCTACATTACCATGCTCAGAGATACACCATGCTGTGACTGGGATGCAGCCTCAGCCACAGTTTATCTCAGATGCTACAGGCCCCAATACCAGGCTTTGAATATTATTCAAATGATGATTAAACAAGTTGCATCCTAGGTCATGGTCTGGCCTTACCTGAGGGTATCAAATAAACCAGAACATCTGAACCCACACATACAAAGGAGCCTTTCCCTAATACACTGCAAGCTTGATCCTGCTCTGGTCAAAAAACCAAAAGCCTATTTCCTAAGCTTCGTACAGTTAGAGGCATCAAATTCTAATTAAATTAATTCTAATTAAATCTAATCTTCCCTGATCCTGCTGACAGTGCTATGAACTGGTATAAGATCAATCATACTAATGGGGTCAACTTGAGGCTGCAGAGACAGGCCTTTGAAATAAAATAACAAATCATTCCTGAAATTAAGCTCAGCAAAAAAAAGGCCACCTTTTTTTCTATGGATCCATCGTTCTCTGCCTGACCTCTCCCTCAGCCCCATGTGCTTCGCCCCTGCGTCCCACCTACCCCCCCTCCAGGCGTGAGGCCTGCGCCAGCCACTGACAGGAAAGCCAGACAATTGAATATCCTGCCTTGAACTGCTCCCAGGGCGCAACTCAAGGGCTTGACAGGATGGAAAAAGAGAGAAAAGCAGAGCAGCCTGGGAAACATCAGTGAAATGGCACACAGTATCGATTTTCAGACTTAATGGATCATCTGCAGCCAGACCAGCCAAGGGAAAATGGCCTTGGCTACAGGCCGGATGCTGAATCAAGCAAAATCCTCATTTGTATTCATTTGAAAAGGCTGCCTCTTTAAAAGCAGGAAACAAAAGCCCCATCAATTTAAAAACATGAAATAAAGTTAAGGGAAGGGTAGTGGTGATGGTGGGCAACATTATTTTTCACTGCAGGAAATAAGAACATATTGGCTGTCCCAAATTACATTTTACGGGGGGGGGGAGCAATTATCCTAAAAGAAATATAATGAAGAAACACACACACACAAACACACTTTGTGATACAGAACTGCACTATTCATAAGAGCTGTTGGAAGCCACTCCTGAACGGACCCTGAGATTGCTCAAAACTGAGCATCTGAGCCAAGGGTGCCTTCGGGGGTGTCTGCAAAATATGGTGGAAAAAATCAAGATGGTGCCCATGACTATGTAATCAAAGCTCTGCCTTTGCTTTATGTGTAACATGTGCGTACTCATGCATACATACACTTCAATTGTACCATCACAGACATCATTTTGACTTTTTTTTTACATACAGTACTCTGAGAACACCCCTGTACTATGGGCACAATTTTCCATAGGGTCTAGAAATCTAAACAATCAGGTTAAGGATATGGACCTTAGTTTGCAGATCCACATTATGGTCTCTTATATACATATCAATGACACCCAACTTTGGTCTGGTTCAAGCTGTTGTTTGGGTTTAGGCATACCTAATGGCTTCTCCCTAGTAAAATACTGGAGAAGGGATTCTCTTTTTCATATCTAAATGGAATTAATGTGATTGTGTAGAAAAAACATACGTTCTGATTAAATGTACTACTTTCATGAAAATTAGACACCTGTTATTTAAGCAAATCAAGTGATATATAACTTGCGAACAACTGGAAGCCCCACCTTTTTCATGGTGTTTTATTCATTCATTCATTCATTCACATGCCGCCCATCTCACCATCCAAAGTCTTTCTGACTTCTGCCTTAAAATAAATTGATGCCATGTTTTCAATCACATCTTACCAACTCCTCAAACCGAAAGGCTTCAAAGGCACTGATTTGTCTCCTGTGCTTGCTCCACTGTTACCTTGCAAGATTGGGTTCAAGGCACATGGACCCAAAGAGCATTGTCCTTTCTTCTTCAGATGATGCAAGACTGGTGGTCAGGGTGATTACATCACTTGGATCTTTGGATCTTGTCAAGATCTCTTTCTTTCTCTCTACCATATTTCCAGGTATGATTACTTTGCTGAGAAAGAAAATTGACATACCAGCTCGTTCAAGGGCTATCCAGTTCAATGCCAGAAAGAAACCAAGACATTGGGATCCCTCATTTTACTGGCCCATAAACTCCAGCCCTTTTTCACTCATTCCCATCTCATTCTGCAATGCTACTCCTTCAGGTCTATCCCTTAACACTAAACATCACCTGTCAGTTTGAGGGTATAACTCTTTACTGCCTGATACATTCAATACTCATCTTCATATTATGATCACTAGGACATACACGTTGCACAGGTCACTTCCAGCTGGAAGTGTGGATTAAGTCCTTGTTGGATTATTAATTCTTCCCCACCCAAAACAAACAGCAAAGTATAAGTATGAGCACAGTCATGGCTGTAGACTGTAGACTGAGCAATAAATAAATGCAATAAATCATACAACCCTCTAATAATCCACAGCAATCAAGGTATGATCAGAAAGCCATCTTCGTGTCTTGATGTCCTCTGCTTAAAGGGCGGCAAGATGAAATTTAACAGGGTGTAACAAAGAGTGGCTTGTGTTCCTTATGACAAATCACAAATCATAATTATATTCAAAAGGGGTGCAAATATTAATCAAGCATTTCCTAAGGGTTTGGGGCATAGAAAAATTTGGGAACTATGGCTTTAAGGGAATTAGTCTTCAAATCACACCAGCCTCCATCATTGGTTCTCTCCCTCTTATTATTTAACATTGATGTGAAGCTGCTGGGAGAGTTTGACATATAGCATCTTATAGCATGGTGCCAATGCCAACTGTATTCTGCTACCCCAGCTGGCACAGAAAATGCCATCGATGTCTTGATCCAGTGCCTGGAGATTGTCAGGACCTGGAGGAGGCAGAATAAATTTGATCCCACAAGATGGAGTTGTTTATTCATCAAGTTATCTTATGGATCTGATGGGGCCTCTGCTGGAATGGATGCACGACCTGTGGGTTCTCTGGACTCACAGCTACTGCTGAATGGGCAGGTAGAGTCAGGAGTCTTTTGCCCAATTCTGGCTAGTGCACCAATTGCATCCCTATCTAAAGCAGAACCTTGTGACATGCCCTCATCATTGTGCAGTTTGATTACTGCAATACCCAGAACACGTAAACCATCCTTGAAGACCACTAGGAAGCTTCAGATAATGTGGGATCCTTGGTGGTCTTCGAGTTTGGTCGTTTTCTTGCAGACATTTCATTACCCAATTATATAACAACATCAGTGCTAGAAAGGAGTGGCGTTTGTTCTCTGTTTATATACAAGTGGCTTGCCCTGTCCATGTTGGTGCTTCAGATAAACTTCTGGATGCAATTGCTTCTGGATGCAATTGAACATGCTTTTTTTTAACCTACAAAGCATACCTTAGTTTAGCACCAATTAATTCAGGACTTGGATCACTTCTCCAGCTGGAAGTGACCTGTGCAACGTGTATGCCCTAGTGATACAGCTTGTGGTCCCCCAGTAATATGATGCAAAAGGGGGTGAGGCACGCTGTGGTTTATTTTTCAGGAACTGCTCCCATACTAAAGAATAGCCTCCCAATTGATATCAGCTCGGTTGCCATATTACTGGAATTTTGGAAGAGTTAGCCTGAATTGTTCTGGTAAGCCTGCATGGACTGAGATAATGCCAATATAAGTTGGATGGGTTTTGCATTTTATATTGGTACACTTTTAAAGGTTTCTCTGTTCTTTTTACTGTGGATGTTATATTATGCCATTGTACTGTGGTGGGGACAAATTTAATTTAATTAATTAAAAACTGTCTTTCACTAAAGACAGGCATGGCGGAGTGAGTAGTATCAGATTTGAAAAATGTGTTTCAGGGGTTTGAAATTGTCCTTTAATGAAACTGGGCAAAAGTGTAAAATTGCCAGTTTGAAAATGGATTAATTAATTAATCCCCATGGCCTGCAGGGATCCAGCAGGGCTGGAAGCAGATCCAAGGTCTGGGGGATCCAGTGGGGTGTTTGGAGGGGGCAGGATAAATGGTGGGGCGCTACAGGGTCTCTGCAGTCTGTCATAAGGGTAGGCGGATTGACAAGCAACCGAATTTTGTTCATGTGACTGCAGGGGTGCTGCAGTGGCTGTAACCAGACATGGGTCGTAAGTTCATTCGGCGCTATTGTAATTTTGAATGGTTGCTGAATGGTCTTAAGTCAAAGACAACAACCCACAAAGTCAATGGGAAAACAGGCAGGAGATCACAAATGGCAACCATGTGATGTCCTCACTTAATGACTTGCACTGATTTGCTTAACGACAACAAGTAGGACTGCCAGAATTACTGCTACTAAGTGGTAGGGTCACATGACGCTATATTTACAACTGTGTCACTTAGTGGTGGCAATTTCAGTCCCAATTGCCATCGTAAACCGAGGACAACCTATACACATACATGTATCTTTCTTTCATATGCACACTAAAAATATAAACTGTGTAAATGAAAAGAAAAAAATGAAAAAGCTTGTAAGTTATGGATGGTTAATTGGAGGAGAATGTTTCAATTCATGAGGAAGTAAATAATAATAATAATAATAATAATAATAATAATAATAATAATAATAATAATAATAATAATAATAATAATAATAATAATAATAATAATAATAATAATAATAATAATAATAATAATAATAATAATAATAATAAATAAATAAAAAGTTGGAAGGGACCTTGGAGGTCATCTAGTCCAGGAAACCCTATACCATTTCAGACAAATGGCTGTCCAGTCTCTTCTTAAAAACTTCCATTGTTGGAGCATTCACCACTTCTGGAGGCAGGTTGTTCCACTGATTAATTGTTCTAACTGTCAGGAAATTTCTCCTTAGTTCTAGGTTGCTTCTCTTTGGTTAGTTTCCATCCGTTGTTCTTGTCCTGCCTTCCAGCGCTTTGGAGAATAGCTTGACTCCCTCTTCTTTGTGGCAGCCCCTGAGATATTGGAACACGGCTATCATGTCACCCCTCGTCCTTCTCTTCATTAAACTAGACATACCCAATTCCAGCAACCGTTCTTTATATGTTATAGCCTCCAGCCCCCTAATCATTTTTGTGGTTCTTCTCTGTACTCTGTACTGTAAATCAGGGCTTTTCAACCAGTGGTACGGGTACCACTTGTGGTACATTGGCACCTGGCAGGTGGTACGCGACCATTCTAGAAAAGTGGTAGTGGGGGAGGGGAATGAGCTGAACCGGTGGCAGCACCGCACAAACCTGAGCGAGAGATGGCTGGAGCTGCAGGGCTGTCAGGGCTCAGCGGAAGCGCCAGGATCAGTGCCGCTTTCCAGCTGATCGGGGCTTCTTCGGGGCTGTCAGGGCTCAGTGGAAGCGCCAGGATCAGCGCCAGGCTCCAGCTGGAGCTCGGCGCTGATCCTGGCGCTTCTGCTGAGCCCAGAAGAAGCGCCGATCAGCTGGAATGTTGCAGCATCTCCAGGGTCTTGTGATTTACATTCAGATGCTTGGCAACTGATTCATATTTATGATGGTCACAGTGTCCCAGGGTCATGTGAAGTGACCAAAACCTGCTGCAACCACCCAGCAGACAGGGGGAATAAAAACCAAACACCCCCACCACACCCCCGCTGCCAATCCTCAACAGAAATGCTCACAACAATGAAAACCTTGGACAGGAGGAAGAGCGCCGCCGGGTGGGCAGGTAGGTGTCTTGCTCGGCTGTGGCTTGGGGGGCACTTTTTCAGTGCCATTGTAACTTTGAACAGTCACTAAGCGAACTGTTGTAAGTCGAGGACTACCTGTACTTTATCACTTTTTTTCCTTTTTTTTTTGGTCATCAAATTTTTGACAGCTTGCTAGGCGACTGGTGGTACTCGGATGTTGCCATATCCTAAAAGTGGTACAATGGGTGAAAAGGTTGAAAAGCCCTGCTGTAAATAATATTACTTATCTCGGCTTCCGGTTTTGCGCAGTTAGCGCAACAGCCAAGGGATCGCGGGGCTCCGTGCCCTACGGCTGATTTCTCTCTGTTTGGGGACCCTAAATGGGCCCAAAGCCACTCCAGAGAGGTGGCAAGGAAGGAGGGAAGCCCTGACGATCATGGGAGATGGCGGTCAATCCAGACGTCCGGGGAAAGCCTTCCAGAAACCGACAGAAGAAAGGCTAGTGTCATCCGTGAGTCTAGCCCAAGCTACATGTAACTGAAGCCAAAAAGCACTAAATTAAGCGTGATCATAAACAGTGTGATTGAACTGGGTAAGAATATTGATTCTCTCTCTTCTACCTGACTGATTTCCTGAAAAGAAAAAGAAAAAAACCCTCAGAAGTAAAGATCCACCGAAAGTGAGAGGGGGGGTTTGCTCCACCCCTCTCTAAATGGAAGCAGTGAATTAAATTTATGGGGAATAAAGATACAGAAATAAAATTAATATAAGATTTAAACCTGGAAAATGTGAAATCAATGGAATTTATTAAGAGTTTCCTGGCAAAGGATTATTGACGGAGATAAAAGGCTTATTTGTTTTGAAAACTGAAAGATGGACTGGTGCTGACATCTAGTGGTGGATGAAAATACTGCCCTAAATATACAGCCCAGAAAAAAACCCTGATATTGTGACCTTCAAAGCCTTAACTAAACAAAGAACACCTGTAATAATAAAAAAAGAGAACACTGTGGACTATCTACAAAGCGAGAACTATAAAATTTAGAAAAAAATGACCTTCCTGGACTATAAATACTTTTTAAACTGTGACTTTAAAGCGATTGGCAGAGAAAGGATTTTTGGTCATTATGGAGCATCAGAGGTCTGCAGAAAGAACGTACCAAGAAAAAATAAATACTTCTCAGAAGGAAATGTATGTTATGTTACAACAATTACAAATGACACTAATTTCAAACCATGAGGACATTAAAAATGAATTTGAAAACTTAAATGAATGCATCTTTAATTTAACGTCACAACAAATAAATGATCAGAAAACAAAAAGAGAGAGAGATCATGTAAAGCAGACAACTGAATATAAACTAGTGGAAAGAAATTTAGAGATGGAGACTCAAGTAGAGAAGAAGCTACAAGAAACACTGGACATGGAAAAGAAAATTCTAAGACCACAAAATAAATTTGAGGACAAGAAAAAAGATTTGACAAGATGGATTGCAGAGCTGTTGGGAGTACTACAAGAAATGGGGAGACAAGAGATGATGAGAGAAATCTTCAATGAATATAAAGGGGCAAAATCTTTATACAAAGACATGATGTTTGATTTGCCTCTTATATTTACAACAACATCTACAAGATTATGGAAAGACTCTGATTCAACGGAATAGATTGATTGGGAAAGATGTTTGGCAAAAGGAGAGGGCTAAAGTGAGAATTGAGGAATTAGATGACGGGGCGTATCAGAGGTAATATTTAAAAATTAAACACTTGTTCGAATATGGTTGAGGAAATAGATTTTAGTTTAAGAGGGATGAATACCCCAAGTAAGATAGTATTTTTTCTTTTTTTTTCTTTTTTTCTTTTTTTAGTTTGTTTTTTGATATGGGGAAATATAAAAATATTTGGGATGGTTAATATAAAGGAAATGTTTTAGATATTTAAATGTAATTGATCTTAAGAAAATTTTAATAGATAACTAAAAATGTTTTGAATAGAGTTAAAAGATTAGATGATTGGATTTATTAAATGGAACATCTAAAGATTAAACATAGGTTTAATTATGGGTAAAAAGAATAGAAAAAAATTGGAAATAAATGTATACTCGTTTAAGAGGGATATGTATTTTAAGTAGTATATTATTTTCTTAATCTTTTCTTCCTTTTTTCTCTTTTTTCTTCTCTCTCTCTTCTTTACTTTCTTTTTATTTTTATTTTTCTTTGGTGTCTTTTTTCATTTACTTTTTAAGATATGAAAATAGACTTAAATACTTAAATGTAATTAACCTTGAGAAATTTTTAGCCAGTAAGAGTGTTTTGAACATTGTAGGGAAAACAAATTTAAATAAGAATTGTAAACAGGATTCATGACGAGGCAACCAAGATAACTAGACAGAAAAGAAGCATGATGTTGATGTGATTATTATTGGTAGAAATTTCAGGGAAAAAATTATATTTAAATTGTTACCTATTGAATTAATAAGAATTGTATTAATTCAAGGTTGGCAAAGAGAATATTATTGGAAGAAGAGGAAATCAAGCAAAACTATGATATGGACTTTGGAATATAAAAACTGATTGTTAGTGATTATTTTGTAAATATAAGCCCAGACAACATACTGTCTACCAAATATTAAGGTGTTTATGTTAAAACATCAATAAAATATATATTTTTTAAAATATTACTTATCTCATGGTGGGTTAATAATAGCTCACTGATGGATGTCATTAATGGAGCCAAAAGTCATCAGTGATAAAAAAAAAATACTGTACTTTACTGTAAATTAAGCTGTGGGGTTTAAATATCAACTGATACTTGTTGCCAAATAACATGGACTTGAAGAGCAGTAATTCCAATGGAAATTCTAACATTTACAGGGGCAAGTGGGAAGCTCTTTCTTGTATTTACATACAGATCCCTATACGCCTAAAAGGAATATGCTTCTACATCATTAGTTACGGAGTATAAATGCGCTTAAGTATAATTGATTATACTTCTCAGGCTGCTATATAATAGAAGTATGCCAGGCGATAGAAAAAGTCAAGTTTCTACTAGTTTTCCTTTAATTTGGGCTTTATTCAGTCATCAGAAGTTTGTATACAGAGAGTCCTTGACTTATGACCATAGTTGAGCCCAACATTTATGTTGTTAATTTAGACATTTGTTAACTGAGTTTTGCCCATTTTATGACCTTGCTTGCCACAGTTAAGTTAGTAATGTGGTTGTTAAGTGAATCTGGCTTCCCCATTGACTTTGCTTGTGAGGTCGCAAAAGGTGATCACATGACCTCGGGACACAGCAATGGTCATAAATATGACCCCAGTTGCCAAGCGTCTGAATTTTGATCACATGACCATGGGGATGCGCCTCAAAGGTCGTAACTGGGGTAAACGGTCATAGCTTTCTTTTCAGTGCCATTGTAACTTTGAACGGGCACTAAATGAACTGTTGTAAGTCGAGGGCTACCTGTACATTAGAGGTATTGAACTACAATTCTCAGATAGATAATATTATTAGGGATGGTAAGAATTGCAGCCCAAGAAACAAGGACACCAGATTGGGAGAGATTTTTGAAGTCCTTCTGCAGCCCAGCTAAGGCAATCTTGAAAAGATAAGCAAAGACAGGATTCCAACAGAAGTGAATATATGTAGTTCAGGTCTGAACTGTGGGGTTCTTGGTGCTCTCTGAGCTTGGTTGTTTTCGTACCAACGTTTCTTCACCCAACTAGGTAACATTATCAGTGTGAAAGAGGGTGGGGTTTGCTTCCTGTTTGTTTACTATACAGGACACGATTAACTGTTGGCATGACTAAGAAACTGCAGTGCTGAAGCCCAGGCTAGAGAATTGAAGCATGACACACTACTTCTGCACGGATCCAGAGAATGGGATATGGATTTGTCTATGATGACTTTAACCCAACCAGTATTCAACTCTTGCAGGGCAAGTTTACGCCTATGAACTTTAAATGCCTATGTTCTCCCAGTCTCTAAAACTCTTAACTGCAGAGTTCAGACTAAGGCTGCGGGAAGCCGTTAAAAAGATGGTGCTTCAGAGCATGAACAGACTGCTTTTCTTTTCATTAATCACAACAGCCCTACCCATACTTGGCATCTTTTAAATTTCAACCTTTAATATAGTTCTTTCCAGTATTTCAGATCCTTAAAACAACCCCAGAACGGAAGTCGTGTTATCCCCATCTCACTTCAAAGCCATGAAGAGCTTTGCCCAAATGGATTCACGGTTAAAGTGACATTCGAACATACAGCCCTCACATTAGGCACATTAGCAACCATTTCCCATTACAAATCCTTGGCAGAATCGGTGCCTGCTCAAGGGCTGTGCGGCGACTGGCGCCAGCCTCTAAACAAACCCCCAGGGGCGCTCCGTGGCCGATCGATGTCTGCTGGCTTTGCTTTTCTGTCCTGCTCAGGGACTCATCGCCAGGGAGGCGCGTACGAGCCAAAGCTGTAGCTCTGCCAGAAGTCTGAACTGGGGGGAGATCCATCTCAGGGAAATCTCCACACCGCCTCCTTCATCCACATTAAACAATATATACCAATACCTCCGGCGCCAGCTGGATCCGAAAGCCTCCTGCCTCCTAATTCTATCCTTCCGCTCATTTTAAGCGAGGCACTAGAGGGCGCTCTTGTGCCTCCAACAAAGGGACGCCTTGTTCTACTATTCGGTGCAGTAGGTATTTTTCGAAGGGACTTTTCTCATTCCGACTGTCACGGCTCGCTAAGGCGGGATCTTGATCGCAAGGAGGAATGTCCCTTGTCTGGATTGGAGGACAAGACCTTCATCCGGTGCATACCAGCAAGGGAATAAGCGACAAACTTGCAAGAGACTTACTTGCGCCTCCTGAACCATGCATTTAAGGACTACGTTTTCTGGGTGTCGTTGATGAAAACGGGCGTTTTCAGCCACGCAGCTTCACGGAGACCCTTTTTTTCCTGCCTAAGAAAATTGGAGGGGGGGAATCAGCGTAGAAAGGCTGGATTTTTGTAAAGGCTGAATTCATTGCATTAAACCTGTTGTGTGCAAGTGGCCAGCCCTGTCTATTCTTTTGAAATGAGGTCGAAACAATAATTTGGCCCTGGAAATATAGGGGCTGAAGTTTATAGCCTTCCCCCCCCCGTAACCCGTCCTCATCTCTCTCAGGAATACCCCGTTGGCCACTGAAAGGTAAACGTGACGGGGGTTGCAAATAGTTTGATTAAGATAAATGTTTAGTCGAGTAAAAAACAGGAGCGGGTGGAAGGTTTTTACAGAAGAGCAGTCACAAAAGAGCAGGGGATCTTCAAACTTACATACAATATACAATAAGAGCCTTCCTGGCTAGCGGAGGAATTCTGGGATTTGAAGTCCACACATCTTCAAGGCACGCTGGCTGAGGAATTCTGGGAGTTGAAGTCCACAAGTCATAAAAGGGCCAAGTTTGAAGACCCCTGCAAAAGAGGGACACAGCAGATGTCGTTGAGTGCCATCTAGAGGTCAAAGTGTGGCATGTCTGCTGTAGTCCAGACTGATAATTCATATTCCCAGCATGGTTGGCTCTTTGTATAATACTGTATCATCTTGAAGTGCAAATACCTCTCATTCAGTGTTTTTCAATCTTGGTAACTTGAAGATGTGTGGACTTCAAATCCCAGAATTCCTCCGCTAGCCAGGAAGGCTCTTATTGTATTGCCAATCCCCCTGATTTTCGTTGCCCGGTAAAATACATGGGAAAAGCCTGGTTGAATGTAGGATTAGGGTTAGGCCTCCATGAATTCAGAAAGTAAAATAAATATCACGAAGAGATTCAGAGATGGTCATTATGCTTAGGAGGCCTCTAGTATTTCAAATCCCACATATTTTCTTACCTGTGTAAATAGATGGAAAAATCCTATTTGGATACAAAACCTGTTAGGGTTAAGCCTCCATGAATTCAGAGTGTAAAACAAACATCACCAATAGATTCCAAGAACCTTGCTATGCTAAGGAAGGCCCCCTTGTTTTTAAATCCTTCGAATTCTGGCTGTGGAATTCTGGGAATTGAAGTCCACACATCTTAAAGATTGAAAAACACTGCTCTCTACTTTGGGCGCACAAGCATTCATTCGCTAGACTTCAATTCTAAATGAAGCCAAATGTTTTGGGTGTTGCTGGGTATCCCCTTCCCTCTCCTTCTTCAAGAGATGTGGATAGAGAAAACATTCACGCTCAACTTTTTAAATCTTAGCATCCTGTAGCTTCAGGGCTTCCACCCTCAGCCCCATTTTGCAGCTCCTTCTGACCGGAACCTCCACAAATCCGAGGCATCGTTTGTTGCCACTTTGAGGCAGGAAATGCTTCATCATTGCAGAAAATGAAACCACTGATCGTTTAAATATTTTGCCCAGGTCTCGAGAGGAAAATAAAACAAACTCCTGGTCCATCTCTGATATATAGTTCCCTTCTATTGTCATCCTACTCACTGCAGCTCTCCTCTTCCCAGAAATGTTAAATATGGCGATCAAAAAATTCCTCATTCTTGTTATAAATAAGCCAGTTGTGTTATTAATGCTAGCAAAGTCCGACTTACAAGGATTCAGACTCCCATAAAATAGACTAAACAAAAGAACTGGAGCTAGTTGTTATTCATTTCCCAAAAAGTAGCTTAGTGGGCCCCACATTCTCTTTTAGCTTCAGATTTATTCAAAAGCAAGCACAGTAGAGCTGAAAGTAACAGCAACAGTCTTTAGCTTAATGTCTTTTCTTTCACTTGTTCTGGCATCCAGAAGGCAATTTGGCATGGACTGCTGTTCTCATGCATAAGGACTTGAATTCCAAGTAGCAGATTTAGCAGTATGACTAAACAGCACTTATTCTGCTGTTTCTAATCAACTCTGGATTCAGAAGCAAAATAAGATGAAATCCTGGTTTGTCAGGAGACTAGGCCATCAGGAAATCTCAAGCCTGTAGACTAGACTGGAAAATCTACATCCACCCTACAAAAAATACTCCAGAAAATGGCTACGACAAACCACTTCTTTTGTCGAGAAAACGGCTCTGCTCTTACCCATTCAACTTTTTCTCTATTTTGTTAGCTCTTCTAGAACAGGCTAGAAGCTTTCTGATCTAGGCAAGCATAAAGCATGCATTTCAACAGTAGGGCTTCCACAGCTCTTCTGTAATGGTTCATTCACAAAAGTCATAAACATGTTGATTGTACCATTCCTTTTGAGCAGTATAAAAAAGCTTGTCCCTCTTAGAGCAAGCTACTGAAAAACTTAGAACAGAAGGTTTGAGAGGCATTGTCTTTTGAGATATGTATCTATACATTTGTAATAATATTGTATCTTGATCATCGTACAAAAAAACTTGTATATTCTATGATTAAAATACTTTTTTTCTGCTTTATCTGTTTCCTACATAGCTTTTGGCACTTAATTCAGTTCATTTTTATTCCAACTCTTAATGTGTCTCCTTTTAACCATGCAAATGCATACTTTGTTCTTCCAGCATAGCTTCTGTAATTGCACGCACAACTGGGAATTATACATAGAGAGCTTGTTATGGAGTGTAATTTGCGTTAACATATTACTATGGCAATATAGGCACAAATCCTCAGGGGTACAGACAGAAACACATGCATCAGCTGTTCCTGAGCAAGGTGACATCCTTTCCTACTCTTATTATTACTATAAGATTAATTTTGTACCCATGAAACTCAAAGCTTCTTCCTATTCCATTTACAATCCTTTCTCTTTACTTCTTCAGATATGCATAGATGTGATAGAACGACACAGGATTCTACGATCACGGGTAAGATGCTTTAGCAATTGAAAAGGTAACAAATAGCCACTAGGAAAACCCTAACATGTTTTATCTTCCAGTTCTGTCACTTTTTAGAAAGTTATAGGGATCCCAACTTTTTAAGCATTGATTTTCCTCTTTCCATGGGCAAGACAGGATTTTTGCTCTTCAGCAATTTCTGCAACGCTTCCCACCATCTGATTTACAAAGCAGCTGCTGCTAATTTCTTAGGAGCCCCTTCCAGTAAGGTCCAGCGATCCGGAAGGTGTTTGGATGTATAACCAAAGCACCTAGTGCAGGGGTGGGGAACCTTGGCTCTTTTACGACTTGTGGACTTCAACTCCCAGAATTCCTGAGCCATGCTGAGCAATTCTGGCTCAGAGGAATTCTGCTGGCTCAGGAATTCTGGGAGTTGAAGTCCACAAGTCATACAAGAGCCAAGGTTCCCCATCCCTGACCTAGTGCTCAAGCTTGTACACTGAGCTAACTCTATGGTTAGGTCTTGCAGGAAATACCACCTTAGAAGATCCAGAGCCATCATTCTTTCTTCTGCCTGGAAGTAGAAAGGACCTTCAACCTGCTCTTATAAAGGACAGCTGCTCTCATTCCAGATCACCACCCGCCCTAACATAGTTAAAGCAGCACCAGCAATTCCTAAATTCTCCCTCTACAGAATTTTAAGGGGAATCACAAAGCTATGTTTAGGATGGCATTTTGGGAGAACCAGAGTGCTTTTGCAAGGAGGGCTCAGGTGCTCAAAGACCCTGAGTCGCTACATTTACACTCTTTCCTTGACTGTACATTTTTAATGTACCCTGCTGCGTAGCCGTTCAAGCTTTGCCAAGCTAACAGACCATACCATTTATTCATTTAACAAACACGCTCCCAGCTGACACCAGAACACTGGAAAGGGCAAAGTTTGCTCTCTAAAGAAAGAAACAAGACTGCTTTCAGCTGAAAAGGGCTTTTAATAAGCTTTAACACAATGGACAGTTATAAGAATCCAGAAGAAGGCAGGGGTGATGAATGGAAAAATTAACACAATAAAGAATCAGTATTCTTCTCCCTCATCTTCCCCATCAGCACTATCGGCCCCTACCTCTTCGTAATCCTTCTCCAGAGCAGCCATGTCCTCCCGAGCCTCTGAGAACTCCCCTTCCTCCATCCCTTCCCCAACGTACCAGTGGACAAAGGCACGCTTGGCATACATCAGGTCAAACTTGTGGTCCAGGCGAGCCCAGGCCTCAGCAATGGCCGTGGTGTTGCTCAGCATGCAAACCGCACGCTGCACTTTGGCCAGGTCGCCTCCGGGGACCACGGTAGGGGGCTGGTAGTTGATACCAACCTTGAAACCGGTGGGGCACCAGTCCACAAACTGGATGCTGCGTTTGGTCTTGATGGTGGCAATAGCAGCATTGACATCTTTGGGAACAACGTCACCACGGTACAACAGGCAGCAGGCCATGTATTTACCGTGACGAGGGTCACATTTCACCATCTGATTAGCTGGCTCAAAGCAAGCATTAGTGATCTCTGCCACAGTCAACTGCTCATGGTAGGCTTTTTCAGCAGAGATAACCGGGGCATAGGTCGCCAGAGGGAAATGGATTCGGGGGTAGGGCACCAAGTTGGTCTGGAATTCTGTCAGATCTACATTCAGGGCACCATCAAATCGCAGGGAGGCTGTGATGGAGGACACGATCTGGCTGATAAGGCGGTTGAGGTTGGTGTAGGTGGGGCGCTCAATGTCAAGGTTCCGGCGGCAAATATCATAGATGGCTTCGTTGTCTACCATGAAGGCACAGTCGGAGTGCTCCAGGGTGGTGTGGGTGGTCAGGATGGAGTTGTAGGGCTCAACGACAGCTGTGGATACTTGGGGAGCTGGATAGATGGAGAACTCCAGCTTGGACTTCTTGCCATAATCAACGGACAGGCGCTCCATCAGCAAGGAAGTAAAGCCAGAGCCAGTGCCACCACCAAAGCTGTGGAAGACCAGAAAACCCTGGAGACCTGTGCACTGGTCAGCCTGTCGGAAAAAAAGCAAAGGATTCAATTTTAAGAACCAGATTTTTCTTTCATTAATTTTCAAGCATTTTCTTAAAACATCCTTAACACTCAAGAAAATATCAGAAGAAATTCAATCCCCTCCAGTTGTTTGAGAATATTCTGTAGCCTACTGTAATTTCCAAATAGATACAGACCATAACATCCAGCCTTCCATATGATAGTGAATGCCAATTTCTACAGCCCCTGCCAGCATACCAATCATCATGAATAAGAGCAACTTAAATCCAACCACTTCAAGAGAACTGAATCACATTTAGAAAGCTGCTCAGGAATTGTCCTTCTCATTTGCTTCCTGTTAATAAAAGTCTTTATACTTCTCCTCCACAACCCTCTAGATTAGAACATAATTCCTGATGTAAGATGCAATTATTTTCATTCTTTTGGTGACTCTGATGGTCAACCTCTTAGGAAGAACATGGTTTAGGCAGAGGCCCCCAACCTTTTAGGCACCAGGGACCGGTTCCATGGAGAGAGATTTTTCTGCGGACCGGAAGAGGCATGATTTCATGTGCTGCCTACATCCCGCAGATGGGGCTTTGTGCGGCCTGGTTTCTGGCATGCCACGGACCGGGACCGGTCCATGAACCGGGAGTTGGGGACCCCTGGTTTAAGGCACTGTTTGCTAAAGTTTATTTTGTACGGTAAACGAGGGGCATCTCACATGATGCAAAACAATAAGCAGTAGTTTAGAAATAATTATAACTATGCCAAAAATAAACCCACTATTTTATGGCTTACCTGATGTTCAAATCCAGCTAGTCTCAAACTAATTTCCCACAAACCTATTGCAAATACACTAAGGTTTCTATATGACTTCACTCTTATCTCATTCACTCATCACATTTACTGTTCAAAATTCAATCATGGCTAAAAAGAGAATAAACTGTTTGCCAGCAACCAGAAAAAGAAAGTGGGAAATGTTCAGTGATTCACACTAGAAGTAGCAGACAATTCTGTACTGTGAAACTAGGAGATGGCATCAGGGGATCTTATCCCATTTAATATTGAGGTTTTTATTTTTAAAACTGTGCATTTCCACTGTACTTTATTTCAGGGGTCCCCCAACCCCCGGTCCGTGGACCGGCACTGGTCCGCAGCATGCCAGCAAGCAAGCCACACAAATAAAGCTCCATCCTCAAGATACAGGCAGTATTCAAAGCCGCACCCTCTCTGGTCCGTGGAAAATCCTTCTCCATGGCACCGGTCCCTGGTGCCCAAAAGGCTGGGGACCTCTGCTTTATTTCACATTTCCAAGCCCGGGGCTCCTTCAGCAGCAGAAATTACCCACCAATTTCCTAATCCTGTCAAGGACCAAGTCGATGATCTCTTTGCCAATGGTGTAATGCCCCCTGGCATAGTTGTTAGCAGCATCTTCTTTGCCAGTGATCAGTTGCTCAGGGTGGAATAGTTGGCGGTAGGTTCCAGTGCGCACTTCATCTGTGAAAAGAATGAACAAAAATGTTGTTTAGTTTGCTGTGACATAGTGTGAACCCAAGATATTTGTTCAAAGATGTATCTACTGAGAAACCTTTCAGAGAAATTTGTCTTTTCAGAAGAATTGAACTTCTGGGATAAACTAGGAAATAGCACAAAGATAGTTGCAGAGGACAAGAATACAGAATGAAGAAGAGTTGTGGAAGTGGCCGAGTCTTTCTGCATGAGTAAAGAGTAAAGGCACTTTAAATATTAATTTCAGTGTATTCCAATTGCTTTCAATTGCATTGTTCAATTGCACAACTTTTCCTCATTCTGGATTCTTGTCCTCTGTTTCACTTAACATAGTAATTGACTTAATGACCATCACATACACACACACACAAAGATTGTAAAATCAAGTCAGTTACATGATGACTCATTTTATAACCACCACAGCTTATGACCATAATGGGCAGACTCCAGTACAGTCATAAGTTGAGGATGACTTAAGTAGACTTATGGGAAAATACAGCATTTAAATCTTTATTACTGTGCACAACACAGAGTTCCCTTTGGGGGAGATGGGCAGCTATATAGATTTTGTAAATAAAATGTTGAACTATATGCCAAACTTTTGGAATATGAATGTTTATCAGGAATTATGGTTTTATTGAGCATGGGGGGGAGGTAAAATATTGAGAAACTGAAAAGCTGATATTATTCCAGATATTAAGAAATGGCTGCCAGAAATGTGTGACATGTTTTGGAAAAGACAATATTTTCTACTAATCAGATGCAGCAGCAAATGTTACTATGTCAGAGATTGTGATATTTTACAATATTTTGTATTTATATTATAGCGGTGAATTTATTAGTAAATCAACAACTACTAAAAGTATAAAATATAGTTTTATTTTTATTTTTTTTGTTTAGGGTTGTTTCTTTTCTAATTTGTTTTGCTTTTTATTTTATTATTTTTTTTTATATTTATGTATGTTAAGACTATTAAAGTCATGATTGAATAGATTAACAATTCATATTAGCACAAATTAATTCCTTATATTAAAACATGAATCCATCAAAAAGTTCAATAGAGTCTATTCAGATATGTCATGATGTTCTTCAGGATCTAAGCCTGATTTTTATTTTTTTTAACCTATTGTCCCTTACTTGAAATGCAAGGGACTGGACCTCCGACTTGAGCAAGAAATGTTTGGTTTTTTTTAAGAACCTCTAATTTGCTTGCCACTGAGGATTTCTAAACTGTTAATATTACTGAAGTAGCTCACCAATCACCGTTGGCTCCAAATCCACAAACACAGCCCTGGGGACATGTTTGCCAGCTCCAGTCTCACTGAAGAAGGTGTTGAAGGAGTCATCTCCTCCTCCAATGGCCTTGTCACTGGGCATCTGCCCATCTGGCTGGATACCATGTTCAAGACAGTAGAGCTCCCAGCAGGCATTGCCAATCTGGACACCGGCTTGGCCAACGTGGATGGAGATGCACTCACGCTGTGGAGAGAAACCACTTCCATTATATTTATTCAAGAACAAGTGAACCACAACTAGCAATTGGCTGCAATGATTAAACCACTCACCGATTGAGGAAAGTCCCAACTAGCAATAAATAATCATCTGTTTTCATGCAACACGAAGCATGAGCTATTAACAAGACTTAAGGGCATGGTTGTGCTAGAAATGATTAGCTCTGTCTGTCTCTGTCTGGATGCAGTAAAAGTACAGCTATGGTTGAAATGTTGGTGCAAGCCAATGTCAACAACTACCTAGTCTTAATTCACTGCGTGGTTAAGGGCCAGTCATTGCAACAGCCACAATTTCTAGCCCCGCTTCTCAATATGTATCCTTATAACTTTCTTCTGCAACTTCTGGAAATGAAAGAAAGCTGGATAAAGCACAGAAACCTCTCGTTCAGAACATTCTATATTATTTAATAACTGGCCAGCAAGTAAACAGCCCAGGCAGACTTTTGATTTCCAGTTCAGGTAGATGTAGTAATGTGGCTTACCCAGCATGAAAAAGAGTTGGTGATAGGGATTATGGGAGTTATTGTCCAGCACACCTGGACAGGATCAGGATGGGGAAGCCTGATCTAAGGAACTCTTTTATATTGTATTTGGCAACGGGCAGAAGCAGGCACTGGGCAGGTTTAGAATATACTTCCTATTTACCTAGCTTGGCGTTTTCTTAAAGCTGCAAATGCATTAACTATGAGGTTGGATTCCAGTTTATTTTTCAACAATAGCTGAAAAGCGCAGATACCAGTATGCAAACACAGGTCGTTGGGCAGGAAAGACTAAAAGTGCCATTAGCTTCATTTTAAAAAGGTACAGCATCCGAAAAGCATCAGCTCATTATGACATAGGTGGGGGTGTTTTTTTGGGGGGGAGGGGGGGCTGCAGCTACATCAGCTATGTTCATCAATGACATTAAACATGGGAGCTGCAAGCACTTCAGATTTGATCTCCAAAAGATGCTTTCCTGTGTGCAAGAGGGCAAAATATAATACCTGTTCAATGAACCTCAAAGCAGCTGTATCTTTTTTCAGAATCACATGGCTGCCCCACAATCCCAAAGATGACCAACTGCTTTAAGTATTGCAATCGGATGCACCAGTCATCACCCTGTATACTCCAAACACTTTTTTGAACCTGAATGTGAAGCACAGCCTAGCAAACGTTATCCTGAGATGCAATTATGTACAGAATATAGAAGCTTTCCTGGAGTAGAATCGACACCCACCCACCCACCCCACCTCAAATGTCAGTCTTTAAAACTGGCACGCCACAGTACTGATATCTAAAACTGTTTCCAAAATATTTAGAAAAGCACCTTAATTTTAGTCCAATTGTGGCTTTAAATACTTTTGAGTATAAGCAAACAGGGTTAAAACCGGCAGCAAGAGAATGCTGGAATTACATCTCTGCCTTCCTGTCCTCTGAAGAAATAAAACACGGCTGCTTCAGGCTTTCTGCAATTTGAGAACACTCCTGATTGTACAAATAAGGTTACTTTGGTCATGTAGCAGTCTGGTATCATTGTAACAATAGTTAAGCTGATTCAACTCCACTTTGATCCTAAACTTAGAATGTCTCTTCCTTTCCTACCCCCCAACCTCCCAAACCAGCTTAAACCTGTTGGCGCTGTCATCATCTGGCTCACAACACACAAGACATCAGATTAAACCACAAGGCTTTAAAGGTGTTGTTTGAAGGGCTAAGGGTCAGGCACCACTGCGCCTTTTAAAAGGAGCAGGCAATGGAGAGCACAATTCGATGCCTGTCACAATGGGGGGGGGGGGCTTGATGGCCATTTTGCAGTTCAGTGCATCTCCAAGAATTAATCTGGCAGTCAAGAGCTGAAAAATGTCAGTCTTGGAAAGGAGGGTTCAGTCCTACGCAAAGGAGACCATATTAGTGGAAGCATTCCTACAATAAATTGTAATTTAAAAAAAAAAAAAAAAAAGGAAATTCCCTCAAAATATTTAGTGCTCTTTATTGAATACGATAAAGCCAATGGAGATTTCCTATTTGGTTTGCAGCTCTCTTAAAAGACCCCCGGCCTATTTTGTATCAGGCTCCTTAAATGGCCCTTTTAAGCTTGCAGTGGATTCTTCCATAATTTTTACTATGGGTGTGGAAAGTTTATTTTAATAATAATAATCACAGGAGATTTTTTATTCCAAATTAACTTTATTTTCTCTCACTGTCTCAGCTATCCCTTAACCATTAACACAAATCCATGATTCGCTGAGAATGGAAACTATGGGAAATACATTGTATCAATAGATTGTTAAACTGCATCTCTGCTAAGTTATCAACTGACAATAGCAAAACCAAGTACCAAAACCAAGTACCTGGACAAGAGTAATTAACCAGACAAAGAACTGTTCAATCACATACTTCCCACACCCACAAATACCGTGTTTCCCCAAAAATAAGACCGGGTCTTATTTTTTTTTTGCCTCCAAAAGAGGCACCAGGACTTATTTTTGGGATAGGCCTTATCTCACCTCCGGCACCGACAGCCCCACCCAGCCAGTCCACTTCTTCTGGGGCCGACGTTCTGCAGCTGCATTCGGGCCTGCATTTTGCAGTCACGCCTTTCCAGAATCCATAGCTTGGTGCTTGGCTGTTGACGTCTTGCAGAACCGAGCTACGGATTGAATCCATAGCTTGGTTCTTGGCTGCAGAGGCCTTCCAGAAAGCCCTGTGACTGAGAAATGCAGGCCTCGCTGCAGAAGAGGCCTCAGAAGAAGAAGTGGGCCAGCCAGAAGAAGCCTGGCTGCAAAGTAAGTGGGTGCGGGGTAGGTGGGGCAGCTCCACACCCCCACCCCTGCCCTAGCTTGATTTTTAGGAGTGAGCCTCGCCCCAAAACTAGGGCTTATTTTGGGGGTAGGGCTTATATTAGGTCCACCTCCAAAAATCAAGCTAGGGCTTATTGTTGGTGTAGGCCTTACTTTTGGGGAAACAAGTAGGCTTCCCAGACACCATCTACACAACAAAAAGTAAGCAAACAGACACCAGGAAGGTCAACTAAGATCGACCTTTTGACAGAGTCATGCACACACACCCGCCCCTCAAGACCACACCAAGGACCAGTCCCCCTATAAAACAATGTACCCCATTTTGTCTGTAACCTACTCCCAAGAGCAAACCTCTTTGTTTTCAGGAATAAATGTGCCTTGTGACTGATTTATGTGCAATATCCCAGCTCAGAAAAGGGACCCGGAAAATTCTTTTAACATGGGTTAGTTAATTCAGGATGAATGTTACAGATCTTATTCAACTAAACATTGAGATTAATGGGAATAAGCTAATTGAGTAAGACAAAAAAAAAACAAGCTCAAATACAGTAGCAGTAGCATGTGAATGTGTTTGTATGCAAAAGGAGTTTGACAATTTGTCAGCCTTTCCCAACCTGAGGTCTTCCAGATACAATGGATAATAGGTTACGTTCCTACAAGATGCTACACCAAAAACTAAGAAACATACATTGGAGCTTAGCATACTGTACAGCATTGTGGTTTGTAAATCTCAGTGCGTGGTTTAAGATATTGTGTGATCTGCCCAACTGTGATTTATTCAACAACCCAGGTTAATCAAATCAGACCCTATAATGAGTAATTATAGTTTATAACCTCCAGACATGACCAATGACTATGCTGCTGACAGAGAATAGTAGGAACTGACCTGGAGTTGTACAAAATCCTTTGTACAGATTGAAGGAAGACTACCTCATACATGAATCCTCAGCAACTTTCAGACATCACAGTAAGCCATAATGCATTGTGGAATAATCCATAAATAACAAGATTTGCCCAGTCTGCTAATCCACACACAAACCCTATTTTGTTTGAGGATAATGCACAAGTCATATGACGAATCAGTCCTCTGCAAGATAGGCAACCCTGCATTCCCCAGACAATATCGCTCACTTCTTATCAGCAATAGAAGCTCTGGGTGGGACTCAGACCTGCTTGAGTCACTGTGACTATTGCAACACATTGTATTTAGCAAAGAAGAGGCCAGGAGCTTCATCATGTCTTGGCCCTTTTTTTATCAACTATTAGCAGATGCTTTATTTTTCACATAACACCAGCATCCATAGCCTTTCCATGCATTCACATACCCAGAAATGACCCAGGCAGAGACTATACAAGGAAGCCAAAAAAAAATAAAAAAAATGGTAGTACTGAAGACTAAGCATTTTTTGGAAGAAAAGGGACTCTTAGATTTTCGACTTAATTTTCTGTGTCTCAGACCAAAAGGGACAGGGTCATCCTATTAATCAGAGGAAAATGAGGAAATGCTATACTGTGACCCAGCTTATAATGAGAGGTTTGCTCAATAAAAGCCCAAAGAGTATCACAGTATCACATGGCTCTTACTATGAAAGCTACTTCAGTACTCTTCTGCAGGATGGGGAATGAACAAAGGAGTCCTTGGTGCTCTCTGAGCCTGGTTGCTTGCTTGCAGATGTTTCCGTGTAGTATTGCACTGATGATGATACCTAGTTGGGTGATGAAATCTGCAAGCAACCAAGCTCAGAGAGCACCAAGGACTCCAGTGTTTAACCTTGAGCTACAGATATTCTCTTCTATTAGGAGCAAACTATTTTAGGAATCCTAGCAGGAATGGGCTTGTTTTAAGTAGTCCGTGCATCAAAGGGAATATTCAGCAATATCCTCAGGCTTGACCCACTTAAACATATTCGTCATTTCAGGCAAGCAGTGTAATTTATCTTATCTCTCAGCACTAAAAAAGGGTAGAGGAGAACAGCCCGAGAATTAAAATAGCTCAGCCTTCTCCAACAACCATTTCCAGCTGACTTATACGACAGCTCCCAGTATTCCCAACCAACATGGGTACTGGTGATGTTGGTGTGGATGACCTCCCCTACAAGGTGACTCTGGGTGGCTTCATCTTGATCTTCAAGGTGTTGATGACTTTAATTCAGAAAATCACGTTTAACCGATTCTGAGCTCAGAATATTAGTACCGTGTAAGAGTGTCAAATGTTGTTAGCCTGAAATCTCTAAAAACTGGATCGGCTTTTAGATTAACTACTTTATACCTAAACTGTACAGTTCTGAAGCTGCTTCAGATTTAATAGATATCCACAAACACTGCAACTTATCTCCTTCCTGTTGTAGGCAAATACTAGCTATTCATTTATGAGAGCACCATGAAGTATTTTGATTTCTTATTCTAAAAATTGTGCATCTTTCTAGAAGGCGTGGCATGAGATCAGTAGACAATAAATCAGTAAAAACCATGAAGTAAAAGTATTTCAAAATGCCTATGTATCTTGAAGCGCAGAACTGAAGCAAAAATATTTGGAAGATAATTTCATTTGATATAGTCTACACCACTTACAAATAGATGGCAGATATTGTAGAGTTTAGAATTATGGCAAGCCTTAAAAAAAATCAGCTTATACTAAGCCGAACAGTAGTTTATCTTAGCCCTAACTTAAACACCACTTTCCTGCCTAAACTTAACATAAAAAAATATCCCTCAGATCAAGTATTTGAACAATGTCAGTTTAAACGATGCTCCAGATGCATCTTCTATAAACTCTTGTCACCATTGCAAGGTATCCAGTGATGCTCTGCAGTCCTGACTTGATTTGGCCTGGACATCCTATATACCAGTGGTGGCAAACCTATGGCATGGGTGCCAGAGGCAGCACGAGCCCTCTCTGTGGGTACGCGCGCCGTCGCCCCAGTCCTAGGCCTTCAGCTGGGTTTTATAAAACCTTTTCGCTTTAGGCCTCCGCCGCCGTGTGCAAAAAAAAAAAAGGTTCAATCAGTCAATTTCAACTTCTTGCGGGGAAAAAAAAAAGATCTTGCAAAGTTGGAATTGATTGATTGAACTTTTTAGTCCCACCCAGTCTGCCGTTACCACCGCAGCCACGGCCAGCCAATGGGCCACGCCCAGCCAATGGGCCACGCCCAGCCAATGGGCCACGCCCACCCGGTACTCGACGATGCATAAGTGGGTTTTGGGTTGCAGTTTGGGCACTCAGTCTCAAAAAGGTTCGCCATCACTGCTATATACACAAGATCCATTCAGAAATCCTATCCTTCCTATTTGTAACTGGCTTTGTGCAATTCTCTCAAAGCATTTTACAGCATGTGGCAAAGGGACTTCTTCAAGGTCAAACTTGGCCACTTTCATTTTATAATGCATTAGTCAAGATTATGGTGTTTAAGGAAGCCTTTTAAAATTTGGCTTAAAGTGCTAAGGCTGGTCATTTTGCAATATTGCAGCTTCCTGCTTTTATTGTTTTCTGTGCCTTCTATAGAGAAGTACTACCTAGGAAAGAGGTTTTTTTTATTAGTAGAAACACTCAAAAATATTGGAAAAGCAGTACTGAGTTATTTAACAGGATTTGAAACTTCAGTTTCTTTCATATGCTAATGTCTCCCTTTTCCCTGAACAATGACTCAGCAGGTATCTATGAAAAATGAAGGCAAAGATGAGTCACAGGACTGAAGCATCAAGTCATATCCTGCTCCTAAAAGCAAGATAAAGATTCCCTATTAGGCCACCTCCTACTGGTAGCTTTTTTTAAGTGAAAAGGTCTTCTTTCACTATGCTGTACAAAGTCTGAAAGATCTGGGCGAGAGTTTAAGTTGCCCATCCATTTTATAGAAAGAATAAGGCAAGGATGAGCCTTCCTCAAGATCTTTTGACACTAGTAATTACTCATATTTGCAATAGTGGCAAATATCTGGTTTTTAATCTGAATTATTAATACAGCATTCAGGACTGTTATCGATAAAGGAGAATATTTGTCGCTCAGGATTGGAATGAGGGGTCGTCGGTGCTCTCTGGGCTTGGCCGTTTGCTTGCAGACGTTAGCATCCATGATGTTACCCAGTTTGGGTAATGAAACGTCTGCAAGAAAACAGCCATGCTCACAAACGACCCCTCATTCAATCAAGACTGTCCAATATAGCTCAGCCTGTTCTTATCAGCTCCAAACCGCCAATTGCTTACCTCCAATTATCATGATTACTGCTCTCTTGGAGCAGTTTGCAGCAACATGCAAATCAACGATAGAGCTCTACTCTTTCAGCCACGAAAATGTATAAAACCGAGACGCAGGGGAGATAGACGTGGAACTGAGTTAGGGCAACCGGCGCACGGACTTCCCACCTCCTGGTGGGCAAAACATCCTGCAGGAAACGTTCCAACATCTATCTATCCATCCATGCGGGAGGTCATGTGTGCTACTAGCAGCCGGAGCTAGCCGCCAGGGGCCGCTTCTTTCTACCGACCAGAACTGGGATCTCCGAATGCTTAAAAAATTTCCTAGTTGAATCGATTCTCCCGTGGAAAGAGGGAGAACGTGAAAGGCGTAGTAACGCTACTTCGGAGAAACAAGCCAGGACAAAATTTACTGTGCTTTTATCACTCCCCGCATTCTCTATTTATATGTAATTGTGTGAAATAGCCCGTTAGGTCCATTCTGACCCCTTCCTTCCTCCACGTGTCGCGGGAGCCGAATCGGGCCCCCGCTTTTACGATTACCTTTCTCACGCAACCTCACTTTCACCGCCCCCAAAGGCACAAAGTCCGAAAATTTTTCCCTTCCGATTAGATTAAAAAAAAAAAAAAAAAAAACATTCGGAGAATCCTTTGTTCACTTACCATGTTTCGTGAAAACCAGGATACCAGGGGAAAAGCGCCTCAAATAAGCGGGTCGAGAGTCTTCCTCACTAGTCGACCTGTTTAGGAAGCCGCCAGTGAGCCAAAACTACTTTTTGGCTATGGGGAAACTCGGGCGGGGCATTTTATAGCGTGTGGGCACGTCCTAAGGCACGGGGGCGTGGTTACACTGGAAGGTAACGAGGGAGGCAGGTTCTACTTTCCCTTCCTCGCCCTTCAGCTGCAGCCTAATTGGCGGGCTCGAACGTCTCGAAACCAGAAGGGAATGACGTGCGCAGGATAGAATGAGAGGGGGGAAAGAGGGAGGGGGGTGTCTGCACCTCCTGGCTGCCGCAAAGTGGGTGGGTCACGCGCTCCCCCCCGCCCCCGTGGATCGAGAAAGAAAGAGACTTCGCCGTCTGATATAAAATGCCTATTAAAAGAAATTCTAGTTTAAGCTTTGTTTCCGAGAAAACCGAGACACCTTACTATAAACCACGAGGCATTTTTCTTTTAGAATTTAGCTACTGAGGCAAACGTTTCCCTCGGGGTAGCCTCTTCTCTCCAGCCTTTGTACGGGAAAAAATTACGGTGTGTGAAGCCGGGGAAGTAACCAGGCAGATTTTGGAAAGGTTTTAGGCGAGAGAAAGGGACGACTTGCTGAATAAGACCTCCACGGAGAGCGAGAGATGGGAGGGACGGGAAGAGTCGCCCTATTTCTCGCCTCAAAGTGCCATCGCTGCACATTCCGAAAAGATGGCGG
Source organism: Azemiops feae (assembly GCA_023970755.1). Taxonomy (NCBI): domain Eukaryota; kingdom Metazoa; phylum Chordata; class Lepidosauria; order Squamata; family Viperidae; genus Azemiops; species Azemiops feae. Next base: position 591,051 of record JALGBA010003859.1, on the reverse strand, counting down.
GGCTCGTCCGCTGCCGCATAAACAAAGCCCCGGCATACCTTTGGCGGAGGAAGTCAAACGAGCAGGGATTCTGTATCACACTAAGCTTCAAAGAGTCCCCCTGAAATATTTAATATTTGTGATGACAGACAGCTGCCTCCTTTTAAAATGTTACTCGCCCTTCTTCCAATTATCTCTTTTTTTTTCTTGTCAGCAGGATGACTCAGTAGCTTTCAGGGTACCACTCCATGGCTGGGTTTACATCAGATGCTAAGGGTTAACATAAGTGTGCCAGAAGAAAAAGACCACAGTGTGGTTTAATGAGATGGCCTGCAACACATTCCTTAAGTCATAAGATACTGTAATTTTGGTTTGACTTAGCTGTAACTAGTTTTTTTGTTAAGGGGATGGTATAAATCAAGGGTCTCCAAATTTGGCAACTTTTAAGATTTGTGGACTTCAACTCCTAGAATTCCCCAGCCAGCATGGCTGACTAGGGAATTTTGGGAGTTGAAGTCCACAAGTCTTAAAGTCACCAAGTTTGCAGACCTTGGTATAAAGCAAGGGTCCCCAACCCCCGGGGCCGTGGACCAGTACCGGGCCGTGGCATGCCAGCAACCGGTCCACACAAACAAAGCCACATCCGTGGGATGCAGGCAGCACACAAACCCACACACTCTCCGGTCCGCGGAAAAACTGTTCTCCACGGAACCGGTCCCTGGTGCCCAAAAGGTTGGGGACCTCTGGTATAAAGGAATGAGCTGGGCACAGCTACCAACACAGAGAACTAGTCTCTTCTGAGCATGATTAAATTGCAGATTCAGATGTTATGCAGATACAGTGTCGGCATTGGAGCTTCCTTCTGCAGAGGCACCCAAACCATTACTGCAGTTAGTAGAAGCTGCTCTCATGTAGCCACATTTGAAGTGGGCTGGAAATACAAACATTGTAGGGCTACTACAGGTTGTAACCTCCACCACTATTGTTTTCATGAATTTGGTGGAATAAATAACCTTAGAGCACAGATCATTATCCAGATGGGAAGCGCCTGCTTATCACTTTATTGCCCTGGACAATACACAGAATTAGCAAAACTGCCTATGCTCGGAGCCAATCAGGAGACTGTCTCCTGTCTGAGCATACATACCATACTGACAGGTGATGTCATCTGTCCGTGTGGCTTTAGTTCTGCTATTCAGCTGTGTGTGGCATCAGCCCATCTGACTTTGCCTGAGAGGAGTGACTTATGTGATCTCATCCTCATGTCTCCCCACCCCAGGTATGAATATGCCCCCTTTTTAGACCATATCCCCAAGGCAGTCTGAAGCCATCTTTAACTACTCCAGTTTTAAAATAAGTATTTTCTCTCTTCTCCACATTTGGTTTTGCATCTACAATGCTTCTTCACTGATGTGGTTGACACAATTAGGCTGGGATTTGCTCAGCTCTTACTATACAGAATAACAGAGTTGGAAGGGACTTTGGAGGTCTTCTAATCCAACCCCTCTTGTCAAGCAGGAGACCCTATACTATTCCGGATAAATGGCTGTGCAGTCTCTTCTTCACATCTGGATCCTGTAGGAATAGGTCCCAGCATTGCCCTCCGGAATCATTTAAGCCTAGGTTTCAGGAAAGACCAAACATCTGGTCACTGCAGAGATTTCTGAAGTGCTTGTCAGGTGCACGGATTCCTTGTTCAAACATTTACATACTCTTTTGTACACAGAATAACAGAATTGGATGGGACCTTGGAGGTCTTCTAGCCCAACTCCCTGCTCAAACTGAGACCTTATACCACGGGTGTCAAACTCGCCACGTCGCGTGATGTGTCGCGACGTATCGCGGTTTTTTTCGCATTGCTGGAGCTGGGGTGGGCGCGGCCTTTGCATGATGCAACCGGCCCGCAGGCCGGCAGTTTGACGCCCCTGCCCTATACCATTTCATACAAATAGCTATCCAGTCTCTTTTTAAAAGCCTCCAGTGATGGAGCAATCACAACTTCTGAAGGCAAGCTGTTCCACTGGTTAATTGTTCTGTCAGGAAATTTTCCTTAGTTGTAGGTTGGTTCTCTCCTCAATTAGTTTCCACCCATTGCTTTTTGTTCTGCCTTCAGGTGCTTTGGAGAATAGGTTGACCCCCTCTTCTTTCTGGCAGCCCCTCAAATATTGGAATATTGCTATCATGTCGCCCCTAGTCCTTCTTTTCATTAGACTAGACGTAATTCCTGCAACCCTTCTTCATATTCATTTTAGCCCCCAGCCCCCTAAAACTCTGTATAAAATACACTCTATATACAGGCTCCTTATATACACAAATATTGCACTCTTTTGGAAAAGAGGCACTCCTAGTGCCTGAGTGAAAATAGCCAAGACCAAATAAATCCCTTCTGGTACTTTGCTTTATTGTTGCCGGATATAATAAGTACATCTTGAAAACATGACAGAGGCTGTCTCCCCCTTCTTACATCAAAGAGATCGTAGGGCAATCACCTTTGTTTCTTGTTCCCTCTTTCCTTTCAGGGCTAATCTGATGTTTACCTAAGAGTTGTTGAATACTTTCTTCAAGGCAATTTCTCTACTCCTTTGCCATTACCACATCTATGTTGAAAAATACTTGGGGTCAAGGAAAGGTAGTTGTTCAGAGGAAAAACTGTACTGCATGTAGGAGTCATAAATTGCTCCGATTGTGCTAGTTGTGTCTTTAGGAAAGGTGGTGTTTGAATATAAGAAAGCAGCTAATGAGGTGCCACAGAGAAGGCAAACCTCTGATTGATTTTGTTCAAGCTGTTTCAGTGATGATGGAGATATTGGAGCCAGTTGGTAATGGTTAAGGCACCAGGCTAGAAGCCAGGAAAATGTGAATTCTTAGGCATGAAAGCTGGCTGGGTGACTTTGGACCAGTCACTCTTTCTCAGCCCAACCCATCTCACAGGATTGTTGTTGTGGGGAAAACAAAAGGAGAATTGTGTGTGTCCGCTGTCAAGTTATTTATAAAAGCAATAAAGGCGAGATACAAATAAAATAATAAAAAAATATCTCGTTTCACCAATGACTACAAATCTACTTTCAGAATGAACCTCGGCCAGAATTTTGGAATCTTTAACCCTCCAGCCACTCTTCCTGTCCCCCACCCCTCCCAAGCACAAAAGTTATAAAGGTAATCCTCTTCCCAGTACGCAGAGGGTGCCAGGGAAAAAGCCATGGCTGCTGGAAGGGGCATGGAGCATCTTGAGCAGGAACTTAGAAAAGCTTCCACCCATTTCATTCTGCGCCCCTCCTACAACTGTGACCAGTCAGTTGGGCTATTTTTTGACATGGGCTTAGCACTCTTTTAGAAACATGCTAGACCAGTGATAGCGAAGCTTTTAGAGACCAAGTGCCCCAAAACTGCCCCCGCCCCATCCCCCCACCCACCCACAGGGCCACCCACCGCCTCCACGGCCCGCCGCAGATTGCCCAGGTGGCCCAGCAACACCATGGCAGCCACGCCCTTCACCCGTGCCCCGCAGCAGCATCTGTGCGCGATGGGGTGCGAGTGCAGTGTCTTGTCCCCGCTGCCCGGCTGCCATGTCCTTGGCTGTTCGGGGGCGATTCTCCTCCAGGGGGGCTGCTGGTGAGGAGGGGGCCGTGGGGGGAGGCTGGGGCGATGGCGCACGTGCCATTGGTTCGCCATCACTGTGCTAGACCCTTGTTCAGAAATTCCCTGATTGACAGGGCAGAGAACCACTACATACATAGATCCCAAACCAGTCAAGGAACTTGCTTAATCTGCCCCACATACATTCAGAAGAGAAATGGGAGGTTGGTTTTTCCTCCAGCAAAGGGAGGGCAATCCGAGTCAGGGAAACCATCAATTAACTTGCCCCACATTAAAACAGTACGGTCAGCAGATCTCTCCAGTCTCATTAGTGGGACAAAATAGAGATTGGCAATCAGGGCACCACAATTTGTACCAGCCTAATCTTCTGCCAGCTCAAGAACTGGTAGATTGTAGGTTAATTTGGCCTTCTGGCTGTGCCTGGAATCCTGACAGATATCTGAATGGGGGCTTTGTTTCAGAGCATATGTTTAAAATTGTACAAGTCTGGAAAGAAAGAAGTATATATGATTTTGTTTTGTTTTTCCCTTATTATAGCAGGGGCTGAGTTTCAGAATATGTTGTTCCTTTATCCAATGTTGCCTTTTTATTTCCTCCTAAGAATGATGCTTGTTCTTAATAATGAAGTTCATTGATCTCACATTGCTACCTTTTATCTCACTTTCTCTCTCCAAACTGGCATTGGCTACTTGAGTGGGAAGGGGTCATTTTTAATCTATTGCCACTACTCTGGCTTCTTTTGCCTTTACCAGTGGTTAATTAAGTTTTGATCCCTGAACTGGAAAAGACAAAAGGAGAGCATATAGGGAGAATCTGTGTGGGTTCATACATTTTAGTCTAGTGCCCTATTCAAACCTGGTCTGTGTAGTTGGTTTATGTTTTAGTATGTCATGTGAACCCAGATAATGGAGTTATTTAAGTAAACAATGGCTAATAATAGTGTTATGCAAATAATGGGTAAATGAAACTTTGGAGTTGGAAAGTTGAGGAAAATTGGATTAATGCTCTCATTTGCAGATACTCCTCTATAAAAATGCCACTGCATTCCACATTAATGTCATAGCTGAGTCACATAATACACAAAGCCAACATGAAACAGATCACAATCAGGCTCAGGGTGCTGTGTGACTACAATCATAAATCAATCAGTATGATTTTAAAGTTCTAGCTTATGACAATGTGTGAACCAATCATATTCTATTAAACCTTGCTTAGACAAAACATGTTTTGACATATCATGGAATATATTTCTTTGTTTTACATGCCACCATAAGCTAAAATGCTATTGATTAATGTATTATGGTAACCCAACAAGTATGGGTAGTTAATAATTCAATGTTTGACTAATTCATGGTTAATCATGGATAAATATGTCATGCAAACACAGCTACTAAATGGATATAATACTCTTGATTTGTTCTGAGCTCTGACTGACATGGTTATCCAAGTCCTTTAGAGCAGGGGTCTTCAAACTCGGCCCTTTTATGACTCATGGACTTCAACTCCCAGAATTCCTCATCCAGGCCCGCTGGCTGAGGAATTCTGGGAGTTGGTCCATGAGTCATAAAAGGGCCGAGTTTGAAGACCCCTGCTTTAGAACTTATAGCACAGAAAAAAGGACATTCATTGATAAATTGTCACCTAAAATCCCTTCAGATGTGAGTTTTATTCATGTCTCAGCCAATGTCTACTTGGGAGTAATTGTCAGAACGGATCTTCTACATATAGCATGCTTTCCTTACACAGGTTATCAGCAGTGGTTTCAGTCAAGCTTGTCCTTTGAACAAACCTTTAGGATTTTAGATCTGGTTCTCTCACATTGCTCTAACTTTCCTCCAAGAATCTAAAGGCAGTTTTCAAAGGGTTCTTAAATAGCTTTCATCCAAGAACTGATTATACCTGCTCTCCTTTAAAAAAAAAAATTCCCCTATACTGGAAGATTGTCCGTCTAGTATTTCAGAATAACTACAATAATTCTCAAGGTTGTAGATCTGAATGTTGCCTAATTCTTTTCTACAAACATGATTGCCTTTCTTTTAAAGAAACATTGCCAGAAGCAAATGTATTTCTGGAAATACCCCAGGCACAGGTTGCTGAGAGAACATTGGTTATTTTATATATAAATAATCACAATGTAAAGACTTTGACAATAGCAATGTTTTAAAAACTGACATTATAACCTTGGGGACACACAGAGATCTCGGGAGGAGAGGGGTGGATGAACACAAACAATTTTGACTATGAAACATATTACCATATATAAGTAAGATAATAGATCTGAACATAAAATTAGCCTGAAACAGGACTAGCTGCCTTTTCGGGCAGAGATTTATTTTCAGGATTTCTCATGAGATTCTAAATTGAGAATATGCTGGGAAAAGCTGTGTGAAGGATTGAATGACAGTTGAATTTTTTATGTTAAAATGTCAAGTAAGTTCCTCAAAGACCACAAGAAAGAGATGGTCTTAGTTTAGCTATGAATTTGAACTCTTTGCAGCCTTTTCTGTATTTCCAGCCATCACAGAAATTATATTAGCATTCACTCTTTTAAAAAATAGTGGCTTGCTTTCAGAATGATGACTGGATCTAGTTGGTGATTTATTTATTTTTTCAAAAATCAAACAGCAACATAGAAGCAGTTCCTTGTAACCTAATCTAAGCTGTGTCTAAATATGACACAGATGCTGCTGTACTATGAGAATTAATCCATCTCTCATGCAACCCTTAGATGAGGATAGGAAGGAGTACACATGAAAGCAGAATACTGTTTAGTGCTTGTAGGTGAATTATCTGAAAATATGCTGCAGTTTTATATTTCTGCATTTGATCTTAACAAGAAAAAAGGCACCAGTCCTAAGCTAGTTTCCTTATAATGCTAAGCTGTGACTCTATTTTAGTGACTAGATTCAGTCTAAACACTCAAAGTATAGTTTAGCATTACTGTTATAAACTCAACTTCAGATTTACGCCTTTGAGTCCAGAGAACTGGCAACACTCAATATAACAGTATTTTATTCATATACTAGCATATTTACATAAACATTATCCTATCCCCAACCCCATACAGATATTTTTGGTTGCAATCCTCCATGTAGAAAATACATTTTTTGATCTGAACACATAAGATTTGTTCTTACCAAGAAACAGTTATAAAAATAGTTGCGCGAAAGCCAAGCCAGATAATTACTTTGGGAAAGGAAAGTTATGTTGGCCTGGCCTCTCAGTTAAGAGCCTTATTCTCTGACTGTGCAAGGCCTTTACTCACAATGGCTCTGACTGGTAGTCTTTGGTTAAGTTTCCTTGACTGCACAGCATGCCCTCAGACACTTTCTTAATTCCCACGATCCACCCAGAAATTGGATATTATGCCAGCATAGCTCTAGTTAGCTGGGACAGCCAATGTGTTGAACTGTACTCAGATGAAAAGGCAGATAAGTCAACTCACATCATGAGCTCATGAGCACATCAATGTTTTGTTGGCAGCCAGGTGCTATTCTTGGAAACAGTACTTTCTTCCCCATCAACCCCTTCTGTCTTCCACTGGCATCAACGCAAGAGGCCCAATCAGTTTACAATGGATGCATTTTGAATGCAACTGTCATGTACTACATATGAAGAAATGCATGAAATAGGTTTCTAGCTTGTAAATGATTGTGCAAAGACATCTAACCAAGACTGCCTCCACACACATTCACATCTTCACACATATTAATCAGGGAGCCTAATATACATTTATATGTGATTTGTTACAGACTTTCTACTTCTATCCGCATTCAGCATTCCTTGTAATTGTAGGGCAGGCCTTCTTTATCTAATGTTTCAAAGTCCACTGCCAATGTTTCAGTCTTCTCTGACCAATGTTTCAATTAAGCATTGTGGGATCCGATGGAATTCTGGATTCTTCTCCATTCCCAGGCATTTGTTCCATCACTGGAAACATCACATCTGACAATTTAGGACAGGAAAGGGATGACACAGCTTATTCTGAAGTTGCCTCTGTAATATTTCCCTCTGGAAAAGAATTGCTTATTGTTTTCTATTATAGTTTCATGCCTTCAATGTGGGTAAATTAGATTTATTTATGTAAGAAGCAAACTTAAACCACTCCAAATTACAGAGGATGTAATGTTTTTTTTTACCAGGCAGTTGGTAAACATTGACAGAACATAATGGGTACATTATGATCATGAGCTTCTTGTTGCAAAATTTAGGCTTAAATTGAAGAAAGTAGGGGAAAACACTAGGCCACTCAGGTATGAACTAAATCATATCGCTGATGAATATACAGTAGAGGTGACAAATAGATTTAAGGAATTAGATCTGATAGACAGAGTGCCTGAAGAACTATGGACAGAGGTTCACAACATTGTACAAGAGGTAGCAACTAAAACCATCCCAAAGAAAAAGAAATGCAAGAAAGCAAAATGGCTGTCTGAGGAAGCTTTGCAAATAGCTGAGGAAAGAAGGGAAGCGAAAGGCAAGGGAGAAAGAGAAAGATACACCCAATTGAATGCAGAATTCCAGAGAATAGCTTGAAGAGATAAGAATGCCCTCTTAAATGAACAGTGCAAAGAAATAGAAGAAAACAATAGAATAGGGAGAACTAGAGATCTCTTCAAGAAAATTGGAGATATGAAGGGAACGTTTCATGCAAAGATGGGCATGATAAAGGACCAAAATGGCAGGGACCTAACAGAGGCAGAAGAGATTAAGAAGAGGTGGCAAAATTACACAGAAGAACTATACAAGAACGAGCTTAGTGTCCCTGATAATCACAATGGGGTGGTCACTGACCTCGAGCCAGACATCCTAGAATGTGAAGTGAAATGGGCCTTAGGAAAGCTGAGCAACAACAAAGCTAGTGGAGATGACAGTATTCCAGCTGAGCTATTCAAAATCTTAAAAGACGATGCAGTAAAAGTGCTACACTCAATTTGCCAGCAAATTTGGAAAACTCAACAGTGGGCCACAGGATTGGAAAAGGTCAGTTTACATTCCAATTCCAAAGAAAGGCAATGCCAAAGAATGTTCAAACTATCGCACCATTGCATTCATTTCACATGCTAGTAAAGTTATGCTTAAAATCCTACAAGCTAGACTCCAGCAGTATGTGGATCGAGAACTACCAGAAGTACAGGCAGGATTTCGAAGAGGCAGAGGAACTAGAGATCAAATTGCCAACATACGCTGGATCATGAGAAAGCTAGGGAGTTCCAGAAAAACATCTACTTCTGCTTCATTGACTATGCTAAAGCCTTTGATTGTGTGGATCACAACAAATTGTGGCAAGTTCTTAAAGAGATGGGAGTACCAGACCATCTTATTTGTCTCTTGAGAAACCTATATGTGGATCAAGAAGCAACAGTGAGAACTGGACACGGAACCACTGATTGGTTCAAAATTGGGAAAGGAGTCCGGCAAGGCTGTATACTGTCACCCTGCCTATTTAACTTATATGCAGAGCACATCATGAGAAAGGCAGGGCTAGATGAATCAAAAGTGGGAATTAAGATTGCCAGGAGAAATATCAACAACCTAAGATATGCAGATGATACCACTCTAATGGCAGAAAGTGAAGAGGAACTAAAGAGCCTCTTGATGCGGGTGAAGAAGGAGAGTGCAAAAGTTGGCTTGAAACTCAACATTAAGAAAACCAAGATCATGGCATCCGGCCCCCTCAATTCCTGGCAAATAGATGGGGAATGGAGGTAGTGACAGATTTTATCTTCCTGGGCTCCAAGATCACCGCAGATGGGGACTGCAGCCAAGAAATTAAAAGACGCTTGCTCCTGGGGAGGAAAGCTATGGCAAATCTAGGCAGCATACTAAAAAACAGAGATGTCACCCTGCCAACAAAAGTGCGTATAGTCAAGGCTATGGTTTTCCCAGTTGCAATATATGGCTGTGAAAGTTGGACCATAAGAAAGGCTGAGCACCAAAGAATTGAGGCCTTTGAACTATGGTGCTGGAGAAGACTCCTGCAAGTCCCTTGGACTGCAAGGCGTTCAAACCGGTCAGTCCTAGAAGAGATCAACCCCGACTGCTCTTTAGAAGGCCAGATCCTGAAGTTGAAACTCAAATACTTTGGCCACCTAATGAGAAGGAAGGACTCACTGGAGAAGAGCCTAATGCTGGGAAAGATTGAGGGCAGTAGAAGAAGGGGGCAGCAGAGAATGAGGTGGCTGGATGGAGTCACTGAAGCAGTAGGCGTGAGCTTAAATAGACTCCAGAAGATGGTAGAGGACAGGAAGGCCTGGAGGAACGTTGTCCATGGAGTCGCGATAGGTCGGACACGACTTCGCAACTAACAACAACAACAACAACGATTCTAGAACCCCCTATGACTCCACTGTTTTGATCCTATACTAGTTTTATATAATCGTGCAATATGGAATTATTATAAAAAAGTGAATAGCCTTTTATACCAGATGTACATGCCAAAGATACAAATCATTTTCCTTAAACTAAGTCAAAACTGAAGTGAGCTGAGCTTATAAATAAGTTAATCATGTTTTGCATTTTCATTGTGATTTTATTTTTTTTAAAAATGGCCTTAGAATCTTATTGAGGATGGTGTTTTCCCCAGTTATAGTTTTCCTCAGAATATACTTTCCCAGAAAACTATAACTGCTTGTATGTAGTTATTTGCCTAGAAAATCTATGCTCAGTGAGAGAAGTTCTGAATTCCTTGATCCAGACAGATTGGATAGGATTTTGTGCTTGTGTGACTTCCTTAGGAAACTTGTCAACAATGATAGTGTTGCTATGTAAAAACGGCAAGTGAGTTCAGTTCCCTCACATGCATTAACAGTCTTCACAATACACAGTTCAGAGGGGGAGGGGAAATCTCCGGAATAGACATTATTTTATGGAGCAGTTGTTGCAAAGTACCAGTTGATAACTATTATGTCACTTACTAAAATTTCATGAGAATGCTACAACCCAGATAAATTTTCCAACAATTTTCCCTATTTGGTGTCATCAGGATGTGTTGAATTACATTTCCCAATATTTCCAGCCAGTGTAGCGCCTGGCTATATTACCCAGAAATTCTAGAATTGCTGTTTGGACCAACATCTTGAAGAAACTAGGTTGGGGAAATCTGGCTTATACTTTAAGGTTACAATTGAGAACAAATTTAGTTTGTGAAGAACAGCTCAAAAGGAAGCATGCACGTTACTTCGAAATTCATGTTCCCTATTTTAAAATACCAAAGTCTACCATGAAATACAACATGGGTTTTTTTACAGTCACTTTAGCTTTTCATTATCACATTCTAATTGGCAGTGCTTTTTCTTTTCAAAAGATAATCATACAATGCAGATGATTTATACATGGGGAAGTCCACCCTGCACAGCAGGAACTTCGAAATAAAGATAAATATTGAAGCAAAACAGGAATTTAATTGAAAAACATGGGCAGGGAATGTATAAATCCCAGCCTGCAGGAATTGGTCAGGGAGGGGAACTGACAATTTCCTGGAGTTTTGTCCATAAAAGGTTGCACTGAGGATCTGATGTTCCATTCTGATTGGGGTTGTCTATAATTGCTGGGAACATTTAAAAATAGGTAAATTGTGTTAACATCCTTTGCACGAGCACGTTGTCTTCATATTTTATTTCTTAAGGTCAATCAGTGCTAACTAAAAGATAAAAGTTTGCATACTGTATGAATATGATAAACACAGTGATGGTTTTCTTAAGTTCCAAGCACGGCAATAAGAAGGAACAAGAAAACGGGGACAATGCTATGCCCATGATAAGGAACTTGGGCAATGATCCAATCCTGAGATTTTGCTGATTTATTATACCGCTGAAGGCCAAGAATGCCAACAGGGGAAAGCTATGGGGCTTTACTTTTCTGACAAGTCTCTAATCCCTCCTCAGCTTGGCTCTCAACAGTTTCCATGAAAAGGAATTTATAGAAACAAAAAACTCTTTTTCTTCGACTCTGGATGTCAGGGGGCAATGCTTTGCCATGGGAAAAAGTGGAGATGTTTTTTTCAACCCATATTTGTAATGACTGCATGGCAAGTTTATTCATGCTTAAAGGAGAATATCTGTAGCTCAGGATTGAAATGAGGGGTCCTTGGTGCTGTCTGAGCTTGGTTGTTTTCTTGCACAAGAAAACAACCAAGCTCAGAGCACCAAGGACCCCTCATTACCCATGCGTCATAGAACTATGTTTTGCTTTGACATTATCCAACTTTCTTAGTTGCACAATATACTTAGACACAAATTACACTGTGGGTCAATATATCCTGGGACTACAATCATTGTCATGGTTGATATTATCATTGTTTACCTCATGATGGATTAACTGCATGCTTTCTATCTGTGCTAGGTACTGTAGTCAATAACAAAATACAGCGGCCATTGGTGTATATTAAGTTACAACTTGCATCTGTGGTGCATCCTTTGACATATATCAGCTGAGCTACTCCCACATACTTGAAAGGCGAAATTACCCGCCTAGCCCTCTTATGGCTGCTTTAATCTTGATCTGCCTTTGGCTGAGTTATCATAGAACAGAGGAAGGTAAGTTGGAGGGTGAAGAACCATAATAAAAGCAGGGGCTCAGGGAAGAAGGAAACCCTTCAAAATACAACAGGTTGAAATCTGCATGGAAGACCAAGACAGGAAACGGAGTAGCTGAAAACTGAAAAAGGCTAGCAGATGAAGAAAAATTAATTAAAATTGGAAGAGAGCCCAGCTGAAGAAATGAAAGCCAACAAAGCAAAAAATTTGAACCTTTGAAGCAGGTGAATGATACATCTGGAAAAGGTGTGTCATGAACAGTCTGCTGCAGACATTCCATCATGAATGGACTTCAGCTTTAACAACATGAGAGAACTCACTAAAGACTGATCCAGACTGAAACTTGGCTGCCTTTTATGATGGAAAGCCTACCTTGAATAGACTACTAGGGAGTCTTACTGCTTGAGATCTTCCTCTGCATTTGTTTGAATATGGGGACAGCAGTTACATGTTTCCCTTGCACTGCACGGAACAGCAAGAAAAGTCACATCAGTCCCATATGACCTAGTTTTTCCTCATTCCAAGCAGATAACCATAAAGAGGCCTTGGATCTCCTGCTTTTTTCTCTGATTGCCAGAAAAGAAATTCCACTACAAGTAGGAAATCTAAATAACAGTACTGTGAAATTGTATTATGTTTTACTTTCTCCCATCTGTTTTTTTAGGCACTTACCGTATTCCTTTGTGATAGAGTGGCCATGTTATAAAGCTAAACAGAAGTTGCTAAGAAGAGATATTTTGGGAGAAATTGTTTGCTGAAACACTATTGACTAGGTAGCTATAAAGGGACAGGGAATCTTTTTCAGTATTAAATTTATGCATTTTTCTTCAGCCATTTGAGCAAGTAGCCGCTGATGCTGAGACATAACCAAGTGGGAAGGGCTGAAATAACTTAGGTTTTGCAGATTAAAGTATCCATTTTTTTCCAGCTCCCCTATCACATGCCCATGACTATGGGAAAACCAGGGATGGGGGTACTATTTATTTTAACCCTTTAAATCATCCTCTTCGCTCTGAGAGAATTGGGTTGGAGGTAAATTAGATGCTGGTTATTCATGGGTTGTTCATCCTCAAGACATAAGATCTGAGAACAGCCCTGCTATGTCCCCACCAGGAGAGAATCCCCTGCACAGCAGAAGACCAGGATGAGATGGCACCACTCAGATCTGGTAGAGTGAAGGGCCAGTTTCCTCAATCTCTAGGATTGCTGATCAGGGGGAAGGGTCGCCAGTGGCAATGACATGTGGTCAGTACCATTTCATCTTCCTAGAGATTGAAACTGGATGAAGAGCCATTGTGCTGATGTGCTAATGGTGTATCTCTGATCTTCACAAAAGTGTAGTATCTTTCTATAACCTGCACCTATGTCACATTTGCAATAAAAATTGCGAAGAAGAAACATTACCTTGAAAGAAACATTCCCTGTGCGCCACCCTCCACAAAGGGATGATGACCGCTATCATTTTATAAATATTAAGGACCTTTTGCTTCAGAAAAACTATCTAGGAAATTAACGATGCATTTGCCAAATAAATTTATTGATTTATTGGCAAAATATAGACAACTAAAGAAGATTTCTTCAGCTTAACAGCAATATAAAATTAAGGATATTTGATAAGTTCTAGCATTTGGATTAGCAAGTGCTTTCCTTCAGAACAATCTGCAACCTCCAGATATGCTAGGACCACATCTTATGAAGTCCCCAGCCAGCTGGCAGGCAGCCTAATGGGGAGCTGCTTCTGGAAATTGCCGGAAGGTTATTTTATTGGATTTCAGGTTCTTTGAATAGGCATGTCTTCACATAATACATTATAAATATTTAAAGCAGAAACAGAGAATGCAAGTTGTTAATGGCTGCCATGTATTGTTCCTAGCAATACAACTGCAAGCTCAACCAGTGATATTTACCTTCAATTTAGCATGGCTAGAATTTTAGACTGTGATCCTATATATATACAGTATATGTGATCCTATATATACTGTGAAACTCAAGTACTTTGGCCACCTAATGAGAAGGAAGGACTCATTGGAGAAGAGCCTAATGCTGGGAAAGATTGAGGGCAATAGAAGAAGGGGACGACAGATAATGAGGTGGCTGAATGGAGTCACTGAAGCAGTAGGCATGAGCTTAAATGGACTCCAGAAGATGGTAGAGGACAGGAAGGTCTGGAGGGACGTTGTCCATGGGGTCGCGATGGGTCGGACACGACTTTGCAACTAACAACAACAAATATACTGTGATCCAGATATATATATCTGGTAGATGTATATATCTACCAGAGATAAACTTCCTTAAGTTCAAAATGTTTCCCTCCTAGATAGGTATGTTGGCATTGCCATCTTATGTGTCATTCCAGAGCAATTAAGACTGCAGACTAATTAGATCATGTCAAATTCTTGGCAGAACATCTTCATTGCTGTTATCACTTCACATTTTAAATGTCTTCCAGCAGATGGAGTCAGAACAGAATTTTATAAATAGGCCTCCAGAACTACTTTCAGAATTGCAAGATTGCATTTTAACTTTCCACCCTTTTGCAAGATGGCAACATTTGTTTTTTTAAATGGCTAAATTGAAATGGACCCATTCAGACGTGATTAAGCATTCAACTAATCTGAATGCTAAAGTAGACATTCAAGTTGCATTTCTTGATGCAAGTGTTCTCCTACTCATAACCAAAGCTGGTATTTTTTGGACTTTAAACTTCCTTTCCTGAAAACAGAGTAGAATCATTTACCATGTGATAAAGATCCAGCAGTTACATCCCAAGACGTAAAAGAATAACAGAATTAGGTCATTCTCCATGCTACAAAGCTGGCTGCCATTTTCATCACAGCTTTCTAGAATCCTAGGCTACATGGAATATATGTGTGCACAGACTAAACGATGGAAAGCAGAAAGTGTGTGTGTATCACTGATCTCCATACATGCATTCTGACTGCTGGTTCAGTAAGATAACAGGGATTTTTAAAAAAGGCAGCACAAAGTTGAAATGAATTCTTAGCTGCTATTTTTCCTCCATATGGAAGTCATATGATAGGATGAAAAAGCTCCTTTTCTGGAGTGAGGAGTAGGCAGACGGCCATCTTGAGGAACATGGGGTTCCTTAAGGAATACATATTATTAAAAAGCTACAATATGTACCATACTTATACATATACTAGCTGCTTCAAGCTATTCCAAAGTCGTAAATGAACATGTGCCATATGCTCCTTGTTCTGTACAATCTAAAGGGGAAGAAGATGTAGTTGTCCCACTTAGGTTTTTCAGATGAGATCTAATTTTCCACGCAATAAGCATGAGGGTCTGTGGCATTTACCTTTTTAACAGAATCTAGCAGGGCAGAACCTGCCATTGTTTCTGCAGCCTGGGATGCTATAAGTAAGGCACCAACTCTCTAAGTGGGGTCTGAAGACCTCTTGGGGTCCACAAGTCCCTTTCAGGGGATCCATGGAGTCGAATCAGTATATATTTAAATTTTTGTCAGTTTAATTTCTAATGTAGTAAATATTGATAAATATAATCCACCTAAACCATAGCTTTTTGGAGTCCTCCATAATTTTTAATGATTGTTGCCAAATTTCAACTTCCAGAGTCATTGGCGCTCTCTGAGCTTGGTTGTTTGCAGACATTTCATTACCCAACTAGATAACATCATCAGATAACATCTATCTATTTGCATGCCCAAATGATTAGAGACACTGAGAGATCAGAGCTAGAATATAGTTCAATGCATTAAATACCGAATATATGTTGATATGTTCAATCAATCAATTTTATTTCAATCAACCATTGGCAAGCTACATAAAAACATAATTTTAAAAAATACCAAACTTGCACCAGATGTTACATTTCCATTTGATAAATAAAAATGCAGCTACAGGACAGGAGATATAGTAGTTTCATATCCAAGAAAAGCAGGACCACATCACATCGTTATCTGTTCTTCCTGGGTACTGACAGAGCAGGGACAAGATACAGCTATTCTAAATATCCCCATAGAAGTTATAATATAATAATACAGGATTAATGTTTTGTCTCCCTAGATGCATAACAACAAAATAGAGCATTTAATGTAGTGATAGGAAATGGTGGATTCAAAAGACTCGGCTTCACAACTTGTCTCACTTGTGAATGTATAGAGTTGTTGAACTAGCTGCCCTCATCTTATGTTCCCTTAGCATTAGCAACCGAGGATCATAATACAGTTTTATATTACAGGGTTATTATCCCATAGTCATCATTAATAGATGTGAACTGTAAGTTACCGGAAATCTGCAATAACCAAAGTGATGGGGAAAACATACTGTATCATGTTGTTCTGCAGTCAGTCAGTCAGTCAAACCCTAAGAAGGCAATCAAAACTAGTAGGGAGATTACTGAAATATAGATGGGGGGAAACTCAGCTTTCTGAGATGTGGTCCAGCACAAAATCAAAACAACCTTGGCAGTTTACTGATATGTTTTCTGGATGCTTTGCAGATAAATTCATATTCATTATGACTAGGATTCTCTACATTTTAAAGATAAAGATAAATAACCTTTATTGTCATTTTTTATATTGTGGGCACAATGGCACACATAAAAAAATGAAATTTAGTTGCCCGCTCTCAGAGTGAAACATATACATGACACACACCTAAACATACTATGTACAACATATATATAGACCCACATCCCTACATATACATAGCAAATAAATATTAAATACTGTCCATCTTGAATATTTTGATTATAAAGTCTATAAAGATATCCTGGGCAAAATCTAGCCAGAATCTTTAGGATGAATTTCAGTTTAGAAACTTGAGGATACTGGTCATCTCTTATTTGCTTCACCTTTGTTGTTTCTGGAACAGGACCCAGAAAGTTATAAATTCACCTTTATGAAAAGAAATAGTCCCAGTCTTATTAAAGGTCATAGTGAGACACTGATTGAAAAAATAATAAATAGATCTGAATAATTATAGTCGCAGTGCCAATATCCCCTTTTCAGTGAAAACATTTAAATGATAACGGCTGACCAGATACTGCTAGATAAATAGATGTTTAAAGATCCATTTCATTTAAGTCTGATTTTAATACCAAACTTGTCAAGTGTTGATAATCTTTGAAAATCAGGAAGAATACAACCCTGTTGATTTTTCTGAATCTTTTAGCAGTTTTTGATATCATTTATGGAGTGGTTGTCTGAATTATAGCATTTAGATTTATATGCCGCTCCACAGTGCTTTACTGCACTCTCTGGGCAGTTTACAATGTCAGCATATTGCCCCCAGCAATCTGGGTCCTCATATGGTAGAAGCTGCTTTATAATGGCTGTATTCATAACTAGATGGAGCACAAAGGAATAATCCCATATTTACATTATGGGGTTCCAGAATCTTCTTTGATATTAAATAACCGCGGGGCAAAATATTTTAAAGAATTAAAAGTGTTGCAATATACAATATTTTATCTCTCTTTTTTATCAGATCCAAATGAGGCAATAGAAATGTTGAATCAACCTAGCTGTATTAATGGAGTAAACCAAGAAACAAGATCCTGCTTGTAGATAGTTTCTCTGTCAAGCAAGTAGTGATCAATCTATTCTGGGTTTTCTGAACTTATGATCGTAAGGGTTTTTTTATTCTCTGGATGGGGCCTCAACATTCACAATGCTGGAGTAAGTACCACAAAGACGCACCTAGTTCTAATGAACTTGCTTCTCTCTTTCATTAGAGGAAAAAGGCCTTTGTGGCATGAAATACCTTTAACCAGCTTAGGTTAGTGTACCAGGTATAGAGAGATAATTGGGTAGGGATAACTTTCTGACAAAATCTGACAAATACTACAAACGGGCATTATTACCACCTACCTTTTCTGTAGGAGCTTCTATCAGATCTTTTCTATAGGTAGCATAGGTGTTATTTCCACTTCCTATTTTTACCCCATGCCCTCCAGGTAAGGTTGGCTGAGAGAAAAAAAACTAATAAAAGAGAATATTTGTAGCTCAAGGTTGAACTATGGAGTTCCTTTTGCTCCCTGAGCTTGATTGTTTGCTTGCAGATGTTACATTGTCCAACTAGGTAATATAATTAGTACATCTCACTAGCCAACTATGTAATATCTCACTTTGATGATGTTACCTAATTGGGCAATGAAACATCTGCAGACAACCAAGGTCAGGGAGTAGCAGAACTCCAAAGAGTAACTGACCCACAGAGCTTCAATGGTAGGCCAGGTGTCTGTGTGCTTCCACTCCCAACATTCTATGGGAGCAATGCAGGCTGGGGGATTCTAGGAGTTGAAGACCACACATTTTAAAGTTACCAAGGTAGAGAAACATAGTTCTAGGCTGAGGGAGCACCAGAATCTGGGTCTCCCTGATCCTAGTTTGACGATTTAGCCATTATGCCCCACTTGCTTCTGCCAGTTTCATGTCAATTACCAGTTTGAGTCCCAATTCTAGCCTATAGAGGCCATATTTTCTGAGAGTCAGCCTAATATAAAGGCATTTTTATTTTCTCTGTTACTCTTAAAAATTTACGTGGCATGGGCATTTTGTAATTATTTTGTCTGCTCTTTTTACTTATCTATTTTTAACCAGCATATATTTTAATTATTAGTACAAAAAATCTTTTGAGATGTCCCTGTATTTTAAACTGCCTTCAGTACACCTGGTTTTTCAGGCAGATTTTGGAAATCTAAAAAGCAAGCGTCTCCTATAATCGTTAATATTGCCCCGCAGTCTTTCTGCCGTACAGAACATAAAATATATAACCAGCTATTGAAGAAAAGGACACAGGGCAACCGAAGGTCCAGCGGGAAAAGCCTCTCCCTGCCAAATTTTGGGCAAATGGGAGTGGAACAAGTGTTGCCGCTGCTGGATCGTGCCGAATTGCGTTTGTGTGGTAAAAAGAGAAAATCCGGGGTGGGGGGGGGACGTCGCTTGTTTTGGGGATGTTGCAAGGCGTGTCAACTCCATCGCTCTTTGTATTTAATAGACGGCGCAGACAATACTCCTCTAGGATTTGTCCTAGGCCAGGCTTAGCCTATTACTCCAGGTTGAGCCTCCGATGCTTGTTCCTAAATGCAAGCAGAGGACCTTAAATGATTGAAAACGGAGCTGTATAGAAGTGAACCCTACGTGGCCGCACACACAGCATGTGCGAGAGAGAAGATGCCGGGGGTGGCATCGCCAGCCCTTCCGCTCGCCGTTTCTTCGTTTCTAAATTCCAGGCTTTGCCGCAATGCAGTCGCCTCTCTTCCCCCTTCCTTTCTTCCCTCGCTCCCGCCCTTCCCCCGCTCCCGCCCTTCCCCCGCTCTGCAGATGTCTGCAAAAACCGCCTCGACTGCAGTGGGCGAAGCGGGCGCGCCGCCTCCTCTGCATTCGTGGCGAGGCTTTTGCCGGCTGTCGCCCCCGGAAGCCGCCGAGCAGCCGACGCCCTGCTTCTCGCCAGCGCGCGGGAAGAGGGCGCTCGCGAGCAGGGCCCCGGACGAGAGAAAGAGCCGCAGCGGAGACGCCCCTAAATCAGACAGCTGCTCGATTTCTGAGAAGGGCCAGGCGGTGGCCCGCTGCGGATGAATAGCGTCCGTGAATGCTGCGAGGAAATGGCTCCCTTCGCTGCAGAAGTTGGCGCTTGTCTGACTCGTCCCTTCGTTGGGTTGGAAAAACGCGCATTCAGACCCCCTTCCCTTTTGGGTCTGCCATTTAGAAATGATGCTTTCGAGGAAAGACCCGCAAGGAGAGGAGGTGAATGAGAGAAGCGCTCAGTTAATTTGGCACTGCGCGTCTTGCCTCCCGCATGCACCCCGAAAGCAGTTTTAGGAAATGGCTTCTGATGGCCGCTCTTTCTTTGCAGTTAAGAGGGAAATGGCGTTTTGATCTCTTTTGCCCATGGCCCAAAATAATAAACGGTCCTTTGAACCTCTTTGCGGCTGACTGATGGGGGCTACTAGGCCTACTAGCCTTTCATGAAGCTCAGTGGCTGCCTTGAAAGAGGGCGGGACCCGCGTCTGAATAAGCGTGTCCGTTCTTGCTGCTGCTTCTTCATTTCCTTTTGTACTCTGGCAAATCGTGAAGTATTGCTAAGAATTAGGTTTTTCACCGTTTTGAGGAAAAAAATATAAATAACCCTAAACTAGTTGAATGCAATTTAAAATACAAAGAGACCATTCCAGATTCTACTTGCTAAAATAAAATTTAAAAACCCTGGTGCTTTTCATATTGGCATGGCCCTGTATGGCTGTAATTGTGAGTCTGCTCACCTCTGTTACTCATCCATGCACCTCTCTGATAGAGCCTTGTGTTATTTGTTTGAATTTTGCTTTCGAGCAGATGAAGAGAGACGTTTCTTTCCACCATACAATTAACTGCCATGGATGCAGCGAAGGGAACAATCCAGGCACCTGACCGCTATACACTTATCTATACTAGGATCTGAATCCTTGACTTATGACCAGTGGTGGGGTTCAGCTGGTTCGCACCACTTTGGCAGAACCGGTAGCTAATTTTTTGTTGCCCAGGCCCAGAATGGACTTCGGGAAGTGGCATCCACACAGAGAACCGGTTGTTCACATATTTGAATCCCACCACTGCTTACGACCATAATTGAGCCTGCAATTTTGGTTGTGAACTGTGTTGATTGTAAAGCAAGTCACTGTGACCTCACCTGATTTTATAACCTTTTTTGCAGGAGTCATTAAGCAAATATGGCAGTTGTAAAATAAACCCATTGTTCATTATGGGGCGTTTTTGTTTTGTTTTTTGCCAGAAACTAGAAGTAAACACCTGGCAAAAATGACATAGGGACCGTCTTGCCTTTGACTCAAAGCACTTACATTTTTATGTAAATAGCTGCTGTGAAAAATCATCTAATGCTGGCAAATGAATTCAGATAGATTAAAGTGGGTTTTTGAGATATATAGCACCTGTCGTGCAAAAACTGAAATGTTTAATTCTTGTAAGATTCTAAGGTCATCTCAGACTAAAACAACATTAATGTGTGCAGATTGTGTATACATTTATTAAACTTATATGCTGCCTGAGACTTCAGTGACACAATGCTCACAACAATAATCCCTTGGTTTTTCTTTCTCTGCCCAGAATTCACTCTCATTAGCTGGGTCCACACATAGTCTTCTAGTTGTAAAGAGTTTGTCTGCTCATGTTCATTGGCTCCTGCCCCTGAATAGTGTTAGTTAGCAAACACCATTGCTGATTGCTCTCTTTGCTTATTAATTCTGATAACCACCTTTGGCCTGAACCAACTAATTATGGTTTGTAGGTTTGCTTATAGCAAACTTCTCTGAGAAAGTAAGAGTATGATAATCATGGGTCTTAGATGACAAATTAAACCGATATTTGTTTGTCAGCTATCATTCTTGGGCAGGTATATTCTGCACTTGGTCATTTGCCTGGGTAGAAATGAATACAAGCTGTCCACTCAGTAGACAGCAGTCCACACAGAATTCATTGATCTATTCATTATTGATTGCCATCTCCATAAGGTGCATTACAGAATGAAGTATCTGTAATTGCTTTATCTTCAGTTGATAACTTGAAATAACCAAGTACGAATGTCAACTTTATTAAATTACAAATGGAAATACTAATTTACAATATTTATGTATAATACATCAGTGAAAAAGAAGAATGTTCTAGAAAATTATTCTCAGAATTCCCAAAGCAAAAATCTCAAAATTTGACCAGATTTCATACAATCACAGTAGTTAGAAGCCATTGAAGTTATTAAAGTTAACCCTCTACTCACTACAGGAATCTAAATTGTCCCAGATAAATAGCTGGCTGCCCTTCTCTTGAATAGGAAAGGCAGGGAAGGAAGGAATCCAAGGAAAGACAGTTCCTGGTGTCTCTAGGTCAGTGATGGCGAACCTTTTAGAGACTGAGTGCCCAAATTGCAACCCAAAACCCACTTATGCATCGTCGAGTGCTGGGTGGGTGTGGCCCATTGGGTGGGCGTGGCTGCGGTGGTAACGGCAGACTGGGTGGGACTAAAAAGTTCAATCAATCAATTTCAACTTTCCAAGATCCTTTTTTTTTCCCGCGAGAAGTTGAAATTGACTGATTGAACCTTTTTTTTTTTTTTGCACATGGCGGCGGAGGCCTAAAGCGAAAAGGTTTTATAAAACCCAGCTGAAGGCCTAGGACTGGGGCAACGGCTCGCGTGCCCACAGAGAGGGCTCTGAGTGCCGCCTCTGGCACCCGTGCCATAGGTTCGCCACCACTGCTCTAGGTAATTGAAACTTACCTTGCTTTCCTCTCAGGAAAAATGTTCAAATGTTGACTGAGAGTAAATACTCATAATTGCAAATCAGGAGTAGTTAAGTTATTCCAGGGCTGTAAGTTTCTTGGCCACACCCAGATTTTTAACAGGATAAAATCCACGCTGTACACTGTTTCTTTAGTTCTCTTTTTAGCCTTTATTTAAAGCTGTGGAGCCTATCACTATCATTACCCCTGTTGGTTAGGCTCATAGGCATTGGAATACAACATCTAAAGGAGGGGGTCAAACTGGTGGCCTGCGGGCTGGATGTGTCACGTGGCCACGCCCACCCCGGCTCTGCAAAGGCAAAAAACATCACAATACGCCTCAATACATCACATGACGCGATCGAGTTTGACACCCCTGATCTAGAGGTTTCCATATGTCTCACCCCTGGCCTAACTGGAATCACACATTCATACACATGGTCGTTCCTTTCTGCAACTCCCTGTTCAGTTAGTAGTATGGTGTTGATAAACCTGTGTGCTCTGGCTATCTCATGCATATTTCAGAGGATGCAAAAGGCTTGATGTTATTAGGATCAGCACACAGAAACATGCCTGTTGCAGCACAGCAGATAGCTGCAGCAGAAGGAGGTCTCTGTTGTGTCTAGGAGGCTTTCCTATTACAAATGTGGTTTTTCCCATGGTGCTACCATGGATGCAAACTCCACAGTTGTCTTTCAGCCCTGCCTAATTGATTGGATTACATTTTAGTAAATTAGCTAAGTGAGAAAAGGAAGGTACCCACCAGTCCTAACCATAAAAGACTGAAATGGGCTTTTGTTGTTTCTTTTCTTTCTTCCTTCTTCTCTTTTTCTTTCTCTCCTTCCTCCTTTCCTTCCTTTCTCTATCCTATCTATTTCTTTCTTTCTTTCTCTTTCTATGAATTTCAGTCTTTCATCTTTCCATTTCTTAAGGAATTTGTGATCATCTACATCAAAAACATTAGCCAAGAATAAGGGGTAGCATATCTGAAACAAGCTTGGTTTTGTTCTACACTGAGTCATAAAGTAGCTTGATTTGCTTTGGTGTGTGATGTGGCCTCAACCACTGTGACCAATAAACCATAGTTTATGGCCTTTCTGTGGTTCACAAGGCACATTACACTGCACCGCATATCGAAGACTAAATTCCAAAAGTGAATGGAGCTGGGAGCCATTTTAAGGGATGGTTTGGGGGCATTTAAGGGATGAAATGAGATGCTGTTTGCAAGGCGTAAGGAAATAAGTTCTACAGTTTCGAAACGATGCAGAAGATGGATCCCTAGGTGGTTTGTAAACAAGCCTTTAAACCTGGAGGAATTTTAAAGTATCTCCTGTCAACATTTTTATTCAGACAAATTCACTCTAAATCAGCAATCCTTCAATTTTCAAGCCTTCAGCAGTTTAAAGATTTAAATATTAAAACGGACATTTTGAATTGGACTAGAAACCATTCAGGAACTAGTGCAGATTTTTCCACAGGGGTATAATATGATCTTGATATGTAATTAGTCAATTTCTATTGCTAAAACTTCCCAACACTTTCCAAAATTTGCCCTACATAGAAACCTTTGCAGTATTTTAAATGTAATATAACCAGGACACGTATAACTGTAGTCAGATTAGATTGATTCTATACAAAAACACTACGTAGCTTTATAATGATAAAATGAGAGGATTGAGTCAGATTTCATAATCTAATTTATGTCCTGGATAACATTTGGATAAGCCTTAATCAGCGTGCTCTTTGTTTTAATGTACAGATGGTTTTCAAGAAATAGTATCTGAAGTAAGAAATCCCGTAGCTCCTGAGATAGATGTTCATGTAATATTGAGTACTATCCAGGAGGATGGCTGGATCTGTCTGGAATATGAATTTGACAAGAGAGTGCTTTCAGAATTTCAGCCCTACTGGTTAATCTGATGCCACTTTGAAGTGTACATTTGGATATGTGAAAAAACAAAAGAAGAAAATGTCACAACAATGCAAAAGGCAACAGCTGATGCTGAATAACATTGCTGCTGAAGGAGATTGGGCAGACAATACACACTAGGACAAGGCTCAAGACACCACCGCCCAGCTCTAGTACGGCAGAGCAATTTTGCATACATTTAATTCATCATGATAGTTTCAGCCAACAAAAAGGTTACACTGCAGAGTTCACAATGAAATCAATACAGTATCTTAATGCTGCACCAAAGCTGAGAAAAATTAACCAATGTGCTCATTAACAGAAAATATGAATCAGCAACTTCTGTTGATTTTTTTTTTTTGCTATTTCTCTAATCATTTCTAATCATTTTGATATAAGATAATGGCACTTTACCTGGGAACAATAGGATACTGAAGTCTCAGTAGGGAAATACGCCTTTTCTTTCCAATGGGGAGGACAATTTATCTTGTAATATTTATCTTGCAATATTTAGACTACAGCCAACAATCATAGCCTCACACATTAAGACCAGAGGAAGATCCACAATTTGCTGTAATAAAGGATGGAAAGCCAGCTGGATTTCACTGAATGAGCTTATTTGATATCTATTGTCTAAACAGCATTATGCTAATGAATATTAATGAAGGGTGATCTAAGAGCAGATGTGGTTAGTGGGGGGAGGAGAAAAAGCTCTTAAGCTTCTGTTTGCTGTGGTTTACAACAAATGCTTCCCCACTTGCCCATAAATTGCTGAGAAGAAAACGAAAATGCACAGGTCCTTGACAGTTAACTTGATGGGGCCAGGAGGAAGATACTGTACCTTCTTAAGGAACTTATCTGTTTGGCATCACTCTTCTTTTGTTTTGTATTGGAGGGTGGGGTTGTTGTTGTTTTTTGTAAGTTGTAGAAGAGATCCCAGGCGCGATATGGATCAGTTGTCTCATGTATACATCCCAAGCCAAAGCAATTGGGTTGCTGTTCGGCTGTTCTTATGCTTTTAGGAGCAGGTGTGACTGAAAAACTGAGTCGCTAATCAGGAAATCTCTGGTTTGAATTTCACCTCTGAAATAAGATCACCAGATATGGTTTTCTTAGGCTGAGCCACCTCTAACTTAATCTGGTGCAAATGTATCTGGGAACACAGGGTTCTTGCTATAGGACAGCAGATTTTCCTGTTGGGTGCCTTACCATCCTTAACTGGCACAAGACTCAGCTGTGGGCATTATGTGACTTCTCAAAGACATGTTTAAAAAAAAAAAAAAAGTTGGTACGACTGGGAGGTTGTGCTCAATTAGGTACTGATGGTTGAGGGCAGATGTGCCCATGCTTGCACTATTAGCTACTCTACTAATTGTTGTCTCTTTCCTGGTGCTGCCAAACTATAAAGGATACCATGAATCATGCACACAGTACAGATAAGGTGGCATGGCTTAACATCGAAAGTAAAAAAAAAAATTCTTCCTGTGTTCACATGGATTGAAAATAGATATCTTAACTATTCTGGAACCAGAATTCTCTAGCTTGTGCACCTTCTAGATGTTTCTCCTTTAATTCCCAAGATTCTTAATAATAGCCATGGTGACTGGCAAATTTTGGGAGTTGAAAACTACTCATTAAGAGAGTGGACAGATTGCAAATGTTACTCTAAATGTTCTGCACATCTGTTCAAACTCTTTCCACAACACATGGAGCATTCTACTGCACCTACAGATATCTGTTCCAGACATCTCAACTAACAGAAATATCAAGGAATACAGGATAAAATAGAAGTGCCACATAACACCCCAGACTTCACAATTGTCAATAAGAAACACAAAGTCCAGATAGTGTATGTTGAAGTAACTGGAGACAGTAGAAGAGAAGAGAAAAATCACAAAGACCTGCAAATAGAATTAGACCGACTGTGGCAAAAAAAAGCAAATGTAGTACCGATAGTAATAGGCTGCTGGGTGCCATCCCAAAACATCTCGAACACCACTTGAACACCATTGACACTGACAAAAATCACCATCAGTTAACTATAAGGGCAGTTTTACTTGGAACAACTTACATCCTGTAGTGATACCTTTAATACCATCAAACAACATCTGCCTATCCAGGTACTTGGGAAGGACCTGATAAGTCAATAAAAATGACAAATTCAGTCTAAACACCACCTCACTTCTCCAATGTCTGCAACTCTCTGTAGTATTACCATGTCAAGAGGAATATAGTTTAGTAGCTTCCAATAACTGCTGTTGGTAACCTGCTCATATCTAGCAAACAGATAATTCCTGCATAATGTTGGCGTTGGTACTTGACAAGTCAACATTCCTCTCCTTGGTTTCCTATTGAACACTAAGTATTAACAGTTAATTTTCTGTAAAAAAAGGAATCAGATTTGGCTTGAAACAACAATAAAAAACAGGTAGCACACTTCACCCTGCTTGGTTTGTTGCCCAAATACAAAAGAAGTGGTGGTATAAAAAAAAATCAATTCTTGTTCTTAAGCCTCAGCCAGTTCTCTCCTCCCCCCCTCCAGTCTGTCTGTGGGAAATAAACGGTCTCTTAACGGTCCTGCATGCTTTTCCTCAAGTGATTTTTATCTCTTTGTGCTTTTAACACTTGCCCTGGTTGCTTGAAACAGCATCCAGGGAGGATCATGACAACAGTTGCTAGGGAACTGCATGGTTGCTAGCAACAGTAAACATAAGACAGCCCCAGGGAAGCAGAGGGTGGATCTCTAGAGATATTGGGGGATCTGAGGTGAGTGTTGCAGGGGTTTATTTTCTATCAGAGGCCAAAATAAAATCACTGGCCCTCAACCTCTCAAATTCCCCAAGGGCCACTTCACAGATCACATAAGTTATAAATTTACCTTGCAGATGTTTTACACCTCAATACAAATAATAGTGGTAGCCATACATTATGAAAAATATACATCCCATGTGGATAATTGAGTAATAATGTTTATTAGGGCCATGCAAAATAACACTAAAATAAGGTGTTTTTTTTACATCTCTAGAATTCTTGACACATTATGGTAATATAAACAGAAAGAGAAACTGTTGAAAAGCCCCAAATTATGTGAGATATTTCACCGATGCAAATGGCAGTTTAAAGTTAAAATTAAAGCATGGATACTGCAAACAAATGTAGCATACAGTACCTGTAGCTATCCAATATTGGCTGAAGATGATTGTCCTGGCTATGAAGCTGTGTATACAGCAGATGCATCTGCTAATTTGTGAAGTAGGCCCAAGAGCCAGTTTGGTCTGGTGGTTAAGGCACCAGGCTAGAGAGAAGGAGACCCTGAGTTCAAATCCTGCCTTAGCCATGAAAACCAACTGAGTGACCTTGGGCCAGTCACTCTCTCTCAGCCCAACCTACCTCACAGGGAAAATAGGAGAAGGTGTGTTGGATAGGTCTGCTGCCTTGAGTTACTTGTAAAAATAATAAAGGCAGGATATAAATTAAGTTCAAAATCTGATAGAAGGGGCTGTCTTCTGATGTATAATTTTTTTTTAAGAAAAGGGTTATTCCATGGGTATGTTTGGGACTATGTTAGCCTAAGTTTGTTTGCTAAGAAAAAGTGAGCAATTGTATTGGCCTAGAAATATGAAACAACCCAACTTCCCCAGGTTGACAGGTTGAAAATATAGCATCCTATCTGTCATGGGTTATTTATTGATTCATTTATCAGTTTATTTATTTGGTTCAATTTACATAGCTGCATATCTCAGTAAATGAATCTGGGTGGCAAATTAAAATGGAATGAAAAAAAAATTAAAACCATATAATCATAACTACAAAATATATAGCAGCATACTATATATATCCCTCCTCCTTCCCCCAATATGTTGAACTGGTAACACTGTAAGGCCAACATTTCTGGAGGGCACAACTTTGGGGAGAGTGCTTGCCATTCTCATTTAGAAAACACCTGCTGTTTTTCCCTTTATTTTGCTATGAAAATCCTGTGTACTCAATATGGTCAAACTCTGCAGCAGAACAGGGCGAATAACAAGGCAAAATGGTAGTGATTTAACCTTCCAAGACATTATTATTTGAGGAAATAATGCTGGGGACTTAGCTATTATCATAGAGTTCTAAATTAATTCATAAACTTTATCCTAACTTCAGGGTAACCTTAATAGGTAGGTTTGAGGTGGGTATTAAATAGATGATTTCTCACCTGAGGTCCCCATAGCTAACTTTGGCTGATAGCAGCAATGTTGAAACAAAAGTGGGGAGTCATAATTGGCAAGATGACATCCAAAGTATCAAGGTACAAGCCCCAGCTTTTTTTAAGCATATGCCATGTCAGTAGAAGTTCCAAAGGGGCAGGGTTTCATTATAGCATTCCTGCTGCCATCTTGCCGAGTTTGACGTTCCCTTGAGGATGCTGTTGGCAGGGAAATTGAAATAGGTGGTACTCACACACTGTGAGTTGAAATAATTGTTTTTAAGCAATCAAAAGTAATAAAAATGATTTTTGATAATTAAGTTCATTATGCCTCATTTTGCCATTAAATCAGTTTTAAGCTCTTTCAAACAAATAGGATTATCACACTGCAATTAAAATAGACCAACAGGCAAGTGCAAGAGATAAAGGGATAAAGGAAGTAGATTTCACATTCCAGACAATTAATTTACTGCTGATTATTACTGATGTCTTTGTCTTCGTGTGATGTCAGTGTGCTGGATTTGAATCAAAAAGACTGGGAATTCAATTCCCTGCTCAACCAAATGCTTTGGCCTAATCACTGTAGCTCAATTTACCTATCCCATGTGATAGATGTAAGAGTATGCTGTCAAATAAGGGCTAATAATCCCGTATTATCTTTGAAAAATAGAAAAAAATAATTCATGCTTCAGGGAATATGGCTGCATAGTATTATTTGCTGTTGCTTGGGATAACTGAAATCTGTTGAACTTACCCTTGAATAAACAAACATAAGAGTTGTTCTGTTCCCCAGAAAAAAAAGGACTAAATAGGCTTGTTTTTCTGCAGAGCTACTGAAAATAGCTTTGCATCAGCAGCCTTCTAAAGGAAAATGTACAGTCTCAATTAGTTTGAGAATTTCAGCACACAAACATGATTATTACCAAAGGAGTAAGAATGCATATGCATATCTGCTCAGAAATATAATACTAGCTAGATTCCCACCATATACCTAACCAGGTCAAAGACTAGGGTTACATTCTCAAAACATGCTGTTTATTGATTGCAGTTGCTGTTTCTGAGTACTGCTGATTCCAGGGTGCTTCTGTGTTCGTTCTCTCTCTCTCTCTCTCTCTCTCTCTCTCTCAGCTTCCAGAGACACCACGAGGAAGCCATATTGAAAGTATGTGATACATAGAAGTGCGAGGATCAAGAACACATGATGGTGATATGATGATTGAGCTTAGCAATAAGTATCAATCTTTCACTTTAGGAAATGATGCAGAGCCACCAGGAGAAATCCTGCCAACCCCAGCTTCAACAAATAGGACAGAAGACACTTAGACCTCTATGAGGCAAAGAGACCCAAGAACTACTTTGAGGAAAAAATAGGTGTATTGTGGTTGTGGTGATTTTCTGCTGAAAGGCCACAGTAGACAGACCTCATATGATATCATGTTGTCTTCAAAGTGCTGTTATCCAGGATGCAATGACAAAGTGCTAAGACTCTTCTAACCATCCCTTTAAATATCCATTCCTTCTGATTCAAGTGGAGATGAATGATACTGCCATAGGGACTTCAAATGTATCTCCAAAGACAGTGAGAACCTGGCAAGCAAATGAAGGAATGGGAGCACACAAGTAGTGTTTTCATTAGCTCTTCTAATTGAGAATCTTACCATAAAAGATATCCCAGAAGCCAAAATCTTTCTAAATAAGTGATGCCAAGGTGAAATGAGTCAGCAGTAGTCAGAAACAGGGAGCAACTGCAATCCACGAACAGTCCCAATCTCTCCCTCTTTTCTCTCTTCCTCAACTGATTTTTCCTTGTTGCTCATTCAGTGACATTCTCTGTTCAGTTTTGCTTTGCCCTTGCCTTTAATGTAATCTAAAGCCACACACTTACCTGACTATGAATATAAAATATATAACAATTTCCATTTCTGGACTGATAATTAAATTATGTGGCAGACTTTTCATGCTGTGCAGAATGCTTGCTCAGGGATTGTACTCCATGAAGGACTCCTGGCAAAAGATGATTCTGTCTCATGAAGTCTAGGCTGGGATCGTTCTTCAAGAGCTCTGCCAATCTCATCAGGATGTCATTACACCAAAGCAACTTTGGCAAGGTGGCAAACTCCTGGAATTGAATATATCACTGAAGACTGGGGCCAGTGATGCGAGTGAAACATCATAGCGGGGAGGGGGGGGGAAGACAGGAAAATGCTATAACAAAGCCAGTAGAGAATTCCATTCATAATGTCAAATGTTTCATTTGGGAAATGAATAAGAAACACAAATATATCATCAGCATCTCGGAGCCCTGGTGTAAGAAATAATCAAAATATGGACACACACACACAAAGGCTCAAGTGAAAAGAATGGGGTGTTGCATTATTCATAAATAAATGCCTTCATAGAAATTCACAATTTGGAGCATGGAAATTTTGTTGAGATAATTTCAGTAAAAATAAAAAGAGAAACAAAGGGTTATCAACTAACGATAGACACCTGAAGAGGCAGAACATGTGGATCAGACCATTGTGTGTCAGATGACCTAATTTTCAAAGCACCCAAAAGTGACAATGTTAAGGTTTCATTGTCTAACATTTGCTGGGAATCTAACTGTGCCAAAAGTGTGATTATCTGACAAGTTCTAGGTAGAAGGAAAAGGAGGTCTGCTAATTTGAACCTAATTCCTACTGTCAGAGAAGAATCGGTAGAAGAAGTGAAAGTAGCCATGTTATTCTTGAATTAAAGATAGTAAGAATTTAGCAAGAAGAAACAGTTGTATAACCCTAACTGATCATTATGTCATTAATGGAAGGAGAATAAAAGAATACTTAGTCAAGTAGAAAATCAAGGGATTGAAACTATAAGGAAGTAGAGTTAAATTATATATTAGGAGGAATTTCCTGACAAAGATGTCAACCAGTGGATTGCTGGCCTTGAGAAGTAAAATGTTCTCTTCATGGACCGTCTTCAAACAGGCTGGATTGTTTAGTGAATCCCACACTGAGCTGGTGGTTGAACTAGGTGGTCTCTGAAGTTCCTTCCAACTCAATGATTCTGTGATTTAGTTTTTCATACTGCCATTGTTAATTTGGCTAAATTGCATGCTTTATTTAGAATCAGAAGTTTAGCAATGTTCATGTAATTAATTTACCATATGTGAATAAAAAAAATCTGCATTTGTGTATCATGTAATTTAAACATAGCAATATAATTATTTTTGCCGAAACCATAGAGTTGGAAGGGACCTTGGAGGTTTTCTAATCCAACCCCCTGCTCAAGCAGGAAACCCTGTACTATTTCAGACAAATCGCTGTCCAATCTTTTCTTAAAAACTTCCAGTGTTGGAGCATCTACAACTTCTGGAAGCAAGTCATTTCATTCATTGTTCTACCTGTCAGGAAATTTCTTGTTAGTTCTAGGTTGATTCTCTCCTTGATTAGTTTCCATTCATTGCTTCCTCTCCTGCTTTCAAGTGCTTTGGAGAAGAGGTTGACCCCCTCTTTTTTATGGCAACCCCTTAGATATTGGAACACTGCTATTGTGTCATTCCTAGTCCTCCTTTTCATTAGGACATTGTTAGTATACATTTGCAACGTGATACCTCTCAGCATAAGGAACCTCATAACCTGAAGGTATTTTGCATGGTTTCTTTGATATTTGTGGGAGCCACTGCCTGTTCCTTTGGCACAATGGAGGCCTAGAATCAAGAGGCCTGCAGTTCAATATCAGTGTCCCCATTTCTCCCCATTGTCACTGCTGTAATTGTCAAAAGGATGTTTGAGACTGGCAGCCATCTTCTTCCATAGAGTAAACGTGCTCCAGCCATCTCCCACACAGCTCTTTCTCTCAGCACAATCTTCCTGCTGGTTATAGATAAGATCACAAATCTCTCTTCTTGCAACTCACACTTCTCCCCTATAGCTCCCCTAAACAGCTATTTTTTCTTCCAGAGGGAATCCCTGTTATTTAGTTACTGCCAGCAGAAAATTATCGAAAAAGAAATGACCTTCTCTAGTCTCTTCATCACTACTATTGCACACATTCAAGGCCTCTTCTCTATCCTGAAGGCAAGGTGAAAAGGGGATGCCAAATGCTATCAGGATTCCTGTCCCATCTTTGAGCAACCACGCTGGGTGTTGCCTAGCAGCACATGGGCATCCCACCTACTTAATTAGTGTCTAAGCATCTCTAGGATGCTTAGGAAGGCACTGATGTAACTCTAAAGCAGGCAACATCTGAATCTTGGGACTACCCCATCAGTAGAATCTTTCTCAAATTATTTATTCCATTAAATAAATGGTATATGGCTACTACAACTCACACATGACTCCCTCCCTCCTGATCATTGGTGCTGAAGACTGCTTTTCTTTGACATTCCACTGTTGTCTGCCTAATTGCTGGCTTTTCTTACAAGGAAAGCGCCAGCTTTTTCCCTGGCAAGAGGAAACAGGAGAATCAGTCACACCTGCCTTTGCCTGCACTGTGATGTGGAATAGGCCAGATACAATCAAATCAAAATTAAAATCAAACGGGCATAGAATCAAAACCACGTGAAGTATTAGTACCATTTGAAAAATCCTTAGTAAGACCACACCTGGAATACTGCATCCAGTTTTGGTCACCACATTACAAAAAAGATGTTGAGACTTCGGAAAACGTGCAAAGAAGAGCAACTAGAATGATTAAAGGCCTGGAGACAAAAACACATGAAGAACAGTTGTATGAATTGGGTATGGCTAGTCTAGAGAAAAGAAGGACTAGGAGAGACATGATAGCAGTATTTCAGTATTTGAGGGGCTGCCACAAAGAAGAGGGGGGTCAATTTATTTTCCAAAGCACCAGAAGACAAGACAAGAAG
This sequence comes from Azemiops feae, assembly GCA_023970755.1. Lineage (NCBI taxonomy): Eukaryota > Metazoa > Chordata > Lepidosauria > Squamata > Viperidae > Azemiops > Azemiops feae. The sequence goes on along the minus strand of JALGBA010003859.1, from coordinate 557,739 downwards.
CAATGGATGGAAACTAATCAAGGAGAGAAGCGACCTGGAATTAAGGAGAAACTTCGAAATAGTGAGAACAATTAACCAGTGGTATAGTTTGCCTTCAGAAGTTGTAGGTGCTTCATCACTGGAGGTTTTTAAGAAAAGACTGGACAGCCACCTGTCTGACATGGTATATGGTCTCCTACTTGAGCAGGGGGTTGAACTACTAGAAGACCTCCAAGATCTCTTCCAGATCTATTCTGATTGTCTTTCTGCTGCTGAAAGGCCTCTCTCTTAGCAACCACTTCCTGCCCTTCTCCTCAGGACAAGATATATCTCAGATGAAGGAGTCTCTAACTACCATATATTTGCTAGGAATGGAGAAAGGTTTCCATCCCATCCCAACCCAGTCACCCCAGCCTTCAAGCAGAGTGCTTGACTTGAGCTTGCTTCTGGTACAAATGCAAGGGTTTGGTGATAAGAGAGGTAGAAGATCCCCCTACCCTCAATCCATCAGTGAAGTAGTTACTGTAAGCTAGAAGTAGGCAGACTCCAAGCATGACATTAATTCTTTTGCTTTTACTTGGTTCCAAGATTCACCAACTGCAGCCATGTAGAAGGCAAAGGCTGGTTCAAACATCATACAGAGCCATGTTTTAATTATGGTTTAGTGACTAAACCACAGTTACAAGGTCAACCAATCAAAAGTTCTAAGGATTGGTATGAAAACTTAGGAACCAGTAAAATTATTGATGTTTTTAAAACACAATATAACAATATACTTAAATATTCATAGTTGCTTACTATTGGAAGTAAGCTGTGAATAATTTCTCAGGAGAGTTTTTTTTAAATTATATTTATCTGAGATAACAGAATCCAAATAATATGAAGATTTTAGGACTTTATGTTTTTATGTTTACTTCATTCTCATACAGAATGCATTTGGAATGCATGGGATGCCTACAGATAGTCCTTAAGTTATGACCATAATTGAGCCCTGGAATTATGGTTGTAAGTTAAGGACTACAAGCACTACCTTGAAGGCACAACAATAATACACCTATCAGTTGAAGCTAAGCAGGTTTTCATTTGAGCAGTATTTAGATGGCAAATATCAAACAGTTCTTTATAATGTATGTTACCTGCTTGAGTCAATACCATGCAATAAGTTGCAAAGTAAATGTACAATCATAAAGCCGTGGTAACAACAGGACAAGCAAAAGAGTGCAAGTTCAAATCTCTGGAAGATATTGAGTATGAGAGAGTGTATCACACACACTGCCTTGAGATTGTATTGCAAATAGTCTCAAAGCCCATTGGAGTAAACTGATACATATTATCTGTGGACATGTTCCCAAGATTAAGAAACACTGGTTTAGATTTCTAAGACTTCTCTTTCTTCAACTCTGAAATATGATACAAAAGGGTCTGGGACCCTTTGTTGTCAAGGTGCAAGGCAAAGGGAGGAAATCTTACTGGCTTACTCTTCCATGTAATCTTCAGGCTCCTTGACCACCTGCTCTTTAATGTAACCCTGTGCCTAAATAATGAGGGAATCAGATTGTAGATTTTCCTATTATAGATACAAGATGCGTAGATCAAAAGTAGGAATTTTAAAGGTAAAACAGCACAAATTAGCTTGGATCAGAAATCTTAAAAAGAGCTGAATTCCTCAACTTAGTTAAACAAATTGGGAAACTATTTTTCCAACATGTTTTATTATAGTAATCTCAAGTAATAGTGACTTCATGATGCCTTTCCAGTTTCCTTAATCATTAATACTGTAAATTAGTACAGAAGTCAGAAATGCACGATGAAGTCATCATTAATCAGTACTTTAGTAGTTGGCGAGAGCCTTAATCCGGTATCTTTGAAGTCATCCACTTTTATGGTACAGTATTTGACTTCTGATGAGCTCCTACTAACTAAACTATAGATTTGGGATTTTTTTTTTCATGGGAGCAAGGTGCTGGCCTTTTTTTCCAGATATTTAGCATGTTTTCTAAATCCTTATATAGAGAAATAAGATATATTTTTACTAAATATGGCCATTGTGTAACATTGGAAGGTGAAATAGAGCTCTCTGAGATTTTAATAGTAATTTGTGGTGTTATTTTCAAGTGCTGCTTTGTTTTCTTACAAGCAGGGCTTTTTTTCTCATAGAACGCTCAGAACGGAGTTCCGGCACCTTTTTTGGATAAAACCTTGTAGGGTAGGCAAAGTGGGTTGTATGACATGTGTGAGTTCCGGCACCTTTTTTTTTTTTTTTTACAAAAAAAGCACTGCTTACAAGTGTCAATTTCCTGAGACAGTAAACTGAGATTATAAAAAGAATTAGGAATAAAATTAGCAAACAAGCTAGTTTTAAAAAAAACATACAACCCAATATTGTGAATAAACTTCTTCTATTTAAAATCTCAAGAAATATAATTGGAACTTCAGATTTGCCCGTAACCATGGTGCAAACATGCCAAGACAACCTCTTTGTTTTTCTATCTGCATGGCATTGTCTTCATTGCCCCCTGACCCATTGGGCTCATCTTTAGCCCTATCAAGGTTCAAATAATAGTTTTTGGATACTATCCAAGGGGAAGCCTAAAATGTGTAAAATACAGTTTATTAGATTTTGCCACCCATTTAAAGGACACTGGAAGTAATGTTGTATTAACATTGATACATTGGTGGAAAGTCAAGGGGTTGCAGTAACTGGGAGCAGAGGAAATAGACACAGGGTAGAAACGTGGAATGGAGTCAGAAAAATTTCATGCTGGTAATTTTCTGCCATCTCGAGGATGGGTGAAAAACACTTCCACTCAGTTGTGGGAAAGGGCCAAGGACTCCTGTCATTGAAAATAAGCCAATTTGCTTAGTGTGGGGGAATACTAAATGTAAGTTAGGAAACATAGGAAGTTGCCTTATACTAGGATTATCAAATTTGGGCTGCAAAAAAAAAAAAAAATCTAAACGCCCGAGAGATGGGCAGTATCTAAATTAGATAGGTAGACAGATACTTTACTGCCATTTGGTGACCATTTGGATTTTTGCAGCCTATATATGTGAGACTTACCGGTACCTACATTCTATGTTCAGATATCATGGTAAACCTCATATTTTAACCATGGTTGGAATATGCCAATTACTTGGATTTGTGTACATTATGCCGTAAGCTATGGCCTACAAACTACAGTGGCTATACTCATATATTGCCTTAAAGTTGTTTTAGCCATAGTTGGTTCACTAATCTCTAGTGATTGGTATTAAACAATAAATCATGGTTTACAAAAGCATTCTGTCCCTATGTTTCATTTAAAGATGGAGTAAGTTTTCTTTGGAGGGGGGGAGGAAATCAATGCCTTTAATTGATAGATTTCTCTAGTGAGCTATTATTGTCAAGGTCCATCTCAACTTTATAATGGTATGCAGAAATCCAGTCTGAAATTTCCTCCATCATACCTTTGATTACCAAAAAAATAAAATAAAATCCAAATACTTCCTCTATAAACAGCAGCTGTTAAAAGAAGAGAAGGTCTGGCAGAAGCTGGCAACTCAAATAAATTGGCTACAGGGGATTTAAGACTTAATGAAGCTTTAAGCCTGGTAAAATACATAATATCACAAGCAAGCTTAAATGCAGAATAAGATCAGGAAGTAGTAATTACTTACAACACAATTTCTTTCATAGGAGATCACCAAGGTTTTTTTTTTAACTGCAGAAAAGTCGGTACTCGCGATTCATGATTATTAAATCAGCCTTTCAAAGACTGGTAGTAAAGGCTCTCATTTTACACATAAGAGATCTAGCAACAAAATTAGCAGAGATGGTGTGAGAAATCCCACAGCCCTGAAATGCATAGATGGGGTGAGGTTTGGGGAGGGGGAGAGAAAGTTTCTCTGGTTTGAGGGAAGTGGAGTAGAAGGCGCAGGTGTACAGTGTACCTGCAAACAAACACTTGGCCGCGCCCCAATTCCTCAGGTAACTCGCCAGCCCAGCGAACGAGTAAGCGAGCCAAGGGCGGGAAAAAGCGCGGAAAGAGCCGGGTGAGCAATGTGCAGCGGAAAATGAATCCTAGTTTGGCTTCCCCTGCCCCAGAGCACTGTTTACCCCATACTCGCCCTTTTGAGAACAGATGTTCTTCTCACAGAACCTCCTTTAAAAAGAGAGCAAGATTGACCCGTTTTTTACCACCCACCCCGGGCTTCAGCTATGCAAACAAGGGAAGGCTCCGAGGAAACAGGCTTCGGATGGACGTTTGCCGAGATGCGGCCTTCCTACCGATTTCTCCCCCCCCCTCTCCCCCGGAGCTGCTATCAGCCTCGCCCCTCGCCTAGCTTCGGAGCAGAGAAGCAAAGCCTCCGGAAGTTGCCCATTGTGCTGGCCCAGCAACACTGGCCCTGCTCCAAGATGCTCCCTCTGGCTTGGTGGGAGGGGGAAGCGAGCAAGGGCATTCACGCCTCTTTGGAGAAGAAATGCACGCGGGAACCCCTCTCCCAATTCTCTGGAGGAAATGCTTAATTCCGGACCGGCAGTATTAAGGAAGAGGGGCGTGTGTTATAAAGTCAATCGCGCCTTAGCCAAATACAAAACGAGTCCTCTGCAGCAATTTATTTATTTTTTTCCCGAACGGGGGGTTTTTTTGCAGATCGGGGAGATTTTCATGCTTATTAAAGCCATGAGGAAATAAAGAAATCCTGACTTCGGTTGTTGTTCTTTGCTGGCGGCTTGCAGCATTTTTACAATTCCCCTGGTAAATGTTGCACGCTCATCAAATTCACTCACCAGCGGGCCAAAATTCCTTACTCTCTCAGCCTCGGCTGCCTCCTGCCTTGCCTTTTGCTGAAATGTGAATGAGTTGCGCCGTTATTTCGTTCAGATGGGGGTGGTGGTAGTTTGACGTATTGTCTGACATTTGTTCAGAGGGAATAGGTACTGTTTTTAAGCGAGTTTTCACGTCGTGCAGCGTCCGTTTCCCCTCTCCTTTTCCTTCGATCTTAGCTCTCTTTCCCCCCCCCCCCACGTGCCCAAGTGATGAATGGGGAACTGTTCGGTCTCTTTGTCTGGAAGATGCAACCAGACTTGGGATGCTGAGCAGAGGAGGGGGGGGGAGAGAATTACCTCATCCTATGCGCCTGGAGCCAATCGCCGTTCTCCTCTCGTGCCTTCTCCTGGCAGATTGGGGGGTCTCGACCAACCGCAAAAAGCCTTCGCCCGTCCCCATGGTGACGGGATTGTATATAGGCAGCCGCCTTAGACTATGTGCTATAGGTTCTCTTACATCGACCTCCTAAGAGTCGCGCTGTAAGAAAGCACCCGCCTCTCTCCGGTTCGAGTTCCCCAAGCTCGGCAACAAAGCAGCAACTATGGTAAGTGCCCGCGGCGGCACAAAGAGAGGAAGCCGGGGGAAAACACCCGCAAGGCGTGTCGATGACCCCGGTGGCCCCTCCTGTGCGCATTTAGACAGATCTCCCCTGTTCCTCCTTTCTCCCTGCTGGGTCTCTTTCTCTGCTTCTTCCCGCGCCTCTATGGCGGGTCTTTGTTTTCCCGGTCAGTTAAGCCGTGCATAACTTAAGAGGCTCGGGAGACCTGTGCAAATGCCGGAAAAAGTCTTCCTCCTCCATTTCCAACCCCCCAAAGAGGGTCTTCTCCCTTAATCGGCGGCAGGAGCCCACCTGCTGGAACAACGGCTTCTACAGAGGTAGTGAAAGGCCCAGCCTTTTCTGCTGCAGAGGGGGGAGCCCCACTTCAGACCTGAGGCGAGGGCTGGCCGGGAGCGAAGGAGGAACCGTTTGCCCTTAAGGCTGCTCTCCTTTTAGGGAAAGAAATCTCGTTGGGTAGTTCTTACTTCCAGGTCAGGGTGTCTCAGCCGGGGTCTGCCAGTGCTTGTTTTAAAACACAAGAGTCTAGCTTGATCCCTTTTGAAACGCGTTCTTTGCATTCTTGAACAAAAATCGTCCTGAAATGATTGAAGCCAGCAAAATGCGCTGGCCGATTACAGCATCGCCCCATTCATTATTCGGGAGGAAAGGCGTTACCAAATTGGGCGATGGGAACTTTTCTAGGAGGAGGTTGGAGCTCGCCCTGAGAAAACCGTACGTCTGAATGGGAGGGTCGGTGTCGTGGACTGCAGCTCGACCCGCCTTTATCGGGAGTTAAAGGTCGTTGAATTCAAAGGGGATCGCACGGGGGGAACATTCTGGCCACTGGAGGAGGTCTCAGCGCCGCTATTTCCTCTGAAAACGGCGAGGATCACCATCTGGGCTGAAGATGCCACGCCCTTTCGGGCTCTAAGAAACCCTGCCTAAAACGGAGCATTGTTCCAGCATCTGCGGCAGTCGGGAGAGAGACTGCCCAGTATCCCAGACTGCAGGACAGAAAAAGTAGATCCCTCCCCTTAGAGCAGCCGTGCCCTGCAGCAGATTGGTCTGTCAGTGAATAGGAGGCAGAAGGTGCTGGCTGACGGAGCAGACAAAGAGTCTCCTCTGGCAGATGTGACCAGAATAATGAATGGGAGACAATGCTTTTCAGGGTCGCTCTTGGGGCTTGCTGTTTTCAACAAGTGCTCTCCAATGGCTAAACACATTCTTTTTAGGAATGTTTTCTAGCAGCCTATTTTTAATCCTTGCTGCAACATTCCTAATATATTAGGAATTAAGATTTCTCATCCTGTAAAACCCTTAATATTGGGTATTTGGAGAGAAGGGGGAAGATTGGTCGATGCACAATTTTACCCATGCTATATACCTCACACATACTTTAGGGTTTGATTTGGGAGCTTTTTAACTTCTGGTCCAGCCACACCCACACACACACACACCCCCGTGGATTTCGTTCATTTTTCCCAAGCATGGTTCTCAGCAGAACTGTGGTCAGAGGAAGGGAAACTGGCAAAACAGTTTAAATGAGATCATGTACAAATGACTCCAGCTGTGTTAATCCAGGGCAGTGCATGTGCGTGACACATGCACACACACACACAGGCTGTCAGTGTGGGCATTGCCAGAAAAATCACGGCTAGCTTTATGTTGAAGAGCATCTACCCAGTGTTCTTGGCCAGGGCGTGCCATTCTTTGGCAGTCTGTGGTTGAACTCAGCCCTCTCATATGATAGAATGTCCTTCAGAACAATAGGCATGTAAAATGAGAGAATAACTCGGGCTGAGCAAATTCAAATAAGGAAATAAAGGTGCGTTAGAACCAGACTAATTGCAGGCTTAGTTTTTATTTTATTCTTAAATTGAGGGATTTGATAGGCTTTCCCCCTTTTTGTCTCCCTAGTTCCCATTTGAAACTGGTTTGTTTTTAAGCAGGAACTAACAGCTGTGGTAACTTTTTAATTTTACTTGTGAGCATCCCCACACACTATAGGTGTGTAAATCCTTATTCCCATATCCCACCACCAGCAATGACAGATTGAATTACTCATTACATATAACCTTTATTGTCATTTTTAGACAGACAGACAGATAACCTTCTGTTCTCTTAGACAGAATACACCAATATATAAACCAGTTTATGTAATTTTTTTAACATTTAGCGTGAGTGCATCTCCATCCACGTTGGCCAAGCCGGTGTCCAGATTGGCAATGCCTGCTGGGAGCTCTACTGTCTTGAACATGGTATCCAGCCAGATGGGCAGATGCCCAGCGACAAGACCATTGGGGGAGGAGATGACTCCTTCAACACCTTCTTCAGTGAGACTGGAGCTGGCAAACACGTCCCCAGGGCTGTGTTTGTGGATTTGGAGCCAACGGTGATTGGTGAGTGTAAATTTCAAATTGCCCAGCTGACTATGGCCAACTTTTCCCATACTCTAGGGAAAGGTTAGAGTTACATAGTGGGGATTTGTCTTTAAAATGATTAAAACATTTCTAGCATCTAATAAATTTCCTAATTCACATATAGAGAGGGCAGAGCATCTACATTTAATTTAAACCTTTGTTTGGCACATAACATAATTAAGCATGCATTTGAATATGAATAGCAAAAGTATCGGTGACAACCAATGAGGTCAAAGGAATAATGTTAATTCACAAAAGAAAATCTCGGAGATATAACTCCCAGGTGGATAATTGAATTGTGTCTTCTGATAGGAAAGTAATTTTGTTTTGGCTCTCCATAGATGAAGTGCGCACTGGAACCTACCGCCAGCTATTCCACCCCGAGCAACTGATCACTGGCAAAGAAGATGCTGCTAACAACTATGCCAGGGGGCATTACACCATTGGCAAAGAGATCATTGACTTGGTCCTTGACAGGATACGCAAATTGGTAACTATTTTGTCTTAAGGATGATCTATAATACATAGAATAGAAAACAAGCAACAATGACTTATGTAATTCTGATGAGTATCATCCCAAACTATTATGACCAACAAAAATACTTGACTAAGCTGCAGCATACTTCCTATATAGTAATTATTATGGATATATATTAGAATCTGTAACATGATTGGAAGATAGTAAGATAATTAATGCTGATTAATTGATAACTTAAAAAAATAAAGACAAAAAGATTTAGTTTTATGTATATTCTTTAGATGATTATTAATGGAATTATATATGTTAACTTTTATTTGTTCTTTCAGGCTGACCAGTGCACAGGTCTCCAGGGTTTTCTGGTCTTCCACAGCTTTGGTGGTGGCACTGGCTCTGGCTTTACTTCCTTGTTGATGGAGCGCCTGTCCGTTGACTATGGCAAGAAGTCCAAGCTGGAGTTCTCCATCTATCCAGCTCCCCAAGTATCCACAGCTGTCGTTGAGCCCTACAACTCCATCCTGACCACCCACACCACCCTGGAGCACTCCGACTGTGCCTTCATGGTAGACAACGAAGCCATCTATGACATTTGCCGACGGAACCTTGACATTGAGCGCCCCACCTACACCAATTTGAACAGGTTGATAGGCCAGATCGTGTCCTCCATCACAGCCTCCCTGCGATTTGATGGTGCCCTGAATGTAGATCTGACAGAATTCCAGACCAACTTGGTGCCCTACCCCCGAATCCATTTCCCTCTGGCGACCTATGCCCCGGTTATCTCTGCTGAAAAAGCCTACCATGAGCAGCTTTCTGTAGCAGAGATCACTAATGCTTGCTTTGAGCCAGCTAATCAGATGGTGAAATGCGACCCTCGTCACGGTAAATACATGGCCTGCTGCCTCTTGTACCGTGGTGACGTTGTTCCCAAAGATGTCAATGCTGCTATTGCCACCATCAAGACCAAGCGTACCATCCAGTTTGTGGACTGGTGCCCCACCGGTTTCAAGGTTGGTATCAACTACCAGCCCCCTACTGTAGTCCCCGGAGGCGACCTGGCCAAAGTGCAGCGTGCGGTCTGCATGCTGAGCAACACCACGGCCATTGCTGAGGCCTGGGCTCGCCTGGACCACAAGTTTGACCTGATGTATGCCAAGCGTGCCTTTGTCCACTGGTACGTTGGGGAAGGGATGGAGGAAGGGGAGTTCTCAGAGGCTCGGGAGGACATGGCTGCTCTGGAGAAGGATTATGAAGAAGTGGGTGTGGATTCTGTTGAAGGAGAAGGTGAAGAGGAAGGAGAGGAATACTAAAGCAAAATGTCACAATGGTGCTGCTCATACAGGGAATATTAAACTATTTAACATTTAGGTTTTGGTCTGATCGGTTAATTTGTGATATTCCGATACCATTGTTATCCCTACAATAACTGATCTGTGCTTTAAAACATGAAATGTTACAACCCAAACCATCCACTAAGGTTTTGGGTTTGTGAATAAAAGGCATTCCCTGTCGTAGAGATGAGTGTCTTGTGTCTCTATTTTCAATAATATGTTGCATAATCCTAGGTTGTGGTAGGATACTGACAGTGGTCATATTTTTACATTATGCCAGAAAAAACACTACACTACCAACAACAACAGTATAGATTAGTGTGTTCAGCCTGGAAGGGCAACTCCTGCCCCCCAAATTAAGTACATAAATGTAACATGACATATATGTCCCAAAGTGTCTGGAAACACCCCATTATTTAAGGGCTGAGACATATGAGCCAACTAAATTGGGAAGTTAAAAGATCCTGGAAGACGATAAGAACAAACCACTCCCTTATTATTGACATGTAGAGATAGTTTGTGGTTGAGCTCAGATCAAAATGTTCTTCAGTTTAGTTGGCCAGAATGACAATCTCTCCTTCCACAATCTAAGCCATATTTTACATGATACCACAGAAAATTTCCAAAAAGACATTAAAGGCAATGTTCTCTGACACACCTTCTTTAATTTCAGAGGGATAGGTTAGTTTTTTTTCTGGACAGGAAGAACTGTATTTATATGAGATACTTTTTATACACCGATTTCAAGATAAAACAAAGCAAAAAACAAAGTTATGTCTTTTCTTGCAAAAATCAACTGATTTTTGTTTCAAAAAAGTGGAACTGCAGTCCTAAATTCATTTACTTGGAAACAAGTTCCTCTGAATTTATTAGGGTTTCTTTTCTGATTGTGTATGTTTATTTATTTATTAAACTTATATGTTGCCCATCTCACCATCCAAAAGGTGTATACATTATATATATATATATAGTGTCCTGCTATAACTGGGTAAAACCCCAATAATTTTGTTCTTGAATCTCAGACACAGGAGTAAATAATGTACATATTTTATAAAATAAGAGGTAAAGAGATGGGTGTAAAATTAGGTAGCTGTACAGGTAGTCCTCAACTTACAACAGTTCATTTAGTGACTATCTGAAGTTACAACAGCACTGAAAAAAGTGACTTATGACAATTTTTCATTCTTATGACCATTGCAGCATCTGCTGCATTCAGATGCAGATTTACATTCAGATGCTTGACAACTGACCCACACTTATGATGGCTGCAGTGTCCCAGAGTCATGTGATCCCCTTTTGTGCCCTTCTGACAAAGTCAATGGGGAAACCAGGTTTGCTTAATAGCCATGTTACTAATTTAAGAATTGCAGTGATTCACTTAACAAATATGGGAAGAAAGATCATAAAATGTGGCAAAACTCACTTAAGAAACTTCTCACTTAACAATATAAATTTTGGGGTCGTAGGTTGAGGACTAACTATTGAAAAAAGCCAGGCTCATACAATTCCTGTTTGGAATGAAAACACCCAAGGGATATATTAAAGCAGCATGGTAAATATATAAATATGTCATGTTTTAACACAAATATATTGTTTCATCCAAAGGAACCTTACTAAAAAGTTATTTCTAGATCTTAAAGATGTTACTCTTATGGCGGAAAGCGAATGGTAATATTACCTAGTCCTAGTTAACCACCATTAATTTACTAAATGCAATTACATAGGTTGTCTATAATATATAAAAAGTGATGCACCTGTAGGTATGGGAGACTTGTGTCTAACACATGTTCCCCATAATTCTAGAAATATGACAGGACTTCATTTATTCAGCACTAAATTGTTCCTCTTTTCATTTGAGTAAAATATTTTATTGTTACACTAGTTCATTGATAATGGGCATACCAGTGTTCTTCAAATATTTTTGAGCAGAGGAATGTATCTGATCATGCTCCAAAATTACATGGGGCCAGAAAAAAGAACAATGCTGGTCCAGGCAAAAACTAATTTTAACTATATATTATTTATAAAAGATACAAAAATTTTAGTATAAGTTTTGAAACAGCCTATGGCTCCAATTATTAAATTTTTAAGAGACTTTTGCTTATTTAAAGATAATGGAAAAACTGCAGTCTATGTTTTTGCAGTATCAGATTTTCTTTATGAAAGGTTTTCTTTAAAACTAAGATTTAGCAAAAGCTAACAATAATAGAAATAATAGCAGGAAAATAATTCAAATGGTTCTTGAGCAAGTTCTGTAATATAGATTCAAGGATATTGGAAATGTCAAAGATAATTTCTAATATTTAATGTGTTTTTGTGAAAATTATATTGATACAAATCAGAAAGCTCCATTCATATCCTTTAATAATCTACTAAATGGTCTTTCTTATACAAGGTGCAACTATAATCACTGACAACTGCAACAGCAGCAGTTTCATCAAAGTGGCAAATTGTATACCCTTTACATACTTATGCGATATCATAACACAAAAAAGTGCATCATAATGTCACAAGACACATTTTGCCATTTATCCCCCCCCATATCCCAATGTTCCTTCATCTGTAATACAGTTCCTTCATCTGTAATATGGAGATTCTACTGGATTCTTGCATGAAACTAAACTACAGTATGTTATATAACTGTTTATTAAATAAACCATAGTTGGTTAGATTTATATACACTACACCAGGGCTTTTCAACCTTTTTACTGATTGTACCACTTTTAGGATATGGCAATATTCGAGGTACCACCTAGCAAGGTGTCAAAAACTTGATGACCAAAAAAAAAAAAAACCTGTTCAAAGTTGCAATTGCACTGAAATGACTTATGACCATTTTTCACACTTATGACCATTGCAGCATGTCCAGGATCATGTGATTTATATTTGGATGCTTGGCAACTGATTCATATTTATGATGGTCACAGTGTCCCAGGGTCATGTGATCCCCTTCTGCAACCTTTTGACAAGCAAAGTCAATGGCAGAGCTGCTGGTGGCCAAGTGCTAAGACGGAACTTCCTTCCCTCCCTCCCTCCCTCCCTTCCCTGCCTCCCTTTTTCTCATTCCCATCTCCTTCTGAAGGAAGAATTTGAACCCCCCCCATATTTTCCCTCTTCCATATATTGATCAAACAAGGAAAAGCCTCCAGAGACAGAAAAGACAAGCTGCTGAGTGAACTAGCTTAAAAAGGCACATTCCCCTTTAAGAATTAGCTACTGGCTAGAAAGGAAAGGAGCGCAGCGGGCACTTAAGGAAGAAAACAAAATGTAATAAATATTGGGTGCCGGCTAAGGCAGCCTCCCCAAATGGCTCCATTCATAAGTAAATGAATCTACAGGCAAAATCCATTCAGGAGAAAAATACTTCAAAATTCCTTGCAGCAAAACTTACAGCTAACAATAGCAGAGCAATAGAAGCTAACACGAGACATCAGCCAAATAGAAATTGCCAAACGCTCCTTAAGAACACAAAGCCCACATTGCACAAATCCCAGAACTTCAAAGTCACAAAAGCACATAAGAATACTTCCACTCTCCATTTCCCTACCTCCCTCCTCCGTGCCTCACCTCCAGCCATTGCTGCCTTTTTTCATTCCTCTTGGAGGGCGACCCCTCCCCCACTGCATTTCTTGCCTGTTTGCTGCTGCCAGCACAAGTGGCTGCCACAGCAGTTGTAGATCGGCTCATGGCCGGCCTGCTTGATCTCCTCTCTCCCCACCCTCCTTCTTCTTCTTTCCCTTCGGTGCAGCTAGAGCTGACTCCACCTCCTCCCAAGGCTGCTGTTTTTTTTCTCTCTCTCCCTCTCCCACCCAAACTGCCTCCTTTTATAGCCTCTCCTGTCTCCGCCCCCCTCCTCCTCCTTTCTCATGGGGGAGGCCGAGCCAGAAGTGAGCCCGGGGCCTTTACCTCGCCCAGCCATTCTGCAGCTCCAGAGGACTCTCTCACTGTAAGTCCTTGCCTGCGCTGGCTCTTTCCCTTCCCCACTACACTTGGCTAGGCAGGGCTGCATACTACCGGTTGAAAAGCCCTGCACTACACTGTGAGTTGTGATGTTATCTATTTTAGATAATGTGTCTTTATGATGGAGGTTTATCATATTTTCAATTCACTAGAGTCCACCTAAATGTACCCTTAGGAGTTCCAGTTTTAGACCAGCAATTACCATCTTTTACTCACACATAACAATCCATGATGCCTCATTTGTGTTTTTGGGGACAATGTGGTCAGGGCCCAGTGTCTACCAAGTTCCTATTGGCTGGTTGTGGTTGCTGTAAGTATGTGGCTTCCTCCCGGAGGCTCTGTTGGCTTGGGCTGCAGGAGAGACTGAAAACCTAGGTTTGAAATGCATCTGCCTTACATATGTTCCAACAATCTTTCAGAAAACTGGTGGACCTTTCTATAAAACGGGCTGTAGGTCAGTTTCAGCTGGCGAAAGATGTGTCACTAGTTCTGTTCTAAATCACTATAGTTTTTCTGTGCTTCTGCCGATGAGAAGTTTTGTATGACTATGATTCTTACTGTTTTGTGGGGAACTCTGTATACCTCAGTCATTTTGCATACAAGTTACTTCTAAGTTTTATCAACAATGGTCACTCACTGCAAGGAGTGCCTTTACTGAGCAGCACTTCCTGGTTTGAAATAATTGGGAGCTGGGGTGAACCTGGCAAGAGTGCTGACAATTTCCCCTTCTATTCCCACGTGACAAGACGACCAGTAAATATGTGTTAAAAAATAGTCCACTGGCAGATTGGTAACATAGACAATGCCAGGTGAAGCAAGAGACAGTTGCTTTAATGCCATTGTGTGAGCTTCCTCCTGCTCCACCCCACAATCTTCCTCTGCCCCACCAACCTGTCAACTGAACTATTTTTCAGCACAGGTCTACTACTTTTCATACGTATACAACCAATACAATACCAAAAAAAACACCCCCACCAATGCAAACTAACACAAGAATAAAATTAGAAAGAACAGAAAGAAAAAAGAATAAAAAGAATAAAAATAAAAATACAGTGAAGAAAATTAAAATATATGAAGAAATTACTTTCCCCTTCATCACGAGTATAAATAATTTTATTAATCACCTTCTCTTAAAATAAAACAAATGATTTCTTCTTACCACATCCAAACGCTTATCTATTAATGAATCCTTAAAGCCTCGTCATTTCAGTCCAGACTAGCAAAAATCCATTAAGAGTTACCAGTTAATAACTTACCTATTTTAACCTTGATTAAATAAACCAACTTTGTATTCCTTCCTTTTACTTTTGATTTTTGTATAACAAGTTTTATTGAATTTTTTTTTAATTTTACAGCCAAGTGCTTAAGACTCATCGTGGAGATAGGGCACTCCATAAAACAAAATAGAACATACAATCATACATAAACAATTTACACTTTTTAAAATCTTCCCTCTCTGTTTTATCAATCAAAAGAGCAAGAACAAACAAGCAAAACCAAACTATCAACGATATTTCCACCCATTTTAAGCTTAATTAACTATTAGCATATTCCAACTAGCATTACATAGACATATAGAATACGGTTCGAGTATCCATATAATAAAGACCATATTATTACAAATATTCAGTTTATATTTCTCAATTAAGTTCTATCTCTTATTCTATCTCACATACATATTTTATCAGTGAATATAACTTTACGTTTCCAAACCATTTTGGATTAGCTTAAATTATTTCTAATTATTTCTAAGCTAAACATATATAAGTATATTTTAAAATTTCTCCACTATATTCTATTTCCTATATTCTAAACATTTTTATAAATCAATCCATTCTTCAATCATTGCATGTAAAGATATCATTAGTATTTCACCGGTCTCAATACAACTCCTAATTTTAACTTTCCCAGTTTTCCATAGTTACCATTCCAAACCATTCCAAATATTCAGTTTATATTTCTCAATTAAGTTCTATCTCTTATTCTATCTCACATACATATTTTATAAGTGAATATAACTTTACATTTTTAAACCATTTTGGATTAGCTTAAATTATTTCTAAATTATTTCTAAGCTAAACATATATAAGTATATTTTAAAAGTTCTCCACTGTATTCTATTTCCTATTTTCTAAACATTTTTATAAGTCAATCCATTCTTCAATCATTGCATGTAAAAATATCATTAGTATTTCACCAGTCTCAATACAACTCCTGATTTTCGCTTTTCCAGTTTTCCATAGTTACCATTCCAGACCATAATCAAATCCATAATTCAAATCAATATTGGTCAGACTAAAATCTTAAACCTTAAAGATCTCAAAAATATTAGCTCACTTAAAGTCTTTAAAAACCATTTTACCCATCAAATAAATTTTTAACACTCATTTTAAACCTAATTCTAGCTTTCTTTTTATGCCAAGCAGGTTTCCACAATACGGCTTTCAGCTCCTCCCATCTTGGTATTTGGTTATACACATTTTCCCACAGTTGCGTCTGATCATAGTCTTCTTCTCTTTTTCCCAATATTGTCTGCACTATATACTCAGTCTTAGCCAGTGTGGTGATCATTCGTTGTTTATATGTACTGTCAGCATTTTTAATGTCTCGTATTAGAGAGTCCATTTCTGTTGTTTTTACATCTATAGATGTTTCAATTAAGTTCTGCTTTTGGTCTTCAGAAGTCTCCATCCTTTGTGTATAAGGTGTAACATCTTCCTCTTCAGTAGATTGTAAATATAGATCCTCCATCTCATTAAATTGTAAATCCAATTGTATATCATGCTCAGTTAGAGTTTGAAATCCAGTTTTTAGCTCTAAACCATCCTCATTCCTTAGTGTCCTAAAATGATCTTTTAGTTCTTCTCTTGTTTCCAAAATTTTTGCTAATATCAATCCATAATTGAGCTGTGAATAAGCTTCCATCCTTCTTCTCTCCTTTTTTTTTTTTCTATAATAAGAAAACAGCAGTGTCTGGGCGTAGCACCAGGTTCAAAAGTTCAGCTACCATGGCAACGTTACGATAAGACTTTCTGGGCTTCACGCCAGTTTCCAAGATACAATGTAGCCCTCCAATCCACATAACTCCACCCGGTAGCCAAGGTAGTTTTTTTTTTTTCCTTTTTAAAGTGGATAAAAATGTTCAGAAGGGGGGGGGAGGAAGAAAAAACACTCCACCCCCCTCCCTAAAATTTCCACTTAAATTTAAAACAAGCAAGCAGAGAGGAAGAGTCACAGTAAGGCTTTTTTCTTCTTTTTTTTTTCAGGGTCCCCCGAATTCCAACAGCTCAAATACACAATAGCAAAGTCACTTTTTTCCCCAAGTATTCAAACGCTGCTTTTTTAAGGAAGGGAGTAGTTTCTAAAAGCTTTTCATAGGGAAGTAAGGAAGGTAACAAGAGGGAAGGAAAGTTCTCACCCGGATCTTCTATGGTGGTTCTTTGTGCTTAGATGTTGCTGTGACTTTCGGCTGGAGCAGCTGAGTGATCGGCCATGTTACTGGCCGATCTTTTCCCCGTCGGCCCAAAGGTGATTTTCTCGGACCTCAGAGGGAGCCGCTGCTCCCTCCGCCATCAATGAGTGCCCTCCTTTACGGTGGTCGCCCCTACAGGGCGACTTTCGACCCTGTCCAGGGTCTACCGGCGGGGGGAAACCGGACGGCCAAGAGAACGAGTTCTCTGCACGTCCGCGGGCGCTGCCACCGGATCCGGAAGCCTCCTTTTGCTTTTGATTTTTGATCCCTTCAAATAATGTCCTAGAACCTGATTTCTTTTCACTACTTCGTCTCTTCTACAAAATTCTTTAAAGTTTTAACGAGTCATTTTTAAATCCACATTCAGAAGTCTGTGTTGTGAAATATAACATTCCTCTTTCATAACATCTTTCAAAAAGTCTCTATGTATAAACTCTTAAAATTAACTTTTACACTCTTAAAATTGTTTAAACATATCCTTCAGTATATCCAATATTAAAATATTTTACTTCATCCACAGCAAGTCACATTTAAATGTTCTTCTTTAATTACAATCTTTAGTACTTTCTGATTCCCTCTAGTGTGCAATCTTCAAATCTCATCCTCTCATGTTTTTTTTAAAGAGAATTCAAAACAAAACTATTTTCCCATGAAAAGGATTCTGTAATGGATTATGAGAATGACCTTGAGGGAGAAGAGGAAAAGATGCTGCTTAGGAAATGATCAAACAGGGGGGAGGGATAAATTGCCCAGTGGTTTAACAATCAAAGGAAGAAACTTAGGAAGGAACCCACCCTGTTTGATCAGCTAACTAAAAATGATGGTGGGAAATTTATATCTTCAGACTTGCAAGATTCTGTTAACATAGCCTGACAATAAAGTAGAAGTAACTCATTTAGTCATGTTGCCTATCTGGCTTACCTGGGAGAATCTATAGATTCCAAAATCTTATTTCAAATCCATCTGGACCCATAGTCGATTTGTAACTTTCAAAGTTCTGTTCACTTTTTTGTTGATTGTTCCAAAGGATTTTTTTAAGTTCTTAAAACAGGGGTCCCCAACTCCGGTCTGTGGACCAGTACCGGGCTGCAGTATGCTAGCAACCAGTCCGCACAAACAAGCAAAGCCCCATCCGCGAGATTCAGGCAGCACACAAAACCACGCACCCTCCGGTCCGCGGAAAAACCTCTCTCCATGGAACTGGTCCCTGGGGCCCAAAAGGATGGGGACCTCTGCCTTAAAAGGAAACTCAGTTGGTGCTCTAAAACTTGCCAGTCTAAAGGTTTCTAATATCTGAAAAGCAGTAAACAAGCAATATCCAATGTGATAGAAAAGGAAGTATGCAAAACCACTATCCTTTTTTAGGGTGCCAACTGCAGTTTCAGCAAGATGGTTATTCCTTCATCTCTCAGAGGTCCAAACCTTAAACACTTGTGGTCCCCTCATGAGGAGCAACTCTGTGAAGAACTTGTGAGCAATCTCCTTGTCCAGAGAGGAATTACAAAGAGCTGATATACTCACCAGCTCTTCATTCCATTGCAGTCATCAGCCCCAATTTTAGTAGAGCCATCTTCAGTTTCCTATTGCTTCCCTGAAAGTGCAGGTCTACCAATTTCACTAAATGAACAGTTGTAAGTCAAGGACCATCTTTAGTCCAAATCTGCCCTGCCACACTTTTAAGAATTATTGATGGTGGCTCTCCCTACAGGCTGCTGATGCTGAGAGGGAGTTGGAATGAAACTAAAGGAATCTACAATCACCACCCTTAAATTATCCTACAGTAACACTATTAAGGGCAGGACCATTCTCAAGCCTTGTTAGTGAGCCAGGCTATGGAGTAGTTGCTGGAGAAGCACAAATTATATCCCAAGTTCAAGGACTAGAGGAATCCACATTGCCATGGCTGTGAAAAGCACTGTTACATATACATCATAGTGTTCAATCCACAATAGCTAGGTTCACAAGACATGCAAAACCCAAAACCGCATAGCATTTATTAAAGTAAGCTCAAACTTGCAAAGTGATTTTATAGTTTACAGCTAGCTAACACATCAGAAGCACTTAATAGCTAAGTGCTCATACTAACATGAAATTTTTAATCCTTGGCAGCCCAGGCTCACCGTTATAGGGGAATGTGCTATACATTCCACCTTGAGTTCCTGCATGAAAGCCTGAAATGATCTTTGATGTTTAAAAAAAGACTGGAAAAAATACAGTGTTCAAACTTGGGGCTTTTTGTCCTATGGCTGAAAGTCAAAGGTCGGCGGCCACACGTGCTATCAAAATGTGAGCGAACTGTGCAGAAGTGGAAGAACCAGCATCGCCTCTCCCTGTCTGGGGAATGTGTGTCACGGCTTCTGCCAACTGCTGCTGGGGTTTGGTAGTGATCGAGGGCAGGCAAACGGACAGTAGATCCGTTTTTGCTGTGTACCACACCATAGCGGGGCCTAGGGAGACAGGGAAATATAACTCAGGACAGAGTCCAGCTCGTGGAAAACAAGAGCAAGGGAAGAAAAGACGATTGAAAGGGGTATCATCAATATCGTGCGCGCTTAGGAGACTGAATAAGAAGCTGCAGTTCATCGGGAGTGTTTGAGAGGATTAGAAAAGAAAGAGATTCGGTTGTGGAAGGTTGCGGCTAGGTAAGGGCGGGCCTTGTAGATGAATGTTGCCAGAGATGCCGCAGTCTTGCTACAAATGGTACCTGCAGAGCGAGCACGTGCAAGGGTAATAAAGATGGCGCTTCTGCAAGGCGTCCTCTCTACCTTCTTCCTGCCTCCGCATTCTTCGGAGATTTAATTCTAATTGTCTGCCGTTGTACAGAATAGAATAGCAACGTCGGGAAAAAGGACTGACTCTTCTCTTACATGGCGCAACCGAGGCGGCTTTGTTCATTATTCAGCATCTTTTTCGGCTCCCTTTTTCCCTACTCTGCGACAAGGACGTGGCGTTTGAGTGCCTCTGTCGGAGGCTTGCAGACTGCAGCCCCAGAAACGCAGCCTCTGGTCGTCATCGGTGCCGCAGTTTTTCTCCGCAGGATAAAACTGCGATCTCACTTCGCCCCCGCTCTGCAGCTGTGTTATTTATGGCTTCCGGAACATTCCTAATGCTCTCCATCTTTCGATCCAGTTTAATCTTTGCCCACGTGAGCACGCAGGTTTCTTTCTACTAGGATAAAGGGTATTTTTCTGAGCCGTTGGGTTCGGCGTCCGATCACGCTGCAGATTCAATGAGCAACAAGCTAACTAATACAAAATGCAATTGTTACTTTATTTCTTTTCCTCAATTGCCCATCCTTACAAAGGTCTCCCTCGATTCCGACGTCGGGAGGAAATGCGGAATGAACTTAGATTGAACCTCAGTTAAAAAAAACACACGTCGGTTATTTGAACAAATATGCAGAAGCCTTTGCAGCTGTCGACCATTTGTCTTCCCCCCCCCCTAATTCCAGTAAGACTTGGAGCATTACAAATGTCTGAATACTGCAAGCAACGTTGCATAATTTAAATTCTACTTTAAAAGTATATCAGACTTGCGTTGAAAAGTGTAAATGAGTAAATTGAGGTGGTGGGAGGATTGCAAAATACAATCCTGTCCTCCCCCCATTGCTTTAAATTTGAATCCAAAAGTTGTATGAATACATGTATCTATCTATACTTTAAATGTCAAGGAATTTTTTTCCCTTTATGGCAGGCAGACTTAAATAGAGTAAGTATCCATGCGTGGCGATTATCTCCTTGGGGGATAGATTATAACACGAAGAACTCCGACGGGAGCATTCCTCGCCTAGTTTATTTCTCTGCGGTTCTTCCCGTACAAATGTCTTAGATTTTGCCTCTGCCCCAAGAGTTACGTGTATTTTTCTTGATTTACCACGTTAAAATTGCCCGAAGGAATAAGAGATTCGTCTCTTTGGATTCGTCTCCAGAGTTGGTTAAAATATGGGCGTTTTATTATTTAACGTTTATTATTATTTAAGCGTTTTAAATATTTTTTTAAATAAAACATTAAAATTTGTATACCTTATCCTTGAACTACTCTAGCTCGTTCCTGCAAGGCTTTTCAGTGCAAATAGAGTTGAATGTTACATAAAAATCTTTCGCTTAACACTTTGCTGGGTTGCTTCCCGGTTAAAGATGAAGAACGGATTACTTCGCCGCCTTAGCTGCGCGATTTTTTTCTCTTCCTCCCACCAAAAATCTCCTGTTTCCCATAGCAAAAGGAGGGTCATTGGTCTCAGCCAATCACTGATTATGAGCTCACAGATGGACGTGGAGGTTGGCCCAATGGCAACCGCGTAATGAGTTCATTATACTAAATACATGTAAGGCTAGCTTTCCCCATCCAGCCTGAGAGGAGTGAGATGTGATATAAAAGCAGCGGGGCGGCCCCTTCCTCTTCCATTCTGTTACTTACATCGACTCTTAGCTTGTCGGGAGAAGTAACATCTGAAGCTTTCATTTAACCCCCTCCTGCTGTTTCTTGCCATTCCTTCGTCAGCATCATGGTAAGTGGTGGAGGAGGAGAGGGAGAGATGGGTCGGGAGAGAATAGATGCTGATCCAAGAGAACCTCCGGGGTGCAAGGGTGCTGCGAGGGATGGGACGGGTTGCGGAGGCTGGGCGGAATTCTGGGAAAGTCAGAGAAAAATCCAGCAGGGGAGGGAGGGGAGATGCACTTATTAGCTTCCCCCAGCCACGCGACCTCCAGATGGTGGTAATAGAACCTGCAGAACCTTAAGATAAACGGGGAGAGGGAGGAAAGACCATAGATCGTTAATTCCTAGAAAGGGGTTCTGGTTCGGCTGTCCCGAGCGGAACAGAGGTGACGTCGGCTTGGTACCCAGGGAAAGAGGCGGTTCTGAGAACTCGGGAGGCGGTTCTGCCGCGCCGGCCACGGGCTTGAAATCGGAGGGCGGGAACGTGGTCGGTCGCATTCCGAGAACTGCGGGGGTGGGGCACGCGGGGAATGTTCTGGAACAGCCTTCCTAGCTCCGGGGGCCCTTCGGATGCACAGCTAGCTGGGGATTTAAGGTACAGTGGCGCGAGGCGTCTGGGGGCCGCTAGTTGGATTATGCCGTCCTGGAAAATGGCGGGAGTCGCCCCTGGCTTGGTTGTCTTGAAAGAGACGACCGAGAGGAGCCTCGTAGAAAAGCTGGTCGCCTTTAGCCTATGCAGATCATCCCTGTTAGTCACGATACTCGCGCAAAGTGATTCATTCATTCTCGCTGCAGCTCCTCAGGTTTTTTAAAGGTCTATTTGAATCCTGCCCTTCCCAATCTAACCCCAATAATTCGACCACTACATCGTCCTGGGCTGTAATAAGCCCGGCCGGCTACGAAATGGTTCACTCGAAGGGACATGCCCACCTCCCCTCACGGCAGAAAGCGGCAATTTCCGCCAGCTCCTCCCGCGCTGGCCGTTACACTTTCCCGCGCGGGAAGTCGACGTGCCTTGAGGGAAGAAGGCGCATGCGCACCGTCTAGGTCGGCTTTGGAGCTGCTCTAGCGGAGGAACTGCGTGAGGGCGCTTCTGCGGCTTTTATTTAGTTACTTGAACAACTGCTCGACTCGCCAAATGCGATTCAGGTCATAAGCCGGTTTTCCAAACGGCCATATCCAAACTCCTAACTCAGTGAGAGACAATACAGGTTCTAGAAGCCTCACAGGAGGCTAGCAGAGTTGGGGGAGGGGTGTCATCTGACTCTAGAGGATGGTGGTGTAGGGGGCTGCCTAGGCCCCACAGTTTAATGGAAGGAATATGAAACATGCCCACTCTGCTGAAAATTAAGAAATGGGCAGATGTAATAAGTGAGGCAATCCCTCAAATAATTTGGCCATGTGGCATGAAGGGCTTTATAAGTGATAGTTTGAATTGAAGGCAATTGTTTATGAAATAGTGGTATTGAATGGACACATTATGGTACCCCCATCATTTGTGCTGCTGCATTATGGGTCAGTTCATTAAAGTGTGACCCTATGTAAAATATCTTGAAATTGTGAGGGATGGCCAAGGCGTGAATCACTAGAGCCTCTCCTTGCAAAAATGGGAGCAATTGGCACGCAAGGTGAACCTATTCAAAGAATCCGAAGCCATGAATATGGGAGGGTTCTCAGATTGCACCCCAGTTCTGTCTTCGAGAGTGCTATCCCTTTGGGAACTAAAAATAGAACTTTACAAATCTAGGGGGTTATGAAGTCCATAACCTCCAGACTTTGAAGGCATCATTTGGTTGGTCAGTTTAAAGACTAACATACTGATGATATTTAATATCCCAATACTGTCTGAAACTTACCTAGGAGGAAAACCATTGTAACATGGTGCCATCTACTCCTAGCCTCTCCCCTGCTACCAATTTGTGCTGAGAACCAGGATGGATACACTACTCGCAGACAGTAATGTCATAGAATGATCATCAGCAACTGTCATTAATGCCATCTCAGTGCTGTATTCGGGTCTGAAAGCTGATTGAAAAGGGTCTAGAGATAATCCATTCCTTCCAGAATCTTTATGGAGCTGCAAACTTGACCACCTTTCCTAAAAAGGGGAAGTTTAGTGATATGACAAAAAAATGGTCTAGAACAGGGGGTTGTCAAACTCGCAAGGTCAAGCGACTTGTCACAACAACTTTTTTCCATTGCCGGCAATGGGGTGGGTGCGGTTTCGGCATGACGCATCCGGCCCATGGGCCGGCAGTTTGACACCCCTGGTCTAGAAGCATTAGATCCAGGGATAGATTGAGGGGAGAACAGACTCACCATCTCTTTTAAGAAGTAGCAGAACCATACTATTTCTTAAGGGTATATTTCATGCAACACACACCTTAGGCCTTTAGCCACTTAGGAGGGACATAGATACATAAAGAGTGCTCATTTTCCCACAACCAACAGGCTCAACTCTTCTCAGATAACTACTCCAGAATGCCTCAGTCATCTCTAAAGGACCTAAACTGCCAAAGTCCACTTCAGAGCTGGTTCAAGCAATTTTGTCTCTCAGATGCTTCAAATAGGTGATCTGCTGCTTTCTCTCTCTAAGAACCAGAGAATTCACATAGGCATGGTCCAATATAAGATGATTGCTCTCCCCCATTCCAGATAGTGACTAAGACCTCAGTTGAACAAAGCCACAGGAATAACCCCATTTTTTCTGTTCAAACTCATTAGGGCCCACTAAGCCCCTTGGGCAAATTAAATAGGTCCTCCCTGCAGAGGGGAGTGGCTGCATTAAGCAGCTCAGGCAGGGGTGCCGCAATGCAGTGGAAAAGCTGATACAGTAGTAGTAACCCAACTGATACTTAAATTTACCAACAAGACCTATCTTCCAACTACAGCCCTGTTTTGAGGCTATATTCATACTGTATTCTGTAAGCTGTTTATTTAACTGGGATTTACTCAACCACTTTTTAAATTGATAGGACATACTGAATCATAAATCAGGGTTACTATATCTGGAATACAAAAATCAAGATAATCACTAGACAGCAAAAAATCTAATGCAGGGTGCATTTTTGCTCTTGGAATGTGGTATCCCTGTAAAAACTAACCATTGATTAACCTATGGTTGGCTAATTTGTAGTTTAAAGTTCCCTGTGATCCATTTCTGCTCTGACGTATCATAAAATATATATGGTTAAACTTTTTTGCTTTTAAATCTTCAGGATTCAGATCTCATCCCTTTTAAAATCTTTCCTGAATTTTGTAATTGATCATCCTTTGGAATTTAATTGTACAAGTTTTCTTTGCATATTATCTCCCAGTTGAACACACATGTATATGCATTTGCACAGGTTCTAATTACAAAATGTATATAATTGTTTCACACAAATGCTGCATATTATATAAGACTACCTGCAGATACAAGTATGTGCATTGGGTGCATAAGTTCATAGTGTTCTGCAGATGCCATCACATCCTAACACAAAAATCATGCTTTCATAGTGCAGCCCTGTAGAAAAGTACACACAGAAGTCAGTATAAACTTCATTGAAATGTGTGCATGTTTCAAGTATGGCTGAAACAACTACTAGTAGTCATAAAAAGGATTTAGTACAGTTCTCAGATTTGAACAGCTTATCTGCCTCTTTAGAAGTCACTCTCCTGACATTTAAAAGGCTTAATTGCCAGACATCTTTGTGCCATCTGTTGAGTGTAAGATTCTTAACAAGGTCTTAAAGGAATGTGTTACAACAGGTGGTACTCAGCAGGTTGAACTGGGTCTGTGTAATGAACACAAACTGTATGTAGGGAGTGCAGGAGTACGGGCATGTGCCAGGAATTTAAAGCAAGGCCTTAGATAAATCAAGCAACAGGCTGTAAGGAGATGTTCCACAGAGGAAATGAATGCTAGGGGAAAAATCTGCTTGGCCTGCTTCCTCTTTGTAGACGTGGGAGGCTGACTGCATCCTTTTTGCTTTCTGGCTTGCAAGAAATGTGACTGCTGGTGCAGGGAGTGCCAGCAGGGAGTAGCTTATTCATGATGTTTTTAGAGACTACAGAATTCCTGTCTAAATCTTAAGTATTGGATTTTATTGTGCTTGGAAATAAAAACTTACAAGTGTATTTTTTTCAGTGGTGTAAACTGAACTATAACAGCTTTAATGGGATTCTAAACTGGAACGTAAAATGTCCTCTATTACATATTAATAATGTGTGTCTATTTTTATTCAAAAAAGTTTGATTGTGTAATGCTGAAGGCCTTCATTTATGACTTCTCTGGAACAACCTGGCTTAGGCAGTCTTGTGCCACGGTCCTTGGTTTGTCATTTTTTGTTTTTTAACTTCAACATGATATGAAGACACACCAGACATGAAACACAAAGACAAAGATAATGAAAGAATTTTATCAAATTTTTATACCACCCATCCCACCTTACTAAGAATATACATCTTTACTGTTTCTCTGTCCTTGCTACAGCGTGAGTGCATCTCCATCCATGTTGGCCAAGCCGGTGTCCAGATTGGCAATGCCTGCTGGGAGCTCTACTGTCTTGAACATGGTATCCAGCCAGATGGGCAGATGCCCAGCGACAAGACCATTGGAGGAGGAGATGACTCCTTCAACACCTTCTTCAGTGAGACTGGAGCTGGCAAACACGTCCCCAGGGCTGTGTTTGTGGATTTGGAACCAACGGTGATTGGTGAGTGAGACAATTCATATACGTTCTCTCATGCATATATATTTTTTAAAAAAGAATATAGAGATCTTAATTTGGGGCATTCATTTTCCAACAGATGAAGTGCGCACTGGAACATACCGCCAGCTATTCCACCCTGAGCAACTAATCACTGGCAAAGAAGATGCCGCTAACAACTATGCCAGGGGACATTACACCATTGGCAAAGAGATCATTGACTTGGTCCTTGACAGGATTAGAAAACTGGTAAATAACTTACATATTTGCATAAGTGAACATTTGGGATAATCTCGATAGAAGAAAAAAGAGTAGTTTTTTGAGTAGTTATCATCTGAATTTGCTTTCATAACTTTCCCTAGATTAATTATTACCTGGGCTCTTTACTAGTATGATTGTTTCTTATATGCTTTAATACTGGGCTATTATTTATAGCACCATTTTGTTGGTGCTTACCTCCTGAGCAGACGCTTGATGAACTGGAATAATTAAAATAGCAGCAGACTGGGAATTCGCAAACTTATTTTTTTGGTGGCTGTTCATAATCTTAAAACTGGTGTGATAGTTATGTTGATTTAATATATTCAGAGATAGACAACAAATACCTGAAATTGCTGCATGAATTCTCTTGCTTTTTTCCAACAGGCTGACCAGTGCACAGGTCTCCAGGGTTTTCTGGTCTTCCACAGCTTTGGTGGTGGCACTGGCTCTGGCTTTACTTCCTTGTTGATGGAGCGCCTGTCCGTTGACTATGGCAAGAAGTCCAAGCTGGAGTTCTCCATCTATCCAGCTCCCCAAGTATCCACAGCTGTCGTTGAGCCCTACAACTCCATCCTGACCACCCATACCACCCTGGAGCACTCCGACTGTGCCTTCATGGTAGACAACGAAGCCATCTATGACATTTGCCGACGGAACCTTGACATTGAGCGCCCCACCTACACCAACCTCAACCGCCTTATCAGCCAGATCGTGTCCTCCATCACAGCCTCCCTGCGATTTGATGGTGCCCTGAATGTAGATCTGACAGAATTCCAGACCAACTTGGTGCCCTACCCCCGAATCCATTTCCCTCTGGCGACCTATGCCCCAGTTATCTCTGCTGAAAAAGCCTACCATGAGCAGCTTTCTGTAGCAGAGATCACTAATGCTTGCTTTGAGCCAGCTAATCAGATGGTGAAATGCGACCCTCGTCACGGTAAATACATGGCCTGCTGCCTGTTGTACCGTGGTGACGTTGTTCCCAAAGATGTCAATGCTGCTATTGCCACCATCAAGACCAAACGCAGCATCCAGTTTGTGGACTGGTGCCCCACCGGTTTCAAGGTTGGTATCAACTACCAGCCCCCTACTGTAGTCCCCGGAGGCGACCTGGCCAAAGTGCAGCGTGCGGTCTGCATGCTGAGCAACACCACGGCCATTGCTGAGGCCTGGGCTCGCCTGGACCACAAGTTTGACCTGATGTATGCCAAGCGTGCCTTTGTCCACTGGTACGTTGGGGAAGGGATGGAGGAAGGGGAGTTCTCAGAGGCTCGGGAGGACATGGCTGCTCTGGAGAAGGATTATGAAGAAGTGGGTGTGGATTCTGTTGAAGGAGAAGGTGAAGAGGAAGGAGAGGAATATTAGATCAGCTTTGCTACATCTGCTGCATGGCTCGTCTCCATGATGTTTCATTTAACACACCTAGCTTACTAGTTATCTGGGGCAGTGATCCTACAAAGGAATGCAGCAGACACTAGGATGTCTTGCCATTCCACCATGCAATCATGTCAATTTTCCATGTCTTTGTAAACGTATCATCATGTCTGTGAAATAAAAAGCTATAAAACATTTTGAGTACGTGCTATTCAATACATTTTTTAAAGAAATGTCTCTTGAGTGTAAATGTTTTCTGCTATATAAATATAAAATCTGTTTTTGGCTATTAACTTTGGCATGTTCTGTACCCTGGCTAATTCACAAAACCAGCCATACAAGTTTAAAGTGTTATGAATCAAGCTTCTTGACATTTTTAAGCTATAAAATAAGTAGGCAAATTTTTCACACAGAATTTATTTTGATTTTAGGTTCTAAAATGATGTACATGTGAATAGTCCCTTTGATTACATCTTTACTATATTGAAAGAAATTGGCCAATTCCAACAATTGTCCTTCAATTATTTCATTATATTGTATGGCCACCAACAGGCAAATTGAATTGTAAGCCTACTCTTAGTAATTCCACATATCCAAAGAGAGGCTGGGTTTGGCTCAGGCTAGTGTCAGCCATAATGGCATCTTGATTGCTGAGATCTCTAGAGCCCATCAGTACTGACATGTATTTTCTACTTAGAACTGCAGCAAACTAACCAAAATGGCATTAAAAGTGGGAATGTGGCTATTTTAATTTACCATAATGTTCTAGCGATCTTAAGATGTGTATAGAGTTAAGAGTCCAAATGTTTACTAATCTTAAAATATAGCTTTAATTTCAACAAATGGCAACATTCTTATGCTTTGCAAAATAATTCTCTTACTACCTCAAATATACTTTTTCTTATATTTGTTATGAATGCTAATTATTTTTAATTATGCACAGGATTGCAATCTCAAAAAGATTTTGGTGCTCCGAAGCACACTGGATATATAAAGAAAAAAGTCTGAAATTTGATAACTAAATCAAGTTTGAGATTTTACTAAATGATCATATAGCTAAATTTCTATTTGCGTTTACAAGTCCCACACAAGACACATCAAATTAAGAAAGGATAAAATAAATTGGCGCCAGTGCTAAACAAAAAATGAATAGTTTTGGGGAGTGATTTTTTATTTAAATAAGCACTACATAAAACTGAAAAAAGCATAATCATGAGATAGGGAAGCCCACATGTTAAGGAAGGAAACCCTGAGAAATTCAAAAGCCTTTTTAATGTTAAAGCCAGATAACAGCTTAAAAATCAATATTTCTACTGAAAAAGCACTTTTTAGAGAGAAATTTATGAGAAACTACTATACATCCTAATAACTGAAAATGAACAACAAAACCTAAATAAAACCGTAATTAAAGAATTCTATTTTTCAGCCTTGCCCTTCTAAATACCACTGATCAAACAAAAAAACCTACCACCCCAATTTCAGTATTTTGCTACACTAAGTCTGGCAGCTAACAAATCACAGGTAATCGTCAACTTACAATAGTTTGCTTGTTTAAAGTTACAATGGCATTGAAAAATGTGACTTCTGACCGTTTTTCACAGTTACGACCTTTGCAGCATCCCCATGATCATGTGATCAAAATTCAGATGTTTGGCAACTGGTTCATATGACTTGCTGTGTCCCAAGGTCATGTGATCACTTTTTGCGAATTCACAAAGTCAATGGGGAAGCCAAATTCACTTAACAGCCGGGTTACTAACAGTGATTCACTTAACAACTGTGGCAAGAAAGGTCGTAAAATGGGGCAAAACTCACAAATGTCTCACATAACAAATTTTGGGCTCAATTGTCGTAAGTCAAGGACTACCTGTATATTTTCACATGCAATGGTAGGGTGAAGCTTTAGACTAGAGGTCTCAAATCGCCTGTCTCAAGAAAGCTTCTTCGTATATACCCTAGTTATGCCTCCCATTCTGGTATACCTGCTTGGTACCGTAGTTCACTCTTATGTTTCAATGGAATTTCTTTATTGTACTTGGCATCCTATCCGAGAGATAAGGCTCCCATAGCTTTGGCATCTTCTGATTGTGCAACTTTATGCCATGTCCCTAGGGAAATCAATTCTCATCCTCCTTTGTCGGGAGAATGATCAATCTCACCAGAGAAGAGACAGAGACTGAAGCTTTTTAAAAAAAAGGGGGGGGGAGAGAAATATAAACAACTCTTAATCTTTAAGTTGTTTAGAGAAAGGGATAATGCTGGACGATTCAGATTCCCCAGCAACATCTTAGAAGAACCTCCAACAGAAAACATGCAGAAAAAAATTAAAGCAGATTCTAAGATTGTGAGGAAAAGGGACAAAAGTGACTAGAATTCAGTATGGTATCCATTTCCTCAAAACTTGCAAATGAAACGAATAAATGTAGAGATTGCCATCAGACAATATGAATTAAATTAATTAAACCCATCAAATACACTCAATTACTGTAAAATAATATTAAAGTAGTATGATGCCATCTATTGACTATTTTGGAGTCGAAGTTTGATTCCAAAATTTTGGAGGATTTGCACAGCATCATTTTGAAAGGTGTTTTTTTTTTTACCATAATGCACACAGTTCAAATCCTTTGTTTATACTTTTTAAAAAGAGTTTCAGGAGAATCTGTTACATATAATGTTGAAATGCCTTTGACTAAATAGTGTGAATATTGTTACTTTAGGTTTAAGATCTCATTATGTTTCAGATGAAATTACTCCATTGTTTCATTTGATATCCTACAAGTTATGGTCAGGAGAAAGATTTCCCATCAATATTCAAATCTCAAATTCTCTAAAATCTGTTGTCTTCCCATTCTGTACACAGATCATATTTATCTAGAACATGTTTAAAATCTGAGATCAAAGAATGGGAGAAAAGGGAGGAATTAGGACTTATAAATTGTAAAATTTAATATTTCTCCAAATATTAAATTAAATATCATTTCTCCACTCCAGGGGCTCAAAGCAATTTCACACGGAACTCCATTTTATACAAGCAGTAAGTAAAAAGGGTGATTGGTAGTACCAGCTCGCTCATGTAAAAGTATTCAATTCAAATTGTAATTAAGTTATATCATTGATAGGATCTGAAAGAAAAAAAAGCGTATTAGCTGCAAATAAGTTTAATCCATAAGTTCTATTTTTATATTGTTCTTGAACATGGACCTTCCTCCCAATACTTTGATGAGATTGAACTAAAGTGGAAAAAAAGAGGAAAGTGAGGTATGATTCCACTGATAATGCTGAAGATTTCTCTGAAGAAAATAAAGGAAGCTGTTTCTCTTAAGCTTTAAGATAAAGTCCTACTACAAAACCAATTTTTGACCAATTGTTGTTGTTAGTTGCGAAGTCATGTCCGACCCATCGCAACCCCATGGACAACGTTCCTCCAGGCCTTCCTGTCCTCTACCATCTTCTGGAGTCCATTTAAGCTCACGCCTACTGCTTCAGTGACTCCATCCAGCCACCTCATTCTCTGTCGTCCCCTTCTTCTACTGCCCTCAATCTTTCCCAGCATTAGGCTCTTCTCCAGCGAGTTCTCATTAGGTGGTCAAAGTACTTGAGTTTCAACTTCAGGATCTGGCCTTCTAAAGAGCAGTCAGGGTTGATCTCCTCTAGGACTGACCAGTTAAATCGCCTTGCAGTCCAGGGGACTCGCAGGAGTCTTCTCCAGCACCATAGTTCAAAGGCCTCAATTCTTTTGCGCTCAGCCTTTCTTATGGTCCAGCTTTCACAGCCATACATTGCAACTGGGAAAACCATGGCCTTGACTATACGTATTTTTGTTGGCAGGGTGATGTCTCTGCTTTTTAGTATGCTGTCTAGATTTGCCATAGCTTTCCTCCCCAGGAGCAAGTGTCTTTTAATTTCTTGGCTGCAGTCCCCATCTGCGGTGATCTTGGAGCCCAGGAAGATAAAATCTGTCACTACCTTCATTCCCCATCTATTTGCCAGGAATTGAGAGGGCCGGATGCCATGATCTTGGTTTTCTTAATGTTGAGTTTCAAGCCAACTTTTGCACTCTCCTTCTTCACCCGCATCAAGAGGCTCTTTAGTTCCTCTTCACTTTCTGCCATTAGAGTGGTATCATCTGCATATCTTAGGTTGTTGATATTTCTCCCGGCAATCTTAATTCCAATTTTTTATTCATCTAGCCCTGCCTTTCTCATGATGTGCTCTGCATATAAATTAAATAGGCAGGGCGACAGAATACAGCCTTGCCGGACTCCTTTCCCAATTTTGAACCAATCAGTGGTTCCGTGTCCAGTTCTCACTGTTGCTTCTTGATCCGCATATAGGTTTCTCAAGAGACAAATAAGATGGTCTAGTACTCCCATCTCTTTAAGAACTTGCCACAATTTGTTGTGATCCACACAATCAAAGGCTTTAGCATAGTCAATGAAGCAGAAGTAGATGTTTTTCTGGAACTCCCTAGCTTTCTCCATGATCCAGCGTATGTTGGCAATTTGATCTCTAGTTCCTCTGCCTCTTCGAAATCCTGCCTGTACTTCTGGTAGTTCTCGATCCACATACTGCTGGAGTCTAGCTTGTAGGATTTTAAGCATAACTTTACTTGCATGTGAAATGAGTGCAACGGTGCGATAGTTTGAACATTCTTTGGCATTGCCTTTCTTTGGAATTGGAATGTAAACTGACCTTTTCCAATCCTGTGGCCACTGTTGAGTTTTCCAAATTTGCTGGCAAACTGAGTGTAGCACCTTTACTGCATCGTCTTTTAAGATTTTGAATAGCTCAGCTGGAATACTGTCACCTCCACTAGCTTTGTTGTTGCTCAGCTTTCCTAAGGCCCATTTCACTTCACATTCTAGGATGTCTGGCTCGAGGTCAGTGACCACCCCATCGTGGTTATCAGGGACTAAGCTCGTTCTTGTATAGTTCTTCTGTGTAATTTTGCCACCTCTTCTTAATCTCTTCTGCCTCTGTTAGGCCCCTGCCATTTTGGTCCTTTATCATGCCCATCTTTGCATGAAACGTTCCCTTCATATCTCCAATTTTCTTGAAGAGATCTCTGGTTCTCCCTATTCTATTGTTCTCTTCTATTTCTTTGCACTGTTCATTTAAGAGGGCATTCTTATCTCTTCTAGCTATTCTCTGGAATTCTGCATTCAATTGGGTGTATCTTTCTCCCTTGCCTTTCGCTTCCCTTCTTTCCTCAGCTATTTGCAAAGCTTCCTCAGACAGCCATTTTGCTTTCTTGCATTTCTTTTTCTTTGGGATGGTTTTAGTTGCTACCTCTTGTACAATGTTGCGAACCTCCGTCCATAGTTCTTCAGGCACTCTGTCTATCAGATCTAATTCCTTAAATCTATTTGTCACCTCTACTGTATATTCATCATGGATATGATTTAGTTCATACCTGAGTGGCCTAGTGTTTTTCCCTACTTTCTTCAATTTAAGCCTAAATTTTGCAATGAGAAGCTTATGATCTGAGCCACAGTCAGCTCCTGGTCTTGTTTTTACTGACTGTATAGAGCGTCTCCATCTTTGGCTGCAGAGCACATAGTCAATCTGATTTCTGTGTTGACCGTCTGGTGATGTCCATGTGTAGAGCCGTCTCTTGGGTTGTTGGAAAAGAGTGTTTGCTATGACCATCGTATTCTCTTGACAAAATTCTTTCAGCCTGTGCCCTGCTTCATTTTGTACTCTAAGGCCAAACTTGCCTGTTATTCCAGTTATCTTTTGGCTTCCTACTTCAGCATTCCAATCCCCCATGATGATAAGGACATCATTTTTTGGTGTTGATTCTATAAGGTGCTGTAGGGCTTCATAGAACCGGTCAATTTCATCCTCTTCAGCACAAGTGGTTGGGGCATAGACTTGGATTACTGTGATATTGAATGGTTTGCCTTGGATTCGCACTGAGATCATTCTGTCATTTTGGGGATTGTATCCCAGCATTGCTCTTCCTACTCTTTTATTGACTATGAAGGCTACTGCATTTCTTCTGAGGGATTCTTGCCCGCAGTAGTATACCTGATGGTCCTCTGAATTACATTCACCCATTCCTGTCCATTTTAGTTCGCTGATTCCTAAGATGTTGATGTTCAGTCTTGTCATCTCTTGTTTGACCACACCCAGTTTGCCTTGATTCATGGATCTTACATTCCAGGTTCCTATGGAGAAAAGATCTTTACAGCATCGGACTTTCCTTTCACCACCAGATGCATCCACAGCTGAGCGTCCTTTCGGTTTTGGCCCAGTCGCTTCACTCTTTCTGGCGTTACTAGTACTAGCCCTCTGCTCTTCCCCAGTAGCATATTGGATACCTTCCGACCTGAGGGGCTCATCTTCCAGCATCATATCTTTTTGCCTTTTGGTACTGTCCATGGGGTTTTCATGGCAAAGATACTGGAGTGGGTTGCCATTTCCTTCTCCAGTGGATCACATTTTGTCAGAACTCTCTGCTATGACCTGTCCGTCTTGGGTGGCCCTGCATGGCATAGCTCATAGCTTCATTGAGTTACGCAAGCCCCTTCGCCACGACAAGGCAGTAATCCATGAAGGAGTTTTGACCAATAGGTCTACATATTTATGTCCCAGATTTTTTTATTGGTATGATGTTGTCTTAGCAAGAACTCTATGGATGTTTCTAAACTTTGCAAGGCCTCTAGATGGCGACCTTTACTGTATATGTATGTTTCTAGGAGATGAAAGGCTTGAAATTCTACCTAGGGTTCTATAATTGGCAGGGAAATCTACCTTGGTGTACTGCCATTGGAGCTAGATGGCAGCAACAAGATAAAAATAATTAAACAAAATTTAATATTGAATATTTTAATATTTTGTATCTTACTTTTTATGTTTGTAAGCCACCCAGAGCCATTTGACAGTGAGATGGACAGCATATAAATTTAATAACATTTTCTGCCATTTTAGTGCTGCTAAACTTTAGCAGCTTAAGATCTGGTATTTTGCAGGTTGGTTATAATTTTACAACAAAACACTATCTTTATGCAGTAGAAAACTCCTTATCTGTGATTTATCAGGAGGAGACTGGTAACACATTTTCTGCCTAATTAATTTTATTAAAAGGCATATGCTTTTGTGAGGTTCAGTTCACTTCATCTGTCACTTGTAACTGAACATTAAAGTAAGTTGTGGTAGAGTAGAAATATGGAAGCCATGCTGATAAAGCCAGTGCTTCTTGGTGATGTGGTTCACACTTAATTTTAAGTCATAAAAATAGGCAGTGCAATTTAGAATGATTTTTATTTCCAATTTTCCATATACCTAGTATTTTGTTAGTTCAAAGACAGAAATGGTTTATGCAGTATAACAGTTGGTGAACAGAACGTTGAGAACAATTGTTAAAAGAAAATCTGATTTGTTCTGAGCTGGAACAGGAAAAAGAATGTAGAACATAGGCAATTGCTTAAAGTAGAGGTGAAGTTTATTTCCGAGAACAGAATAAAGGCCAACTATCAGAGGTGGACACTCTGAGCCCTTTGCCACAACCCCTTTGTATAGGAAAATCTTGTCTTTGAAGCTGGGCAGAAAGAATCCAATAGAAGAGAATATATGTAACTCATGGTGCCCTTTGAGCTTGTTTTCTTGCAGATGTTTCATTACTCAACTAGGTAACATCATAGAGTCAGGTACCCTGCTGAACAGTTCTGCTTATTTCCTGCTCATAGCTAGAAATGGCATTCTCATGGAGGAAAAGATATTTTGTTTATAAATGGGTGAAATCTCTAGCACCCTGAAAGGACATTTACCTGAAGGGGCTGCTGCCTTTGGCCAATGTCAACCTCATTTTGTCTTAGTGCAGTTTCTCATTTTTTTACCCTGGAAATGGCTGTGAGGTTGGGACGAGGGAAGACTGAGTGGCAAGAAAGATTTTGACTTCCTTCCCACCCAGCAATAAACATAAAAAATATTGATAAAATACTTACAATTCTCAATTAGTTTAGCTAAGAGATTTCCTGCTGGAATGAAGTCCTAACATATTGGAGAATATCAAGTTGCAGACATCTGATATCATGAAACAAACACTCCATAGGCTGAACTATTGCATGAAGATATTTTTGTGAGATATGAAATGAAAATAGGATGGAATTGGAAGTTTAAAAGGGGAATCAAAGTAGAACACACTTATGCCATAACATAGTGTACAGTACACCTGCATTGATGGCAGTCCCAGAACTGACCCAATGAAGCAGTGGTAAAGATATACACTAATGGTATTTGGGCTGATAAAAAGAATGTGCACAATACACTTCCCTTCTCAGTTTTCAACTTAAGCTGAGCTATTGACTGCAGGTTTCAAGGAAAGGAAATGTAAGACAGTTATTTTTTTAAGCTTAGCATAACATTTCATGCATATAGAATATGCATAATCCCGGAAACAAAATAATTGTATTGTATTGTAGTTGTATTGTAATTAAACACTAATAGTTATGAACACAGTGAGGTCTTTATTCCATTTTCACACGCTGCCTTTGTTCCTATGTACTGTTAAGGTATGAAAGCTTGCTTAGTTTATGGTCAAGTGTGAACTTGACGAAAAACATCTGCAAACCATGCTTAAAATGCCAAACGAAGTTATTCAACAAGATGCCCAAAAGAAACCACAGTTAGCCAATGTTAATCACTCATTGAGGAACTATTTGCCAGAAGATCACTTAACTCTCTGTTCTCTTCTGTCAAAAGATGAAGTTGTTGGGTATGTGTAAGCAAGAGAATTGGGGTCTTGATGAATAAAAAATAAAAAATTCTGCTTGCACCCACAAATCCTTGAATAAATCACCAATTGACATGCTCCAAGGAGGTAACAGTGCAGATTTTCTATTCCACCATTGAACTAAGGTCTAAAGTTTAACAAACCTTCCTTGAAATAACCGAAGCTTCTCAAATAATTAAAGCCCTTCAATATAAGGAAAGCGGGGCCAGCCGCTAGAGGATGCTACTCCATCACCGACAACAATGGGCGGTAAAAGAATGAACGTTCAGCTCAGCCTATGAACCGAGCTTTGGTTTCTAGAGACAACCAATGAAAAGCAGCAGGTAAGCACTTATCTAGCCAATCGGCTCTTTTCCTCCGGAGGGGATGTGGGGAAGTATAAGCTCTACCTTTTCCTTTCCATCGTCATTAATCTCATCACTGCAATAGTGGAGGTTAGTTGAGTCAGGGCGATACTACTTCGGTGTCTTTAACGATGCAACACGGAGCTTCCTCCGGGGCGGGTGGACCTGAATTGTGACGCGGATTGAGTGTTGCAACGTTCTAGAAGTTGTCCCTCACGAGCCAGAAAGGAGGAGTTTTCGATTCGTGGTGGCGGCTACGCTGGGGTTCTGGGAGCCCTGTCCCCTGCTTCCCCCGGCCCCTCTGCCAGCCCTACAAACTTTCAGCCATGCTGTCCAAAGAATGAATTTGGGGGATCACGACCTGCTGTCTGCGCGGGAGCAGTTATTCCACGAGAGGGTCCGAGAGTGTATTGTGAGTACACTGGTTGTTAAAATGATAACCCGAAT
Source organism: Azemiops feae (assembly GCA_023970755.1). Lineage (NCBI taxonomy): Eukaryota > Metazoa > Chordata > Lepidosauria > Squamata > Viperidae > Azemiops > Azemiops feae. Next base: position 520,456 of record JALGBA010003859.1, on the reverse strand, counting down.
TGGGTCCCCCCTCCCCATTGTTTTCTTTAATATGACTAGAATTTTAGCCTCGTTATCCCCAGTAAATAAGGGACTTGTAGTCCAATACCTTTGAAAAAGGGGAAGGATTTGTATTTTATTCCCGTTAATGAAGACAAAAAAATCGACTACGGGGATGGTGGTTTTGTCAAGGCGAGTTGGAAGCACTAAGGAAAAGGAGACCAGGAATTTAGAGCTGAAGAGCAGTGAATGCCATTAGCCCTCTTGTTTGGTAAAATTACATTCTTCTGTGCTCTTTTATCTAAGATAATTGAAGAGGAATTAGAAAAAAGCAAGTTATAGCTGAGAACTAACTAGAATTGCTTGCTGCCAGAGACAAAAGCCAATCCGTATATTTACAACCCTACAATTTGGTGCCCTCCAGATACAGTTATTTTGGACTGCAACACATTGACTATGTTTATGCATTAAATCATGGTTGCCAAAACCAAAAAGCCGTATAACTTTATTGTGTGAATCAGGTCATCGTGTTGCACCATTGTGTTTTTTGGTTAAGCTTTAAGTGTGAAGATTAATCTTGGCTTAATGTTTAGCATTAAGTTTCCTACTAGGTGCCAATTTGGGGAAAACTTTTTAAAATGTCCATTTCTATTCAGCCTTTCTTCAAGGACTTGACAATATGTTCATTTGCTAGTAATGAAAAGAGTAATTAAAAGAGATGATTCTGTAGCTCTTTTTAGCTCTATTGCAGAAGCTTCTCTCTTTAAATTATATTTTCCCTACTTCATATTGTTTTGAATTGGAAGGAAGGCAGCCAGAGCAAGTTTGGTCTAGTCTAGTGGCAAAGATACCAGGCTAGAAAGCAAGAGACCCTGAGTTCTAGTCCCACTTTAGGCATGAAAACTGGCTGGGTGATTTTGGGCCAGTCACACACACTCAGCCCAACTCGCCTCCCAGGGGTGGTTGTTGTGGAGAAAATAGGAGGAAGTCGTGTTGGATATGTTCGGCGCCTTGAGTTATTTGTGAAACTAATAAAGGTGCGATACAAATGCATAAATATACCAAGACAGACAAAAAATATATATCTTATGGACTGTCCAGCTTTGCCAACCTGCAGTTGCCATGCCACCTGAACCCAGGTGGATTTCTTGCCCAATAAATGTGGATGCAATGCATATTTATATATAAGTACAGGATATGACCAGATATATGTGAACTAATTAAAACTAATGATTAATATTGCCTGCAAAGTAAAGGCACTTCTTTCTGAAAAGCACTAGGTAACATCAGTGCTTATATGCGATTATATGGGCACCTGGGAATGAAATGTTCTAGAGAACTCTGGAATGTTCAATCCCTCTTCTGAGCCACACAGCTTTGGCCATTACAGGAAGGGGGGGTGGTCTGGCAGTTTTCAGAAACAAATTCTCTGGAATGGCCGTAGTATGGATGTAGTTTGGATTCCTGAATTAACAGGCTTGTTTCAGGATTGGGCCATATCCAAAATGCCACAAAAGCAAATTAACTTCTAGGCAACTAGCAGAGCATTTCCAAAATGGCAGAATCAGCCTAGACCTGAGGAATAGGAGAGCAGGACACATTGCACATCTCCACCTCTCTTTCTGGCAGAAGCTTTAAAAAAAGGAGAGAGGAAAATACGGTAAGATGGAGAGGGATTGAGGGAAAGAGAGAAACCTTGTTTAGAATCTGGGAAAAAGTCAATTCTAAGGGGGCAAGCAATCTCTCCATTCCTCCCACTCTTCAGTGGCAATTTGGCAAAATAATTTCTATCAGTATGATAGCAATGAAGTATATGAAGTAACAAATATGTTGAGGTAATTAATAGTGGTTGGACTTGGGTGCCTGGAGGCCTTAGAAGCTGAGGAAGAGTTTGAGGCTGGGACTTTTTCATTTTAGATTTTTAAAAGTAAATACAACATCTTTCTGTCATCCAAGCGCATGAGACGCTTCAGTGAAACATATACAAGTCTAGTGAGACTTTTGCCTTGAGCTCACTGTCCTGTTTTATATTTGCAAATCTGTTGGATGTGAGGAGCTTTACATGTTACTTTGAAGGTGCACCTAGCTCTTCATAAGCAATTTCAGTTTAATCCTGCTTGCTTCATAAATGTCATTAGAAATTAAGAAATTGTAATGCCCAGAGAGTTGAAATAAGTAGTTATGAAGTTTTGAATGAAAAATTCAAATGTTTAAAATACCTGTCGTCAGGTGGTTCTCAAAAGCAGAAAAGCTGTGGCTTACATGTATATTAATGTGACTTATTAAAGTGGTACATTGCTTCATTCCAAGCTATGTTGATTTTACACATGGCATAGGGCTTTCTAGAGAAAACAGCAGCTTAGTCTTTGTGCCTGGTAAAGCTGAGTTTCTGGGCCACTGACTGGGGATTATTGCTATTCTGTTAAAATAATGACAAGCTGAACAAAGGCAAGCTTTTTCTTGCCTGTCTTTCTCAATTATATACTTCCTCCTCTACTACCCACTTAAATGTCTACCTACAAAGTACATTATGGTTTCATACACCATCCTATTTTTAACTTGACTTAGGGTGTTGTGAGAACCCAGCCAATTGTGGTTTATTAAGCAATTTATCTAGCTTAATGTCATTTCTTCTCTCTTGATCCAATGTCATGTTTATGGACCAGAGCATTCACTGGTTCATGCAGAGAACTCTGTTTTGATATCAAATGCCCAAGCAATTAAGTTATATTTCAGAGAGAGGTCCATTGCATCTTTATTTGTACAGCCTTTTCTGTCCAGAGCAACCATTCCCAAAGTTCACCATGATCTAAACCAGGGGTCCCCAACCCCTTGTCCGTGGACCAGTATCGGGCCGTGGCATGCCAGCAACCGGGCCGCACAAACAAGCAAAGCCCCATCTGTGGGATGCAGGCAGCACACAAAACCACGCGTTCTCAAGTCCATGGAAAAACCTTTCTCCATGGAACCGGTCCCTGGTGCCCAAAAGGTTGGGGACCTCTGGTTTAAACAGGTTGTGAGAACCTTGGCAACTCTGATTGGGAAGATGGGAAGGGGGGAATTAGCTTTTCCACTGTGGCTTTGTGTGCAAAAGGTTAGTCCAGAGTTCCATCTCTGGAGTCAACATATTAGTAGGTATTTGGAGTTGTGTAACGTCTAGGTGTCTGCTTAGCAGGCAATATATAGTACTTGGAGTTATGCAAGACAAGCATTTAGTCCTCGGTGCCTAGTTGGCATGCATAATGAGTTTTCTGAGTATTATGTTAACCTTGGAGAAATATTAAATCACTGGCAGATGTGACAAGGGAGCACTGAGAATTTAAGATCAGAAAGCCCCCTCTTGATCAAGTTCCACCTGGTCCAGTATCTGTTTTTTCAAGATCAAGTACTGTAAATGATTCTGGGAATCACATATGATTCTGTGGTGTCTATTACTTCCCCTGTTGTTGCCAGTTCACCCAGCAATGATACTCAATACTACCATACCTCTTCTGATCCTGGAACTCTTTACTATCCTGACTAATGAAGTTCATAGACCAATTTTCCATGCATATCTAGTTTTTGGAAATCATGTTCTTTGGTAGCCAATATCTGAGTTATAATAATAATAAAGTTGGAAGGGATCTTGGAAGTCATCTAGTCCAACCCCCTGCTCAGGCAGGCAACCCTATACCATTTCAGACAAATGGCTGTCCAATCTCTTCTTAAAAATCTCCAGTGTTGGAGCATTCACAGCTTCTGGAGGCAGGTTGTTCCACTGATTAATTGTTCTAACGGTCAGGAAGTTTCTCCTTAGTTCTAGGTTGCTTCTCTCCTTGATTAGTTTCCATCCGTTGCTTCTTGTCCTGCCTTCAGGTGCTTTGTAGAATAGTTTGACTCCCTCTTCTTTGTGGCAGCCCCTGAGATATTGGAACACTGCTATCCTGTCACCCCTCGTCCTTCTCTTCATTAAACTACTAGACATACCTAATTCCAGCAATCGTTCCTTATATGTATTAACTTGTGGAAGTTAATTCCATCAATAATGCATTATATAAAGGCATACTTTTGAATTATCTGCCAACTGACTTCACTGGCCCTGAAATCACTTGTTTTGAAAAGAAAAAAGAAAATTTTAGAAATAATCTATCATGTAACCTTTTATTGGCTGGGTTGATGTACTATGCTAAGTTATGATTTCTTTCTTTAGCTTGCTTTAAAAGCCACAACTGGATAGTCATAGTTAGTTTGAAAAGGCACATTAAGCCATAGATTAAGATTTATAAACTGAAGGGACTAAACTTAGGCACTCTACTAAGACCAAAAACCATATAACCCACATACAGAAATGGCTTATTTGGATGTGTGCATCTTGCCATCTTTGTCATGTAAACTAAAGAAATCTGCAGAGATGTATGCTTTTTGCAATAGGGAAAATGTCCCAATTTGTAGATGATTTTGGTGAAATTGAGCACCTAGCACTGAATACCATGGCTAACAACTTTTCTACTTGCAAGATCTATAGTCTGGCTATTACTAGATAGGAACTTCTTACTGCTATGAATGATCCTGTTCTTTCTCTCTCCCTCTCCCCCCCCTCTCTCCCCCTCCCTCCCTCCCTCCCTCCACTGTTCTTTTCAGAGGCTGTTCTGTGGCAGATAGCATCTTTTACCAAAATAATTAAAATAATCTACAGCAGAGGAATTGCAGACCACCATATAGCCCATAACAAAAAATGTTTAATATTTTATATATAATATTAAATTTAATTCTTTGAAACAGACATTAACAGGCAATAGAGAATTTTTTTAACTAGCATCGCCAGAAACTTGACAGATTAACTTGTTAACAAGCATTTGAATGTCAAATGTATTCTGATTTGTAAACTTTATGTTCCGGTTTTTTTATTCTCCCTCTTTGCTGAGAAATCATACAGATTGATAGATATACCATTAGTTGAGATTCATACATGGTTGATGTATACTATTTTATTCATGCTGATTATTACAAAGTATTGTTCAACCGTGATAACCCTGCAGTCTGCTGAGTAAGGGTTCTTATTATATCAGATTTTGGACTAAAGTTCATTGTGACAGTTATGTTGATTGAGTCATTCATTCATTCATTTCAAAGAAAGTGTGGTAGCTGAATTGCAAAATATATCCCCCTGATTTGAGTTCCGGCCAGTCATTCTTTTTCAGCCCGACCCTCCTCACAGGGTTGTTGTGGTGGGGAAAATAGGAGGAGGGAGAAGTGTTATGTATCTTCACCGTCTGTAAGTTATTTATAAAAATAAAGATGAGATAAACATCCGATAAATGTAAGTAAATAAATAAAAGCTCTGGCTGTTGGTGCTCCCATGGAATAATCCCATGGAGTTTGTATGCCAGAATAATTTTGGATACAGCCAACTTTGTAAGGGCCAGATAGAGGTTGTGTGTATGAACAAACTCTGAGTTGCTTATAGTGGACGTCTTTGAAAAGAGCAGAAACATGTAGAAAAAACTTTTTACCAATTAAATGCACTTGCCAACAAGTGCTTTGAAAGCCAAAATCTTATCTCTGAAAGAGAGGGAAGAACTTCGTTATCGTCTCTTCCATGCCGGGGAGATTCCATGATGCTTGTTTATATTTTTCCATCCTTTCATGTTCTAATTTTCAGTTAATTAGAAGTGCCATGCTAGGAGACTTTATTCAGCTGGGCCTTGCTTGGCCTAGATTTCAGGGCAGCAGGCCTACTTTCTCATGCCAGCTTGTTCTAATTTCATAGCACAAAAGAACGAGGCCAATATCAATCCTAACAGATGGGGATATGCATGAAGAAACCTGATCTGAACAATGAAGGTAGCATGCTGTAAATGTATTTACAAATCAGAATTGGTAGTGCAGAAACCCAATTTCAGACTGATGCAACTGCTGCAGAATTGGGGGAATATGCATGCCATCCAGAAATGAGATAAAACACTTGAAGCTTTAAGAGTATAGCTGCTTTTTTTTCAGATCCAAGCCCAAAGACACCACGGTGAAATCCAGTCCAGTCCTTGATTTGCTTACACCTAATGGACAGAATCTTGCCAGACCAAAGCTATAACCTTACTTACTAGACATATCCTGAGATTCTATGACAGGGGTCTTCAAACTTGGCCCTTTTATGACTTGTGGACTTCAACTCCCAGAATTCCTCAGCCAGTGTGCCTGGCTGAGGAATTCTGGGAGTTGAAGCCCACAAGTCATAAAAGGGCCAAGTTTGAAGACCCCTGTTCTATGGTGTGGCTACTCTGAACCTCTTCCTCTTTCCGCCATCCAATTTGGGATTGCACAATCTCTTAAATTAGGCTTTTGCCTCCACCTCTGGGAAACCTTGGTGCTCATGCCTGGATTTCCCCCCCCCCCTTTTCCAGGTGCACATTCCATCACAATTTTGAGCACTTGCATTATGTGCTTTTGGCAAGGATGGGGACGGTCATTTTGCAACTCCATTCATAAATGGAGGTATCAAAGGTACTTTGCTTCCATTATTTTTTGCAAAGCTCAGTCCCTTCATGTGAGCCTTGAAGAAGCTTGTGCAAGTGAGCTGCATCCACAGCATTCAAATCCACTTGAATTTTTGAAAATGTTTTTGTCTATGGAAAACCTGGCTCCTGATCCTGGAAAAAAATGCCCTCTGGTGCAGAGTGTTTTTCTCAACCTTCACGGTGCCTCCCTCTCCCCCTCTTTCCACGTGTGTTCTTTCTCTGGGCAAATAATCCTATATTCTCTTCTGAGCAAATACCACTAGTTCTGTTTAAGTGGAATCCTGGAGCTGGGGTTCACTCAAGGGAGCAGTGAGACAAAAGAGTTGCAGGACGCTGTTTTCTCTCAGCTGAAACCGTGAGGCTGTTATGATCTGCTTCCTTCCCAATCCAGATTGGCCCAATTCCCAGAAGAAACTCCTTGCCTCAGCAGAGACAACGTGGAGCACTAACTCTGGACTTTCCGTGTCTGACTCTTTGCTTCTGCTTGCGTAAGATTTGTACCTGCTATAATAACCTCTGGAATTTTTTGCAAGGCGGACTGGAAATCAGATAGCAGGGTTGCTAGGCATGCTTGGCACGCGGATCAGGCTCCTGCTCCTACAGGATTCTAGTGGAGTCAGTTTGGGAAGAGGCTGGCATTGCCATCTTCTCCTGAGCTCTGTGTTATTATAGGCTTCAGGTAATGATAACCTTTATTGTCATTTTTTTTTTACTGTGGGCACAACGGCACACATCAAAAATGAAATTTAGTTGTCCGCTCTCAAAGTGAAACACATACATATACAACATATGTATAGACCCACACCCCTACATATACATAGCAAATAAATATTAAACACTGTCCATCCTGAATATATAACGGAAGGAGGAAGCTTGAGAGTTCACAAGGTTAATGCTGTATGGAATGAAACTATGGCTGAATCTGGATGTTCTGCTACACGAAGCCTCCTCCCAGAAGGTAACAAGGAAAACAGGTCGTGAAGAGGATGTGTAGTGTCCCAGATAATCTTACGGACCCTGCTCAAGCAGCGCTTCTGTGCTATGTCCTGGATGGGAGGGAGGGAACTGCCAATGATCTTTTCGGCCATTCTCACCACACTCTGCACTGCCTTCCTGTCTGAAGCAGTGATGCTTCCAAATCAGACTGTGATGCTGTAATGCCCCTTCCTTTGAAAGAAGTTGGTTTAGTAGCCTGAAGTGGTATAGATTAGAGTAGGGCATGAGCCCTGTCTGTGTTCACAGGTTGCATAAGTTTTGTTTGATTAATCATTCCGTTCTGAATACATTCAGTTTATGTATTTATATACTCTATATACTCATGTTTAATATGTCTCTCTGCACATAATCCAACCCTCAAATGTTTACCAAAATATCACAGAAAATGCACCACCTATGCATACATAAATCGATCTGCATTCAAGTGTCTTCTTATCCATGAATGGGCTTATATTCAAGTGTAGATGGAAATATGGATACTTTGAAAAAAAGAATTCTCATACATTCTTATGGATCATTAGCCCATCCTCATATAACAAACCTGATTTTTTTGGAAGCATTTTGGCACCTAAAATTCTTGGCTTATCCATGAGTATATACAATGTATTATGTAAATGCAAATAGTATACAAAGCCACAAATCATAGCTTACAAATTACAAATTTTACCTTGGATGTAGGTTCATTAAAAGAATCATAAATTAAGCTCTCGGCATTTTTGTAACTATATTTGTATCACACACTCAAAGGCATTTTATATCAACGATGTAAAATTAAACAGTTTGATCCTGACTCATAGTTGTCTTCCTTTCTATTATCTGTGGAACACAAAAAAGGACTATGAGCCAAAAATGCTGCCTCCAGCTTGCCAGGAGAGATGTATACTCTGAGTTACCTCGATTGTGGAATTTAAAAAAATTCTCATGGTACACAAAATAAAATAAAATAAATGGCTAGCATCCCGTCCATAATTTAGAACAGAGTTTCCCAACCTTTCCGGCTTTGTGGACCTGCAGGGGCAGGGGGAGAGGGGATGGTTCCGTGCAAGAGCATCCGGTAAGCGCGCACACACACACCTTCATTTGTGCAAGTGGCAGGTATGCATGCCCGCCGCTCATGTAAATGCAGCGTGCGCACACACCTGCTCACGGAAGTGGGGGTGCACACACGCTCGCCCACTGCTTTCACGGCCCTGTTCCGAAAAGCTCATGGCCCAGTAGTGGGCCAGGGTTGGGAACTCCTGATTTAGTACATAAATTTGCATAGAGGCTTGCGTGTGTGCGCGCACACACACACACACACACACACAAATGGTTGCTAGGCAAATCATACAAAGGAAGCATTGAATTTTTTCTGGACATGTCCTGTAGTTGTGAAAATGAAATTCTGCAAATTACTATAGGCCTTTCACCAAGTGGGTATCCATGTTGGTGTGTTGATACAGTGGCTGTCTGGTTAGCAGTTCAACCCATATGTGCAGAAAGAGACACATCCAGGCACTGAACTTTAAAATTTATGGCAAGAATAGAGTGGGTAATGATTGCTTTGAACCCAGGACCCATAAAATGGAGTGAAACAAGAGCTCCCGTCAATGTGAACGTCACAGATCCAAGGCGATTCATTTAAAAAAAAATCAGCAATATACTGGAGCAGAATCAGAAGTAGCTCAGTTCCCTTAAGATGATTACCGATAGTTCTCGACTTACGACCACAATTGAGCCCAAAATTTCTGTTGCTAAGCAAAACGGTTGTTAAATGAGTTTTGCTGCATTTTACGACCTTTCTTGCACAGTTGTTAAGTTAGTAACACGGTTGTTAAGTGAATCTGGCTTCCCCATTGACTTTGCTTGTCAGAAGGTCATGAAAGCTGATCCCATGACCCCGGGACACTGCAACCATCATAATCAAGGAGAGAAGCAACCTAGAACTAAGGAGAAACTTCCTGACAGTTAGAACAATTAACCAGTGGAACAACCTGCCTCCAGAAGCGGTGAATGCTCCAACACTGGAAGTTTTTAAGAAGAGACTGGACAGCCATTTGTCTGAAATGGTATAGGGTTTCCTGCCTGAGCAGGGGGTTGGACTAGATGACCTCCAAGGTCCCTTCCAACATTATTATTATTTATTATTATTATTATTATTATTTATTATTATTATTATTATTATTATTATTATTATTATTATTATTATTATTATTAGTCAGTTGCCAGGCGTCTGACTTTTGGTCATGAGTCACTTTTTTCAGTGCCATTGTAACTTCAAACAGTCACGAAACGAATGGTTGTAAGCCGAGGACGACCTGTCCATTGTGAGATTAAATCGGATCCAGAGCTAGTTGAAGACATTTTGAAAGGTGTAAATACTTAATGCTCCAATTGAAAATGATCTGATAAATGGTGACTAAGCAAACCATGGGATCGCAGAGCGTGAGAGCCAGCCTATGATTTAGGGATCATAATGGCGATTACAAGGATTAGTGCAGTAATTATCTAGAAATGCCTGGCAAGGTCTCCAGCTTCTGGAGTCTTGTCTCTTCCAGGGTTTTTGAAGCCCTCCAGGTTACTTGATGAACGCTCTATGCAGCATTCAGCTTCCTCTCTTAATAAAGCTGGGAGGGCAGGAACCATCTGTGTTTACATTAGAGTAGCCCAGGGGTAGGCAACCTTGGCTCTTTTATGACTCGTGGACTTCAACTCCCAGAATTCCTGAGCCAGCCATGCTGAGGGGAAAGGGAGAGGTTTCCAAGCTGAGCCATGCTGGCTCAGGAATTCTGGGAGTTGAAGTCCACGAGTCATAAAAGAGCCAAGGTTGCCTACCCTGGCAGTAGCCCATAAGGGAAGCCTTTTGCTTTGTTAAGAAAGGCTGCTGGCTCCTTGGCTAGGGGTACTTTAATCTGTGGTAATGAAGAAATGAAATGAAAAGCTGTCCGGGTTGCTTGGTTTGGAACCCAGGATGCTCCTTTTCTGTTTGAAGGTTAATTTCGGGGCATCATAGAGGAGGTGGGGAAAAAAACACCACTTCTTCCTGCTTGACTGCATAGCACTCTGCTAGGTCATCGCTCAGGCAGCAACGCCAAAGCACATCATACTACAGGATGCCAGCTGGCTCAGAGCAATTTTGTTTTGCTCTTCTGCTTCTCTTTCAGGATGAGAAGAGACTGTACACTACAAGCTGTACGTTCCTCTTTCCACGCAGAAGAAGGCAGTGGGAATGGGATTGATATAAAATTGAAGTCACGGCTTCCTGCTTTCAAAAAAAATAAAAATAAATGCTTGCCTGCCTCTTCCTTATTTTCTCCCAGGCTTTGTTCTTCCCCTGCTTTCAAACTTCCGCATTTCTGTAGTTTTGTTTTATTAAGAGTTTTGAAAAGAAGGTTAAAAAAAAAAAAGAACTAATATAAAGTAAAGAAAGGGAAAAAAGGGCAAAAATAAAATGAAAAGAAATAGAAGCAGCTCCCCATTTTTTTTTGCAGCAGATATAACTACAATGGAGTCCTTGGTGCTGTCTCAGCTTGATTGTTTTTTACAGACATTTCATTACCCAAACTAGGTAAGAGTATCATCATCATCATCATCAAACACATGATGATGTTACCTAGTTTGGGGTAATGAAACGTCTGCAACAAACGATCAAGCTCAGAGAGCACTAAGGATCTCACAGTTCAATCCTGAGCTACAAATATTCTCTTATAAATATAACTACAATTACAAAATTACCTCTTACTCTATGGTTACAAAAACAAAAGCTTTTTGTTTTTGTTTTTCTAATCATCAAAACTATAAAACTTTAGTTCATTTTTTTCTGTTTCACGCAAAATGTCTATAGGGGGTTTCTGGTGAGCAATAAACTTAGATATTGTCTTTTCCCTAATCAAGGAAATTAGTTTGGCCTTCTCTGTAAGCTTCATCATTTTCACTATATACCTCTGTATTTCTAAAGACTGGAACCTTGTTTCTGATGGAAAGCTGAGATACCACGTATATGTGGTCATCTTTCTTACCGTTGAAATTCCCTGAAGGGGTTCCCAACTGTGCTTATTACTCTGCTCCTGGGAGGAGTGGGAGTTGTCTGATGCAAGCCAGAGTGTTTAGTTTTGCTGACAAATGCTATTATCTTTACTAAGTAGTTGCAAAAAGTTAAGCAAGCTGGCAGAATTTGAAGGGATTGAAAAAGAATTGGTTACTTTTTGGTAGCAATCTCTTTTTTTTTTTATAACTTCAATTCTTTGATATGGTTAATCAGGAATATTCTAGAATAGATTCTGTGAGAATCTAGCTCTATTGGCTATTATGGTGGAGCGATTTTGGAAATCCATCATATCTGGATAGCACCACATTGAAAAAGGATAGTGTGCAACCTTTGTCTTGTTTTAAAATAGGCCTCTAGTGTAAGGTGGGCTAGGAGGCTGCGGCATTTAATTGTCTTACAGACGGTTGCTTTCTTTCTTGAAGAACAAGATTTTGGAACCTAAGAATGCAAAAAGATGACCCTTTAAATTAAACCTGGTATGTTTCAGGAGCACCACCTGAATATCCTTGGGCAGCCCAGTAAATTTGTAACTAGTATCTGTTGGGGCTGGAGAGCAATTTAATGCTCATTCCACAAAAAAAAAAACAGGATTATTTTGCAATGTTTATTTGCCTAGAACTCTGACCATTTGACTTTTTCAGGTTTAGGCTTGTCTTGTTTACATAGCTTCACTGATGGGATCTTCTTTTCATGCTTAGTTTTGTTGTTTTAACTTCTGAATCTCGTTCTCAGAAATATATGTACTGTGTTGGGAGGGTACGTTTTCCATTTTCTGTGAAGTTACTAGAGGAGGCAATGTGGCTTCAACTGGAAGAAAGTCTAAACAGATGCAAACCATCATTGTTTTACTCTCAAATCTTTTAATCAAAGATGCATTTATTAAAAAAAAATTACTTCCTTCCCATTGTTATAATATTCCGAATATTAAGGATGAGCTGGCAATGGAATAGCTAAGATGTCGAATAAAGAATCTAGAGATATAGCAGTCAGGCTAGAAGAAAGGATTAAACTTGCTGATCCACTCTTCCTCCCATTTCACTTTTCCATTCACTCTTTCTTTCAGTTGTAAGCTAGACTTGGGGGGATGGGATGATTTCTAAGCCTTCTTCAGAAACTGATGTTTTCAACACTTTCCTGAAACGGTTTCTCTGTTGTAATTCTCTCCTCACCCACGTTGATGCTCTAGGGTATCTTTCCCTCAATCATAAATGTAGTTCCCTGGGTTTTCCAATTTTGGCGCTCTTCAAACCTATCCCATTATTGCTGCCATCTCTTACCGCCACCTTTGCTTTATGTATCTTTGAACCCAGTCTAAATCTTGTATGTAAGCACGTAGGCTGCATTTGCAGGAAAAGGCTGATAGTTTCCTGCTTTAATATTTCCTTGTTTTGTTTTGCTCTCTCCAGCTCTTAAATCATTGCCCCTTCCCAGCTATTGTTAAAAAGAATGTTAGGGAACCCAAATAAAATTAGAGGAAGAAATGTGGCTTTTCTCAAACCTGCTGGCTGCTTGTTGTCTGAAGAAATTTCGTAAAGAGATGTTGATAAAGGAAAACATCGAATACAGTGATGGGAATAGAACTGATTTGCTCAGTAACTACCGGTAAGATAGAGAAGATGATGACCCTACAGCAGGGGTGTGAAACAAGCAACGTCATGTGACGTGTCGCGACGTATCGCGACTTTTCCCCCATTGCCGGCAATACGGTGGGCGCGGTTTTGGCGTGACGCATCCGGCCTGAGGGCCGGCAGTTTGACACCCCTGCCCTGCAGTATCCCAAATTGTGTTCCATTTGCTCTGGATGAACTGAGGATGACTTATGACCAGCCTCTCTAACCAGTTTTTCCTTCTCCTCCCACAGATCTGCACCCTTCTTTTTGGGAGTCTCTACATCCTGTGCTACTTCATCTTAACCTACTTCAAAAGGCACACAGATTTCACTACAGGTAACTGGGTCGGTGGCCAAATCAAGGTCATTTCTCCCCTACCTGAATAGGCAACTTTCAGTGCCAAGAATTCTCAGCAAAGGCCAGACCTACTGGGAGCTGAAAGCCATCCGTCCAGAAGATATCTGGGTTTAGGAAAGCTGTTTTAGGTATATAGTTTCAGAAGGCAGATTTATTTATTTGTTAGATCCCCAATTTTGTTAGATGCCTTTTCTTCAGGAGTGTAAGTTTTTTTCTCATTTTTCCCAGGAGCAACAAACCTTTGATGTGGGCTGGGTTGAAAGAGAGGGACTGGCCCAAAATCACCCAGGGAGTTGAAGATAGACTGGAATCTGAGTCTCCCCTTTATCATTCCAAGTCCTGAACCACTATACCACACCACCACTGAAGTTGTGGAAGCCATGTAGGGCGTGGCTTTTTAGAGTTTAGGGGTGAATGAAACTAGCAGTTTCCCTTGATTTTACAGTAAGATTTCCAAAATATGTGTCCTGCTCAATTATAACAAATCAACTGAGTTCACATTGCACTAAATGCTCTTGTTTAATCCTGGTTTTGCTGAACAACCCATAATTTAAACTCACCAAGGTTTAAAAACTACAGTGGTTGAGTTCACATACAGTATTACATTATGTCAAAATTGGGCAATTGCTTGATAGCTTAGCACAGCGTGAGAATCCAGCCTTCTGGTATGCATGTGTTCAAAGTGAACATCTCTGCTGCAACAACATTTGCATTGGCAAAGGTTTGACCTTTCCAGGCAAAACTCACTCAACTAGATGAATACCAGAAAGTCATTGGTTGGATTATTACTTCTACAATTCCCAGAAGGAAAACCAGTCCCAGGTCAGCACTATCATAGCTGTAATTCTGATAGATCCAGGAGGGCATCAGATTGAGGAAGATTGTACTGACATAAAGTCTTGGATGCTTCGGTAACAGCCAAATTAATATTTGCCTTCCAGCAAAGAACTTATTTGTTTGACCATTAACATCTCTGTCAGCCAGAGTGAAACTTGATGATCTTCCATAACTTTTCTCAACTGCCTTTATGAGCCTCAGAGCATCTATCTCAAACTTGCGATTAAGCCAGCTGATTTTAGCAGGATTGGCAAATGTCCCTTTGCAACCACTTGGAGCCTATAAATTGTTCACAAAGCAACGGGTGAGTGGATTCTGTGGGCTCCCTCCGGTTAGCTCCCTCAGGCTTCAACTAACTTCTATGCAGAATGCCTGCAAATGAAGCTTCTGGAGACAATACACCCTCTCTGGCCCAAATGGGAAGATTTCTTCCCCAGAGTTCTCCCGCTTTGCAACAGCATTGAGGTCTCTGCACCCAGTCCCTGTAGAAGGGCTTTTTTATCTTTTAAATTAAAGTTTGTTTATGCTGCTGCTAATTTAGTTGCCTCGGCAGCACTTGGCCTAGGGAATATAGTTCTTTTTCCAGCTTAGCAATTTTCCAATTGCTGGGCTTGTAGTTTGATGCCGACACTTATTGGGCATAAGGAATATGAGGAAACGGTGAGACGTGGCCACTTTTAAAATCCATTTGCAAAGACAGTCTGGTTTTACTCCTGTACTGTAACATTACATTTTCCCCTAGATAGATAACTACAGCATAAGGATTCCCGCAAAACCTTCCTTGTGCTACTGTACCCTACACAGCTGGGTATCAGATTCATAAGGAAATTTTTTATGTGTGCAGTTCTAACCAGCCAGTCTGTGGTCCTCTGCCTGGAGAGAGGCACCATCACCACTCTTCCCTTAGAGAGCTGTATACAGAACGCAACTTCTGTATATTCTACTTTATAGAATTCTTTACATTTCAAGGAAACCACCTTCTCTGAGGAGGGTTGAATGTATCTGCAGCTGGGGGGGAGGGGGGGGGAGAAAACAGACTATATCCATCTCTTTGCAATAGTGAACCGAGAGTACCAAAAACTTCTCTCTAAGGGTTTTCCCCCCCTAACTGATTTGAACAGTAGATTCTGTCATCCCTAGTCAACCAGCCTGTTCAGGTTGTTTGAACGCGTTTTCCTCTTCAGCTGCATATTTTATAATTGATTATGGTGGACAAGAAGTAACTTCTGCTAATCCTGGGAAATTCCTCTCCTAGCCTACTTCCTTCTGTGTTCCCACAGTATACTGTATATTACGTTTCACCCTGGCATAAAAAGTCATGGTCTTGCAGTGAGCAGGGACACTTTGCCCCAAAGTGTCCTGAGGTGGGTTTAAAGGGTTGCCTTTGTTTCACTGGGATTCAAGCAGGTCTAATATAAAACGTCTTGTGACCAACATGGAATACTGTACAAACTAAATGCCGTCCTTACGCTTCCTGTTAGGACTATCCCATGTATGCTGCAATTAAAAGTTTGTCACTGGATGACACAAATTTAGATCTGCACTCCCCCATGGTAGTGGGTGGTCATACGGTAGGAGAGCTATGACTAGTGTACTTCGCTAGACTGGCGAGATGAACCATAGACGTTATCTTGAGTTCTTTGGCAGAAAAGTAGCTTTGAGCACTTGGTTTGGTAACAGTATTAATAATATTTTTTTCTATTCCTAGTTGATGAAGATGCTGCAGTCAATCGAATTGCGTAAGTTCCCTCTTTTTCCCTCTTAAGATATTCATGACTTCCCTTTCCCCTGCCTTCTTCCCACTTCTGTATTTTCCTTTTTATCATTTTATGGAGTATTTAAAAAAAAAAAAATGAAATGTCCAATAAAAATGCATCCAATCTGGATTTCCCTATCCCTCTCTTTGTGTAATTAGGGACACCGTTCAAAGGTATTTTCAGAATACGGCCCAGGTAAACAACAAATAGGAGGAGGAATTTTGTAATTCTCTTGGATCCGGGCGTAGAGAATTTATTATAGGTGGTCCTGGAAATGAACAGCCCTTAAGGCTTTAAAGAATCCCTGTCTTCTTCAGATATTATTCTTCAGTTGTTTGATAGTAGGGCAGCATATAAATTTAATAAATTAAAAAAATTAGAAAAGGCATGCTTTTGCATACGTTTATATAAAAATAAAGCCTGCATGCTTATTCAGATCCACATTTATAAGGCATTCACGTGGCATGTTAAGCATACCACGTTATCTTACCTCCCCATTAGAGGTTGCTTCTCATCCAGAAAGTTAGGTTTCAGCTGCCCACCTGGCCTGAAAAGACTGTCACTTGGGATGAATTAAAATTTGAGAGCCTTATTTATGACTTCAGGCTTCCATTAACTGGAACTGCTCTGAATGTTGATAAGACTCAAGTGAAAGAACTGGTCCAACAGAGGAGTGTGTGTGTGTGAGAGACCCTCGTCAAAAATATGAGGTGAACACAGCGTCGCTCTCCTTGTCATGCTCGAGTGTCTTATCCTTCTTATCCTTTGACCATGGACCAAAGAGAGAATGTCTATTTTGGGAAGAAAGTCGTAAATATGAGGAGTAGTCTGTGGCTTCACTGTGCAGCAAGCAGTGTCAGATGGATGTGGATAAGCATCTTATCCTTTCTTTTGTGCCTTTTTACTCAGGCTGTGGCTGTGCACCTTTACTCTGGCTGTGTCCCTGGGGGCAGTGCTCCTGCTGCCCTTCTCCATCATCGGCAATGAAGTCTTGCTTTCCTTCCCTCAAAATTACTACATCCAGTGGTTGAACGGATCCCTCATCCACGGTGAGCTCCCTGCAATGCTTCCTCTGTGGGCATGGAGGAGGGGCATCTGTCTCTGTGGGCAGAAGGAAGGAACGCCCCTCCCACCTTCTGTGTACTTTCATAATGGAGAAAACTTGAATAGCAAGAGGGATTAGAACTCTCGGGCAAGTTTTAAAACCAAGTCTTAGCAGATGGTAGCACCAAGTTGACCTTGGTTGATCAGGTGGTCAGATCTAGTTGCTACCTGGATGGGAGACCAAGGATGGTAAGCTGGACCTGGACATCAGAAAAGCATTTGGGGACATAAGGATGGGAAACCTCTTGTGTAATACTGCCAGTTGCAGTCATGAGGAGGCAGTTTCAACTTAAGGGAGTCTTTCTCCTTTAAAAAAAAAAAAGGGGGAAAGAAAGCAAAATTAGCACCCAAAACTGCTTTCCCTCTTCAGAGTTCTCTGTGTCTCCCAAATTCTAGCTTCTCTCCTTTGAAAATCCCACAATCGCCAACATTTGTGTTGTAGAACAAAGACCCTGCAGGATGAGTCCTCTCATTGTCTAGAATTGGCTCAGTCTGAAGGAAGCCACTTCAGAGCAGCGGCTGCTTAGGGAAAGAACATCTGTTTGAAGTCTGTATCAAGTGTGTTTGTCAATGCACCCTTTCTATTTTCTGTATAAGGTGGCTGGGATTTCCAGCTTTGAGAGGGCTCTAGGATCCAGCTTTGAGAGGAAATGAGTGTCCCCACCAGAGTTGGGGCCTCTGTGGCTTATCCCAGGAATGGCCCAAATCAAGGAGGCTAGCAGGAACCCAACATCAGGGGAGGGAGCAGCGATGTGTCTTTGAGGAGCTGGAGCAGAGGCATAAGGGAACTTCTTTCCCTCTTTTCTATTCCCTAGGACTCTGGAATCTTGTCTTCCTCTTTTCCAACCTCTCCCTCGTCTTCCTCATGCCCTTTGCCTACTTCTTCACGGAATCAGAAGGCTTTGCCGGATCAAAGAAGGTACCAGCTGCTTCTTTTTATTTTATTTATTTTATTTACACACTCACGCAAACACACACACACACACATATGCACACTTGAATTTCTACACAAAGTAAAATTTAAAAACCATTTTTTTTTTAAAAAAAAAGTAGGGTATGAAAAGTGCAAGGAATAAAAGAAAATAGTAATAGAATAAAAGTAACTTCCAACTTTCTTCAATGAAGTTACAAATACACACAAAAAAATAACCTTTTGCTCTAAACCTCAGTCGTGCACGGTATTGCTATAATCATAAACAGTTCGAATTGTTAAATCCCCAAATTAAAATTTCACTGCTTTCAGTCTCAAGCAAAAAGCCCGAAAGTGGTTTCCACCTAGAAACAAAATGGTGCCAGCTGCCTCTCGAAGATTTCTTATACCACTCCCAGCTCTGGAGCGGAAATAACAACCCCCCTTTTCTCCATCTGTCCAGGGCATCATGGCTCGGGTATATGAGACCTTTGTAGTCCTGCTGTTGCTAACCCTGTTGGTGCTGGGAATGGTCTGGGTCGCCTCTGCTATTTTGGACCAGGATGGGGCGAGCAGAGAAAGCCTCTATGGTGAGTTATGGTGGGGAGGCTTTTCGACCCCTAAAGGGATATATATACCTTCCACTGCAAGAGAAGATGTCAGCCTCTGGCAGCAGGGAGCTGTGAGGAGGGCCCTTGAAGACGGATACCCTTGAAATCTACATTGATCTTTAGCCAACAAGCATAAATAATCTTATTCTTATCCTTCATGATCTCATTAGTGGAGCTGAGTTGTGAAGGAATTGTTTGGTCAGTTTGTCCAGTTTTTGTTTGTTTGGTCAGTTTGTCCAATTTTTGTTTGTTTGGTCAGTTTGTTAGGCCAGTTTGGTCTAGTGCAGGGGTAGGCAACCTTGGCTCTTTTATGACTCGTGGACTTCAACTCCCAGAATTCCTGAGCCAGCATGGCTCAGCTTGGAAACCTCTCCCTTTCCCCTCAGCATGGCTGGCTCAGGAATTCTGGGAGTTGAAGTCCACGAGTCATAAAAGAGCCAAGGTTGCCTACCCCTGGTCTAGTGGCTAAGGTGCTGGCCTAGGAACCAAGATACCGTGAGTTTTAGTCCTGTCTTAAGCATCAAAAATTGGCTGGGTGACTTTGGTCAGTCACTCACTCTCAGCCCAACCCACCTCACAAGGTTGTTATGGGGAAAATAGGAAGGAGTAGTAAGTATGTTTGCTGCTTTGGATTATTTATAAACAATAACGAAGGCAAGATACAAGTCAAAACAAACAAATAAATTAACTGGGTGCTTCCAACCCAAGGTTCTTCATGTAGACAGAACTCTCCAGTGAATAAACAAGCTTCTAATCTAGTAGCTTAGCTCCTCTTGGTCATACCTCATGAAAACCAAGCAGGAAATGAAACGCACGACTGGACGGTTGGTCAGCTGCAAATTCAGAAGGACTAGTTCTGCCTAGCAGTGATGTTTAACCTCTTGCCAGGAGGTTAGAGCGATACACTGGGCAGAATATTTGAGAACAACTCTTCGTATGATTTGTAGTGCATTGGAAAGAATTTGTGGATTGACAGAAAAGGACCTTTTTCTTTCTTTGCTCAATTCAGAAATGTTTGAGAGCAAGAACCAGTGTGGTGGTGTGGTTAAGGAGTTTTATTAGAATTAGAGAGAGCCAGATTCTAGTTCTCCCTCAGCCCACAAAAGCTCAGTGGGTGACTTACTTTGGGCCTGTCATTCTCTCAGCCCAATCTACCTCACAGGATTGTTGTGGGGAAAAATAGGAGGAGGGAATGCCCTATGTGCTACCATCAGCTCCTGAGTAAAAGCCGTGGTGTAGATCTTAGAAGTAATAAATTAGAGTAAATGTGATCAGATGCCCCTTGTTCAATAGTTTCCTGCTTTCTGAGAGAGTCTATTTTGTATTTAATGGGAACTTCAGCTCAGTCCTGGGCAATCTGGGAGCCTTCAGATATGGCTGAATTCAGTTCCCAGCTTCCCCTTGTTCTTGGCTCTGATGATTGGGGACTGTTGGGTTTTGAAGTTCAGCAACATCCTTGACATTTCCTAGGCCTGGAGACCCCTGTTTCCTTTCTCCTGGATTGTAACCTGTTTGTATTCTTTTTCCCCCCACAGATCTCTGGGAGTATTACCTTCCCTACCTCTACTCCTGCATCTCCTTGTTCGGTGTTCTCTTGCTCCTGTGTAAGTTTTCAGTTCAGTCATGTCTGCTGCTTCAGAGTTTGGGGCAGAGGAGGAATGCTTTTATCATTTGCTGCATAGTTCTTTGAATTGTCAATACTGGTAATTGATTCTGCAATATACTACATGTGCTCTGTTGTAGAAGTATTATGGTTCCCCAGAGCAAAGGTCTTCAGCTGGTCAGCTGAGACCCAGTACAGTAATTTTTTCCAACTCCCTCTGCATACATGTGGACTACAACTTCCAGAATTCCTAGCTGGCACAGTCATTACCTGATAGGTCAGAACCCCAACATTCATCCATGCTAGCTCAGAATTCTGAGGGTTGCGGTTCTAAAGCATTTGGAAGGAGTTGGAAAATGTTGCTGGGTTGGCTTCCACCCTCTAACCATTTGAAAGAAAAAGCGCCTCTTTGAATAACGCAATAGAGAAATATTAGAATGTGAAGATAAATATCTTGAAGAGCCCAATAATCTGTTGCATTGTAGAAACAGGTGACTTTGGTTTATTTATTTGACCGGCTGGATTCCTAGAATGGCATCCGTTTTCCAGAACTGCTCTGTGCTGGACTCTGAGAGGAAATAATGGCATTCTGGCATGGTGGAACAGCAAAGCAAGCAGAGAGATCTACTTTCCTGGCAGAACCTATCAACTTTCTTAGATTCTGGAGAGCAGTGCCATCTTCTGGCAAGCAAGATCATTAGGGAGTTATTTGCTGGGGCTAGTCACAACTGTCCTGTCTCCAATTCTTTACAGTGTGTACACCCTTCGGTCTGTCGCGGATGTTCACTGTCACAGGGACACTGCTGGTAAAGCCCAGGGTAAGATAGCTTCAGTCTTTCTATGGTCAATTCCAAAAAAGGGGTAAGGAAATTATCACCATCAGTTGCCATACCAAATCAAGCAGTAGGGATTGTCTTCTTTCTAGCTAATAGTGACCAAACCATTATTTGGGAAGGAGATGAAACAAGCAAAGCCCAAGATAAGAATAGTTTAAAGCAGAGTTGGGGACACATCAGGACTGCAAGATTGACTTCCTTCCTTCCTTCCTTCCTTCCTTCCTTCCTTCCTTCCTTCCTTCCTTCCCTCTCCTCTCTCTTTCTCTCAAATTTGGTTTAATGGGTATTATGATTTGCATTACATAACATTGCCTAAAACTGTTTTGATTGGTAGAATGAAATAAAGGCCACCATTCTTCCACCTGAAAATCCATTGCCAATTCCTCCTCCTCCTCCTCCTCCTCCCCCAAGCTGTTTTAAGCAATATACCATTGTTGCTGATATTAAAACACTTAGCAGATTAAAAATCCCTGCCATTATTGCCAATCCCACAGATCTAGCAATTAAACCAGCTCTTAACCACCTACTACTCTGCATCTTTACCTAGTTGATTGGGAAAGAGAAAAGATATTGGCTGTAATAAAGCAAACAGCTTTATTCCCAATAGGGTGTTGAGAGCATGTTTCCTGTCTTTTCAGCTCCTGGAGGATTTAGATGAGCAACTGAGCTGCACGGGATTTGAGGAAGCTGCCATTTCTCGCAAGATCAATTCTGGTAGGTGCCCGTTTAAGGCTGGATAGAGCTGAGGCTTGGGAATTCTTGTGCTTGGATTTAGCAGACAGCTGAAATGACTTAATTCGTTTACCTATTTTCTATCCCATTGCTATCCATATCAACTCTCGATGGTGTACAGCACCACGGACCAACTAAATCATTAAATCCTCTACGGTAATAAATAGTTCTATATAAAATCCATTCAGAAATGACAGAGCTAACACACAGCAGTCATCGTGACTGCATACGCGCATTAGTCTACCAGGGATCTCCAGAGGAGCTCATTTTTAACATGTTTTGAAAGGGCAATTACAGGTAGTACTCGCTTAACGATAATTGGGTCTGGTAGCTCTGTTGCTAAGCAATGCAGTCGTAAAGCACAATATCACATGACCGTGCCAACTTATGGCGGAAGTTGCAGTAGTCCCAGTTGGCTGCTGTTAGATGGCTGCAGCATTCGGTAGCGACCTGGTTGATATTTGCAACCTCCTGCTGGCTTCCCCATTGCCTTTGCTTGTCAGAGGCCATCTGGAAGGTTGCAAGCGGTGATCACACGACCGAAGGATGCCGTGACCGTTGTAACTGCAAGTGGGTTGCCATGCATCCAAATTATGATCGTGTGACAGTTGCAATGACGAGGACCCATCGTAAGTCCGCCACATTCAGCTCCATTGTAACTTCGAACGGTCACTGAACGAGTAGTCATTCAACAGGGATTAGCTATCTATAGGACTGTGCCCTGTTGCCCCGAGAAGCAGGTTGCTGCATGTGGGCCTTGAGGCCGATCCAGGTTCTATCTCTTTACTCTTTTTTTGTTTGTTTTGCTTTTGTTCAGGGAAAACATCCTGCTGGCTCAATTTTGATATGGAAATGCTGAGACAACAGTACCTAGCCATTCATGCACACAGGATAACACTGGGTAAGAATAAAATGCAATGTGGAAAGAAGCCGGCTGCTCCTGCTCTTTTGCCTATGGAGTTACTCTGTTGCTCCTCTGTTCATTCCACATAACCAACATTTCAAAAAAAACCCTCTGATTTGCTCTATTAAAACAGTCCTATTTTCTATCCCTTGTGTTCTGTCTATTATTGCACCAACCACTGTGTTTTTTTAAAAAAATTATGGATAGATCGGACATTTATACAATGCTAGCCTGGGAATACTCAGATTAATTCCCCTCCTGCCACACGAATGGGCATACTAAGATCTTCCCAGATGCATTCACATTCTCTATTATGTATATCTTCTGTACTTTTTCAGAAACCTGCCAGGACTTGGATTTAAGAATTTAGCCCAGCAGGGAAGCCTTCGCCCTTGATGGCTATCCTAAATCTGCTTATGCTCCATTTAGAGCCAGAGCAGGAAATGGATACCTTCTAGATCAGGGGTCTTCAAACTTGGCCCTTTTATGACTTGTGGACTTCAACTCCCAGAATTCCTCAGCCAGGCACGCTGGCTAAGGAATTCTGGGAGTTGAAGTCCACAAGTCATAAAAGGGCCAAGTTTGAAGACCCCTGTTCTAGATGCTTAAGCTATAATCTTGGTAACCTACAACTTGTTGAGATCTGTATTAAAATTCTGGAAGGGAACAGATTGCTCATCTTCATCTTCTAAATGTGAGATGGGGCCATACGAGACAAGATGATTCCAACCTAAGAACTAACATCATACAGATGCCTGGTCCTTAGCTTTGGAGAAATACTTGAGAAAACAGCAAGATCGAATATCCAGTGCCTGGGACTGAGGCCTATAATTTTTACAGCATTTTTGCTTTTGCCTTCTTCCTTCTGGGCCTTTCTTTCTGGCTTCTCTCCCCAGAATCCACATAGGTTTTTTTTCCTTTTTTTAAAAAAATGAGGGGGATGAATAAAACACACGTTAGTATTAGCTCCTTTTCTTTATTAGGTTTGATTTTATTGGAGACAGACATCCAACTGGAGGTAGATATACCTCGCTCAATGGCAGTGAGGTTGTTCTCCTCCTTAGAAGAGAAGGCAGTTTTAATAGGGACATTCTAGAAGTAAAAATTTCTCAAGAGGCCATGGAAAATTGTCATCCTTCATCCAATATAACTTTCGTGTGTTGTAAGTGTGCATTTTCCCCCTTCTTTTTTGGCAGAAACGCGCCGCAAAGCTTCCGCTTGGCAAAGGAACCTGGGCTATCCATTGGCTATGCTGTCTCTGCTGTCGTTGACGGTAAATTCTAGGGCTGAAATTAATTGTAAATTTCTATTTTGGCCTATATCAGTCTTTAAACAGCATTTTATAACTCCAATAGCATGCCGCCATCCAGATAATACTGGACAGTAATTCTTATTGTTCATCAGCATGGCCATATTGAAGTACAATGTTTGCAAGGCGACCCCCTTCCCTGTCCCTCATATAGAGCAGCGTCTCCAACCTTTCTGCATTCCAGTGTTTTGGAACTTCAGTTCCCCATCTCCAGTCTTTAAACTTGCCATGTCAAGTTCCTGAAGTCAGGAAAATGGTCTGGAAAATGATCCCTAGAAGTTTTTTTAAATATATATATTTAGAGCTTTATTTACATCTATTCTGTGTGCCAAAGAACAGTGTATTGTTAAACTGTGAAGTAGCAATAAGAGATACATGTATATATTTACAACCTCAGCAATTTTTAAGATGTGTAGACTTCAGCTCCAAGAATGTCTTCCCTCAACATGTTGGCTGAGGAATTCCGAGAGTTGAAATTTGATGAGCTTAAGTAATTGCTGTAATAGAACAAGTTATGCAATATTATAGATCAGGGGTCCCCAACCCCCGGTCTGTGGACTGGTACCGGGCCGCAGCATGCCAGCAACTGGGCCGCACAAACAAACAAAGCCCCATCCGCGGGATGCAGGCAGCACACAAAACCACGCCCCCTCCAGTCTGCAGAAAAACCTCTCTCCACGTAACCGGTCCCTGGGGCCCAAAAGGTTGGGGACCTCTGTTATAGATAATTCAGCCCTGAATGGAGTAACCACTAGGTGCCCGCAAAGAGTTACTCCGGAGAAAGTTATTGAAGCACTTTACAGTAGTGGCCAAAATTGTGGAAACCTTTTGGGAAAAGTGTACAGTAGAAATGCCACCTTTGGTTAAGTTTCCACCAATTTTTCTTCTAATTTCTTTATAACTGTAGCCTTGTTCACTTAATAATACTATTTTACATTGCTTTCTGGGCAACCAGTCAACTCTTTGCACCATTACTTTAATTTTATTACCTTTTACAAGCTCACTAAATGAAAGAACACAAAAAAACCCAACCGACTTGATAGCGATCACATAACACACTGACAAATGTCCTCCTCTCAGCTTCAATACATGACATCAATAAACGAATCCTACTGTGATCTGATTGGCTCATTGCCAAAACAAGATGACACCTGATTGGCTCTCTAAACACTCATGCTCATTGGCTACAATCAGATGAAGGAAAGCTACCTGATATCAACCTAAGCAAGTTGTGCTTCCTTTTTCTGGTTATTTGGCTATAACGTTTCATAGAATATAGTACAGATAATTGAACAAACTTTGTTGCATTACATTCTTGATTAAATTATCTTTCCATTGATATATAATTTTATGGTACTACTCCAAAAAAAAAGTGGTGTTATTAGCCATCAAACCTCAAAAACACACTTTTCCCAAAAGGTTTCCACAATTTTGGCCACTACTGTAGAATGGTTGTCTTTACCTTTCCTATTAAGTCCATCACACCAGGTTTTGGGCTTAATTTGGGTGTAGTTCGGGGGTTTCTAAACGTTTTGCTATCACATCTCACCTCCCTTTAGTGAAATCATAATTGCACACCAGAATAAACACAAATGAAAATGAGAGCAACATAATGAAACTTTGGGAAAAATGGATTTATTCTTAACGATGTAAACTAAAAGATTCTTCACACCTTCCCTCGAATCTGCATGCCCCTCCCCAGGCAAGGGACACCACAATGTTTGGGAAACCCAGGTTTAGTATAATGTGTGACTTTGGCCATTGTGATCTCTAAGCCATAGTTTATAGATTAAATTCAGCCAGATACAGGGCTTTGCACTACAAAGCCTGATTATTAAATCATGTGTTGGGCAGTAAATGAGTATGAGTAGAATTCACTGAAGGCAGAAAGACAAATAATTGGTTATATTATGCTGAGTCTGCAGGCAACTGATGATGTATGTATCCCTAAAAGAGATTATTCTTCTGTGAACTTTCAGTGTTTAGGTTCAATGTTTTGGCTTGGGAACCTGGTTTCAAAGGTGACTGAAAAGTCCCTAGTATTATTTTCAAATGTTGCACGTAGCTCTTTAAGGTGCAAGCTCGAGATGCAGCATGGAAACCTCTCTTCTCTTACCTTCCACCTAATACTCAGAAGTACATGGTATTTTCTAGGGTATCTCTGTCCTGGTTGTCTGCTTCCATGTTCTGGAGCTGCTGTTGGATGATGCTGCAATGCCTCGAGGAATCCAGGTGAGGGCGCAAAAAGCACCTGATCTCTCTCCTTGGTGCTTTTCTGCTTTTCTGGAGCCTGATGTTCATGTGCTGCTTGTATACCATGAATGACTGTCAGATATCCTTATTCATCATTCAGATGGTACACAATTTCTTTAAGCTGGGGCAAGATCCCTATTTCAGGAATCCAGCGTCTATCCTCCTTTCCCTAAGGAGAGCTGGTAGCCTATAAGCCACAGGTGGGCAATTAATTTTCCCAAGGGGCCACATGAGAAACTGGGACTGTTGTGGAGGGCCAAAGCAATAGGCTGTGAACGTGCATAGGTATGCGCACACACACATATGTAAATTGAAAAAAGCAGTTGCCTTCAAAATAAAAGCAACCCACGCAAACTGGACAGGGACTGCCAAAGGGCTGGATATGGCCCAGGGGCCATAAAATGCTCAGGTCTGCTATATGCAATTGCCCAACGAGTGTAGTGGAGAACAAACTCTGTGCTCCAGAAAGTTATATTCTATGATTCTACGTACTGCATGGAGTGAGCAGGTTTCCTTCAGGGTGAAACTCAGCTGCCTGTGCCTTTTACCTCCTTTCCTTTCTGTATCTTCTGATTTTGTTTCAGAGCTCCCCCCCATCATCCGGAACAGATGCAGAGGGTCTCTAGAGCAGAGTTCTCCAACCTTTCCGGGCTCACGGCCCGGAGGGGAGAGCAGCTGCCAAATTACTGTGTGCGTGCGTGCACACACACAAACAGGACCACACCCACTGGTGCTGTACTAGCGGCTGCGTCATGCGCTGGCACCATGTGCATGCGTGAATGGCTGCGCACCCCCGCGGCGGCTAGCACCCGTTCGTGCATGCGCAAATGGGCCAACACACACACCGCGCTAGCATTCCTGTTCGCACCCAAGCACATGTGCAAACGGCCCTGGGCGCTAGCGCGAGTGGGGGGAGGAATGCACACCCTGGCCAGCCATTTCTGTGGCCCGCTGGCCAAGAGTCCGCAGCCTGGCACCGGGCCACGGCGCATAGGTTGGGGATCCCTGCTCTAGAGACCTCCAGGAGGAGATGGTCATTGCCTTCCCTTTGTCCAATTGACAGACGCTTTTCCTCCCATGGGAGAGGCTATTGTGAGGCAAACCATCTATTCGGTTTCTTCTGATGATGGGAAAATGCAAAGAGCTAAGCAGGCACTTAAGCTTGTCAAGCAACTTTAAAATCCAACTTTTATGACTGTAAGGAATAGCGGGACATTTTATAGAAAGGGATCCCCTAGCAAGAATTTGGTTTGGGTTGCAGCACTGAGCTTTTGATATGCAGAAAGCATAGGTTTTTGTCATGTTTCCCTCCCCAAATAACCCAATTCCTTTTCTCATTCTGCAGGATGCACCACTTGGAAAAGTTTCTTTCTCTGTCTTTGGCTCTTTTGGGGCAGCCATGCAGGTCATCCTGATATTGTATCCTTATTGGAATCGCCTTCGTTGCTCTTGGTGCAGTTAATGCCATTCATGTTTAGAAAGAAAACACACATTTTTTCCATTGGTCTGCTTCACATTTATTTTCACTTTGTTGGACCCTCTCATAATTAATAATCTGCTTCGGTTTTCTTTCATCCTGTCTCTATTATTGGAAGCCATCATGTAACTGCTCTACTGAGTCACTTCTCTTCCACGAATTGGTCTATTCCCTTTCTGAAGCCATACAAGTGGGTATCTCCCTGAACCCAGCACCATCATTTGCAAAGAAATCTTTCCTTTTTACTGTCCTGAATTTTCCATCGTTCAGCTTCCATTTTACTATAAGGTTGCATAATCTATCTATAATATGGGTAGTTGCATTCCTTCTTTTCTCAATGATCTGTAATGTAAAATTTAATTGATTTCCATCAGCTGAAGATAACTCCTGTTCTTCCTTAACGTTTCTTAGTTATTTAATGATCTCCTCTGTTGTGGGATTCTACAGCTCCCCATTTTTCATTAAACTGCTGCCTGAGCAACACAACACAGCTATGACTAAGGTAGGACTTTGTCATACAAAATTTTATTATTACATACTTTTCGCTGATGAAGCTTCCAAACCATTAGTTGAAATGTTGTTCATGGAGTGCTAGAAATACAGCAAAAAGGAACAATCTTTTTAGCAGTTACCGTATTTGAATAGATCAGGGGTGTGTCCAACCTTGTCAAATTTAAGACTTGTGGACTTCAACTCCCAGAATTCCTCAGCCAGCCATGCTGAAGCTGAAGTCCACAACTCCTTTTTTTATTAGTTTATAATATAAAATACAAAAAATACAAAAGAAAATAGTAGGAAAAATAGGGGATGGAAAAGGGAAAAGTGTGGGGGGAAAAGGGAAAAAGAAAGAAAAGGAAGTCCACAAGTCTTTAAGTTGCCAAGGTTGGACATCCCTGGGATAGATTGTCCCAGGAAGGATAGTTTACAGAATTGTAATACGGTAGAGAGCTTTGAATTTTGAAACAATCTCTGGTAGGGAATGGTGTACAGAATAGCAAAGAGACCTAGTTGAGAAATGGGATGAGTGAATTTTAGCAGAGACAGGCAAGGGCTTCTAGTTTGAAAGAGGAACCCTTGGGTTTATTGATATCTGTTCAAAAGCCAGTTATGTAACTGCATTGTTTGAAAGACACAGTTTCCTGACTTTCCCTGAGTCTGCTAGTTGTGATTTAAAGATACTGAGATTCAACGAAATAGGGGGTATCAGCCCTCTTCCCTCATCTTCATAATTTCGAGGGTGAGAAGTGAAACTGGAGACTAACAGTTGAGTCTTCCTCCTACAAATCTCCCCCAGCCCTCAAAAATGTCCCCAAATCTCAACTTTTGAGCCATTTGGGAATATTTTCACAGGGTAAAAGATAGGATTTGCATTTCAGAGATTTCCTGCTCCCCCTCCGACTCTCTAAATCTTCAAAGAATTCCAAAATCTGTCTGAAAAACAGCCATTGGGAGGAAATTTGCCACTGAATCTGGCAGCACAATCCCGGGAACCGGCTATGGTTTGCCCCAGTTCCAGATTAAATTCCCATGCATCATGTTTAGCTATTTGACAAGCCAGATGTTGCTAGTGTTCAGCCATCAAATGGGATTGATGGAGAGACTGCCTGCATTTTGGAGCAGAAGTACCATAGAGAGATGCTCCTTGCCAAAGGCTTGAACTCTGGATCTCCCCATGCAAGGTGAAAGATGTGTAAGATGCTGAAGACCCTCAAATTGAGGAGAGATCAGTTGCAGTCTCTTCCGTCCCTTGGAGGGAACAAACTGAACCTCGTAAAGAGAATCTAGGGGTAAAGGAACAATTAGAGCCAGTTTGGTCTAGTGGTTAATGCACCAGGCTAGAAAATGAGAGACGGTGAGTTCTAGTTCTACCTTAGACATGAAAACTGGCTGGGCGACTTTGGGCCTGTCACTCTTTCTCAGGCAAAGCTGCCTCACAGGGTTGTTGTGGTGGGGGGAAAATAGGAGGAGGAAGCAGTATTAGGTATGTTCGCTGCCTTGAGCTATTTGTTTAAAAAATAAATAAAAATGGGATACAAATAAGTAAATAAATGTTACATATTCTTGCATATGATTGAATGGGCGAGATGAAGGCAGCCAGTGGCAAGAATGCACATCATTGTTTTCAACTGTATTTCCCGGCAGATCATTGGGAACTGTGTGTCTCTCTTGGTGTTGAGTTCTGCACTTCCTGTGTTGTCTCGCACGCTGGGTGAGTCTTATTCTTTCTTACCCATATCTCTATGTTATCTGTAGCTTCCTGTGTCTACATATCTGATTGATCAGTCAAATAAATTTGTGGCCTCGTAAAAACTGGAGCTATAGTAATTGCAAAAAGACTTGCACAGATAAAACCTAAATACTGTGATAAATAAAAGTTAATATAATTACCCTGTTTCTGCCAGTAGATCTTCTGAAAAGGTACAGGAAACGGTAAAACACTAAAATTCTGTTCTCCTGAAAAGCTTTTTTTTTTAATTTTCAGCACCAAATGGGATATATTGCTTTTTTTAATGAAAACAAAAGTTGTTAAGATGCTCAAGAGTTTGGAATAAATATAAAACAAGGATTTTGACAAAATTGCCCCTATGGGTGTCCCCCCCCAAGCAGCTTTTTTAAAGAAAAGAAATGGTAGTGAAGCCAGACTGGTGGACATATGGTAAAATAGTATCTTTCAATTCTGGAGACCCCATCCTCAAGTCTAGGGAAGAATTAGAATTAGAAGGTCACGCTTGTCACTGGTTTACATATCAACAAATGAAGGATTTAAACTAGACAAAAAAGGCCATGGTTTGAGTTTGCTAAAAATGAATTGGAAATCCTACTATATAGTAGTGATGATCATAGAATTGCCAGGGTTTATAAAACATTATTAAAATTGAATTTGGAAAATGAAATGTAAAACACTGTATGATCCAGTGGGCAGGAAATTTTGGGTATAATGTGATGCTTGAACAATGGGAGAATATGTGGATAAAAGGCTTAAAATTCACATTTAATTATAACTTAAAAAGATTTTTTTTTACAAAATGATGTATTGCTGGTATTTAACACTAGATAAGTTATCTAGAATGTATAAAGGTATTTCAAATGAATGTTGGAAATGTAAATGTAAAGAAGGGACTTTTTATCATTTATGTTGGACAAGTGATAAGGCAAAGAAATATTGGAGTAGGATTCATCCATTAATGCAGAAAATTCTTAAAGTGAACATAAAGATTAAGCCAGAAACTTTGCTTCTGGGTCTAATGGAAAGAGAACTGGAAAAAAAAATGGAATTCTGATTTTATATATGGTGACGGCAGCAAGACTGCTCTATGCACAAAAGTGGAAGGATGCCTTGATTCCTACCATGGACGAAGAGTTACAAAAACTGATGGAATTAGCAGAGATGGCCAAATTGATTGTGCTGATAAAAGAAAAGAACATAAATATTTTTGTTTCTACTTGGAAACCGCTTCTGGACTTTGTGCCTGAGGTGGAAAAAAATGATATTATGATTTTGGGTTTTACCGATTAGACTGATTTGCCAATACAGAAATGGCTAGTGCATACTACTATAGAAATGTAGAAAGTTGAGATTTGATTTTAATGTCTGATTTTACTGCAACAGAGAGAGTCGGACGTCAATGCCTTTTGTTTCTCCCCCTCCTTTTTGTTTTCCCTTTCTCTACTGTTGTCCCCTACTATTTGCTTTTGTATTTTCACATTTTATGTTATAAATGAATAAAACTAATATTAAAAAAAAGCTCGATTCTGCCCGATTTGAACTGTCATGCTAGTCAAGCCAATCCTCCTCCAAGAGCCAAGATTGGGATTGGAAGACAGGAATATTTATGATGCACGATTGTCAGCATTCTCCCCTCTATTCTTTGTTTCAGGAATTACAAGATTTGATCTGCTGGGAGACTTTGGGAGGTTTAACTGGCTGGGAAACTTCTACATTGTTTTCCTCTATAATATGCTCTTTGCCGGACTCACAACTCTTTGCTTGGTCAAGAAGTTCACCTGGGCTGTACAAGCAGAACTCATCAGGGCAGTTGGTAAGTACATCTGGGTCTTCTTCTGGGATTGGTAGGGGGAGGAGGGGAGAAGAAAGCAGGTGGCCTGATCAACCTGGAAAGGACTGTCTCTTGGGCTGGAAGCTTCTTCTTTTCGGATGGCCAGTAGCTTGTTCACACATCGCATTGAATCATAATGTCCTTTGTTTTACTTAGTATCTTATGTGAACCCAGTCAATTGTTGTTTATTCAGAAAGCTCTAAGGCAGGGGTAGGCAACCTTGGCTCTTTTATGACTCGTGGACTTCAACTCCCAGAATTCCTGAGCCAGCATGGCTCAGCTTGGAAACTTCTCCCTTTCCCCTCAGCATGGCTGGCTCAGGAATTCTGGGAGTTGAAGTCCACGAGTCATAAAAGAGCCAAGGTTGCCTACCCATGCTCTAAGGCTAAGCCAGTTGGGCTTAGTATATGTGACAGTTGGGCTTAGTATATGTGTATACATCTGTGTGTGCCAAGCATTTGATTTTGGGAAAGGCTTGCAACTTCTGTTAAGCTGGCCTGCTTTCCATTAAGAAGACCCTTTCTGCCTTGATTGCATGCTGGCTTGTTTTATTCTTTCTAGGTGCTAAACCTCCAAAATCACTTTTTGCAGTGGCTTGCAACAGATGACGAAATTGTTGTGTTGAACTGGCTTTCTTGTTGCCCAAATAGCAAAGGATGAGACTGCAGGCTTGGCTTGTTCAACTACTTTTCTTTTCTCTTCCTTAGGCCTCCACAAGCTGCCTCTACCTGTGACCCGATCTTACCAACCAAGCAAACTCAGCTAAAATAAGAGTTGCGCCTGGATTGAGCTTGGCATTGACTATGGATAGACCTTTCTGTGCTCGTGTTCTGAGCCAATCAGTGAAGGGGGCGGAGGTCAGGAACTTCTGTTCTGATCCTTGATTTGACTGGCATCCTGATAGGACCGTGAGATGAAGAAGTCGCGTCCTTCAGTTGCATGGCCCCTTGTTCCTGCCTCCCAGAAGCCTGAGGAACGACAGGCTTCAACACAAGAAAGGCCTTTGGGATTTCTATTAAGGTGCTTTTCTGGCAAGAGAAAGAGAATATGCAGTTCATTAAAAAACAACAACCAACCCAGCAGAATCAAGGCAGCAGAAGTAGGTTATGAAGAGGACAAAGGACTGAGACTGATAAATAAAATGAGCTGCTGGACTAATTTTTAGGGGGCAAGGTGAAGGTTCAGCCTGCTGGAGAAAGAGCTTGTGTCCCTCATCATGATAACAGATGCTGCCGTTCTCTATTATTGGGGCTTTTCCTTTCCCTTTTGTTTACATATGTCTTAAAGTTCATACCTACCCTGGCCTCCTTTCTCTCACAAAATCCTGTGGTCCAAAGGGACCAATTCAAGTTTTGAGTGGTTTTTTAAATTTGGTTTCGTACCTCACTCAAGTGCAATATAAGTTGGCACTATTGGGCCACGTATACCATTCAGCAGCCAACTTGGTATGTTTGTGTGTATGTGTGTGGAGAGGGGGTTGTTTGAGTTTTGAGTGTGTGTGTCATTGAGAATGACTACTGTAACGTGTTATGCTTTGCTCTTTCACAGCAATAGTTGTCAACATAGGATGCAATCAATTTCTCCTTGATCAATTTTTCAGAATGATTTAATCCAGCCAGAAGGAAACCACTGCCATGCCATTATGGGGCAGCCAATCTTCTGAGTCTGAAGCTCAGGTTCCAAGAATATTCATACAGCTCTTCTGTCTTCTTCTCATTCATGTCAGCTTTGGGGTAGTAAATTCCCCATTGGGTGGACTTCATGGACACTTTGCCTAATTTTCCCACTCAGATTCTATGAAGGCCATCTCAGAGGCATTGTCCAGTTCTCATAATAACTGGGCAGTTAGTTCCCATTATTGGTAAATATTGGTTGCTTTAGACATGCATGAATATTTATGCAATGAGGTAGAGGGAACTATATTCTTCCTCCCCCAACTATTCATAATTGTTTGAGGTCTTTTTTATTAATGGCATTGGGGCCATGGAATGCCACCCCTGCTCCAAAGGTTTTCAGCTTCTTTTGCATGGCTGGCATTCTAGCCTCATGTCTGTATCTACTGTGAATGCTTCCACTGGAAGTCTCTCAGCCCTTGAATGCTTGACCAGATGCCCCCTTATATTCTGCTTTCATTGAAATTACACAAAGCTTAATCCTTCATTTTATGGCAGAAAACAGTAAGCAGGTTGGCTATAAATGGGGAGATGGCCATCAGATGGGCCAGCATTGAACAGAACGGTCATTTATCATCATGTAGGCTATCTGAGTTGCAAGCATGCTCTTTTCCAGCATCAAAACTTCTGTTGTAGATAGGTAGGGTTAGCAAGCCTCACAGCTGCCCTTTGTGCATAACTCAGAGGACTGAAGATTACATTGTGATGACAATGAGCCACTTGTCTCCATAGATGTTAAAGCTGGAGCTGAAAAAAGTTCAATGTTTCAAATTCTGCATTCTCCACAGATCTACCTTTAACTTTGCCCAAAGAGATACCTTCAGATATGGATGTACTGTATCTCCCAGAATTTTCAATCAACATATTCAAAAGGTTTGCAGGCTATAAATTCTAGGATTTGCAGTCCCAATCAGTCAGAGGAGGCCCGTTGAATAAAGGTGGGCTAAATTAGAATAGGAAAAAACCTGTGTTAATCCATCTGTTGCAGGAAATATGACAATGTTTATACTTCAGCTCAGACAGGACCAACTGTCTTTCTTGTTATGTAGTGAATGTCTGGTCTTATTACATGGAACTCCTAGCTGTGTAAGCAATAAATTGTGGGTTTTTTTTACAAAAATCCTTTCTCTAGATGTTTATTTTATATTCTGGGAGATTGGAGAAAGATAATATTCTGCTAGTAGATAATACAAGTAACAGGAGATATACTGTATGTACTGAGCTTTGTAAACGAGAAAACCCATTATATGAACCTAGCTAATAACTATTATTAGGTAGGTTCATATTACATAAATCATGACAAGATTTGTACATGACTGTTTCAGCCACTCCAAACTTTTACATGGTTTGATATTGATGTGAAACATTCTGTACTCAGTTGCTCTGCCA
This sequence comes from Azemiops feae, assembly GCA_023970755.1. Taxonomy (NCBI): domain Eukaryota; kingdom Metazoa; phylum Chordata; class Lepidosauria; order Squamata; family Viperidae; genus Azemiops; species Azemiops feae. The sequence goes on along the minus strand of JALGBA010003859.1, from coordinate 485,540 downwards.
ATCAAATTGAGTAAACGCTGTTTTCATTTGAGCTATATGATGCCAATCAGAATTGTTCTTTTATGAGTTTTGAAAAGTTGTGTTGCAAAATGGCAATTTAATATTTTGGGAGCGGAGGAAATCTTTTGTTTTTGAAACAACTACACTCCATCATGCTTGGCCATAAGGACATGATAACATTTCAGCTAATATGATTTGTGAACTGTGTTTCACAACCTAGTGTTAGGAGCCAGCTCAGCATGGAGAATTAAGCAATTTATTGCATTTGGTGCAATATATGAATTTAATCATGTCAAAAAAAAAAAAAAACATCTGTCTAGTGGCTTAATGAAAGGACTTGTAAGGACAAGGCCAAATTGGTGGTTCTTAGTAGTTGAATTAGAATTACAATTGTTATAATTCCAAGCCTAGTTTTCCAGTACAGATCAGCTTTTTCTCTAGGCCCCAAATAGATAGCACATCCACAACCTACAAAATTTGAAGTTAGAAAGATGGGAGGAGGTAAGCCTAAGACTAAAAAAAATGTGTTATGAAAATGCTAACTAGGTGGCCTTTCTTGATAAGCTTTAGGAGAGTGGATGACGGCTTTTTGTGATGGAAAGGGAGGAAGACAAAACCCAAGATTTAAGCCTGCATTTCGCCTGCACGTATGTGCATATGTGTATATACAAGTAATTCTTGGCTTACAAACATTCATTTAGCAACCAGGGTCATGTGATTGCCATTTGCAATCTTCCTTCCTGGCTTCCGACAAGCAAAGTCAACGGGGAAAACCAGATTCACTTAACAACTGCGTGATTCTCTCTACTAATTTGCTTAGTAACTCTGGCAAAAAGTTGAGCGCAACTCGCTTAACAGCCATCTTGCTTAGCAGTGGAAATTCTGCTCCCACCTGTCATAAGTTGAGGACTACCTATATTCAAGCTGAGTCCTAGACTTGTAATAAATGCACCAGCTACAGAGGAAATTATCGCAGGCATGGGCCTTGACACCAGGCCCTTAATACCATTCTGCTTCATCACTTTAGAAAGGAAGGAAGCAATCATTATTTAGGCTTGCAGCAGTGGCCTAATTCAAGAAACTGATGGATTGGTGAAGTACCAACGGTCGACCTTTCTCCTCCTTTCCCTGCAGTGACATAACTGAGGGTGAGTCCTTTGCAATAAAGATCCATCCTTTCTCTTCCCCCACCTTGAGTCTGGTAGCTGAGGAAAAATAAGTTTAGAAGAGAAGCTGGGAGGGACCTTGGAGGTCTTCTAGTCCAGTCAACTTACCAGGTGAAGCAAAACCAAGGAAAGGAACATCTGAAAGTGCTGCTTAAGAAACAACTTTTAAAATAATCATTTTGACATCTGTGGGCCAACTTCAGCCATGATCCAAGAAAGGGGGAAAGAGACTTCTCTTTGGCTATATCTCTAGGGCCTGGAAACACTCAAGCGTGTTGCTCTCTGCTCAGAAGAAAAAAGGGCAGCTTCAGGCGGGGATATTCTGCCTTCTGGTTATTTATTTTCTCATATCCTGGAACGCAGGAAACAATGCTGAAAGTGCAGGAAACCCAAGCAGCTCTGTGATGCCTTTCGGCCTAGTGGCCTACAGACCTACTTCCCCTGAAGAAAACCAGGGCGCCGGGAAAGGGGGTGGTGGTGGAAATCTTCATGCAAAGGGCCTGAGGTGCGTCGACGTGCAGGGTGGCTAAGAATGGTGCAACGGAGGCGGGGAGAGAGAAAAGGACTCCGAAAGTGAAATCTCATTCCGAAAACACCATTTCATTAGCCGCACGGCCCCCTCCCCGGCTCTTTCTACAAGCAAGGTAAGTCGCGGGATCCCCAGCCTCCCCAGTAGAGGGCGCCAGAATGCATGCTGGCACAACGAAGAGGCGGCTCTCTTTCTGAGCCTGGGCAGGGAGGTGGCGGCTGAGTCCCCACCGCGGGAGTGTGCGCTAGGTTGGTGTCCGTAGGGTGCACCTCCCTCCGGGAATCGGCCCCTGCTGCTTAAGGGAGAGGCGGCCCCGGGAGGGATGTGGCCGGCACAGCAACTCTCGGGGGCTGGGCTTCAAGGCGGAGCCGGGCAGCAGGAGCAACGCCGCGACCCAGCTGGCTTCCCCCGAGCCCTTAATGAGAAGGGTGGCATCGCTCGCCTCTGCGTCTGGGGCTCCTGCCGCCCGGTAGCCTGCCCTTGGGGAAGGAGGCCCCGCGATGGCTTTGGGCAGGGAGAGACGCCAGGGGGCAGGGAGAGCCGGGCTGGTCTCTGGAAAGCGCTGGGAGCTGTGGTGGCGGCTTTGAAAGGGCCACTGTGTCTTGGCACGGGGAGGGGCCAGAATCGCGTATGGGGGCCAGGCAGTGGCACTGCGGGAGGAGACGTAGGGCACAGAGAGACCTTCCTGCCAGCAGTGGGCTCCTGAGGGAATGGGAGTGTGGAGGAATCCCGTTGCCTTCCCAGCAGCCTGGTCAGGGTGATGCCCACCCCAGCCAACTGCGCTCCTGGAGACCAGACGAGACTTGCACGTCTGAGGAGAGGGCCAGCTAGGCTGGCATCTGGCTGAGATGGCTTGGCGCAGGCTTGCCTTAGTCAGCCTGCTTGGGCTTTGCTTGACCAGCTGCCTCCTGTGCCCTGCTCAGGGCTGTGGCCCTGGCAGGGGGCCGGTGGGACGGAAGCAGTCCAGCCGCAGAAGCCTGGCCCCGCTGCAGTACAAGCAGTTTGTGCCCAATGTGGCGGAACAGACCCTCGGGGCCAGTGGCAAAGCCGAGGGCAAAATCAACCGCCACTCGGAAAGCTTCAAGGTCCTGGTGCCCAACTACAACCCTGACATCATCTTTAAGGATGAAGAGAATACAGGTGCAGACCGGTTGATGACAGAGGTGGGTGCTCCTCGGGGGCAAGGGTGGTGCCCGGCTGCCCAAGGCCCTGCAAGCTTGGGGCGCCAAGTTCAGCCCTGGCATGTGTGAGGCGGCGACAAAGCAGACTGTGACTCTGAGCATAGGATGACAGCCTCTCCTTTAACTCTTGACTAACCTGAGCGAGTGCACCTAACAGATCAGAGGATTTAACAGCTCTGCAGCCTTGGGCCCAAGTACTTCTCTTCTCTTTATACATGTTAGCCCCCTAGGGCTTTCCCTCAGCCAGGTTGCTGGTCTTAAATGATAAAATGTTATCACTCCGGGTTTCTTTAGGCCTTGATCTGGGAATAGCCCCTTACAGAATGATTCTAAATCTGCAGGTTTAGACAGAGACATTTCAGGGAGCTATTGCTAATTTCAGAAGGTTTCTTCAGTGTCATAGACATTATTCTGAGATGCTGTTTGGTGGGTTTAATTTTCTGACCCCCGTTCCCCCCCCCCCCGTCTTGGTCTTTATGGCTGGGGACAGAACAGGGCTGGCAAACTAGTGCCACTAGCAAATTTCTAGGCTAATCCCAGGAGGAATGTCCCTACCAAATTTTATTATAGTGCCAAGATAATATTTCATATACCAGAGAAGGAAAAACTGCTGCAGGACTCCTTCATACTGCAAATGGCCTGTTTGTTCTTTCTGGTTTTTTTCATGTCTTTAAGAAAGACTTTCTTTGAGGCATTTTGATACCAAAGCAAGATATGCTGCCACAAAGATCTATCTTGTGTGTGTACCTATAAAATGCTGGCATTGGCATTTCTTTTTAAAACGTCTCCTGTGTTCTGTTGTGCAGTTACAACATCTACTTGGGCTTCATAGTATCACAGAAACTCAAAGGTACTTCAGTATTTTGTTGGAAAATGGCCAAATGTTTGCTTGGGTAGAAAAACGCTTGCTCTGAAGTAGACCAAACCATTGTCAATTGGATTTTAATTTGTTATTCAAGTGTACATAAACTGTTCTGAGGAGTATTTCATTGTTGCAATTCTTAATTCTTTAGTTTAATTATTAGTGTGTTTTATGGTGGCATGCTGTGTAATCTTGAACATTTTAAATGTTAAAAAAAATGGGAAAACATATATATCTCATTAATCTCTGTGATGGAAACAATGTTGCTTTAGTGTTCGTTAGGGAGAAAAAACAGCCCTTATTAACTCTGCAAAAACAGGAGGAATCTTATGGAAGAGTTACATTTATTATCTTACCAGCTTTCTTGGATCACAACCCATTTCATGCATTGTATAAAAAATAAAACTGCAAGGTTTATATACACACATTGTATATTGTGGGGGAGAGGGAGAAGAAAAAGAGAATTGCTTCAGAACTAACCAAATGCAATTAACAGTTACATGTGAGCCAAACATTTAAGTTAGTTAATGTACATTAAGTGATATGTTAACTCTGAGGTAATAAAAGAAGCTAAGGCTGGTACATTTAGAAACAGAAATAATTAGGAGTGCTTCTTTACCATCAAGACCTCAAAGGCCCTCCCAAAAGGAGCAAAGCATTAACAAAACCGCTCCAACTCTGAAATGAACATTTCTGAAGATCTGAATGGAGATCACAATCAATGATCAGTTAACTCACAAGGCAGGCTGAGGAAGGTGATTGATTTTGCCAGCCTCCAAATCTAAGACAAAACACAGATTATAAGGAACTCAATTTTAGCCAAAGGTGATTGAAGGATCCTTCTCTATGGAAAAGGAAAGATATTCATAGGACTCAAACCTCAGTTTTCCCCTGTTGCTAAATATGCTTTTAATTTGGTTCTTTTCTTGCTCTTTCTCTCTCTTTGGTTTCTGAATGTTCTTCCTGCTCCATTCTGTGAAATAAGAATGTAACTGACTTCAAAACTATCTCCATTTGTTAACCTAAAAGGTTCAGATTATCAGAAGGTCATCAGAATCTATTATACAATGGTCGTAATGACTTGCTAATTGATGAATAACTTATTCTTGGGGTTTTTTTTATCCCATTTTTGCTGGTTCATCTAATACATTGAACTGTACATGAACACATTTGCACAACCTGCTAGGAGAAAATGTGGTTAGCTACTTTGTACTTCAGTAGAGTAGTATGAGCCCTATTGGAAAAACAATCCTTCTCTCCCACTTCGAAGGCATTGTATGAAGTGCCTACGAGGCCAAAGCAAAATAAGTGCTAATTCTCAGAACCAAAGGCAGATTATCCATTGATGGGTAGGAAGAGTACTGATGATGTTGGGGGGTGCCATTATGCAGAGAAAGAGAAGAATCTATTGGCAAATGAAGTTGGCTTTTCCCCAGCAGGTCTAATGCCTGAGATTCTTTGATTATAGTCCATCCTTTTATGTTGAGCGGGGAAGGATCAGTGTTTCCCGTTATCTGTAGTCAAGTTATTTGTAGGTCAAGCTGTGGTTGGAGGTCCACTCCATAGATATGCATGCATGCAATTACAGCAGTATTGGCTTCGTTTATTGTGGTAAAAGCAATTTTATTTGAGTCCTCGACGTATGACCTGTTCAAGTTTACGATGCTGAAAGAAGGGATATGCGACTAGTGCTCAAACGTTATGGCCATCGCAGTGTTCCTGCCGCCATGTGATTGCGATCTGGGCTCTTGGCAACCTGCTCACACTTAACAACAGGTTGCCAGACCCTCCACAATCATGTAATTTGTAATCTTCCCTGATGGTTTTTCTCAGAAAGTCAACAGGGAAGACCGCAAGCCAGTTTGTTTCTCTGCGCAGTGTGCCATCTCCCCACCCTGCCCCATGCTAGGGGTATTTCTCTCCAGCCCAGGGAAGGCAGGGCAGCTAGAGAGAGACTAATTTTCTAGTGCATGGTGGGAAGGGAGCCAATGCTTGAGAGAGGAAGCTGTGACCCACCATGTTGGTTCTGTGCACTGAACGGAACTGCCTGTTTTCTTTTGGTAGGCAGTTCCTTTGCGACGTTCGTTCAACAATCTGTGCATTCGCTTAGTGGCCAAACATGGGAGGGCTGGGACAGCGGTCATTGAGCGAGGCACTCATGTGAGTGTCTCCCTTAATGATTGCAACCAATTTAATGACTATGATGAGCAGATTCCATTATGGTTATAACTCTGCATATCCAATTTTAAAAAGGAGCCTCTCTCCAGGCTTAAAATATAAAAGAGAAAAGTGAGGGGAGAAAAGAGGAAAAATAACAAGTCCAGATATATATTGTAATGTTAAAAAAGAGTACTTCAATTGTGGCCCAGAATGTTTGATATAATTCTGGAAGAGGATGGCCCTTCTGGAGGCTGATGGAGGGCCTTGCTTCCCGTCTTATTTGCCTCATCTAGTGTGATGAAATGGCTGCTGTCTGGTGAGGGTTGTGTAAACAGCCTCATGACCCAGGTTGTTCCCCAAGAAAGGACCAGGACTTTATCAGGGGACCGCGGAAGAGGTGGAGGACTTCTAAGCCAGAAATCATAGAATTATAGGGCTGGAAGGGATCTTGGAAGTCTTCTTGTCCGACACCCTGCCCATGGCAGGAATCCTTATGCCATCCTGAATTGTCCAATGATTGTCCAATCTTTTCTTAAAGACTTCCAGCAATGGAGCACCTACAACTCTGGGAGGCAAGCTGTCCATAGATTAATTTCTCTCACTGTCAGGAAATTCCTTCTTAGTTCCAAGTTGGATCTCCCTGTGAGGAGCTTTCACTCGTTGCTAGAAATATTTAGAAATAACATACTGAGGACGATTAAAAGTACTAATTTTAATAGACAAATTGATTGGGGCTGTGATTTGGATGGGTGGATGGGGAATTCCCATTTAGTTGTAGATATATTGATCTGTTATAGATGGAACATCCTGAAGTGCCCTTGTTTTTTTTTGTTGTTGTTTGTTTTACTGAGACGACAATATCCATTTCCTTCAATATTGTGTGTCTTGGTTAGGAAAGAAAATATTATATTCATCTGAGCAGCAAGAGAGAAAACGCCACCTGAATAAAACTAATTAAAAAAGAGAGAGAAAACACCACCAACTGCTAATATTTTCAGATCCTTAATGCCATCTTTCTCATGCCTTGTTTCATTTGGCAGGAGCATTTTCTACATGGATGTAGCTTGTAAAATGAGGAAGGAGAGGTGAATTTTGTGCCAAACTTCCAGGCTTCTTCCTGGACCAAGGAGTGCTATCAAAGATGAATGGGTAGCACGATACCAGTAGAGATGACCTACCAGATAGATCCGCTTTGTGCCTAAATCCTGCAGATGTTCAATACAGTCAATCACATTGTGTCTACAAAAGGTGGATTGAGTTTGGGCAAGAGTAGCTATTCCTTTACTTGAACAACCAGAACATCTTCCTTCAGGCCTGTGTGAAGCCTTCGGATGACAGAACACATGGCGGTGAGGGAAAGAAGGACATGGAAGGTGGGAGAGAAGAGACGTGCTTCTCTGGGACAATGACATTTTGCCTTTGGTGGGTAGAAAGCTGACTTCGTTCCAGTTTCCTGCTGCTGAGTCATAGCATGCCATCTGAAGGCAGGGTGGGCTGGCAGCAGGCATTCAACTCTGAATAGCTAAGGGGGTGTACAGAGAACAAAGAGAAGAATTACAGGAAGGTTTAGTGGCTCCTCTGGGGCATTAGAGGCTGCTTTAAGGGGAGGCAGGAAGCTGGGTGATGTGGGCTTAAACACCAGGAGTATAAATATTCCTTAGAATGACTTCAGGAATGCATTTGGTTCATGCGCAGGAGATGACTAATAACCTTGCTCCCCGTGTCAGACGAAGACCCTGCCTTTAAAGTTTTGCAGCCAAAGGGAGGAGTGTTTTCTCTGTTTTAAAGTAATCCCATAATACACCGGAGAAAGAGGCAAATTGGTGCCAGTAACTAGGTTGCCTAAAGATACTTCCACAAGGAGACTCCCTGCCCCACCTGACCCATGTGTGGACATAACTATGTCCATAATTGGGGGTAGTTGGGTATACCTAGGGATAATATTTAAATTGATTAGAAATTGACAACTGCAAAACAAATATTAACCTCCATTTGCAAAAAGGCCTCTGGACCTCAGAGAGAAAGACCCAGAAGGCACTCTTGGTTAATAATGATGGTAAGTGACCGCGCCTCGTGCCTTGTTCACGCTTGCCTCCATCCCTATCCCAAAATAAGTTTGAGGTAGAAAGCAAGCACACTGATGACCAAGAAAGGAATTCGTGGAGATTTGTATCTCCCTGTCTCCAACTCTTTTTAAACAAGCCCTGAAAACCTGGTTCTTCCCCCAGGCCTGGGACTAGACAGGCTGGTGGATCCTTTCTGGGATGTTTGTTTGAGTGGTGTTGCGATTTTTTGGGTGTGTTTTGTAGAATCTTTGTATTATTCTAATTTTTAATTGCCCTCCTAGGTCATTGGCTACCCAGAGATAGGATGGAGCCAAACCATCTAGAAATTACAAGTAGTCCTCAATGTAGAACTATTAATTTAATGACTGTTCAAAGTTATAATGACACTGAAAAAAGTGATTTATGACCAGTTTTTACACTTACGACCATTGCACAATCCCCATTGTCATGTGATCAGAATTTGGGTGCTTGACAATTGGCATGAAAGTATGGCAGTTGCACTGTCACAGGGCCATGTGATCATTTGTAACCTTCCCATCTGGCTTCTGACAAACAACTGTTGAAAGAAAAGTCTTCATCGTGGTTCAGTCCAAGCTGGGAATAAACATGGCAACTGCTTTAGAAAGAAGGTTGCAGTTTATTGAAGAAGAGAGCCAGACAGAAAGATGGCTCTGGAAGGAAAGAGAGAGAGCACATGTAGGGAGTGGGTTTTTATACCCTCTGAGGCTTTTGTTTGGAGTTGTTTCCTGTTCCTGTTTGAGGCTTTGTATTTCCTGTGTCATGTATTCTGACCTGAGTCTGGGTGTGCCCTTTGGCATCTGTGGGTTAATCCTGTTATGTCCTGTCTTAGACTTTGGGTGGGGTATGTAGATTTTAGGTGTCTTTGTCTTCTTAATCGTCTAGCTGGGGGCTTCCAACCTTCCTGGATTATTTACATCTACATTTGTACAGAGCTGGTTTCTGCGTGGGGGAGGGAGACTTGAGGCTATTAAGAAAATTGGGCATGCTTTTCTGCCTCTTTAAGATCCTTCTCTGGGGGGCTGACTTCCCACACAACGTCAATGGGGGAAGCCAGATTCACTTAATTGCATAGTTCACTTAACAGCTAGAGTGATTCACTTAACAACTGTGGCAAAAAAGTCATAAAACGGGGCACAACTCACTTAACAACTGTCTTGCTAAGCAATGGAAATTTTGGGCTCTATTGTCATCATCAGTTGAGGATTACCTGTAATTAAATATCTAAATCACAACTACGTGCAGTAGTTAATTTGATGAAATTGTGACAAGCGCATGAAAGTGTCCACAGTATATCTTCAATTTCCAAATGTGCCCATGTCAAATTTTGCCTGCTTTGGGGGAGGGCAAAGAAGCTAGGAAGAGAATTTGCAATATATTGAAGTTTGTGATACAAATTATCTTAGTTGCCATGACTAAAAACCATTTGGCTCCATCTTCTGTTCTTCCCATTTTCTCTTTTTATACATTTCATCCTATATTGCTGTCCTTTAATTGCCTTTACATTCCACCTGAAACCAAGAGCCGCAATTACTCTCAAATTCATTCTATATCAAGACTAAAATGCTACATAGGTCTATGCAGAAGTAAGTGCAATTGTATTGTATAAGGATGGTAAATTGTCTAAAATTGCAGCTTACATTTTAAGAAAAACTAAAAGGTAGGTCTTAACAGAGACTGTACGCCTTTTGTGATAATCTTTGTTACTTTTTTTCCTGTTTTAACTTTTTATTTCGGTTTGTAAAAATCCTACCCTCTTTTGGGGGAGGGGGTGAGATCTGTCCAATTCCTGCTGAACCAAATTCTCTTTTTATCAGCTTTGCTCTTCTGATATAAGAATAACTTCAAGGTTTCTTTGAACTGCTACTTACATGTTTGTAAAAAGCAAAAACAAGCTTCTCTTTCAGTCTAAAAATCTGCAGTGAATATTTCCCCACACTCACATTGCCTTGCCAGGGCAAAAAAATTATTAACTGGAGCTTTTAAAATCTTTCCTCTCCTATTCCACTCCATGCTCATTAAGGGAAATTCAAGAAAAAAAGTGCAATTATCTTTGTCAGGAGATGAGGCGGAATCTTTTCAACAGGTTGGGTACAAATTAATCAGTGGAATGGCTTGCCTTCAGAAGTTGTGGGTGCTTGAACACTGGAGGTTTTTAAGAAGAGATTGGACAGTCATTTGTCTAAAATGGTAGAGGGTTTCATGCTTGAGCAAGGGGTTGGACTAGAAGACCTCCAAGTCCCTTCTAACTCTGTTGTTCTGTATTCTTTTTTTCACCAATTATTCACTGAGACAACAGCTGTAGCAGGAAACTTATTATCTTTGGGGGGTAGTTAGGTGGACGTATTTGACTCTCCTATGGATGTTCAATTAAATTTTTCTGAATCTGTATTTTTTTTTCATGCATGTGAATTAAATTTCTAGCCCTTTTACTTTAAAGGCCAGAGAGTAAAAAAAGCAAACATATGCCTTTTTGCTATTCTGGCTAGTAAGTGCAAAGTTCATTGGGAGCAGGACATAAGGTTTTTAAGCTGATTGTTGTTAAAATTGACCCTAATTTATGATGTTTCTTAAGTTTATTTAAGACTTGCCACCTCAAATCCTTTGGATTGGAGGCTTAAGAATGAAGTTGATAAATTCCCCTTTTCAATATATGAAAACTGTGCAAGCAGCTAGACTAAATAATTTAGCTACCCTTCATAATGTTTGCTCCTTTTGAGTAGATCAGAAAAACTGCATTGTACATTTTGAGGGGAAAGGTTGTGATGGCTTTTACAGGTAGTCCTTGACTTAACGACCAAAATTGAGCCCAAAATTTCTGTTGCTAAGTGAGACAGTTAAGTGAATTTTGCCCCATTTTGCAACCTTTCTTGCCACAGTTGTTAAGTGAAACACTGCACTTGTTCAATTAGTAACATGCTTGTTAAGTGAATCTGGCTTCCCCGTTGACGTTGCTTGTCAAAAGTCACAAAAGGTGATCGCAGGGACCCCGGGACACTGCAACCGTCATAAATATGAGACAGTTGCCAAGTGTCTGAATTTTGATCACATGGCCATGAGGATGCTGCAATGGTTGCAAGTGTGAAAAACGGTCATAAATTACTTTTTTCCGGTGCTGTTGTAACTTTGAATGGTCACTGTGTAAGTTGAGGACTACCAGTAGTTTGCTGCTGATCCAGAGCACGGGATGATAGGCTTCTGTCCTTTCTGCAGCCGGTTTTTGAACATCTCCTAGTAGCCCCAACCAGTATGAACTGTGAGGAGGAATGCTGGGAGGTGTAATTCAGCTTCTCACCCTCCTCCTAGCTCAGAGGAATCATTGTAAGAATCATCCACCTCTTGCCTTAGTAGGCGGCTTCTAATTCCAGATGGGCAACTTCTAATTTCCCCATCTTCCAACAGGAGCTCAGGAGCTTCCTACTTCCCTGCCCCTCATAGTCCACTGCAAGAAAACAGCTGCTTGGTCTGAAGCCTGCTGGGTGCTGTGGGACCACCAGTGGGAGTCACAAGGAGAGGGGGAAGGCTGGCACCCAATGAGGTCCCATCTATGACACGTCCTACGGTGCCCTTTTTCCCTCTGCGTTGACACCAGTGCCGGGCCTGCGGAATGACTGAAAGAGTTCTTTGTGGCAAAGTTGATGATTTTGCTGTTATTACCCGAGGAGTTTGAATTCTCGCCGAGTTAAGTAATTCTGGGCCTGGAAAACAGCTATTGTGCTCAGGCCCAGGAGCCCATGGGAAGCCTCTCGCATTCCTCTTTAGGCTTCTGGCTTGCTCCTTTCACTAGAGACGGGGCTCTTTTTTTAAAAAATAAAAAAATAAATAATGAAATGCCTTTTTCTCCCACTCGCTTCCTGTCCCCCACCCTTTTGCCACCTCTTTCCTCTTTTCGGCATCTCATTCAACCAGGTGTTCTGGTTGCCCGTATCTGGGTCTTAGAGAGCCGTGTAGTTTCAGGTCATAATTGGATTGAGAGAACCAGACTTCTTTGTTTTGAGGGTCCAACAGCATCTTGGAAAGAGGCAGGGAGCAATCTCTGGCTTTGAAGGACAGCAGAGTTCGTCCTCAGCTTAAACCATTCATTTAGTGACTGTTTTTAAGTTACCACGGCACTGAAAAAAAGTGACTTACGACCATTTCATGACTGTTCCAGCATCCCCATAGTCATGTGATCAAAATTCAGACGCTTGACCACTGGCTCGTATTTATGACGGTTGCAGTGTCCTGGCCTCACGCAATTGCTTTTTGCAACTTTCTGGCAAGCAAAGTCAATGGGGGAAGCCAGATTCACTTAACAACGGTGCTACTAACTTTACAACTGCAGGGATTCGCTTAGCAACGGTGGCCAAAAAAAGTTGTAAAATGGGGCAAAACGTTAAGTGAGTCTCGCTTAGCAACAAAAGTTCTGGGCTCAGTTATGGTTTTAAGTTCGAGGACTACCTGTAGCTGTTTCTTCCGCCCAGAACTACTATCCTAAGATAATGTAAATGTTAAAAACAAAATAGGAGGCAGAGATATTAGGTATACAGTGATGTGTCAGTGCTCAATGTTAATTGATTCCGGGAGGTGCAATGAGTACCGAAAACGCTGAGTACCAAACAAATTTTCCCCATAAGGAGTAATGTAATCGTAATGAATCCTAAGGCAGCTGACAGCGACTAGTTCTAGCTTATGCGTTGAGTATCAAACAAACAATGAGTACCGGGACAAAAATTTCATGTCCAAATGTATCAAGTACCAAATCTCACGAGTTTCAAAGCTATTGACTACCAAGGTACCACTGTATATATAAATGTATACTAATAGATTATATACATTAAAAGCATTACATCAATACAAATATATAAATATATACAATGTATTTATTTTCTCCACCTTTATTACTTCATAGATAACTTAAGGCAGTGAACATACCTAATATTTCTTCCTCCTCCTATTTTCCCCACAACAACAATTCTGTGGGGTGGGGTGGGCTGACAGAGAGGGACTGACCCAAGGCCATCCAGCCGGGTTTCATGAAGTGGCAAAATGAGTGATTCCACAGGAAACAGGGATGTATGTATAATCTCAGCAGCATAATGCATGTACTTACTTGAAGACACATTTTGCAAATATTTTCATGTGTATATCATATAGATTAATTTTATTCCTAAAGTGTATTCTGTACAATTCATTGTACATAAATGCAGTATTTAGCATTCTGGGTACTTAGAAAAAAAAGGTATCATGTAATAAAAACCTACTGCATATCAAGGAAAGATTTAAGTAACAAATTATTGCATTTTGGAATATTTTGTTGGTTTAAAAGCAATTTAGTGACTTGCATATTTTATGCAAGGTTTATATACAGGGTGTATCAAAACAGATCTCGTAGAATTGAATATATTGAATAAATTACCTCAGATATTTGAATTGGCTGCCATTTTTTTCTAAACACTTCTTTATTGTTTGACACACGATTTTCAAATATTTCTAAGTATGTAATATTTTCTCTGATGTTTGCAGATTTCCTTTAGATCATCTGATGGCCTATATGACTTCCTTCCTTCCTTCCTTCCTTCCTTCCTTCCTTCCTTCCTTCCTTCTTTCTTTCTTTCTTTCTTTCTTTCTTTCTTTCTTTCTTTCTTTCTTTCTTTCTTTCTTTCTTTTTCTTTCTTTCTTTCTTTCTTTCTTTCTTTCTTTCTTTCTTTCTTTCTTTCTTTCTTTTTCTTTCTTTCTTTCTTTCTTTCTGCCTCCCATCTCACTATCAAGCAAGTCTGGGCGACTTTTGATGCACCTTGTATATTTAAACCATAATTCCTCTCCTGTAAGCCACAGAAGATCTCTTTTTGGGAAAAGGGGTATTTGAACCATGAATATTTGACTGACTCCTTGTAAGGATTATGAGATATACAGTTCGTAATAAAGAGATAAGTCTAAAAATTGATGAAAGAAAGTAGGGGCAAGAGAATAGGATAGGATTCAGGGTGACATAGGGATAGCTGCTAAAGAAAAGCTGATTTCACCAGGGGGCACTCTAGGGAATGGGACAAAAAGTGCCCACGTATCTTGAGAGAACTTTTAACAGGATGTTATTCGGTCAAGTAATCTTTCATCTGCCTGCCCCAATCTGCCTAGTCTAAATTCAGGTTAATTAAAAACCAGGTAATGAATTGGAATGTATTTTTCTCAGGGCGGTGAGTTGGTGTTTTTTTCCACCTGACTGCTTCAGGAGGGGGATGGCCTAATTTCAAAGAATTAATAGTTAATTGTCAATGGCTAAGATCAAGCCCACCGATCCTCCCACTTTAAAAGTCACCTTTTCCCCTAGTTCTTAATAAACAGACTGTGCAAAAAATGGGGGTGGGGGGAGAGCATAAGGCTATTCAAAATATCCAAGGTTTTTTTCCGGAAAAAGTACTTCAAAAGCAGAATATTTATACACATACACACATTCAAGCAGAATTGACTTTGGCTTTTGCATACATGCTGCATTTTTTTATCTTTTATTCTTGCCTTCACGCTTAACTAATTATTTGCTTTCTTCTTCTCTGATTTACTACATGATCTTTCTGATCATTAAATTTAAGAAACATGTAAAGTAAATATGAGAAAAAGGCTATTACAGACTATTAAAGACTTTTCTTAAATATCCGGGTTTCCAACTGGAAATGCCCTCGGCAGATAGCTCCATTCCAGTTCATTAGAAAGACGTAATTAATGATGTTTAAAGGACATTTTGTTTTATTGGGGGGTTGAGTTCTGTTACATATATTAAACTCAACCACTGGCAGCAAATAGGAATGTGAATGTGAGAGCTTCTTGACTTATTCCCAAAAATTGCTGTACATCTATGGCGTGATCATACAGTACAATATCAGCATATATTTCCAAGATAAGTTTTGCTTTGACAGACTTTGAACCTGGAACCATTTTAGCCAAATCTAAGTGTCACCACTGTGCTACAGGCCCTCCTTAGCAAGTACAGGATAGTGCAGGGGTAGGCAACCTCGGCTCTTTTACGACTCGTGGACTTCAACTCCCAGAATTCCTGAGCCAGCCACGCTGAGGGGAAAGGGAGAGGTTTCCGAGCTGAGCCATGCTGGCTCAGGAATTCTGGGAGTTGAAGTCCACGAGTCATTAAAAGAGCCAAGGTTGCCTACCCCTGGAATATTCATGGCGTTAACAGTTAAGATTGAAGTATCCTACATCAGTCTCTTATTTCTATTTCTTTTGTTTTGCCAATTCTTTGCTAACAAGAAATAGATTTGGGATACTATATTGCTATAAGGAATACAAAGTCACACAGAGTCACCCTAGGATCGTCCAGCTAAACCTGAATTACTTTTCCTGTGCAGCTGAAGTGAGGGTGAAAGGAGGCTCACAAAGGGGAAGCAGAAAATGTAAATCCTGCGGGGTCCTTGATGCTCTATGAGCTTGGTTGTGAAAATGTCAGTCGTCCCAGGTCAATCAGACAGGAAACAAAACCCAATGAGCTAATTCTACTTTATTGTAAGGCTACACTAACAGAATCTTGCAAGTTTAAAAGTACAAATCTCCTGACATCACTTTTAACAGCTTGATCCTTCCTGACAATTGACAGATTTGGAAGAACATTTGGGGTTGAGTGATACAGGCACTCAAAGGATCATTGGAAATATAGGTCAATATGGGGGCAATGCTGTAACTTTCAGGGAGGTCTTGAGTACATCTTTCACTATGGACAACACTCCTTGGTGCTTCAACCTGATAGTGACATCCTATTATGAAGAATAATTCATAAGCACAGTTTTGCACTTAATAAAATAAGTATAGATCAAATATCCCAGGCAGTTGGCATATAAATTTAATTATTTTTACATGGGCCATTAGGCAGGACGAAGGAGAAATTTTCGGTTGTCAAAATTCAACTTGGACCCCCCTTTGCTCCATAGATGTTGGAGGAGAGAGAAGTCCTGCCAGGCTGAAATGTCTTAACAAGTTGTGATTGATCCCTCTTGTACATGTAGTCCTTGACTTACAACAGTTCATTTAGTGACTGATCAAAGTTACAACGGCACTGAAAAAAGTGACTTATGACTGTTTTTCACACTTGCGACCGCTGCAGCATCTCCATGGTCACATGATTAAAATTCAGATACTTGGCAACTGGGTCATATTTATGACTGTTGCAGAGTCCCGGGGTCATGTGATCCCCTTTTGTGACCTTCTGACAAGCAAGGTCAATGGGGAAGCCAGATTCACTTAACAGCCATGTTACTAACTTAACAACTGTGGCAAGAAAAGTCATAAAATGGGGCCAAAATTCATTTAACAACTGTCTTGTTTAGCAACAGAAAGGTTGGACTCAGTTGCAGTTGTAAGTCGAGGATTACCTGTATTTTCGGAAACATGGATAAAGATCACAACCAAGTTCCTTCTTTCCAGTAGCTTTGTGAGGCACCAAGGATTAAAAAGGGGAAAAGTGAGCAAGTGACAAAGTTGAATCTGAGAACTTGGAAATGGCTCTGGGCCAGAGCTGATCAATTGCTGGCACCTTGGGACGGTCTTTCTCCTCCTCTATCTCCCAAGCCTCCTTTAAGTCTGTTTCAATGCAGCTTGAATCTTAATGCCATCTACCTCTTTGCTTTCTGCAGCGTTGCAAAGACCGAGTGAACGCCTTAGCGATTGCCGTCATGAATATGTGGCCGGGTATAAGACTGCGAGTGACGGAAGGCTGGGATGAAGATGGACACCACCTGCCTGACTCACTGCACTATGAGGGCCGGGCGCTGGACATCACCACCTCTGACCGCGACAGGGAGAAATATGGCATATTGGCCCGCTTAGCTGTGGAGGCTGGCTTTGACTGGGTGTATTATGAATCCAAGGCGCACATCCATATTTCTGTGAAAGCAGGTACAGAGATAATTCTGCCCCCGGCTATAAAAAAGGGGGGGGGTTGGAGCCAGTGGGATTTGCATGAAGCCATTTGAAGAGCAGGATTCCTAGGCTCCATTACCTGCCTGAGCAGAGGAAAGAGTCAGAAAATAGTTTTTATGAATGAGGGCAGCATCAGACATGGCACTTTCCCAAATTAGTCAACCTATTAATACTTTTGAAGATTTTGTCTTATGTAGAACTGCTGCCCCTTGATATAAGATGAGCAACTATATGTTTTAAATAAATACATTAAACTGTGTTGATTCCTCTTCCAATCCATAAATATAGTTAAATCTGTTATTTTAAGTATTTCACTATTTCTTTTTATCACCAAGAATCCCAAAGCCAGTCTTAAAATCAGTATAAAATCAGAGCAAAAATCAAAAGGAAACCATTATTGTTCCCATTAAAAGACAAATGATGGCAAGGAAATGCCATAATTAAAATACAATTTTTAAAAGGTTGTTTCCCCTTCGTATATGTTGTTATATATGACAGAGGTCCCCAACCGGTACCAGGCTGCGATATGCCAGCAACCGGTCCACACAAACACCATCCATGGGATGCAGCACACAAAACCACGTACTCTCTGGTCCGTAGAAAAACCTCTCTCCATGGAACCGGTCCCTGGTGCCCAAAAGGTTGGGGACCTCTGATATATGACATCCAGGCCAGCAATGACCTTGGCACTCAGTCTTCCTTTTTCTTCTCCCTACTGCAAGGGTCACCCTTGGTTTGAGGCCCCAGTGCCTTTCCTACTGCCCATAGACTCCTCTGGCCTTGGCATCAACACCTGGCAAGGAAATTAGATGCTCTAGGACAGCGGCCCCCAACCTTTTGGGCACCATGGACCAGTTCTGTGGAGAGGAGTTTTTCCACGGACCAGAGGTGGCGTGGTGTTGCATGCTGCCTGCATCCTGCAGATGGGGTTTTGCTTGTTTGCGCGGCCCGTTTTCTGACATGCTGTGGCCCGGTACCAGTCCATGGACCCGGGGTTGGGGACCCCTGCTCTAGGAGGCTCCCAAACGCAGTCAAAGACGGGGGGCTTTCAACCTTGAGCCCAGGAGACCAGAACCCAAATGCAGCCCATCTCATGATGTTGCCTGTTAAATTCCCTAGATAATTCCATGGCTATTCGTGCAGGCGGCTGCTTCCCTGGTGATGCGACTGTGACGCTGCCGAGTGGCGAGAAGAGGAGCCTCTCCAAGCTGCGCCATGGAGACTATGTATTCAGCGTAGATCAGAACGGAGAAGTGACGCTTAGTGAGGTTTTGCTGTTCCTCCATCGAGAACCACACCAGCAGATCCTCTTCGTGGCCATTGAGACAGAAGAACCTGTTCGCCGGTTGCTGCTTACGTCCTCGCATCTCATCTTCGTTGCACGGGACCCGGTCAACAGCACAATGGACTTCTCTCCTGTGTTTGCCAGCAGAGTGTGTGTGGGGGACTCCGTGCTGACGTACAAGGGGGACAACCTTCCCTTGCATCCTGCCCGAGTAGTCCGGGTTTGGCAGCAAGAGGGCACTGGAGTCTATGCCCCTTTGACCACCCATGGTACAATCCTGGTCAATGGGGTGCTGGCATCCTGCTATGCAGTCCTTGAAAGTCACCATTGGGCTCACTATGCCTTTGCCCCATTACGCTTTGTCTATGGCATCTTCTCACTACTCTCCCTGAAGGGGGAGTCCAGAAACTGCAGTGCTCAGGAAACAGGCGTGCACTGGTATTCACAGTTTCTGTATCACCTGGCATGGGATTTGCTGGGCCAAGATGTACTTCGCCCCTAGAGGCTTGCTGGGCTGCTTGTTTGCCAGACAAAGTTAAACTCATGATAAGGGAGACCCTTGAGCATTTGCTTGGCTCCATATTCCTTGCCTTGGCTGGCTAATGATTCTAGAGCTGAGGTCCCTTTAAAGCATCAACCTTTGCAACAGAGAAACTAGCCCATGGCCATGTAGGAGTTGGATTGAGGGATTAGATCAACTGATACCAGTACTCCTGCTGCAGGATGCATATCACAGGCGCTGGACTTCCTACAGATGTGTTTGGGGAGCTTAAAAACATCTGAGGCATGCTGTGTTTTCCTAAATTTAGCACAAAGTCAATAAGCCCACTGTCTTAATTTTTAGCAGGTGGGATGGATTTCCCACAGGTGACCTGATCTTCTGGGCTTATAAAACCAGCATAAGGTCAGCTGTGGCTTTTTTTTTAAATTCCCCCTGCAGCAGCTCAATGGGATAAGTCAGGAAGGAGCCAGGTATACAATAGAAACAAGGGCTGATCATTTCTAGAGGGTCGTAAGATTCTTCGCCTTCCCCTAGCTTCAGAAATATATTGCAGCATTCCTGTGACATGCATTTGAGGAAAGGTAACAGGTTGGCTGACCCTTCATTGTGAAAACCTGCAGGTTCTGTCTAACCCAGTGCCAGTGGGGCTTTTCCAAGAAGGCCAAGAAACATGCTGCGGACCATAAATGAAATAATGGCTTATAACAGAACGTGGGTAGCATCCTTATAGCTTGGCATCCCTTTCCTTACTGAATTTCAACACTGGATTCGAGAAGAAGAGAAGTGAAAGAGGCAATTCCAATCTTTTGTAGGGGAAGGTCTCATAACCACCCAGGCTGGAATGAGGATTGAATGGTGGTACAGGTAGTCCTCAACTTACAACCATTTGTTTAGTGATCATTTGAAGCTACAACAGCACTGAAAAAAGCGATGACTGTTTTTCACATGACCATTGCAGCATACCTGTGGTCACATGATCAAAAATTAGGACGCTTGGCAACTGGCATGTTTTTATGACGGTTGTGGTATCCTGGAGTCGTGTGATCCCCTTTTGTGACCTTCTGACAAGCAAAGTCAAGGCAGAAGCCAGATTCACTTAACAACCAGGTTATTAACCTAACAAATGCAGTGATTCACTTAACAAATGTGCAGGAAAGATCGTAAAATGGGGCAAAATCCACTTAAGAAATGTTTTGCTTAGCAATTGTGGTTATAAGTCTAGGGCTACCTGGATGCTGGATCACCATGGGACTTGCTGCCTCATTTCTTTTCTGATATTCCTGGATCTTAAGCAAGAGCCACCTGCATTTTCCTATTGCCGCTATGGGCAAGGGGTGAACGGGAAACTTAATATTTCCTTACGAAAATTAAAATCCATGCCACTCCCTTAAGTCTAAAGTACATTAATGAGATTAACATTTAACTGGCACTCCAGAGTTTTTATTTTTATATTTATGTAAGTAGTAAATTAAATGTGGTCTGCCACCTCTTGTCTTGTACTGTAGGAGGTATTAATTGGATGTTTTTGACAGGGAAATCAATGGGAGGAGTAAGCTGTTATTTCTGCAGGCTGTTTTAACGTCTTCCTTTTTTTTTTTTTTTGCAATAGTATTTTTGTGTGTCTTTAACTAAAGAGAATTACTTTGACTCTGGTGTCTTGATGTGTTTCTTGAAGGATCTGTTTCAATATCCTGTTTAAGGATTGGGGAGGGGGAAGATGAAAATACAGTATCTTATGTGTCTTCAGCATTGGCAGGCAATCCCCATATCTATTAGTTGATTGGGGCAAAACATTCTATTTTATACACGTGTCTATCCCAGAAGTTTATACTTTTCACCTGGGGTATAGGGCGATTTTGTATTTCCCCATGCCTCCCCGTTCTTTTGATGTTCTGGCGTGATAGGGAGTTTTAAATTACATATACATAGAGATTACTTGTCCTCAAAGGCCTATTATATGCTCCTTAATATACGTAGATCCATTGCTCTAACAAACAAAATTAAACAAACTTGCATTCACACAGGTTCGTGGGTCAAGATGGCTTTAGACTGTCTGCATCTTGGTCACCCATATCCTTCCCAGAATGCACTTGGGCTACCTAAGTTTTGGATGGCATCTTCCACATTTCTGCTTCTACTGACTCCGTGCCGAAATGAGACATATCTCTGATGCATTCATAGATCTCTGGGTTCTACCCTCACTGTTGCTTGTGCAAAAAGTTGTAACTATGAAGCTAAGAACTAGCTCAGATCAGGCCCACAGAGGAGCGCCTGTGGCTAGAAAGACTGCTGGGAGGCCAATGGAAGCTGCCAATTAGCTCCCAGCCCTGTATCTTCCTGCAGGGCCACGACTTGCTTGCTGGCACAGCTAGTCACGCCTGGGAGGGCACCCAGTTGCCTCCTGCTGGGATGTTTGACTTTCTGCCACCATTTCATTTGCTTCTGATCCTGGTTCGCATTCCTGCCTCTGACATTTGTATAATGAAGGTCAAAAAAGAGCTGGGAGCTGACAGAGGCAACTGTTTACACTGGGGTGTGTGGGCGTGAGGTCTGGCTGGTTCTATGTCCTCCCTTGCTCTGTCTAGCCCTACTTCCCACTCTTCTTGAGTTGCACACTTCATCCCAGTGTGGGTTTCTGGCAAGAGACCAATTGGGCGCCTTCTTAGCAGGTGGTGGTGAAGGACACAAAGCCGCCCAGAGTCTATGGGAATGTGCAGCTATAATAAATTTAAAATAATAATAACCTGGGCACTTTGGTAATTTTGAAACCATAACAAATTTTCCTTGTACGTAAT
This sequence comes from Azemiops feae, assembly GCA_023970755.1. Taxonomy (NCBI): domain Eukaryota; kingdom Metazoa; phylum Chordata; class Lepidosauria; order Squamata; family Viperidae; genus Azemiops; species Azemiops feae. The sequence continues at coordinate 464,075 of JALGBA010003859.1, read as the reverse complement.
TTTCACTAAAAAGTGCATTTTTCCAGCATGTGTTCTCTTTGGTAAGACAGTGAATGACAAATAATAGCAAATAAGGCTGCTACCAGCACTAATGGATCCCCAATGTAGTTGCATCTTGTCATATTTTCTGCACTGCTTTAACAAAAAAATCCAGCTTCGTTACTTAATTTTAATTGGGATCTCCGCTATTAACAGTGCCTGGGAAATTAAAATCAGACCTTGAATTTGTGTTCTTACAATGCAAAGCTAATTATTTTCCTCTCTGCCTGGAGATGGTGGTAGAAGGTGGATACTGTATGTTTATGTAGTCCTCACTGACTGGATTAATACATGAAGTGAGGAGCTCTCATTTTTTACATAAACATTCAGATTGCATAAATAGGCAGATAATAAATTTTTGTGAGGAGGAGGAAAAATTCTAACAAGATAACAGTGAGAGCCTACTCTTTTTACCATATTTCTCTGCTTGTTTTGAGCAATTCAAAGCTAAATGAATTCCCAGACATTCCCAGGTAGACTGTATGTTACAGTTAAACAAAAAACAAATGTAAGTGGATATGCCGCACAAGGTTCAAATCCATGTTTTTGCATAGACAGAAAGATGTGAAATGTTTTGCGACTCCAGGAATCCAGAGGTCTGAAAGAAGTATTAAATTGGGAATATGGCACCCATACCCTTGTCTGTATAAGAGAGCCGGGAGAGAGCTTTATTGATTCCCCCTCATTTGCAGCAAAGGGTGGGATGATGTTGTGATGCAGCTGGCTCAATTCCCTTTGTGTTGCCTTTGAGAGCTTTAGGAACTGCCTGTCCATAGCACATGGGATTAGAAAGATGGAAATAATGTGGAGGCCTAACAAGGATATTCCACCTGCTCCTTTAATCTCCCAGGACCGGCTTGCTTATATAGCCTGTTCCCCATCTATAGTAACCACCAGACTGGATCAGGATCCAGTTTTTATAGGGAAATCATTGGCTGATTATAGATCAATTTAGCTAGGTGTTAAATACAGTTGAAGTATAGAGACAGAATTCCAGCATGCGAATATTGACTGATGAAAGTGGATTAAAGCTTCAGGACATCTAAATTTGCTTTATTTTGTACCCTGTAATGTGCCATATTTTATCAGAAGTGCTTTATTGTTTATCTTTCAGCTGCACTCTGTAGCAAGGGCTATGTCTCTGTTCACCAGTCAAATCCTAGAGGTGGTCAGTTCGATGATTCACCAAACACAGCAGGGAGGGAAAAAACAGCTCCTGGGCATAGCTGAACCATAACTTTTGGAACCAATGGCCATTTGTTATAGTGACTAGGGTTGCTGGGAGTTGGGATTCAGGATCTTCGAGGTTTCTCATTCCAGGAAAACAGAAACAGGCAGTTGTAACTTCTGCCAAGATGCTATATTGATGTAAATACAATAATGGGGAAAAAAGCCCAACCTGAAATGTCATTTAAATGAATAAATATTGCATGTTAGTAAAACAGTGGTCCAGATGTTCTTGAACTGCAATTCCCTTATTCCTGACTGTTGGTCATTGCAACCCCCTCACTTCAGAAGGACTTCATGTAGTCCAATCCTTGTATATCTCAAACTGAGGAGAGTGGCATGCTGCTTACAGTTAGCTTTTTTTCATAGAAGATACTGACAAAAGCTAAATGAATTCCCAGTAACATCTCATATACGTCACAGTAGGTAAGCTGCAATTAAGATAAATACCTTAAACAAGATACACTGACAGGAAGGTAAGAATGCTCTCATCCATGGCACATTCACATGATAGGTCTACTTTAGTCTGGCATTACTTGGCATGAATAAGAAATCTGCCAAACAAGCTGAACACTGGAGACAGCCAGGCTAGTGGATATCCTAGCCACCCTAGTTAAAAAATAAAATCTATTTCCTGGTCTACTTTCAGGAAATGAAAAAGAGACAGTTGAGGGGAAAAATGTTGCAAAGCATGTTTCTGCCAGATGCAAAAGGGGAAGGGCATTATAATTGTGTTCATGACACACAATTAAATGTCCAATCTGCCCACAACATTATAATTTAAGGGGTTGTGCAAACCCAGCCTGCATTGCGTAAATTGGATTGAGTTAACTTATGAGTAAAAATATTGAATTAAAGATCCAGGATTACATGCGTGGTAAAATATTGATCTAAGAAGGTCAAAGTGCAAAGGTGAAAACCCATAAAAACACTTGTTTAATATGATACTAAATTATATTAAGCCCCACTGATTTAAATGAGAGTAAAGCAGGTGTTCTCTTCCACTCAATTAGGGTTTCTAATATGCTTAGCAGCTATTCAATGTAAGTTTAAAGAAGACTTCTCCAATTTAATGTCCACCAAAGATATTGGAATAATACTCTCGGAACCTTGCTGGTCTAGCTGTTAGATTCATGTCTTCCTAAAGATGAGAATTCCAGTAAAATGGAACAATTTTTGATTGTGTGTCTTTTGCTGCCCTCTGGTGCTCTAGCCAAATAATGGAGCAAATATGTTGTGTTTAATTGGGAGAAATCAACATAAGAGAACATTTGTAGCTCATGGTTGAACTGTGAGGTTATTGGTGCTCTCTGAGCTTGGTTGCTTTCTTGCAGACACTTCATTACCCAAATTAGTTTGGTAATGAAATGTCTGCAAGAAAACCACCAAGTTCAGAGAGTACCAAGGACCCCACAATTGGGGGGGGGGAAACTTGGGTTAGTTTTTGTTGTTAAAAACATGTTTAGAAATGATATGTTAATATTTGCAAAGGATATTCCCAACATCATGAACAGCAGAATTATAATCCTGGACAAAAATTAAAAAAAAATAAGCTGTTTCTTCAGAGTGAGCTAGCAGACATTGCTCCAGAAGTTGTAACATTGTTTCTTTTCCAGGTATCACATCTGTTGCTGTTGTGATTGTCATTATGGTTCCAATGACACAACTGCTCCCGCTTCCATCTGTTGCCTTTGTTGTTGTTACACAAAACCAGGGCAAGGCCATCTATGAGGGACTTTTTAAAGTGGCAAGTGTTTCATGAATGTCTGGGTCAACCCAGAAGGTTCAATGAGTAGCTCTTTGCATGTAGAACATTTACTAGCAGCCTCCTCCCTCCCCTGACCTCGGGATGCTTCCCCTCCCTCCGATGGTTTCTTCTCCAGAGCCTTTTGATAATAATTTAATACAATGCTGGGATATTTTTTTTAGCTTTCCTTCTGCTGCTTTTATTCTGTTTTACAGTTCTTTCTATTTGGAATACAGAATTATATTGTTTTGAATGTACTGTATGTACCTTAATAATTTTGAGTTTAAACATTTTGAATGTTAGACTTTCAACAGGAAACAATATACCAATATTTTGCACTAATATAAATAAATGAAGCTCTTGTGTTAAAAGTTTGAGAAGCTGTGTTCAGCATGAATGAAAAGACAGTATCCTAGAGTTAAGTTTGGTAGCCACTTTAAAACATTTGACTACACTTTTGTGGTTACTTCATCAGATGCATTAAGCACAGTATATCACAGGACAGAAGTGATATACAGCCATCTTCCTTGAACCCAACACTATTCAGAGGGTTGATAAGATTATGCAAATTGAAATTCCAGGTATACAGAGGGCTCCAGACTGAACAAAACCCTACAATACGTGATAGTAATGCTATCTCCTTCTTCATTACTTGGGAGGAAATATTCTGCCTTAATTTGCTTTAAGGCAGGTATTACAAAAAGGATAACTTACCCCTGACTTCTTCTTTTTAGTCAAATGGAAAAACCTAGCATTAAGCTATCTCACAGCTTATCAGAGGGCCCTCTATCTTAAATAGGGGAAATGTCCAAAATGCAAGCTTTTGCATACCAATAGAAGATAGATATCTTGATTACATTTTAATAGCATCAGGGTGGTTTCATTTGCATTTCTGCCTGAGGTACATAAAGATCTTGGTTACTCACTAAGCTGAAATAATCTTTAGAACCCCTATCTTACTATTTCCCTAGTTTATTTCTTTTATTGTGTTTTTGTCTTCTTGTATTTCTGTTTGTTTTATACAGAGCAGAGCTGCTCAGATTCTTCTGGAGTCTGGACTATCATTTTGCTAAAGTGAGTGGATTCATTACTTGAGAGATGTTGTGAAACCACACCCCAGTCCCGCACCTCCAAGATTTGCATGGGCCCTGAGTCTGCTGACCCTTCAGAAATTTTTTAAAATCTGGCTCTTTTTTAAGGTTATGAGGATGGGATGTTCTGGGGAACCTGGTTTTGTGTGTTTTGCATTTTCTTAGTGGAGTGGATAATTATTTTTAATCTACTATGGTGTCTTTTACTGTACTTTTAAATGTTTTTATATGTAGTTGTATGCCTAGGAGTTATATGCCTAGTTGTTGTTGTTGTTAGTTGCGAAGTCGTGTCCGACCCATCGCGACCCCATGGACAACGTTCCTCCAGGCCTTCCTGTCCTCTACCAATGCCTAGTTATACCCCCAGAATTATTTGACTCAGATAGACAAAAGAAAAGATAGGATAGCATGTGTACATATGTATGTACTTAATGGTTTAACACAACCAAAAAGCACATAGGTCAAAAACTACATTTTTCACTAGTGTTGCTTCAAACAGCTACATTTAAAAGGGCTGTTCTTCCTAAACTATTAATTTCAGATCTATTCAGTTTCCTACCACTAGGTTTCATAGACTAAAAGGAACTTTTATACATAAAAAAACTATGAGGGGTCCTTAGTGCTCTCTGAGCTTGCTTGTTTTGACATTTATCCAAACTAGGTAACATCGTCGGTGCTAGATTTAGGGAAATGAAACAATTAAAAAAAAGCATTAGACATGCCATCTTTAAAACAATATTTTGATGCCTTTCAATTAAAATAACCTAATTAGGAATTAACATTGAGATGTGTTTGAATATTAGCAGCTAGGGTTGATGGTTGGGCTGTTGGAGTTAACATGTTTAATGGATACAAATTTGTTAGTGTTTGAATACTTAACAGGGTAGTACCACTGCTAATAAGAAATTACCATCTCAAATTTTACTGAAAGCTTATTCCAGAAGTTTGGAAAAGTAAAATATAATCTGATTTTTCTTCCAACCTTTGTTCCTTTTTTAAGCATGAAGATGTTCTTCCTCAGAACAACAAAGAGGAAGATAAGAGGATTTTATAGACAGGTATTAACTTGTGACTATAAACCCTTTCACTACTCAATATATTTAGCAACATATTTGATTAAAAATTCTAAATTGGTTTTCAGTAAGTCATTCCTCCTAACAATGTAAATCAGCTTAAATTACTATTAACAGCATCTGAGTAATATATATATGCATTTAAAAGCACTTCTCTTCAATACTATCTAAAATTCTTACACTAAGCAAAGCAATTCTCCTGAAAGTCTGTGGAAATTTGGGGTCATCTTTGTTGCACATTCATATCTGATCTCCTTTTACAGTATTTGCTACTTTAATCTCTAAAATGTTATTATGAACAAAAACATTTAATACTATATGGGTGTGTATGTATATTTGCCCCCTATCGTCACATATAGTACACGTGAATATGATTAGTCCATTCTGGCATATTTATTTGAAAGCAAATTATGCTGATAAAAAGACACTTGTTCAGATAGTCTCAAAGATCTGGGATTGAAATGGGGAGGACAACACACAGACATGGTAGGTTTATAGAGGGACCACAGCTGAATGGAGGAAAATTAACTTTGCCTCAAAATGTCCACAGTAGAATCTTCTATAGTCTTGGAACCGATTGTTTTTGCTACACCAGATTTTTAAAACATGGCTTGTTGAAGTAGCCATAATGACCTGCTTCACACATCATCGCACTATGCCAAAAACAAAGAAACCACATCACGGTTTAATGCATCGTTAAACGCAGCTAATGCAGCAATAAATAGCCAATGATCTAACCTAATGAATGGCGGTTTCCCCCCTACAAGCATTGAAGGTTTAAAAGCTGGCTGCATGCTTAGGATACTGTCGGCAAAAAGAAGCCACGAGCGCTCTTCAAAAAAAACTGGCAAGCTCGCTAAAGCAGGTCCCCGCATTTTCCCGACTTCTTGATCTGCGCTGATACACGGGAGAAGGGTGTTGCTGCTTTAGAACGATCTGATTTTTTATGCACGTGAACCGAAGATCTAGATTTCAGGCAGCGCTTTCGTCTCCCATTCAAATCCTTAGTATTTTAGAATTAACTCATTTGGCATACATGGTTTTTATAGATTCGATTTGCTATTGAGAGGTTCAAAGAGCTGGGGGAGCGGGTCGGCGTACTAAGCCACAAAAGGACAATCGAGGAGAATCACGAGCACATGGCCGAAAGAAAGTCGCTATGCATTTTTATTCGGGAATTAAATTTCACATACGTTCGGCGATGTTCACGCCCAAGCAGGACACGTGTGCGCGGCACCGTAATCGAAGCCACGCGAGGAGCCAAGCTTAGCGAAAGCACCTCCGACGCCTTTTCCTCCGCCTGAGAAGCAAAATAAAGGGCGGCCGGGCGCCCAGGGCGCGCGCTTACGCTCAGTTGTATGTTTGGAACCCACGCGCTCCCTTCTAGCCGCTCGTACTTTTCATGAATGGAACGGAGAAGTCCGCAAGGCGCACGCGCCTCTCTGCCCCGGGCCAATCAGAAGCGGCGGCTCTAGGCCAGTGTTTTGGTCACGTGGGCGTTTGTAGTTGCGGCGTCCCCGGCTCTACTCGGGCGGGCTCTTTATCGCTCGGCCCGCCCGCCTTGCGGTAACCCACCCTTTCCTCTCCCCCCCACTACTACTACTACTACTACCCTGTTCCCCCCGCGCTCGGTTGGCCTTGGAGCCGCTGCTGGGCAATGCCGTTCGTGCGCTACCGAAAGGTCGTGATCCTGGGATACCGCTCGGTCGGTGAGTGGCGCTCTGCCCGGCCGGAGGAAAGCGGAGGGGACTGTCCGCGGGAGGCACCACGTGGCAAGAGGTGCCGGGCGGCTGCTCTCCTGCGAGCGGTGCCCCGAGAGCCGGGCGTGGGCGGGAGTTGGAAGTTCGGCGGGGAACAAAGTGAGCGCTGTGGAAAAGGGAGCCGGGCGGGCTGGACACGTGTCGAAGCGAGGGCTGTGAGGAGAGCAGCGAAAAGGGGACCGAGGGAGGGGCGGCGGGTTTGCGCCGTTCCTGAGCGGACCGAGTCTGGAGGGCGACTGGCGAGGCGTCTGGGGGCTGGCGGGTGTTGCCTGGCGGAGAGGCGGGAGCGGCGGGAGTGTGCCGGCGAGGGAGGGGAGGGGAGGGGAGGCGGGCGAGCGCCAGAACGCCAGGGAGATTCCCACCTTGGTTGCCCCGGTTGCTGGGCGGTGGCAGGGCGTGAAAGAGCAAAGTGGTTGCGCGTGTGAAGTCGCAGAAGATGCTAAGCCGGAGGCAACCCTCGGACCTCGGATCCGGATGCAATGACTTTGGAGCGGTCTTGTGTAGTGTTGAGCTGCAAAGAGGTCCGGTTGCAAGGAGTAATAAGAGTACTATTGATATTAGAGCATCCATATTTTGGCCGCAACAATAGGGCGTGCTCTTTGCTTTCAGAGGTGGTCCGGAGATTTGCAGCCTAAATCGGGTAAACCCTGATACTTGGCTCTTCTAAATTGCCCGGAATTATACTCGAAAGTATTCATGGAAAGATCCGGTCAAGTAGGGCCAATAGAGCTCTTTGATGAAATAATACCCTTTGACTTTTAGAGTGGTCTAGGTTTAGGTATAGGGCAGGCGATGCTCCCTTGCTTTGTGGATTTCCTGTCTTTGAGCTTTCTGGGCTTGAACTTTGTACATAGATAATTGATCTCTCTGCTGCCTTCACAAGGTGGTTGTGCAGATCAGTTGTTAAAAGGTGGGAAATTGCCTGATGAAAAAACGGGAGAAGTGTAAAAGGTTCCTGACAAAGTCACCGTTTGCCTTGCTTTGCATTCTTGGAGAAACCCTTAGATAAAGTCTTAATTAATGGAATTAATTGGGAGGAATCTGTCTGAACAATGCACATGCTTGCATCCAGTGCTGCTGTTATTAGTGAACAACTTATTTTTAAACAGTCTCTGGAGATAGATTTTCTGCTCTTCGGGCCAAGGTTTAGCATTAGTAGCACATGAGTAGGCAAAACTTGTAAGTAGTGGGCAGCTATTTCCTGACCTTTAGTAGTTTGTCCTCAGGGAGCTATTTGTGCCTACCCAATTCCCAATCCATCTGATCTCCTCTTTCCCTGAAGAGAAATGCAAGAGTCACCCAGGCTATGTTTTCTATTAATCCATATGCCGTGGGAGGAAATGAGCAGAGGGCAAAGGTTATTCATGGGTGTCTGGATAGTGAAATCATTTGTTTCCTTGGATTAAATTTGCAACAGCCTTTTTTTTTTTTTTTTAAGTAATTATGTGAAAGATTCATCTGGGTACCTCTGTATGAAAAGGTGTTTGAAAAAAATGGAGATTTTTGCCCCTCCTGCACCTAATGGATGTCTATATGTTATAGACCCTGTTGAAAAGTGATGTGTATATTGAGCTGTAATGTCTACACTTGGTTGATTAATCAACTATCTGTGCCTTGTTTGAACAGATCAGAATGGGGATTGAGATATACCAGAAATGTTGTTGTGAGTTATTGCAAAAGAAAACACTTCACATTTGGACTAAGAATTTGAGTTACAAACTGATTTAATTGTTCATTGGCCCATATCTTTCTGAGTGATGCTGACATTAGGACTGCTTTTGCTAATGTATATAAGCAGAGATTGATGGAATCAACTATTGTATTTCTATGTCATCTTTCCTACAGGAACACAGCGTACCCCCACTCCACCCCTAAAATAGTCCTGTGAAATAAGATCAGTCTGGAAGACAATATCTGGGTTCAAATAATTCAATAATGTTCATACCTGAACAAATATTTAAAATCTCAATTCTTTTTAACTTACAATAACATTACTATACTTATTCTCAAATTTTAGGCACCTCATTAATCTTCACTGCATCTGAAAAAATGCAACTGTACAGCATCCTAGCTTGCTGTAGAATGTAAAGATCTAAAATGATGTACTGATATCCTAAAAGCTTATAATATAAAATACTAAGCTTGGTATGGTTAGCCGGAAATTGAATACTGTGATTTCTTTGTATTTTGTACATGCTCCATGCTAAGATGTACATCTGAGCCAAGTAGTTTAATATGGTAGAGAAATAGGATGCCAAGAATAACATTCTAAATTCAGTTGTTGTGAATCTTCCTAAGCAGTTCCTTGGCTAAGTGTGACTAAGCTTTGCAAAATATACTTGTATTCTCCTAATGGTCTCTTGGTATCTACAGCTGGAAACTGTTGGCTAAATTACAGTGATGGATAGCAAAACTGGGATCAGCTGTTAGGAGTATGGAGTGCTCCTGATCTGACTGGGAAGGGGGGCATTGGAATGAGTGGGAGTAGAAAAGTCTCCACTCTCCTTTCCTGGAAACATTCCCTTAGTGGCTGTCCAAACAGATAGGGCTGCCTTAATGAGTCACAAATAAGTTCATGCTCCTATGGCTTCTGCAGACCTCTAAATCAAATCCAAAGCACTGAAGGGCTTGTTCTTGCACACTAGAGTGGCACTGAGGAAGTAATATTGGGATTGGCTTTCTTCCTCATCCTTCACTATAAATATAGCCTGGAGACGTATGAATTATGTATGCATGTGTCCTTTGTTGCTGTTTTTTTTTTAAAAATCCTGGTTCATGACAATTCATGAACAGACCTTGGACCTTCACCATTATACCCTTATTTAGGTAGAACATTACTTGTCTGAGCTATTTTGTTTGGTGGATTTGCTAGCTGAAGATAAAGCAAGTTTAAGTTTGTGGTTTAATATCAGATCCTGGCTTGTGTGAAGTAGGCTATTGTAAGAGAAACCAGGAGACTGAATTTAGGCATGAAAGCTTGGCTGGGTAATTTGGGCCAGCCATATTCTCTCAGTTCAACCCACCTCACAGGATTGTTGTGGGGACAATAGGAGAAGGAAGGAGATTAGGAATGTTTGTTGCTTTGGGTTACTTATAAAGGAATAAATGCCTGATAAAAATCTAATAATGCCATATAGTGAATTCAGCAGTTGTATTTATTAACCTGGGATTTGGATTTAGCATGCTACATAAACCTGATCTACCTGTGTTCAACTATGGCAGTGGTGGTGAACCTGTGGCACGGGTGCCAGAGGCGGCACTCAGAGCCTTCTCTGTGGGCACGCGCGCCGTCGCCCAATCCTAGGCCTTCAGCTGGGTTTTATAAAACCTTTTCGCTTTAGGCCTCCGCCGCCTTGTGCAAAAAAAAAAAAAAAGGGTCAAATCAGTCAATTTCAACTTCTCGCGGGGAAAAAAAGATCTTGCAAAGTTGGAATTGATTGATTGAACTTTTTAGTCCCACCCAGTCTGCCGTTACCACTGCAGCCATGCCAAGCCAATGGGCCACGCCCAGCCAATGGGCCACGCCCAGCCAATGGGCCACACCCACCCGGCACTCGACGATGCATAAGTGGGTTTTGGGTTGCAGTTTGGGCACTCAGTCTCTAAAAGGTTTGCCATCACTGAACTATGGTGTGTCCAAAACTAATTTTCCAGAGAAAGAGACAGCAGCACAGGCTGCTTGTGTATATTCAAATACAATACTGGTATGCAGCACGGTACTTATCTATTACCAAGGAGCAATCAATATTGAAAATGTAGCCAAGTATATCTCAAAACTCTTCAACATATCCTTCGTATTTATTTTGATGTTAAATCTTCTAAAATGGAAATTCCAAATATAATTCATGATATGACAGGATAGTTCAATGCTTCCCAAGAGAAATTAGAGGGGAGGGTGTTAATCAGTTATCATTGGGAGATATCAGAATCATTGGGAGATGGGTGGTGTGCATGTTTAATAAGATAAACAGTGGGAAGCTTTAAATTTATTTAGAGTATCAGAAATGAGAAAAACCCAGAAGTTTGGCTGCAGATCTGCTATTAGTCATCCAAAGTATTGTATTCTAGTAGTATAACTTAGGCCTGAGAGAAGGAATCATATTAGTTTAAACCACGGGTGTCAAACCTGCGATGTCACGTGACGTGTCGTAACGTATCAAGACTTTTTCCCCATTGCCGGCAATGGGGTGGGCGCGGTTTTAGCATGATGCATCCGGCCTGTGGGCCGGCAGTTTGACGCCCCTGGTTTAAACAATGGTAATCAGAAGTCTGCTGTCACTCAGACACTCGCAGTAATTCCAGATCAGTCACTAGTTCAGCCCTCTTGGAGCCCATTTTATCAGATGCAGGCAGTTTGTATCATTTAATAGGTAAAATTGTGTTTATTCCTGTCCTTCATAATTCTGATTTTAAACAATGGGACCAGAAAGTCATGAAATTCAAAAGCTGTAGGGTGCAGAGAGAACATGCTTCTAGTAGAGATTTTTTATAAATCCTGCTTGTGGCAGACCCTCAAATCTTGTATGGAATGTAAACAACTTTTTATTTAATTCTCCCTTTTGGGTATGTTAATCTTAATAATTGCAGTTTTATCCTGTTACCCTGAACAGGGCAGTTTTCATTGGTATGATCAGGATAATATGAATGTTTTCTGTTGCTTTAAATTGTATTCTTCATCACCAATAAATCTCCACAGCAGGTTTTTTTTTTTGCTATCTTTCCTCTTCAGGTAAGACATCTCTTGCTCACCAGTTTATTGATGGGGAATTTCTGGAATGCTATGACCCCACTGTGGAAAGCAGTAAGTATGCTATTGCTGTGCTTTTATTATATGTATCTCTCTCTCTTCCTTACGAGGAAGAAATATATATTAGGGAGAGGAAGGGCTTGATCAGTAATAAGGTTGGCTTACGTAACCTCGATTCCATGCCAAGGAAAGCAGTATTGGCAAGTATAAAAAAAGGATACTCATGTTAGCATTGTGTTTGCTTTGAAAGGAAGATGACCCCGATCCCCAAAGGGTTAATAAATAGGAGAAATGCACATCTTCCTTTCCTTGTCAACCTACAATTGCCATCTCCAGGTAAAACCAATCCTTGAGATTTCTTCTCCCAGTAAATGGTTCCAGCACACTTACATGTGCATTGGCAGATGTATATCTGTGTCTGCCAGCACCTGTTCTTCATAAATGAAAGCCAGGATTCAAAATAAATATATACACAGTTAATTAATTGTTTACAAAATAAGATGTCCCAATTATAAAGTTGATTGTGGGATCTCCTTCCAGCAGAGACCATAAACATAGTAAAGCATCCTGAGATGGGATAAGAGAAGGGATAGTGATTTGGCAAAGGGAAGGGGAAAAATACATATGGGTGGAGATGAAAGGAAAACCAGACAAAAACAAGACACTCTGTTTATGTCTTGCACAAAATTTATATTCCAGCTATATATGCTACATATATACAGGCTTTTCAGCACCAGGATCTGTAGCCACTTACACCTCTACCTATTCATACCACACCTTCCTTCTATTGTTTGCAGGGAATTTTCCTGCTCTACCTTGCAATTCACAGGTAATAGTTTACATATTCACATGATAGAAATTTCCAGAGCTGCAGGTTCTGCAGATGACGAGTTCATGATGTTTTGATGCAGTTAATGCAAAGAACATGTTTAGAGTGTTTAAGAATTATGGGGATGCATTTTTTTTTGGTCTTTCCAATCTCCCTTAAGAATACCCAACCATCTCAGAATGCCGCATAATACTATAATTACAACTGTTATCATATTCCATGACTATTCCTGCAATTGGAAATTGTTATTCATACTATTAAAGTAACTTTCCATAACTGGGTGCCTTCCAGATGTGTTGGGAGTACAGATTCCAGACTTCCAGGTGGCCGGGACTATGTGTAAAGTGAGGGCAGCATTTGTCTAGTCATTCAGACATTATTTCATTGAGCAGGAATTACTATCTGGGCCTGTATCCATTAACTTGGAAGTAAGCAGAGTGAACTCAGTGGCCTAGGGCAGCCAATGCATGCTCAAGTAGGATGTCTTCAAAAGAGAGATAAAAACTAGCTAACCTTTCATGTGCATGAAAATGGAATGCATTCTCTTAATCTGTTGGGGACAGTCTGATAGTGATCACTGAGAAATAGGACAAGTCCTGTCCTTTTTATTCTTCCACCAAGCCCCCTGCATCCTCCAGATGTTTAAATTCTTAAGAGTCCAGTACATAGGAAAGAAGAACATTCTCTCTTCCTGCCGGATCAAAACAATTTTGAGCAGAACCGAACAAAAAATTACAGAGATGTTGACTTAAACACAGTTTTAACTATGAACTAATTTGCTTGCTGAGACTGGAAAGGTACAAGGTTAGTTATAAAATATAGGACTCTAGCACAGCTGCATATATCTCGGTATAGAACATATCTGCTATTTCTCAAATTTTACTAAAATCAGAAAAAAATTAAGTCTGGGGCAGAGCGTAAAACCCGAAACATCTCTGAGCATTTGTTTTCTTTTGATTAACAGAGATTCAGTAGTACCTCTGCACTCATTTCCTGCTTTGCCACAAACCTTTTCCCCTGCACACCCGTCCTTTCCTGTTTTTGTTGGGGGTTGCCCTTCCCGCCCATTTTATTCAAAGAACAAATTTAGGTGGTTGGAAGGCAGATTTGCTTATAAATCTGTTGTTCTGTCCTCTGAAATAGTTAAGTTAGTTTCTCGCGGCTTAAGGCAAGGATCACGCGTGGGGAAGGGAAGGTTTAACTAATGAAAGCATTTACTGGAGCACAGCTAATTTAGCAATAAATTGTTAAAAGAGTCGATGTATGTATACATTTGCCCAATAATATCTCATAAATGGAACATTTTCTACAAGTCATCGGGGATGTAGTAAAAGCATTCTTTAATCCTGTTAGCTGCCTCTCCACTGAGCAGAGGACCACATTGTGATTTTGTTCCTCTGCTTCCTATAAACAATATGTTTACACCTAAGTTTACAACACCAGTTGCATCACAGTAGCTCCTCCAAACCCTGGGTTATGACACTCAAGCCCCCTTATTTTTAATTCAGTGGGACATCCTCTGCAGGTGCTAGACAATTGTCTCATCATTTCACTGTGTCACCTTCTTCCTTGCCTATATAAATCCTTACAGCTGACAAGTGCGCATGTTGTTTCTGCTGAAGATTTGTTGTAATTGCCTCGCCAACTTTGGAAACATCAGCTACAATTAAACCTAGCTGATTTCTACCATCCTTTACAAACAAAAACCGCAACACAATTGCTTTGGCGGGTGAAGCAACAAAAGATATTAGCAAAACTCTCTCTCTCTCCCTCTCTCTCTCCCTCTCCCTCTCCCTCCTCATCTATCTATCTATCATCTACCTAATTATTTACAGTATTTGCAGTCTTTTGCGTGCCTCTGTTGGATGAGAGATTTCCTTCCGATGGGCCTCATCGGAAGAAGGTGCTGCTAGCTTCCCCCGGTCTGACATTGGTTGTAGAAAACAGAATGAGTGCAGATTTTGGGGAAGGAGAAAGATGTCTAGCCTACAGGTAATCCTCAACTTATGACCAAAATTGGGATTGGAATCTCAATTAATGAGTGATGTGTTCATTAAGTGAGACATCCACATGACCAATTCACTCAACTGCAACCACAGCTCTCCCAGCTATGGTCATAATGTGGAGCACAGGGGTGCCTCAAGGGCTGGAGAAGGCCCTGGTGACCCCAGCCTGTTCCCTGCCCTGGAAGAGTCAGCCAGCTGCAGGGCTCAACAATTTGTGCAAAACTGCGGTGGAGCAGGAGGCTTACAAGCTCACTGGGGTACCCAAGGTTTCCATGGGCTGGGAGACCTTGGCTGACTATAGGGTCCACTGGTACAGTTTTTTTCTCAACCTTTCTGGGTTGGCAGCCAGATGCGAGGGGGGAAAGAGGGGGTGGTTTTGTGTGAGGGGCAGGTGTGTTCATGCACACACCAGCCCACCACTCACATGGCCCAGTTGCAAATAGGCCACGGTCTGGTAGTGGGCCATGGGCCTCAGGTTGGGGACCCCTGCACTACCTAATGTTTCCCCAAAAATATGACCTAGCCATAAAATAAGACCTAGCTTATTTTGGGGGGTTTGGGCTAATATAAGCCCTACCCCCAAAAGTAAGCCCTACTTAACCCCGCCCAATCCGTCCCACCGTAGTTTTTTGGCAGGCAGGATCGTGTGCCTCCCCCCGCCTTACCTGCTGCCGGTGCTGCCGCTGCGAGTTCAATTTTGCGGCTCGACTAAATTGTTAGCTGTGGCGGGTCGTAGTTCCCATCAGCTTCAGGAAACCTTAGGCCAGGCTCCTTGCAGCTCCCCAATCCGGCTCGCCCGAGGTCAGGTTGGCCGTCGCGGGAGGCGTGGCCTGTCCCCGTCCTCCAGCTCTGCCACACATGTGGGACGAGCCTTCTGCGACAGCCAACCTGACTCTGGGCGAGCCAGATTGCTTACAGGGAGAGGCTGCGCATTGCAGGAGGACTGCAAAGGGTGTGTCCGGATCCCTGCAGCTCCTGGAGGCTCAGTGCTGCTTTTTGTGCCGCTCGGTTTCCTATCCCACCCCCGCCAGGTTGATCTGGTGGGCAGGATTGCCTTTCATCTTCCCTGCTGCTGCATTGGCAACTGCCGCTGCCCTCCTGAGAGGTGGCGTGGCAATTGGACGGCAGCCATACTGCAAATGGGATAGACCATCCCCCCAAAGCGCCACCAAAACCAGGCAAATGCTCAGACGCGGCGCCAAAAACAGCACCGCGGAAAGGACGCGCAGAGATCCCTGCAGCTCCTGGAGGCTCCAAGCGCAGCCCTGGGGCGGCCATGCTGGGCGGCGGCGGGAAGGCCGCCAAGGTGGCAGATGGCGCGCTGGAGGCTCGGGGATGGAGGGTGGTGAAGTGGGCGGGCGTCCTACCGTCAGCACCCATGCCTTTCCTTACACCCAACTAATGCTAGGCACAACCCTCCTCCAGAAGCCATCTTGTGTTATTCTGCAAGGGGGCGCCATTCTTGCAATTATTTGGAAAGCTCTTCCAGTTGATACATGTTGCTTGGGCCTATAACTGTATGAGGCCTCCCAGGTGTAATGGGGTGAAGAGTGTGATCTTAAGTCCCATTTCTGTACCCTGAGGGAGGAGTTCATCTTCCCTTCATGCATGGAAAAGAACCCCTTCTGCGAGCTGAGATCTTCATTTATTTTAGAATGTCAGTTGTCCTCCTGGAATTTCTTTCATCCAACTCCCAGACAGGAGTTCTCTCAGCAGCTGGCAGCAGCTTACAACCTTCTCTGCTGGCTTCCCCAATGACTTTTTGGGGAAGCTGGCAGAGAAGATTTTAAATCATGATTACATGATTGTGGACGGCAATCGGTCATAAATGTGAACTGAAGTGCCTGAAATGCGATCATGTGACTATAAGTAGAGTAGCATAACATTTTATGACAGTGAGAAGTGCTTTAAAGACTATAAAGCATCCTTTTTGAGGCCATCATAACTTCAAATGATTGTCAGTCAAGGAACTACCAAGGACACATCCATCAACAATGACAGGGTAAACCGCTAGTATACAAAAAATAAGAACAAACCCCTCTCCCTTCTAGCAATGATGATGTTATCTAGTTTGGTATTGAAACATCTGCGAGAAAACTGCCAAGCTTGGAGTGCACCAAGGATCCCATAGATTGTTAAACAACCGGTCATAAGTTGAGGACTACCTGTAGTTCTAGGCCAGGGGTAGGCAACCTTGGCTCTTTTATGACTCATGGACTTCAACTCCCAGAATTCCTGAGCCAGCCATGCTGAGGGGAAAGGGAGAGATTTCCAAGCTGAGCCATGCTGGCTCAGGAATTCTGGGAATTGAAGTCCACGAGTCATAAAAGAGCCAAGGTTGCCTACCCCTGTTCTAGGCCAAAGCTGGCTCTGGCCCAAGAAAAAACTGAGGATCCAGCAGAATCAAAATGACTCAAATGTAGAGAAGTTCAGGATGTTGCTGAATTTTAGGAAGGGTTCAGAGAGGCCCAAGTAACATCCCTATCATCTACTTTCTTCCTTCCCTTTTGTTTTAAGCTTACAACAAAATGTTGATGGTGGGAAAGGATGAATTCCACTTGCAGCTTGTGGACACTGCGGGACAGGTAATTTTTTTTTCATCTTTTCACATACAAATGGGAGTGTGGCCTTTCTTGCTCATCACCTGTCATAAGAGATAAATAGCTTGCATCTTAATGCTGCTGGCTTGGGAGCTATAATTTGGGGGATGATGTCTCTTTAGGATTCATCAGTCTTAACTTTGCTAATGCCCCTTGGGTGTCAAGCAATCACCTCAGAATTTCAATATCCACTGGAAACTCTGCTTTCACAAACTACTTATTCAGAAAAGCATAATATATGCCCTTGGAATTAGAAATGATCTGTTCCTGAATTAAAAATTCCACCTAGTTGGTGTCTTTCAGCAATCTCATGGAGCGGCGGCTCCCGACGTTTTGGCACCAGAGACTGGTTTTGTGGAAGATACTTTTTCCGTGGACTGGGGGGGGGGGAAGGGGGTATGGTTTCGGTTTCGCTTGCTTGCTTGCCCACCATTCTCCTATAGTTGTGTGGCCCAGTTCCTAATAGGGATTGGGGATTCCTTTTCTTCTTCTGTGTTTTGCCCAGGATGAATACACTATCTTGCCTCACTCGTTTATCATTGGCATCCATGGCTATGTGCTGGTCTATTCTGTCACATCTCTCAGAAGGTAAGGGGGCACAGATAAGAGCCTGATTATGGTACAAGGCAGTTGGACAATGAGGTCCTGATGAAAACATGGGAATTGCCTGAATTCTGTAAGGGTCTTGAAACAATGAAGTCCTTCCCTTAATACAGTTAGTCTTTGAGTTATAGCCATTAGTTTAGTGATTGTTCGAAGTTACAGTGGCACTGAAAAAGGTGACTTAGGTCCGTTTTTCACTCTTATCTGACTGTTGCAGCATCCGCATAGTCAGATGATTAAAATTTGGACTCTTAGAGAGACAAATAAAACTATTATTCCAAGCTACGTCCAGGTTTATCTAATTGGAATACTGTGTTCATATACCATTTTTTTGTTATCTTCTAATCTAAAGCATTCAGATTCACACTATATTTTTCTGGCTAATGGCTTCCTATCCATAAGGGGCATTTTGGGGATAATATTTTAAAATGTTTTCTAGCAATCCACGGCTCACACTAAAAATGTAAATAGCTCTTCTAATCTTCTTTTTTTTTGCCTCTCCCAGTTTTCAGGTGGTGAAGTCCCTGCACAGCAAGTTATATGAAAGCAGAGGGAAGACAAGGTAAATATTAACATGGCAGATCAGGAAGGAATGCAGCTCTAAGGCAAGATGTTCAAGCATATTACTAGGGAACCTTTGTCTGAAAGGCTGGGGTAGGGAAGGGTTCAGTGGTTTGTCACATCTGTATTAACATCTGGAAATATTAACTTGTTTACTCCAGATTCTCTCCCAGAAATAGATTCCAGACTGAACAACACTAGTACAATATGTCACCTCTAAATGATGACACTTTTTAGGTTTATATAAAACAAAGGTTTTGCCTGGAATGTACTGATACCAATGCAGAACTGGATTCCTCTGAGCATATTCAGACTGCATTTCTCTCTCTAGTGTTTCAGAACCTGCAAATTGTGTGTGGACTTCAACTCCCAGAATTTCCCAGCCAGCCTGCTAGCTGGGGAATTCTGGGAACTAAAGTCTACATGTCTTAAAACTTGCAGAGGTTGCAAAACATTACACCAAGGAGTAAGGGTAGTAGAACATGTAAAATGATTAAAGCTTATAATCAGGTGCATTCTTTAAAATAACTTCATTTAAGATATAGGCAAGGATTTATTGGAAAATGCAGATTGTCCTCAACTTACAGTCATTCATTTAGTGACAGTTCGATGTTACAACAAGACTAAAACAAGTGACTTACAATCTGCCCTCGCACCTGTTGCAGCATCCCCACATGATCAGAATTTGGGCACTTGGCAACTTGCATATATGTTTAAAATAGCTGCAATGTCCTGGGTTCACGTGATCCCCATTTGTGACTTTCTCAATCTGTTTCTGACAAGCATGCTCAATTGCTGGGGGGGGGGGGAGAGGAGGTGGATATGCTTAATGACCGTGTGATTAATTTAACAATTGGAGTGATTCATTTAACAACTCTGGCAAAAAAAAAAAGTCACAAAATCTGGCACAACTCACTTTAACAACTGCCTTGGTTAGAAACGGAAATTTTGGTCCCAAATGTGGTAATAAGCTGAGGACTACCTTCAGCTGCAGCACCATGCAAGGAAAGGTATACCTGCAACCAAAAATTCAGAACTGTTCTAGACCTAGCCATATGCAGAATTGTTGCATTACGTTACAAGCAAGCGACCCCATAGAGGCGACTATGTAAGTTGTGAGTGGAGTGGGATGACTTCTCTGTTTGGCCTACAAGAAGCAACTTTTAGAAATGTTCCTCCTTCGTTTGGCAGGATGCCTGTAGTGCTTGTTGGCAATAAAGCTGATCTGTCATTAGAAAGGTAAGAACTTTTGTCTATTGCTTAAGAAATTATAGCTCAGGAATAAGAATAGAGATAGCTTCACTGTCTTTGAAATGTTGGCTGCAATCTGAGTCATTTTTCTTTCTAAAGGTGTCTGAATTCTAGAATCAGACAATTTTTCTGGATGGAAGAATTTTGGAGGTTTTGGAGCACATTTGCAAAATATTTGCAATGTGTGGGAGCAGGGGTGGAGTTTTTTAGCTACTTATTCCTAAACGGGCTTCCATTTTCCATTCCCTCACCATAATTTCTAATCTCTACTGGCATTTCTTAAAGCAGGCTTAGAATAAAAGCTGTCACTGCCTTCAAAGGATGTTTTTTGATTTTCTTATAATCCTGAAAACCTTTTCTCACATTAGTTTTTACATTATTTTTTTTTTTCTACTGGCAGGCCTGGGCAGAAAAGTTTTCTCTCTGCTTTTATGAATAGCACCTTGTATGTACCAATGGCTACCTCCACATTCCTGCCATTCCAAAGAAGAATTTTATCTTAATTAGTCCCTTTTTTGTAAATAATTATAAACTCTTACGGATCTTGCTCTAGGAATAGGACCATGTGTTTCTGAAATGTTTATCTACATCAAATCTTGCCTCTAGAGCAGTGATGGCGAACCTTTTAGAGGCCGAGTGCCCAAACCACAACCCAAATCTCACTTATTCATCACAACGTGCCAGGGCATTGTGATGCCCTCAGGGGGGGCATGGCGGTGTGGCCCATGATTGTCACGGCAGACTGGGTGGGCATGGCTGGGGTGGGCATGGCCACCTCAATGCTGCTCATGGGGGGGATGCCTGTGGGGGCCGGGCAGGGGTGGGGGAGATCCAGGGGGTCTCTGGCGGGTGGGGTGGTGGGCAGGAAGCCCAGCATAGATGGGGAAGCATGCAATCCTAGCTGGGACTGGGGGGCCATGGCACCGATGGGGATCCGGCTTTCCCTGCTCGGGGTGACCTTTGGCTTGCTGGGTGTGGGCATGCTCTACCACCTCTACTTCAGTTTGCTAGCTGGCCGCTTTGCCTCCTTTGTGCTGGGGAGGGCTGCCGCTCTGGGCGGCAGCGGCAGCCTAATGGACCTGCGCAAGCTGTTGGCAGCGGCGGCACGCGTGCCCACAGAGAGGGCTCCGAGTGCCACCTCTGGCACGCGTGCCATAGGTTCGCCACCACTGCTCTAGAGAAAAAATTCAGGTGCATTGTTTTTTTTGTTTTTTGTTTTTATTTTATTCAGAGAGTTGAGGTAAAATACAAACTAAAGAACAAAATTTTTTTTTTTACAAAAACAAAATAAAAATAGACAAAATATTAAAAAGAAAAGGAAAAATGTGCATTGAAAGTGCAAAAGGCAGAAACGCACTCATATATTATTCACCCTGGTTGAATACTAATAAATATATTGCAACAATACTAGTTTCCTCCCCCCCCCTCTTGGGAAGCAGGCCCAAAATGTACAAACTTCTACATTTATTTGCAACCAATTTGACCTGTCATCTATCTATCTATGTATAAAAACAAACTGGTTAACAGGTGAACCAACAGCAAAGTTAAACTTTAAAGCTCTCTGTCAACATTCTATTATTGTATTTAACTCTCAGTGGCTTCTTATCTACCATAAATCACAATCATTATCTCTGCATTGTTTTTTAACTCAATTCTTATGGGTGTAAGGTTTCTGAAAATTAGCATTGAGTGAAAGAATAGGATTTGGGTGTTTGCAAACTCTCTTAGGCTGAGGAGAAAATAGTGTAGGGAAGTCCTGCAGTAGTGTTGATCCATTATGATCTTTATGTTGTGATTCTTTTTTTAAAAATACATTTTAATTAAATTTTAACAAACAATATCAGGTAACTAAAAAGGTAAAAAGATTTCCCCTGCCCAGCCATGTCCCACTAGGGGGGCAATCCTCATTTCTGTGGCCCCGTGGCCGGCATGACTATATGCCGAGGGACATGGATGTTAACATAAATACAAGATACATATAGAGAAGAAAACAAGCAAGAAAAAAAATTCATGAAATGGAAAAGAAATCTTCTACTATGAGAATAAAGGGACAGTTATTGTACACATGAAAATTTCCTATATAGTATATATATATAAAATATACCAGATTATAACCACTGCTATTGTGGTTATAATATATATGTCCATAAAAGTTTGGTGAGATGGGCACCGTACAAGTTTGAAAAATAAATATAAAAAAAACAGAACTTGACTGCAATATGACAGTGTTGGTGAGGTTTTGTTTTGTTTTTTAATTACTCCTTTATTTTTAGTCGTCAGGTAAAGACGGATGAAGGCCGGAAACTTGCTGATTCGTGGGGTGCTGTCTTCCTGGAATCCTCAGCAAAAGAAAACCAGGTATGACTCTGATTTCACCTAAATTAAAGGGGAGGGGGGGAATAAGATATAAAAGCCATAAAAATGCCACTTCAAATGCCCGTGTAAATCCATTGTGCTTTCGGCAACAAACTAAGGGTTTTTCACAGGTTTAGTTTTGAACAGGATGAGTGCATGGGTTAAGTTCCACCTTGAAGAAAAGAGTAGCTAAATTCTTCTTTATCCCAACATCTAAATATAAGCAGATAACCTTGTTCTTTTTTTTATATTTCTTAGTAATTATTTCACCAATCAAAGGCAAACACAGGAACAAAACTAATGCCCTCTAGTGGAGAAAGGAGTGAGACTGCCCTCTGTTGTCTCCTTAAAATAGGAAGGAAACCTAGTCTTCCCACCAAAATAGCAGAGCTCCAATAGAGTACCAGTCAATGTGACAAGGGGTCAGTAATGTTATGATATTGTGGTTAAGACAGCAGGCTAGAAACTGGGAGATGGTGAGTTCTAGTCCTGCCTTAGCCATAAAGCCAGTTGGGTGACTTTGAGCCAGTCACACACTCTCAGCCCAACTCACCTCACAGGGTGGTGCTGGTTGTTATGGGAAAAACAGGAGGAGGGAGGTATGTTGGATATGTTTGTGGCTTGAGTTATTGGTAAAAACAACAAAGACAGGATACAAATAAATATGTTCTCTGCTGCTTCTTAAACACAGTTGTAAACTTTTTCTCTTGGAGTGACTCCAACACCATCTATCTTCCCTGCAGATGACTCAAGGTGTCTTCACAAAGGTCATTGAAGAAATTGATCGTGTGGACAATTCCTATGGTGAACAGCGCAATTGCACCATAATGTGATTGCTGCTTTCCCCCATCTGATGCTGCTCGGCCAGTGGGAGGGTGGGGGTAAAGCACTGATCCAGGCCAATTCAGGGCAGGTATTGTGGCTACCTAGAGCCCTGATCAGCAGGTCTGAACTAACTTACGGGTAACTCATACACAGATACAACTATACCTCATCACTGGTCCTCCATGGGAGGCGGCCATATTTTGCACATTAGTTTGCTGGAAGCAATCCATGTATGTATTTCCTGTACATATATGTATGTATGTGTGTATGTGTATGTGTGTAACGTATTGCCAAATGTTTACAGAAGTGGGAGCCACAACAGGATCTAGTTTATGATTGTTATATAGGGACTCATCTGTGTATTTATAACAAAAATTACAATCGGCTCAGCAATTTACAAAAGGAACTGTTCACAACTCAGTGTAACAGAGGCAGCTGAGTGTAACATTTCCCAGTGGGATCCACTAAAGGCCAGTACTTTGTTTGATAGTTTTGCTTTGGTGATAGCTGAGCCTTGGACCCAGGTGTGTAAGTCAGTTTTCAGTTGTAGCTCTTGCCACACGTGGCCTTATTTTTTTTATCAGGGTGAAATTTCATGACGCAGCCTGGATCCAAAGTAGGGTTTTTTCTTTGCTAGAAATCACAATGTGGCTGATGTCTTAGCAGTGCTTAGTCAACTTCTCTTTGGTTATGCAAATAAACAAACTTCTTTTAAGAACAATATTTTTGTGGAGGAGAGGAAAGAACCTTTTGTTACATTTCAGTGCGCTAAACACTGTCCTAATTGCATTGAGCCTCTTTGTATAGCAGCTGTCTAGTTTGGCTTAATCGTATTAAAAAAAAAAAAAAGCAAGACGGAAAAGGATACTCCCGAGCTTGACAAACGTTTCCATGTCTTGCCTATAATCGTGGCCTCTTTTTGGAGGCTTTCTGAAATGCTGCAAAGGAGTTTGTAAGGCGGTAGCTGTAAAAAGGACTTAAGGACTGGGCTGATCTTCGGTTGCAGCAGTGTTTCTCAAACTCGACAACTTTTAAGATATGTGTGGATTTCAACACCCAGAAATCCCCAGCCAGCCCACTGGGGAATTTGGCAAGTTGAAATCACACATCTTAAAGTTGTCGAGTTTGAGAAATGCTGAGTTGCAGGAATAGAATTGTATTTTGTTCTTCATGCACATTTTTGGCGGGGGGAAACTGAAAAGGGAGGCAGCTTTCATGAATATGTGTCTATAAAACCCTGTAAAACGCTGCATGATCATGCTGAGGTGCAGAAGCAAAGCTAAGAAGCAGCAGTTTGAGCTGAAACTTTACAATTTTTGACTTCCCCTTTTGCGAAGCTACCTTTTGCCTTGAATTAGGCATGCTAGCTTAATAATGTAACATGCGTACATAGAGTTCGTTTGTGTAGATAGATGTATATATAAGAATGAAAAACGAAGCTTTTTAAGTAGTTTTTTGTCTATGAAATGGCCAGTCTCTCTGTTGATCACGTGCTTTAGTCTGAGCCTAAACAGCATCGCTGTGATTTTCCTTTGGCGTCTTTGTTTGACTTGGTTGGGCACACCTGAGCATGGCATTTAATGCTGGAAATGGGATTCCAGGCTAAAACGGAGTGCTGAACACTGAAGGGAATGAGTGTGCCTAAGCTTCATGGACTGCAGGGTGAGCCTTTAGAAACGAGCTCTCCAGTGAAGCACAATAAACTTCAATCTAGAAAAAGTGGGGAGAATTGCTTTGATGTTGTGGAAAGTACGTGCATCTTAGCAGCCATAGTCTTATCAAAAGCACATCCTTTATTTTCAAAGTTCTTCCTGCCAAAAGCTGGTCCTCTGTGCTGAGGGGACTTGAACCTTGGGCCATCCTCACCTTTTTCTGCAGTCCCTACACAGCTATTTTCCAGATGAAATATTTTTTTTGATTGTTGTGTCAGTGCATATGTTGGTTTTGGCTATGCTATTTTTCAGAAAAGCTTCTGTCTTTTAAAGATGTTCCCAGAATGCTTTTTGCAAGGCCACTAGGAATGCTTTATGCATTCAGAATGAAATTGGATGCATAGACAGGGAAAGGGATGGATAAAGATTATTGTTAAAAATCCTGGTTTTGGGACGAGTAGTCTCCTTGTACATTATTTTCAGTCGTAAAAATGGCTTTTTTGAATGAGTGCTTTGAGCTGATAGATGAATTGCTCTCAGAATGAATTCACCTGATCCCTGCACTTGGTGGGTGACCATTCCATAAAGGATTTCTTTTGCATTTTATTGGGAGTTTCAGGAAATACTGTTTTGTGTGTTGTTGCTTCATTTCTACAGTGCTGACTACTTTTCCCAGATCTTGCTTTGAACTATAAAAACCTTCACTCCAAATTTCTTCCCTTCCTGTTAATAAATGTGACTATTACTGCTAGCCCTGAAGAGGAGATATGTGCAACTTTGTCCACATCTTTGTCATCTTCTGATCCTTTTTCAACAGACTATAGCCAGGGCTGAAATATCTCACCTATCTTATTCTCTGGATCGTGCAGCATTTCCCCTATTAAACCTCCGTATTATTGTATTATACATATTATTGGGTAGAAACGTAGCAGTCTACAATCTGGCTGTCAGTTTAAGTAGGAAGAGAGTCGTAGATTTCCATGCCAAAATATCTCAAATCGCATTGCAATAAACTAAAATAAATTGGCAAATTCCCTTCATGGAACAGATAGAAGGCATTTGGCCAGATTTAGTATTCCTAATTAAAGTGATCTTTCCAAACATGGCTTTGTTTTCCAGGAGCTGAGTTTTGAACTTAATTGTCCTTGCACGCATGAAGTCTTGCTTTCAAATTGTGGGTCAATTAAGGAGAGGGATGGGAGGTAAGCAATAAGCTGGGTGGGAGAAAAAAATGGGTGTTAGCAAATCCAGGTTCTGCCATTCAGAATGTTGGCTGGCTTTGCCGGCCAGCATCTCTCTCAAGGATGTGGATGCTGAGGGCTTCTTTCCAGCAATGTCACCTGCTTGGAAAGTCTAGTCCAGGGCCCAGAGGAGATGTTTTAAAATAGTGCAGGCTGCCTCTATAAGCTCACTTAGTTGTGGAGTGCTTCCATTGCCCATTTGAAAAGGTGTACAGTACAACTCTGTTACAGAATTTACATGGTTGCTTGCATTTTTTGGAGGAAGCCCTGAATGGGGTGAAGTCTCTTTGTCTGCCCTAGAAACTAGTGTTATAAAGCTGTCTGCTTTTGAATGCCAGTTCCCTTGGGGCTGCTTTAATGATGAAAATGTAGAGTATGTTTCCTATGAAATAACTGTTAATGCTAGCTGTGAATTACAGTGTATCAGCAAACCTGGAATTTACACAGTTGGGAAAGGCTGTGTCACATTGTTATCTAGACCTTTTTTATTGCCATGTACTGTATACTGATGATTAACAGGAGTGCATCATACAAGATTGAATTTGATAAATCCATGTGTTTAATTTCAAATCTAGTCTGTTTTGTGTCAGTGAAAGGCAGCCTTGTAGGTGTCCTAAGATAGAAGTTGGCTTTTCAAATGACTGCCATACAGGCCTGCTTAATTCCCTGGCCCAATCGATGTTACTGTAGGATGTGATTTCACCCTAGCATCTATTTCTGTAAAGGTGGATCTATATTTTTGTTTTGCAAATCAGTATGAGGCTTAGGTTGCATTGTAAGAAACATTCTGGAAATAAAGATGATGCTAGAGGCTTGTGTTTTGCTTTACACTGTGCCAGCTTTCCATTTTACCTTGTCCCGTTTTCAGTGTAAATACTCTATTAAAGTGAATCAAGATTTTCCTTTAAATGAGATTTCTGTATTGAAATCAAGAACGGGGGGGGGGATGGCATTAGACAATAGAACAAGGATTGGGAGGGAGTTTATGCTTTGCTTTGTTTCTGTAATTAAACCCTTGTTTTCCCTTATGGCTTCAGCCTCCTAATTAAAGCTGCCTGTACATTCTGATTTATGTATATAAAAGGAGGAAAGACTTTCAAAACGGTTTAAGATTGCAAGGATTAAATTTGCACATTGTACACATGTAACATGTACGTGTAACCATGTTTTAACAAGCCACACCATATGGCTTATGGGTTTAACAGGCCCCACAATTTAATAAGAGACACAATATGGGTTACGTTAGCACAATATGTGGGCCAGGTCGTTGATGCTACCTGAATTTGTGGACATTGCAAAGGAGATTTCCTTTACCATCCTGAGAAATGGAAGCAGCAACTTGAGCGTGATGATTTCTGCGAGTTCCAGCTAGGCGTCTTGTTTTGCTATTTCAACGTTATTCTGAGCATGGCCTATATCAGAGGTGTCCAACCTTGGCAATTTTTAGACCTGTGGACTTCAACTCCCAGAATTCCCCAGCCAGCCATGCTGGGAGTTGAAGTCCGCAGGTCTTAAAGATGCCATGGTTGGATATTCCTGGCCTGTATGATCAATGGCTCCTGCCTATTTTTGCTGTAGCGCACTAGGCCTGTGTCTAATAGAAACCATAAACGCAAATGCACCTCTACTTTTTATCAGCTGTGTTGGGAACTTGGTAATGATCTGCCTTGCTGAGCACCCAAAATTAAGCTTTGGGCTTCAGGCATCTTTGGTACTTGCTGTGTCCTGCTGCCAAGGGTAAAACTAATTTGATGCTAATTGTATCAATTATGTTATTAGCAGCACAGGAGCAGTATTGAGCCACCGCCATCTTGGGTTTTGGCTTTCTTTGAGGTTGCATCAACAGCCTTCAAGAATTCCCTGGGAACCAGCTGAATCCCACTTCTTCCCCATATCTGATCCAAAGAGCTATGGGAGAGTTGATTACAGCCATCCATTTCAAGGATGGTGAGCTCCCCCTCTTTCCCTGGCATCTTCCTTATGCATTAGGCTGTGCTTGCTGCACTCGGTGCCAAGTCGGGGGATCGCTTCTCCTCTCTCATAAATCAGGACACCAAGGCTGACAGCTATTCTTCTGGGCCAAGAGGGGACAACTGGTAACCTTCCAGATGGCTGAATTATAATTACCAGCATTCTTCTCCACTGGCCCTGCTGGGAGTTGGACTTCAGCATCTGGAGGTCCCCAGGTCTTGCCCTGTTTTGTAACTGGATATTTCTCAAGGGGTATTGTGGTCTACCATCATGCTAGGAACTAGAGCTTAGGGCACAGGGATGCAAAATAGTGATAAGTTTCATTCTAGAGAGATAGCAGCCATAGTAAAGTAGGGAAAAGGGGCCTTGGGATGATACAAGACGGAGCAAGGCATGTCACATACCTTTCTCTGTGTCACTAAGGGCTGGAGGATACCTTCCTTGTATGGGAGATTTCATTATCAAATCTGTTTGTATATAGAGAAATTGTTTCAATCCACTAACTACTGGACCTTTCTGGAACCATGATGCTCTTCTATCATTCTGGCCAGCCTCATTGTTGTCTGCTTAGAATCCACTCTGCATTCCATTAATAGAGAAATGTTTTTATTGTACTAATACTCTGTTGCAAGAATAGAGGACCCATCTGTTGGCAACAGGTCTACACCTTTTTAGAGGGCAAGTCTGCAAACTTTATACTTGGAAAAGTAAAACTAGTGCTTCCCGAAACAAAAATGTTCAGAGAGCCATCAATTCCCATTATTTGAAACTATTCTTAAATTTGTCACTGCAGTTGTAAGTGCGGGTGAGTGGCCCAAAATTTGATCATGCGATCCTCGGAGCGCTGCAACGGCCATAACTTTGAGAACAGTCACAAATACCATTTGTTCAGCACAATCATAATTTTGAAAGGTCTTTTAAGTGAGGACAACCTGTGTGTTATAAATGTGTGTTATAAATATGCACATTCAAACATTTTTGAAACCATAAAGATAATTTTTGTTTTAGGTTGCACATATATGCATTAAATATTGGAGTCTACTTCTTAACAGTTTTAGATTTTCACTTTATGGTAAAAACATAGTAGATATGTAGATATATATATATACACATACACATATATATATATACACACATATATATATACACATACATATATATATATATATACACATACATACATATCTACTATATATATATCTCTACTATATATATCTCTACTATATATATCTCTACTATATATATATATATATATATAGTAGAGATATAGATAGATATATATCTACTATGTTTTTACCATAAAGTAAATATATATATACCGTGCAGACATATAGGTCCTAAAGTATTCCCCGTTTGCCGATAGGAAACCAACTGGCAACCAAGAGAACAGATTAAGTAGCTTCTCCTTCCATCTTACAGTTTTAACTATTAACATGTTAATACTAAAATGGAACAAGAATATGGAAGTTTCCGTTACTGGAAAGGTGCCACGAAAAGGAACAGATTAAGCCAAAACTGAATAACATTTGGTTGAATACAGTGTGGAAGCCAAACTTCTGATGTGAAGCTTTATACTAGGTATCAAACAAAGGTACTTTTGCTTCTACAAGTTTCTGCAGTCAAATTGTGCTTCTCATGATTTTCACATTGAAATGATTGGTGGTATCTTGCTCCACATCAGTATTTATTGCTCTACTGTAGTGTTGTACACTGTAAATAAAACGAACATGAGAAGGTGTGGGTGTTTTTTTTTTTTAATCATTGTGCTAATGCTTCTGGATTTCCCAGAAATAAAACCAAATTCCTTTCTCTTGGATTTGTAAGAACGGGCTGTTTTCAGATCATGACATTCCTCGGTAAAGTTCAATAAATGCTTTCCTGACTATTTGAATAGCCACTACATCTGTCTTCGGTAGGCAATTAAATGGCATTAGATATACTTAACAACTTCAAATATATTTCTCAGCAACAATCTCCCAAGCTTTTAGTCCTGCCCATATTTGGAGTGTAGGCCTTAGCACACTGCACAAAATCTGATGTGGACTTGACCCAGTGGAAATGGTATATCTTTGCCCTGTCACATAGATGTTCCAGAAATATGTATATGCTTTTTTAACTGGTGTAATCTGGCACCTCAGCCCAAAGATGCTTTATAAGAAGTGCTTGCTGATGGTCATGGAGAAAAATATCGCCCTCGTCCTCCAGAAGTTTGGGCATTCAGCTTCCATTATCTCCAGGTATAGGTTATTGACACTGACGGCAAAAGAGACATTTAGTGCAAAATATCTGAAGAGCAATAGACTGCTTGTTTTCTGTTTTTGGAAAACACAGAGGAAAAAGGGTTGTTACATAGCCCATCACAGTCTATGTTATGACTCTTGATTTTTTTTTAAACTTCAGATTTATGGTATTCTAATACTAATCAAGTATCAAGCAGATCTAGAAAGTTGCTAATCCTAAACAAAAACTGCAGGGGAGTTTGGTCTTTTGGTAACCAATGAAGAAATTCTCTTCTAGGAAGGGAGACAGCTTGTCTTAAAACATTTAGGCAGAGATTTCACATCATCTGAAAGTTACACAGAGCCCTCTAGTGACTAAAAGTTCAATTTAGTATCAGTTTTGCCAAACTAGGTGTTCATCTCTGTTGGGTTTAAGACCAATTTTCTTTTATCCTTACTGTGAAACCTCTGCTTACAAGCTTAAGTCAGGTTGACAGTCCTGTAGCCTTGTTCAGGCACTTGCAAATCAATCCTTTGGAAATGTGTGTTAGTCTTAAATAAACGACTATCACTAAAGATATAAATCTAGTTCAGCTTTCTTTAATCTGATCCTTTCAATCTAGTAGATTAACCTTACTGACTGGAAACTCATGAGCTTAAGCAACACTAGTGATGGAACTACTGATGAATTTAAGCAACGGATCACTGTTATAGTAGTAATAAAATATGCACAATAGCATTTCCATAGCCACACCAGGACTAGACAGAATTCCAGGGCAAATAATTTCACTACAAAATCAAATACCTTAAATACTCTGCGGATGCATCTTTAAAGCTGGGCAATACAATTATTGCAGCAATAGCAATAGCACTTAGACTTAAACACCTCTATAGTGGCTTTACAGCACACTCTTGAGCAGTTCACAAATGTCAGCATATTACCCCCAATAATCTGGATCCTCATTTTACTGACCTCGGGAGGATGGAAGGCTGAGTCAACCTTGAGCTAGTCAGGATAGAATACCTGTGAGCAGTTATCCTGCAATACTGCATTATAACCACTGTGCCACCACAGCACAAACAAACATGGTATTGGAAGGAACCAAGTTAAGACCAAATCTAAGTTCCTGCTTAGTACAGGATTCAAAACTAAAACATTGACATGACTGTTCAGATTGCACTTAAATCTATCAGAAAAACCAGATGAAGAGCTACTCATCATCTCATTTAATAATTGATCCTCCTGTTGAACTGTTCTTAGTGTTAAGGAAGTTTAGCAATCAATTGGAATCCCGCCTGTCTACCAACTTGCCTTGGATTTCTGGGCAGTAAAGGACAAGACACCTCACCTGCATGGAGGCACCCCTTCAGGTGCTTGCCATACCACATCTGTTATAAAGGCTAAAAATGTGTTCATTAACCATCTATTGTAACAGTAAGTTTCCAATTCCCTGTCTAAAGCAGGACAATTATGTCCTGCAGTTTGGAAACTAGGCAGGGTCAGATTCCAATTTAACCAAAATTAGCCATGTTTAATTTCCTTAACTTTGCTCACATGCAGACCCAGAACAGTAACAAAATTCTAGGCACTGGAGGTTTCCACTTCACGGTTTTACTTTTCCTCTTTGTCTCTCCATCAAGGTTGGGGGGGGGGGGAAGGGTAAAATAGGTATAGAAAAAAAGATTTCAGCACTGACCTGACTATTGCAGATTCTCTCTCTCCCTCTCTCCCCCTCTCTCTCCCCCCCCTTCTCCATTGAAAGACATGCTCATTTCATTTTCTAGGTAATGCCTCTGTCTCATCAGATTCACAAATGCAATCAAATTTGCAAGACCCACATTAGGGTAACTGTGACAGTATAGTGCATACTATACTTATCTGCGGTGGATAAGCTGTGAAATATAGTTGATTATTTTCATAGCAAATAGGTAGTAGGAGCAGTTAGGCATTTTTGATATTCTAAACATCTGCCCCATTTAAAAATATTTTTTTTCCTATTCCTAATTGCTCCCTGCATTTTAAAAAAAGGTCTATACAATTTGGCAATTATTTGCTGCTGTTGCAGGATAGATTTTTGAGTAGTTTTGGCCCCAGAATTCAACAGTCTAAATCAGTCTCCTGTTTTTTGAGGAAAAAAAACCCTGGGCCAGAGGTGCTTAGTAGTGTTTGAATCTTGAAATAATCCATGTATTAATATTTAAAGGGGAGATCTGGGAGAACAGCAGATGTGGGGCTTGCTAATCTTTTTCCATTGAGAGCACCGAGGAAACTCATCCCATTTGCTAATCCTACTGTTTGTCTGTTGACCTATTGAGTGGAATAGTTCTATGGATGTCCTTTCTGCATGTACGTTTTGAGCAACAGAAATCTCTCTCCTTTTAACACACTGGCCTTGCTGCTCAATTTCCTTAACAGTTAGCAAATTACACCCAGTTGCCCAGGTAAGTTACACCCTATGGACTCCAAACCATCAGTTCTCACATAAGCCTTGGAATTCACCCAGCAAGGAGAAGATTACAGCCATGATATTAATGCAAATTGGACTATCTCATTCAACCATCAGCAGCATGAATCTAAGAGACAGAAATACAATCAAACTCTTGTTCTTATGGAAGCTCCGCTTTAGTAGGAATTAATGTATGCTTAGCTGCTTTTAGAGTACAATGTATTCATTCAAAATACTCCAAAAACAGCTTTAAAGGTAAAATGGTTTCCAAAGCTAAACGCAGGACAATGGCAAATAATAAATAGAAAACACCAATAAAACAGGTAACCCAACCAAGAAATACAGCATCAACTATTCAGATAAAACAATCAACAAAGCAAAAAAAACAACACCAAGTGTCAGATTTTAGTAAAAACTTGGAGTGATGGGGTTATACAACAGAAACCTTGTGTGTGTGTGTGTGTATGTTTATAAATAAATAACATATTTACTTATAAAACATTGCATTTGTTTATAAATACTATAGATACACAAGGTTTCTATTGCAGAAGCTGCATTAACCACTTTTTTTCTTTTGTTTATTTTATGGAACAAACCAGTAAACATTAAAACATATACAATAGTTTAAAAAGGTCATATAGTATAAATTACATAGAAGTCACAAAGCTGTGAGGTAGGTATCAGCTGCTTCTTGTAAGCTATAGCTTCGGATAAAAATAAATTGCTATCGCCCTTTAGAAATTGGACTCTTAAAAGGAAAGCAATGATCTGTTCATCATCAGGGGAATTAAATATTGAATTAACTAAAGTTAAAAGTTTTAACTGACATTATATAGAGAGTGGACATTTTAACAGAACAAGGGATGCTGGTTCAACCTCCATTTTTGAACAGATATAAATCTAATTTTCATACAGAGGTTTGAAACTCTTTCTGGTTGTAGCCCTGATGGATAATGCATCAATTCAGGCCACAGAAAAAGGCCTCCTATGAGGAGCATACATAATCTTAAAAAAAAAATAGCAAGGGAGAGCCCAGCAAATTTTATAATAGAGATGGGAGATTCTGTCCCTACTTGTCAGTTTTGAAAGGTAGTCCAGATAAGAAACACACCCAGGAGTATTACAGTAGTTCTGTCTTTATTTTAAGATTATATTAAGAGAATCTTGCAAATCTGAAACTGCCCCTCCCTTCCTTTACTTTTACTCTCCTCTATTTCAATAGGTGGTTAAGGCTCCAAGACACATACACATCCCCATTTTTGATATAGAGAGAATGGCTGCATCATCAGTAGCCATGGGGCAAGAGGAGGAATAGGAAAGCTTGAGTTGTCAAAAACAAGCCTCAACTATGTTGTTCATATAAAGATTGAGGAGAAAGAAGGCAAGATTGCATCCTTGCTTACCTCTTGACAGATAGCAATAGGTTCTGTCAGGTCCCCATTACTATTACCATTGAGCTTTATGATACTGTAGTGTCTTCGTATAATTGTATAATCAATGCAAGTAGATGGCGATCTAATTGTTGAGGCTGTTAATTTTGTCGTGAGTTTCTCTTGGGATATAGAATCAAATGCCACCTTTAGCTCTAGTAAAGTGATATAAAGTGATATAATCTCCGTTTGGGAGATTATCAGTAGCATAGCAAGGATGTGCAGTAGGAGATGGTCCACCCCAGGTGCAGGCAATAAGGGGGGTGTATGTCTGGCAACTTAGGGATTACAAGGAGACTATCTGGAGGATTGATGGTGGGGATGGAGTTGAATTCTTCTGCCAGCATGTTGATCAGCTGTTTGACAGTTGATGCTATGGCACAGCAACACCAAAGGAGAGGGTGTTAAAAATGATCCACTCTGGGCGTCAAATATGCTAGGTATGCTACTGTACAGCATTTCTCTGCTAAATGGTGTAGAATTATACACTGGGTTATTGTTGAATATGCAAACCTGAAACCAGCCTGCACAGGCCATGAGGTGGAAAACATGTTTCTTGGACCTTCAGAACCATGTCCAATATATTGCCTAAAGAATTTCTGAGATTTGCTGGTGCCTATTTTTAAGATTTGTTGCTTGGGATAGTATAAGGAAACTCATTATATGTAGATGTGAGCTGAAAAGAATTGTCTCCCTCCCCCCAAATAGCATTCATTGCTGCTTCAGTGATTAAGTTGTGATATAAACACATACAGATAGTCCTTGACTTGCAACCACAATTGAGCCCAAACTTTCTGTTGCTAAGCAAGACAATTGTTAAATGGGTTTTGTCCCATTTTACGATCTTTCTTGCCACAGTTGTTAAGTGAATCATTGCAGTTGTTAAATCAGTAACACAGTTGTTAAGTGAATCTGGCTTCCCCATTGACTTTGCTTAGATCCCGTGATACTGCAACCGTCATAAATATGAGCCAGTTGCCAAGCGTCAGAATTTGGATCACGTGATTACAGGGATGCTGCAATGGTGGTTAAGTGTGAAAACAGTCATAAGTCACTTTTTTCAGTGCTGTTGTAAAGTTGATCCCTACATGAATGGTCCTAAGTCAAGGACTATCTGTATGCTGTTCTTCTTATATTGTGAACCTTGAATAGCAATCCAGACTGATGCACAACTGATAGCTTTCTGGAACACAACACTTTTGTGGGCCATGATGTGAGTAGAGCTCAGTGAAGAATCCTGTGGGGTTCTCTTACCCAGTTTTAAATTCTCATAAAGTGACTTGTTCAGACACAATTTCTAGGTGGCTCTAATTTTTAACATCTCCAAAATACTCAGGACCGTTTTGAGGGAAACCGTTGAGTCAAATGTACATCTCATTACTTGGGAATATATGGCTTAAGTTGTTGCACCTTAATCTCATCCATTAAATTTAAATCAAGAAGTCAGTCTCATTGACCAGAATAGAACTAAAGCACAGGTAGTCACTCAGTGACCATTTGATGGACCATGAAAAAGGTACTTACAACCTAGATGACGACTGCATGTTGGGCACTCAGCAACCAGCCTGCATTTACGGCCATTTGTAGTATCCCGCAGTCATGTGACCACATGACAATGTTTTTGCTGGACACTGGCATTTTCGTTCACTTTCCCACAAAAAACACCCATAATGAACCATGGGTTTGTTAACAATCACAGCATTCTCTTAATGACTGCCACAAAAAAAAATGTTGTAAAACTGGGTGCAGTCATGTGATGACCCATTTAACGACAATCACATCTTATGATGCAATTGCAGACTCCATTCTGGCCGTGCGAACGGAATAATAAATAATATTCAAAGAGCACAACCTCTTAATGACAACAGTGTTAATAGGAACAGCCACATAAAACAAAGCAAAAGTCTTGAATTTAGTTGATCCTCATGGACACATTTCTCTAGTTTTCTTGTCAAGAACACACAAGCAAATGGCCATTGCTGTCTTCCAGAAAATGCATTTATTTTATTAAGTACTACCACCAGGCTTACACCCCCCCCCCAAATTCTAAAACCACTCAGATGTAGATCCCTCTGATCAAAGTTTCTTCATCAAACTCTGAGGCTGACTGGCTGAGCAGTCTGGGCCTGGTATAACCACGTAAGAATTGGAAGGCAGGAGGCTATGATCAAACATTAAGTAATGATCTTTTGGATCTCTCTCTCTCTCTCTCTGTGCATGTGTATGTCTATGGAGATGCTTCATGGCCAAATATAGCCCAGTTTTGTACACAAGCTGAGTTGGACGAGTTCCCATTGTCCTTGGGAGGCCAGCTGCCTGCAGTCCAACCAAAGACTCAGCATGGATAGTACCTGTAGTACACAGGATACACTAATCTGTTTGATGAGGGACCAAAATATTAGTGACATGGGAAACGCCATGTCAAATCCTGGTGGCTGCTGAAGCTTGCCATTGTAGGGATAGTCGCAAGAAACATATTTGGAATCAATGTAAAGTACCATTCTGTGGCAGGTATGAAGTTTTTATTAACAACCCAATACCACAGACAGCATAAGCAATAATAAAAAATATAAAGCATTGCAAAACATGTTAGGTAGTCCTCAAGCTACAACAGTTTGTTTAGTGACCTTTTGAAGTTACATCACTGAGAAAAGTGACATCACTGATTTGCACACTTACGATCCCCAAGGTCACGTGATCAAGATTCAGACGCTTGGTAACTGGTTCATATTTATGACGCTTGCAGTGTCCCAGGGTCATGTGATCATCTTTTGCAACCTTCTGACAAGCAAAGTCAATGGGAAAGCCAGATTCACTTAACAGCCGTTACTAACTTAACAACTGCAGGGATTCACTTAACAAATGTGGCAAGAAAGGTCGTAAAATGGGGGCAAAACTCACTTAACAAATGTCTCACTTAGCAACCCAAATTTTGGGCTCAATTGGGGTCGTAAATCGAGGACTACCTGTATTCGATCCAAATCTATCATCCTAACCTCTAAAAGGGTCCTGTCTCAAGCACTAGGAAACCTTTTTTGAGGAATAATTGTTTATTATAAGGATTGGGGGAGAAATACACCATTTTTCTTTAGGAGAAAATGCACACATATAAAGCATACACTCCTCCCAAAAATGAAATTATAATGAAGTAAAAGCATAAGTGCAAATAAAAAAATACCAGCATTGTGAAATGCAAAGGAAATACTGTAATCATGAACAATACAGTACTGCAGTGGATTTCCAAAAACAGAGAACCAGCCCAGCCGAGACAAAATAATAAAATTATTTTACCCTCAGAAGTCCTCACTTCTGAAAAGCAAAGGTTAATGACTCATGCCCATTTCACCACTTGGTTAGCCTTTTGCAATGCACCATTTGTTCGTTCATTCATTCATTTGCTACCCATCTCGCCAAGACGACTCCACATCGGGAGAAAATGGCTGGTTCAAATTGGTGTAAACTCTTTTACAGATGAACTCTGTCAATATAGACAAATCATGTAACAATAAATGTTGGAAATACCATTACAAAGGAGGAACAACTCATCCTACATGGTGGTGATGTTAAAACAAAAATCCAGTATTGGAAAAATATACATCAAAATATTCTGAAAATTCTCAAAATAAAATTTACACTGAAGCCACAAACATTTTTTAGACATAATTCCAGAAAACATAATTGAGAAATACAGTTAAGATATGTACTGACAATTGCAAGAACAAATATGGTACATTGGAATAGAAGAACCTGGCCGATGGGAAACCAAAATGTAAAATTATGGAGCAATGGCAAAATTGATAGTATAAAGCAGAGTTCCCCAACCTTTCCAGCTTTGCGGACTGGCCAGGGGGAGGGGGGGAAAAGAGGGGATGGTTCTGTACAAATGGAGTGCAGTTGCCTGCTGCTTGTGCAAGTGGGGATGTGTGCAAGCACGCACGCTCACCTGCCACTTCTGTGGCCCAGTTCCAAAGGGCTCAAGGCCTGGTAGTGGGCCATGGTCCAGGCATTGGGTATCTCTGGTTTACAGGGTATAGCAAAAATCAGGCTTCATAGACAATTTATTATCAATTATATTAAACATTTGAATTGGCTGCCATTTTCTTTTAACTCGTTTGATGCATGAATCTTTCAACACTCCTAAATACAGTACAATAACACTTTCTCAGGAAAAAAATAAAATATATAGGGTCTGACTTTTGGTATATCTCATATATCCATAATATGATAGTATCCATTGGTCCAGTGGTTAAAGCACCAGGCTAGAAACTAGAAGACAGTCTCACTTTAGGAATAAATACCGGCTAGGTGACTTTGCCTCTCAGCCCAACACACCTCACAGAGTTGTTGTGGGGAAAATAGGAGGAGGAAGGAATATTAAGTATGCTCATTGCCTTGGCCTGTTTATAAAAATAATAAAGGTGGAATATGAACAAAGAAATAATAAAACGTGCTATTGTTACTTTGAAAAATTAAATGTTTTTGGTGAAATCTATCATTCAAGATTTTTAAGAATACTAAAGATAGCCAAAGGATTAATCAAACTTTTATTTCCTCCCTATATTTATATTCCACCTCAGGACTGCAATCTGAACCATCACATTAATTTATATAAAACCAATTGATCAGAAACACATACAGTACAGCATCCAAAAAATAGAGATGAATCTACAAAGTACATTTTATGAATGAACCCTAATGTATCTTTTTTCAATAATGATAAAAGCAAGTCACAGGTTACAATGTTGCACGAATCAGGCCCAACAGGCCTTTTAAGAATTCAGAACTTCTGAAATTACTACCCCTGACATTACAAATGCTTCATAATATTTACATTTAAAAATTTGCAGAAAAAAATGAAGCTAATCAATAGGAGGTTTTGATAACCTGAAACAACCATTTACCAAATTATCTCACTGCATCCAATTGCTTCACAGTGGCAACATGTGGAAAACAAAGGCATTCTAGTTTTTGATGAGTGAATATGAATGCGGGGAGGAGGGGGGACACTTTTTTGCTGGTCAGTTCCCAGAGACGGTATTAGTGTCTAATATTAACATTAGAAGTGTGCAATATTTTGGAAATAATTAGGAAAGGAGGCTTCAGAATGAACAAAGGCCCAAGAAGTGTATAGTATCTGCAACTCTTGAAAGTAGCTACCTTATGTCTTTTTCTGGAGTTGTGTGACTGCCTGCTGAGAAAGAAACCTGGCTGCACTAAGGAGTTACAATGAGCAGCTTACATTTAATGTCTGCGTACTCTAAAGCGTCCGTCCAATCCAGAACACTTGCACCGCCTAAATACGTGTGTACACCACACACACCATCTCAAAGAGAACTTTACAGCACGGTGCAAAAGCACACGCTTTCCATGCAGAGATCTCAGATTGAACCGGAGGGAGAATCGATCCTATTGGAAACTCTATATAGAGCCTCTGTAGAATCGGGGTCGAACTACCCGACCTAGAAGGAGTCGATTCAGTCTAACGCAGCTTCCTACGTCGGCATCCTCTTCCCAGATCTGGGCAACCAAGGTCCAT
This sequence comes from Azemiops feae, assembly GCA_023970755.1. Classification (NCBI taxonomy): domain Eukaryota; kingdom Metazoa; phylum Chordata; class Lepidosauria; order Squamata; family Viperidae; genus Azemiops; species Azemiops feae. Next base: position 424,865 of record JALGBA010003859.1, on the reverse strand, counting down.
AGAGATCGAGGTGGATCAGTTTCCTTGGAGAAGTGCCGGATAAATCGACTTTCAAACGAGCAGAAACCGTTCGAACGACAACTCCCAAGTCCACCCGATCCCACCCCCCACCCCCCAGAGTCCCCGGGAGAGTTGTAAGCTACGACCGCTGGAGGGCGCAGCGGGATCTCACTTGGAGAAGTCCCCGAGGCCAGCGCCTGAGCGAGCGCCCCCTTTTGGGCTCGGCAGGAGGCTTTTCGTCCTCGGCTTGGGCCAAAGTTTCCTGGAATCTTCCCTTTTATTGTTGGTTTCTTGAATATCCTTCGCGTCCGCGAGGAGGAGGCCGCAGCGCTGCCGTCTCTTGCGAGAGGTGCACCTGTCCCGGTCCTGCCGCCGCCTCGGCCAGGGTGGAGAAAGGAGGAAGGGACCTCTGAACCCATCCCACGTGCTTTTGTAACCACCCGGCCCGGACATCGGGGGGTTAAAATCGGCGAAGTGATTCGCCCATCGAGCGTGCGCTGCGGCTCCGTACGGACGTATCTCTCACTTCCCCCGCGCCATTTCGGCGTCTCCTTCCGCCACCGAGCTTCCAACACAAAATAAGTACTGGGTTGCTTCCTTTTGCAGGACATCGCACCGTCTCGCGCCCAAGGCAAGGGGGGTAGAATTGGAGCAGGCCTAAGCTAGTCCCTTCCCGTCCAACGGGGAGAGGAAGCAGAGCGAGAAAGGGGGCCGAAGAGGAGGGACAAGTCCCTAACTCCGGGATCCCACCCTCCCTTTGCATAGGAGGAGGAGGAGGGAGGGGGAGGTTAAGCAAACCCGGAGCTGGCCCAGCAGGACCTACTTTCCTCTCTGAAAATGGCTGCCTCGGTGAACACTTTCTGTTCAATTCCTTAAAGCCCTTCGTTGGGTGGGGGGGAGCGGAGGGGGATAAAGCTCAGCCACCGATGCTTCTTTGACTCCCGTTCTCTGCTTGAGCTGAGGATTAGAGTGCGAAGGGAGCAGGTGAGAAGTTTAAAAAAAAAAAAGGGAAGGAGAGAGCGAAACAGGAAAAGAAAGAGAAGAGGCCTGGAACAGAAGCTAGGGAGGAGATTAAAGAGGGGACAAAAAAAAAAGAAGGGGAAATCTCCCCAGGCCGATAACACGGAGCAAAGACTGGGTTGCGGCGGCTTTTCTTCACGAGAGAGAGAGAGAGAGAGAGAGGCGATGAGGGCATTTAGCCTGCTTGGGGAAGGTTCAGGGGAGCAAATAATGATGGTGATAAGCTAAGACTCCGGATTAGTTTGGGGCTGCGGGGGCATCTTGCGAGGGGAGGCTTTGCAAGGCAGGAGGAAAAGTATGAACGTTCCAGCAGACGGGAAACTCTGAACGTTCGCTTTCCCTCCATTCGCTCCCCCTCCCTCGGGAAAACCTCAGCGTTCCATCCGGAGGGCTTCAGCGTTCCATCCGGCCTCCCAAGCGGTCTGTTTGGGCACCTCTGGCTAGAACAGGGGGAGTGGGAGGTCTAGGAAGGGCGACCGAGGCGGCAGCAAGCAGGGATCTCTTCCTCGGATGCGGCTGCTTGAAGATCAAAGGCAAACCCGGAGCTCCCTTTGTGTGCCGTCCTAGGAAGATCTGGCTCTCTTCGCTCTTTCTTTTGCCTTATTTTGAAACTCCGAAGTATCGTGGTGGAAGGAGGCGAAGCACCCTCTCCTGGTGTAAGGGGGCTGGGCTGCCTGGTTGTTGTTTTTTTACCCCCCTGGGTGGAGAAAAATCTTCGAATATTTGGATTTAGCATCTTTTCTAAACCTTTTTTTAAATGTGTTTGTGGGTTTGTGTGTGGTTGTTTTTTTTCCTGAGTGGCTATAAGTAAGCAACCAGCATCTATTTGGCATCTGTTCTTTTTTTTTTCTTTTTTCGGGGAAAGGAGGGGACAAATGCAAATCTTTCCTTTCCCCCCCTTTTCGATTTTTGGGATAATGATTTCTGCTGTATCTTGCCTATGGATTTTGGCGGGTGAGAATTTCTGGATCGCCTTGTAGAAGAGAGGTAGGTGAGGGTTTGCATTTTTCTAGCCCCAGTGCTAATTTCTTTAACTGTATTTGAATATCAGTGCTCTTTGTATCTTGAGGCTGTATTTACTTCAGACTTCTCAACCTTGTTTATTTGTGTTGTAGCATTTTGGTGCATAGGAAGAAATCTCTTTAGAAACTGTTCAGGAAGGATACATGGTAAAAAAGGCCTTAGATCACAAGCAAACTGAAAATACGTCTATGTACCCTTGAAGCCTAGGCCTCATGTTTCCATTGGCTTATATAAATAAGTGACTGTGTGGTGGACGATGGTGGTGGTGGGAAGTATGGCTCCCTTTATATCCTCCTTATTGAGAGAATCGAGTTATATATTTTTCAGCAGGAAAATCTGTTAATTTATTTTCCTGTCCATTGCATATCTGCTGGTATGTTTTACACAAAGAATTAAGCCAGAGGGGACTGTACTTGTGTGTGGGGTCAAAATGGTTGGTCTCATCATTGTGTTATTTTAAGGGGGGGATAGAATTAGAAATCATTTAACACAGAGGCGGAAGTGTTCATTCCTCTCCCATTTATTTACATTTCTGTTTTGTTTTGGGATTTGGATTAAAATGATAGAGTTAGTTTTTAAACGTCTAGCTGGGTGTTTCTTAACTCAGCTGCATCTGTGTGATGGGGTTTGTTTAAATAGAGAGCTTAACTGCCCAAGAGGTTATGGCTGCTCTTGGATGGAGTCGCTCCCTTCTGTCCTTTAGATAGAACTGCCCTCTTAAAAGCAATGCTGTCCAGTTTTACAGCCAGAAGCCTGCTTTTTTTCCAAAGCAAAGCAGCCAACTGGAAAGCCTGCTTTACCCAGCAGTCCTTTAGTGACCAGTGCAGCCTGCATGGGATTATGGAGGACTCCAGAGGGATTTAACGGGAGAAGAAAGGGTGGGTGGAGAGGAGAATTGTATTGGCATTTTCTCTCTCCCCAAACCAGCAGACACCAAGGTGGCTTCATGCTTGGATACAAAGACAGGATGGCGGGGTTTCTACTCATCTCTGAGCTGTTGAAGTTCAGATTCTTCCTGTTGTTGTTAGTTGCGAAGTCGTGTCCGACCCATCGCGACCCCACGGACAACGTTCCTCCAGGCCTTCCTGTCCTCTACCATCTTCTGGAGTCCATTTAAGCTCACGCCTACTGCTTCAGTGACTCCATCCAGCCACTTCATTCTCTGTCGTCCCCTTCTTCTATTGCCCTCAATATTTCCCAGCATTAGGCTCTTCTTCCTGTAGGTTATTCTAAATGCAGAGTTGCATAAATTGAGTGGATGGCTTTCCTGTTCTGGTTTAATGGGAGGAGGGTTACTGACTTTTGTCCCTCTGGCTGTCAAAGGGGACTTTGTGGGCTACACCTGTTGCATGGATATCTGATCACTCACAGTTGGACCTATGCTGCCTGGGGTTTAAAAAATGGAGAACTTTGATTTTCTTAACAGTGGGTAGAGAGCAGCTGAACAGCAACTGGTTTTGAGGAGAGTTAACATGAAGGGACAGATCTCACTTGAGACTGCACTGGATGTTTAAAATCCCACTGCATACATAAATAGATTTGGCAATGTTATTAACTAGTAGAAATGGCTGTACCCTACCTAGAGCTTTCCAGGCACAAGTATTTCCAGAGCATTTATTAAAAAATGCAAAGGAGTTTGTAAACGTAATATATACTTGTATATAGGAATACTTTTTGACTATACAAACATACCTAGATGGACACACACACTCTTTGTATGACTGTGTTAGAGAAAGATCTGGTGATGGTATGAATTTTATGTTCAGTTGGAAAGGAGGTCAGGGAATAGACCAGGTGGAGCACACTCCTCTAAGGTGGGCTGTGAATCTTCCTTTGATATCAAGGTTTCATGATGTTCAAGCACATTGATTGCAGTGACTGTGGATGTCAGATCTTTTCACTGTGACAGTTGTGCCTTGATTACATCCTGACAAGATACTAATAGCATGTTCTGTGGAGCTGTCTTTGAAAAGTTTTTGGAAATTTCATGTGGTCCAGAGGATGCAACTAGGTTAGACAGTAAGGCTTCCTATGTTGAAACAGTTCCACTGAGTACTATTGTTTTGAGGGAGAATGTGAACTGCTAGTTGTAAACTATCTCTTCATTGAAAGGCCACAATAATTCCCTCTGTACTTGCCCTGCCTCTAAAGTCTTGATAAAAGAACCTCCTTCCTAGTCCTGGCACCATTTGAGGAGCACATGAGAGAAACAGAAGGTCTTTACATGGGCTGCTTCTAAATTTTGGGAGAAGTTCCGTCTGTTATTCTTTCCAGGCCAAGCAGAAACATTTTTAATTAGGGGGTCCCAAGACAGTTTGCTAAGTCATTGCTTTTTGATTTATTACAAACATATTTTAAAATATTTGAATTATTTGACAATGTGATTTGTAGGGTGCTTTCTATGTTACTTGTTAGTCATGTTGAGCACCAATAATTTCTGCAAATATGAATATAAGTTAATAGAATGCAATAGTTTAAACTCTATTGGTCATGAAATCAGGGTTATGATGATATGGGAACCAGAAAAGAAATAGAAGACACCTTATTGACACTCTGCTGTTTTTTACTAAATCCTCAAGGAAGCAAAACCTGAATGAAAAAAAGCCTAGTTGAAATGCCTCCTGGAGTTTCTTGAACAAAAATATATACCGGTATTAAAGAAACATTCCATGGAAAATATGAATGGCTACCTTTGCTTTGAGGATTTTGGCTGTATCTGGAACCAGACCATTAAGTGTAGTGTATTTTTCTATGCATACACACAAAATCTAAGGCTCTGAGGTCAGTAGTTGAGGTGAAACATTACAATGTAATGTCAGTGAATTTCTAATATTCAAGTTTGGCCAGGTAGAGTCTTCAAGCTGTTTGCCACTAGCAGAACTTGATGTTAATTGCTTTATTTCTGCTGTATCTAAAGAGTGCTGCAATCTAATGTGCATTGGTCCATGAAACTTGTTATGCAAAGTCTCAGCCTTAGGTTCTTGGTTTAAATCTGTAATTATTTTAATATTGAGAGATCCTATAGAGAAAATTTGTTTTTGAGTTCTTTGTTTTTTCACACTTCATAATTGCATATACTTGTTGCCAAATTATAACTTTTGCATACCAGTCTCAGCCTATCCTATCAGCTGAGAACTATTCTTTTGAAGTGCCAGGTTGATATTTCATCTTTTCCATTTAAATGTTTGGGGGAAAGAGTGTTCTCTTAAGTTTCCAACATTGTAGAATAACTTATATGTAATTTACACAGTTTGGAATAAAGACAGAAATCAATTTGATATAGCCTAATTGAGTATGACATTAGCAGAATCTTTATCCAGTATTTTATCTACTAACCATACTTGTATACTTGGTCAGTACACATGAATAGGAAGAGACTTGGATTGTTATGTAGGCAGATGCAGGATGCTGGGAGTTGTACAGATAGTCCTTGACTTATGTTCACAATTGAGATCAGAAACTGAGATCAGATCAGATCATTTTTTAGATATTTTTCATAATGTCATTAAACAAATCACAGGGTTGTTAAGCGAATGGCACAGTCATTAAGCAAACCATTGTTCTGAATGGGTGTTTTTTGCCAGAAATGCCAGCAATTGGCAAAATATCGCAAATCAAGGTCATATGACTGTGGGACACTGCAACCAGTTATAAAGGCCAGCCAGTTGCGGGGCGCTGAAAATGCGCTCATGTGACCTCGGGGGAGGCAACATGATGGTCCGGAATGCTTTATGGGCTGTAAAGCACCCGTTCTGAGAGAGTCCTAACTCCAAACAGTTGTAAAATGACTGACCGGATCCATCAGTTGTAAGTCGACTACTTGTAGTTCAGCATCTGGAGGGCCATAGGTTCTTTATTACTAGGCTAGACATGCAAATGTTGTTGAAATTCGAAAAGCTCTAATTCGGTGATGCCTTCCACATTTATTTTGGCAGAAGTAGAGAACGGCAGCCATATATGAATAGAAAAAAACTCTGTTAAAGATCTTCTCCCTAGAAACGAGGTTTCTGTATTGTAATTATAAATTGACCTTACTTGACTATGAAGTGCTAATGTGCTGTAGGTTGTTAACTTTCTTCGATTTTGGATTCTACCTCTCAGCTCATTGAAGCTTCAAAATAATTAATAATAATAATAATAATAATAATAAAATAACTTCTTAAAATAACACATTGAATATCTACATCACGTTAGAGACTACAAGATGGTTGTAAAATCGCTCTGGGAGAGAGAAGGATGACCTCCGATTATAGAGAGGCATCTAGAACTGGGGTTCTGAGTATTTCCATGGTAGATTTGGGCAGGGTCATGCATGGGCAGACTTTATTTAAATTTCCCAGAAAGCTTGAAATTTGCACTTTTAGCCTGGCAACCATAGAATTGCATCCTGGAGAACGCAAGGAATTCCATGCAAATGGCTGGGAGAGAAGAGGTTTATACAGTATGGAAAGAAGACAGCTCCTCTGCCCTCAATGCAAGTGTTAGTTAGACCTTTCTGGATTTTTTATTTTACTTTATTACAATGCAGCCCTGTCCAGCGATTCTTTGAACAGTCTTTAAAGTCAGTTCCATGTGCAGATGACTGCCTCAATCTAGTCTGGAGGATTTTGATCAATGGATAATTAAAATTATCTCTGTCTAAATCGGGGGGTATCAAACTGTCGGCCTGCGGGCCGGATGCGTCACACTGAAACCGCGCCCACCCCATTGCCGGCAATGGGGGAAAAGTCGCAATACGTCGCGACACGTCACATGACGTTGCGAGTTTGACACTCCTGGTCTAAATGGATTTATAGCTAGCCATATTACCCAGTGTTTCTCCTTCTATATTCAGAGCACAAGGAACTTTGTTTTTTATGATGAGAGCTTTCAGTATTTTGTGACATAGTTTGTGTGTTTAAAAAAGAAGTCTCAAATCTTTAGTGCTTTAAAGCAACTTTTCATATTGTTGGGCCTCTTGAGTATGTAATATTTGGAGTACAGATAGTCCTCAACTTAGAATAGTTTGTCTAGTGGCCATTCAAAGTTACAACGGCACTGGAAAAAATGACTTATGACTGCTTTTCATACTTATGACCGTTACGGCGTTCCCTTGGTCATGTGATCAAAAGTCAGCTGCTTGGCAACTGATTCATATTTATAATGGTAGTGTCCCGGGATCATGCGATCACCCTTTGCGGTCTTCTGAAAAGCAAAGTCAGTGGGGAAGTCAGATTCACTTAACAACTGTGTTACTAATTTAACAGTTGCAATGATTCGCCTAACAACTGTAGCAAGAAGGGGTGATAAAATGGGGCAAAACTCACTTAACAAATGTCTCACTTAGTGGCAGAAATTTCGGGCTCAACTGTAGTCATAAGTCAAGGAGCACCTGTACAACTTTAATCCTCTTGAATATAGAATATGGAGGTTATGGGAATATTATTTCAATGGGTTCTGGAAGTTGAAGATTAGGAAGTGCTGGAGGACTGGATTATAGTTGGTAATCTTTGTTGTTGAAAATGTCGCAAGTGGTGTGCAATGTAGAAATTTTTTTTTTTCATGTATGTGTAAGGGCAGGGTGATGTAAAGCAATTCATAATTTTGACCGGATGGCTTAGAAAAATGTTCTTTTTAGGCTTGAAATATATATTTCTTCTTGCAATGAAAAGTCTATTATGTTCTTGAAAGCTTTTCTAGAATTGACCTAGAGACCCTTCAAGGACTGTTGGTGAGGCATCCATCAAACAAGGACAAGCAAAGAATCCTAAAGATTGATTTAATTTCTTGATATATTTTGTGAGTGGAATAGTTCTTAATGTTAACATTTAATCTAAATGAAGCCTGCATGGGGTATGGTTAAGCTTTGCCTTGACATGGTGCTGAGCGCCATGGAGGCCATGGAGGTTTTCCATCTAGAGTCCAAAAAGTGATGTAGTGTTTTGTTTTTTTTAACCAAGCATTTTGCATTACCTTGAGGCTTTGTTCTGGGTATCTGGAGGAGATTCTTGCACATGTGGGTGTGCGTGGTGCGTGCTGGCAATCTTTTTTGACAATTCTTGTAGTTAGCATTAGATTGAGGAAAAGCTTTGAGTGAAGCAGAACAACATGGCAGCTTGGCTTCACTTTTAAGGAAAGAGAAGAGGACTACGCTACTTCATTAAGGTGCTTTAAACGGTGCATGGCACGAACCTTTGTGGAAGGGAAGGACTCTTTCAAGGTTTTGCATAGCCATAATGTAAAATATCTATTGATATGTATGTTGCAGAAATAATGTTGAAAAAAATAGCAACTGCCTGTGATAAATAAAGATAGACGCTCTCACATTGAGGCCATTCCTTAGCAACAAACTGGAAATGACTTGCCCTTGTTTTTTTCTGGGAGGTTTTAAAATATTTTTTAGACTTCCCAGTTTAGTCTAAGCCCTGGAATTGGCTGGTGATTTCTCATCCAAGTACTATCCAAATATGATCTTGCTTAGCTTCTAAGAACAGGTAGTGTTGATCAGATGGTATTAGACACAGTGGTATGATTGTACAGTTCTGTAAAAAATTATTAACTCTTTCATATTTTCGTGATTTTTGCCTGACTTTACTAACGAACGCTAAGGGAGCTTCATTTGAATCCTATTGATATACGAGGGCAATTTGGAAATAAACCTCCGTTTGGTTATCAATGACAGGCACTCGCAGATTCAGAACTTTTATTATGCACATTAGAAAACTATAACATTACATTACTTTTCGACATAATCGCCATTCAAATTGAGACACTTGTCATAATGTCTTACAAGGTTTGAACTTCCTTAGTAGTAGTCACTTGGTGCCAAATCTGGACTATGGGGGGGGTGTGTGATCAAAAACATCCCAACGGAACTGCTTCAAAAGTTCTTGGGTGCGTCTAGCAGTGTACGGGCGAGCATTATCGTGAACCAACACCACACCGGAAGCCAGCATGCCCCGACGCTTGTCATGGGATGGCTCGTCTGAATTTTCGTAACGTTTCAGACTTCTGAATTGATGGTCGAACCACGCTCCATGAATTTCACTGGCAGTACTCCTTCGGCATCTTCACATTTGGCAGGATTTTCTATGGCACCACTTTCGGTGTGGTGTTAGTTCACGATAATGCTCGTCTGCACACCGCTAGACGCACCCAAGAACTTTTGAAGCAGTTCCGTTGGGATATTTTTGATCACCCCCCCCAGCCCAAATTTGGCACCGAGCGACTACTACTAAGGAATTTCAAACCTTGTAAGATGTTATGACAATTGCCTAAATTTGAATGGCGATTGTGTCGAAAAGTAATGTAATGTTGTAGTTTTCTAATGTGTATAATAAAAGTTCTGTATCTGCGAGTGTCTGTCATTGATAACCAAACGGAGGTTTATTTCTGAATTGCCCTGGTATGAAGGGAGCTTGAGTGAATGGACAACATTAAAGTGTGGTGCTTATTTTGTGCAAGTCATCCAGTACATGATGTGTCAGTGTGAAAACATAATTACCGCCCCCCAGTTCAATTAATTCAATAGGGTCAGTTATGTGATTACTTAACAATCCGGATTGGTTTGGGTAACCCTTGCTCTATATAAGGCTCATAAATGGCTCTCTTCATCACAGTGGCATTCTTTTCTTTAATATAATTTTTATTAATTTTAATTACAGTGGTCAAAAGTAATAACTTAAACTAGGTGAGAGAAAAGAATGGAAATAAAGAATAAAGTGCAGGAAAAAAGAAATATATATATATATATATATATATATATATATATATATATATATATATATATATATATTCCAACCTTTACCACAAGAAGTCTAAACATACTTAACAACTCTTCACTCTGTATTAGGTTAATTAGTTATCCCTTACTCCCATTTCCCATCCCTTATCTATAAGCAAACCCACAAACATCAACTTTTCAATTTTGCTATCAGCAAAAAAGTCATAAAGGGTTGCCCAGAGTATTGCTAAACATGTCTTATTTTAACCTTGATCAAATAAATAAACTTTATTACTTCCTTTTCACTTCTTAAAATTTAATTCAATCAAATATTGTTATAGGCTTTGTTTTCTTTTCAATTCTTCATCTGCACAGGTTTCTTCAAGGCTTTAACAAGTCTCTTTTGTAGATTCAGTAAGAAAATAGTTTCTAGGTCATTCTCCTGGTTTATTATTTGTATTTTTCTTTAAATTTTTAAAACTTCAGCCAGTTTCTGTTGCATATCCAGCATAGGTAGTCCCTGATGTATGATCAGTAGAATGGCTTGCCTTCAGAAGTTATGGGTGCTCCATCAGTAGATGATTTTAAGAAGAGATTGGACAGCCATTTGTCTGAAATGGTATAGGGCAGGGGTGTCAAACTGCCAGCCCGCAGGCCGGTTGCATCATACAGAGGCCGCGCCCACCCCAGCTCCGGCAATGCAAAAAAAGTCACGATACGTCACGACACGTCAAGTGACGCGGCAAGTTTGACACCCGTGGTACAGGGTCTCCTGCTTGAGCAGGGGGTTGGATTAGAAGAGCGGTCCCTAACTTTTCTGGCTCTGCAGACTGGCGCAGTGGGGGGGGTAGGGGATGGTTTTGGGCATGTGCACGCCACTTGTGCAAATGCAGCTTCGCACACTTGCCCGCTGCTTGCATGGCCCGGTTCCCAAGGGGCTGCGGCCCAGCACCAGGCCTCGGACTGGGGGTGGGGACTCCTGGACTAGAAGACCTCCAAGGTCCCTTTTAACTCTGTTACTCTTTTCTGTTCTATCATTTGCCCAGTGACCATTTCAAGTTATGACAGGGCTGAATGTAGTTGGTTCTGAACTCCTTGCAGTTCTAGCCATCCCAGCACCTATGATTGTGATCTGGGTGCTTGGCAACCAGTTCACACATAGGGCCAGTTGCAGTGTCCTGCAATCACATGATTGTCATTTGCTACTTTCTCTGCCAGCTTCCCCAGAAAGTCAGTGAGGAAGCTGCCACGAAAGATTGCAAATCATTGGGGTAAGTCTTCCCCATCTACCTACCCTCCCTAACCTGTGTCATACCTCTCGCATATCCTCTCATACCTTTGCACATCTTCCCCAATCACCACTATGCCTCTCACACACCCCTTTTCCCCCTTGTACATCCTCTCCAACCCTTGTGCGTCCCTCACATCCCCTTGCACTCTTGTGCAGTGCCCCTGGCCCTGCCCCATGCCTCTAGCAAATTCCCAGAAACCCTTCTCACACCCTTCCCAACCAATGTGCCTCTTGCGCACCTTTGCTCTCTCTCCCCCACCCAGCAGCAACCACTTACATGCCTGTCGGCCTGATAACAAGTTCTTGCTAGCTTCTCCACTGATTTTGGTTGTGGGAAGCTGGCCGCAAGTTGCCTTGCCTAATAAATGTGGGATTCAGTTAACAATGGCAACCAGGACTGTAGGGATTGCCGTTGCTAAGTGATACTGCTGCACTTTAGGACCACATAACTCAATGATGGAAATTCCAGTTTTGATTGTTATCATAAGTTGAGGATTTTCTGTAAAATATCTTTTTCCAGTTATTATCTCAGCCTGTCCTTTATAGTGCCACATTTTGTACTTTTATCTTATCAGGTAAACTTTGTTCCACATCTGTCATTCCTTCATTAACCATCTTTTAGACATAGTCTATTCATAGAAGCAGACTTCATTACGGGTAGTGTTGATATTATAGATACTGATTTCTGGTTCTGTTCTTTAAAGATCTCCTTTAATATTTTCAATGTTATAACATTATAATATTTTGTTTTCTGCAAGGGCCAGTATTAATTGACATCATTAATTGACATTAATTGTTATTTATCTAGGTTAAATTATTTGGTCCCTTCTAATGTCCAGTTATGCTTAAAATCCTACAAGCTAGATTCCAGCAGTATGTGGATCGAGAACTTCCAGAAGTACAGGCAGGATTTCGAAGAGGCAGAGGAACTAGAGATCAAATTGCCAACATACGCTGGATTATGGAGAAAGCTAGGGAGTTCCAGAAAAACATCTACTTCTGCTTCATTGACTATGCTAAAGCCTTTGATTGTGTGGATCACAACAAATTGTGGCAAGTTCTTAAAGAGATGGGAGTACCAGACCATCTTATTTGTCTCTTGAGAAACCTATATGCGGGTCAAGAAGCAACAGTGAGAACTGGACACGGAACCACTGATTGGTTCAAAATTGGGAAAGGAGTCCGGCAAGGCTGTATTCTGTCGCCCTGCCTATTTAACTTATATGCAGAGCACATTATGAGAAAGGCAGGGCTAGATGAATCAAAAGTTGGAATTAAGATTGCCGGGAGAAATATCAACAGCCTAAGATATGCAGATGATACCACTCTAATGGCAGAAAGTGAAGAGGAACTAAAGAGCCTCTTGATGCGGGTGAAGAAGGAGAGTGCAAAAGTTGGCTTGAAACTCAACATTAAGAAAACCAAAATCATGGCATCCGGCCCTCTCAATTCCTGGCAAATAGATGGGGAAGAAATGGAGGTAGTGACAGATTTTATCTTCCTGGGCTCTAAGATCACCGCAGATGGGGACTGCAGCCAAGAAATTAAAAGACGCTTGCTCCTGGGGAGGAAAGCTATGGCAAATCTAGGCAGCATACTAAAAAACAGAGATGTCACCCTGCCAACAAAATTGCGTATAGTCAAGGCTATGGTTTTCCCAGTTGCAATATATGGCTGTGAAAGTTGGACCATAAGAAAGGCTGAGCACCAAAGAATTGAGGCCTTTGAACTATGGTGCTGGAGAAGACTCCTGCAAGTCCCTTGGACTGCAAGGCGTTCAAACCGGTCAGTCCTAGAAGAGATCAACCCCGACTGCTCTTTAGAAGGCCAGATCCTGAAGTTGAAACTCAAATACTTTGGCCACCTAATGAGAAGGAAGGACTCACTGGAGAAGAGCCTAATGCTGGGAAAGATTGAGGGCAGTAGAAGAAGGGGGCAGCAGAGAATGAGGTGGCTGGATGGAGTCACTGAAGCAGTAGGCGTGAGCTTAAACGGACTCCAGAAGATGGTAGAGGACAGGAAGGCCTGGAGGAACGTTGTCTATGGGGTCGCGATGGGTCGGACATGACTTCGCAATTAACAACAACAACAACAATGTCCAGTTTCTAAAATCATCATTTATCTTTCATTATGACTTGCACTTGCCACGATAACCAAAATAAGTCTGTTTTGCCCAAGAAGTTCATTTTTTAAATAATTAATTCCAAAATCAATATTCAGAAATTTATCTGGTCCCTTAATCTGTTGATAACTTTTGGATCAAAATCTTATTTAACTTTTTGCTTTTTATTTCAAGTTCTTTAAATTCTTAAGATTATAATTAAAAAAAATTTCAGAGCTGAAGATAAACTCGTCCAATGAAGATTATTTTTCAAACCTGCATTTATGAAGGTTCCTTAATACCTTTAGAATAGTTTAGGCAATTTCCAAAAGTGAGTAATAAATGAGCTTTGTGTTGTTTAAAAGGCTCTGCCATAGTTGCAAGCAAGATAACTAATCCCTTCACTCACAGGAGACAATTATCCTGTGGTCTGGTTGCGAGAAGCAGCCATCGGGAGCACATGTGGGCGATCTCTTGTTTTCTCCTTATCCAGAGAGGTTAGAAAGAATTATCTACTCATTGGTTCCTTTTCAGCTCCATTTTTGCAGAGCCATCTTCAGTTTGCCATACAATAAGGCATGCTAGAGGTTCCATCTATGAGGGACCTACTTTTGATAGGCCTTCTCTGCCTTGAGGCCCACTTTATGAAACTTCCCCTCCCCCTGCCCCCCCGCCCCCCCAGGTTAGGTTAGCTGTATCCCTTTGAATGTTCAGGAGGTCCCTCAAGACTTGCTTATGTCACCACACTTGGGGAACCAGTGACATTTTAAGCTGGCTCTCGTATTGTGGGTGATATGTGATTGCTATACTTCTCTTTCCATTTGTAGTTTGTATACTCTTAATTCTTTTAATAATTTTTAAATTGTTTCTAATAATTACTTTTATATTGTGGTTATATTTGAGTGTTATATTCTGGCCAGAGTCATTTCTGGTCAGATGAGTGGCTATATAAATTTGATAAATTAAATAAATAAATACCTCTCTCAGAAGTTCCCCATCTCAGTGACATTTTCACCACAGAGATTCTAAAGGCATATCGCACCTCACTGCCAAGAAATATTTGAAGACCTCTTTAAAGTAGTCATTAAAATCTATTAATTCCGAGAAAGCTACAAAACTATTTCTAATGCTCTGGAGTTCCACTGATCCACAACAGTCAAAAGCAAACTTAGAATGGAGAAGATTGGGGACAACAGTGGCAGCTCTGTCAAAATTACTTAAGAGCACAGCATAGAATTGTCGTGAAAATCACAACGCCAGACCAACATCCAGGGAATTGCAGGCCTCTCACCTGGTTTGTGTATGTTTGTGATTCCATCAGCAAAAAAGAACTAGGTAAAAATGACGTTATAGAATATGCAGATAATTGCTTCCTCAGAGGAAAACATTAATTTTTGTCTCAAATTTGTCAAAAAGCATCTAAATTACCCTCCAAACTTCTGGAGAAATGTTGTACAGGTAATCCCTGAGTTACGAGCGTTCACTTAACGCTCATTCGAAGTTACGCGATAAGCGTCCCCTGGTGCTTATGAGCAAGAAATTATGAATATTGCAGCACCACCGCAGTTGTTCGCCCTTATGAGTGACCGCAGTGGCACTGCAACATTCACCTTGGCTATTCCCTCCCCCCCCCCCGGGTCTCCCTAGGCACTAGGCCTTCAATACTCACCTTGTGAAGATTGAGATCCTTCACTTTCTTGGCTGCTCCAGGCCTTCGGTGCATTCGCAGAGAATGGAGGCCTAAAGTAACGCAAGATCAAGCGAGATCAGTGGGGCGAGATCTCACGCTATTGTTGTCGCGTGATCTCATGGTACTTTAGGCCTCTGTTCTCTGCAACAGAGAATGGAACCGAAGCTGGGGGACGCTTCCGTGGCCCTATCCGAGTGCCAGAGGCCTTTTCCAGGCCGCTGCTGGCTGGATCTGAGGCTGGAGGACGCTTCTGCGTCCCTCTGGGGCCCGATCCGGGCACCGGACACCTTCTCCAGGCCACTGCCACTTATATCTGTGGCTGGGGGACGCTTCCATGGCCCTCCGGCAGCCCGATCTGGGCGCCGGACACTTTCTCAGGCTGCGGAAGCATCCCCCAGCCTCAGATCCGGGCGGCAGCAGGAACCGCGGGAGAGAGAAGATGGTTCTTTTCAAGTTGAGTCCGGCGCGGCAGGAAAGGGGAAGCATGAGGTATCTTAGTGGGTCGTGAAGGCCTTGGGGGCCTGTTCCATCACTAGGCCCTCCATGGCCTACCCCACCCTGAGATACCTCATGTTCACTTAACGAGCCACGTGTGTCTTAACGAGCAAGGGAGTGATCTCGTTCAAGGTATGAGATTCACTCCCACGAGTTTTCAAGTTACGAGTGGAATGGGCAGGCTCCATTACACTTGTAACTTGAGGACTAGTTTCTGGATGACTTGCCATCATTGAAGGAAGCAGATTTTCACAGAACATCATGCTATGTTTCCATCACTGGAAAGTGAAGCATAAGTGGATTATGGAGCAAGACAATTCCAAGCATATAAGCAAGTCTTCTTGTAGACAGTAGATGGCAAAGTCAACCCCATAGAAAAGTTCTACCGGTAACAGATCTGAAATGAATACAGTAGTTCATGTGAGAAAATTCTCAAATGTTAGTGAGTTGAAGCCCTTTGTCTTGGAGGAAATGGACTATGTAATGATATGAAAGGCTAATCACCAATTATTGCAGCTAAAAGAAATGAACCAGCCACTGAATTTAACAGGTAGGCTAATTACTTTTTCACACAGGCAGGTTGTATGTTGGATGACTTTGTTTATAAAACAAATTCCATACTTTGGTATAATTTGTTCACTCAGGCTCCCTTTATATAGTATAGCTATAAGACTTATGTAAAGTATTCATGGAAAACTATCCAGAAATTCAGATAAACTCAAAAATGGATTTTTTTAAAGAACAGCATAAATTGCTGTAGTTCCATAATTGCTGTAGTCTGGTAATGAATGCTATTTTAAATATCTAAAATAGACAATATTATGATCTACTATAATCACAATTCTGTGACACAGAAATTATTTTCGTAGATTTGATTTGCAATTGTAACGTGACAGAGAGATCTAATTATTTTTATTAATTGAGACTCACATAAGGGGAAAAGTTTTACATTTTGGTTAGAAGGCGTCAGTATAGAAAAATAATCACATTTGCTATTAGTGAATTGTAATGTTTAGCCAACTGTCTGGTTCAATTAATTCACTTTAAAGCTTTAGTTAAAATGTCAGGTGTGAACAACCAGATCTACATATAAAGAGTTCAGTTAACTGTTTTATTGTTCAAGCCTATACACAGGAGACTTTTCAGACTGACAATTTGCACCTGGGTAAGACTAGATAAGGTTCAACAGCATTCAAGGGAATGTCAGACATAGCCCTATTTTGCCCATCTAGTGATTCCAGACTAATTCTGCATTTGATTCCTCCCCAGCTCAGCCAATCTCTCCAACAAAAACTAGACAATCCATGATCCATTGGGTCATCGTTTCAGAGATATTTCCTTACCAGATTCCTCAATGCTTTCAGCATAGCAGAGCTTCTAACATACTGCCTTCACTGGAAAAGTTCTTAAAAATTCAGAGAGATATTCATAAATGAATCTGCCTTGAAAATAGACCATGTTGAGCTGTATAGCACAAACAAACACCAGGAGTTGACTGACCACAGGAAATGTGTTATGACTTTCTATCAGTCATAAAATGTTTTATGATAATTTTAATGATATTAAATGTTTTGTAACATTTGCCAGATTTCAATTCCATGGGAGTCATTGCTTCCAGATTTTGGATGTATTCTGTAAGTTAACCCATTTGTGGAAATATCTTGGTTCAAAAATTGTTATCCTGCAAAGCACTGTTTCACCTAGTTAAAGGTTGCACACAAAGTTTTAGTAGTATATAGATGTCTTTGGGTAGTGGGTCATTTTTATTATCAGGATTGCTGCAAATGTAAAGCAGAAGTCATATTAGAAGGAAATACTTTTCATTTTCCCCCACATATAAGAGAGAATGACTCTTTAGTTGTGTGAAATGTATCAAAAAAGAATGGGTATTTTTCTCAGAATTATTTTAATGCAAATTTGTTGTTTTTGATGAAAAACAAAGATTTAATTTATGTGACCTGGCTGTGGTAGAAAGTGTGGAGAAATTAATCTGTGAGTCAAAATAGTATTGTTAAGAATATCAGTGATTAAATTTTGAAGGCAATTTAAAATAGCAAGAATACTCAAAGTCATAAGTTGTGTTGGTTGTAAAATGGGTCACCCACTTGAGACCTACCTGGGTTTTGCAGCAGTTGTTAAGCGAAGAAGGTCGTTAAGCAAAACAGTGGTTCGCTACTGGCCAGTTTTGCTGAAAAGCGAAATAAATGCTGGTTTTGGGCAAAACTGTCATAAAATGCTGTCATTTAACTATGGAACATTGCAAATGACTGTAAATGTGGGGTGAATGACAAGTGACCAATATTTGGTCACATGACTGCGGGGTTGGTGGTCATCGGAACTGAATCTGGGCCATAAGTATCCCCCAGGGAGATCTGAGTAGCTTTGAAAGATAAAGTCGAAGACTACCTGTAATGCCAAGTTACTGCCTATAGGAGAAGAGCAGGCAGAGCTGAGGGAGCAGAGTTAAACAAGTCATCAGCCTAGAGTTGTAATGTTCCCACAAATGGTCTAAATCCAATCCCTCTTGAATTCTGTTAACACTTATCTGGCACCAATTTAATATTGAACTTTGGTTGACTAGATTCTTGTGTATAGGTTTGAGCAATAAATCTTCTAAACTGCAACTTAATGTATGGTCTCTTGATTCTTTGTGCTGACACTGCTTTTATTTTAACAAAGGAAAACTACAGCACTGTTCCCCACCCTGGTGCCCATCAGATGTATCGTCATTTTCTCTAGCCAAATTGGGATTGCAATGGTATGACATCAATTTGAACAAGATTGAGCTTCAGACATACATACCTTGGTTATGGGGAAACTTATTTATTATACTTTCTTTTATACTGTTTCAGTCATCAGGATTCTGGTAAGCACCCCACAGCAGCAACACAAGACATAATAAAAACATAATAATACAATTTGTCCTAGTTAATAATTATAAACCAATTAAGTAATCATGTTAATGATCGCCTCAAACCGTAAGATGGGAGGCATATAAGTTTAATAAATAAAAATAAATTATATTGAATTCTTGAACCTGGATTTCAGAACCAAGCCTGCTAATATTTTGAATTGGACCATCCCACAGAACTAAGAAGAGTGCAATATATCACACTACATGAGGGTTCTCCAAAGTGATCAGTATCGACCCCCCAAAGTTTGTTGTTGTTATTATTTGTAGTACTAGTTAAACTCATATTTAGTAAATGATTTTCATATAAAAAATATTTGGGGGTCAGTGAACAATCTGAAGCTTCATGGTGGGTTCAGTTTGAGGATCTCTCGCACTACACTGTCCATTGAGCGCAGGAGAGCAACAAGCATGGCATCTGGGTTGCTTGTCAATTTAAACTCATAATATAAAGTTCTTTTATATTTTGTTTTCCCAAATATTGCCTGCATTTTGCTGAACATTTGCTGAAAGCATAAAAAGTTCCTGTCCCTTCTAAAAGAAAAGCATTATTTTTCTTCAGTAGGGGGAGCTATGAGGGTGTTTCTCTTGGGGTGAACTGGATCCCTTGGTAACATCACGGACTTGCCTGTGTATTTTCTTGCCAACAATATTTAGTTAATAAGAATAAGAGAAATAAAAAAGTAAAAAGGGCTTGTACTTACTTTTTAGAATATGGCCTTCATATTGCTGCCCAAAAGCACGCATCAAGACAGCTGAAGTAGTGCAACCCTAAACCACTCTAAAATGGGCTACAGAAATTATTAGTCATCTCCAGGATTTCAGGCTGATGGTTGGAGTCATCACACAATATTGGCTTTTTGATGGAGATGCCAAAGACTTGTTGATGGAGAGCCAATTTGGCCTAGTGGTTAAGGCACTGGGCTAGAAAGCTGGAGATTGTGAGTTCAAGTCCCATCTTAGCCATGAAAGCCAGCTAGGTGACTTTGGCTAGACACTCTGTTTCAGTCTAACCCACCTCACAGGGTTGTTGCTGTGGGGAAAATAGGAGAGAATATTAGGTTTGTTCACTGCCTTGAATTATTTATAAAAATAAAGGCAGGATACAAATAAATAAATAAAGACTGCAAGTTGTGGCTCTCTTCCCTTCCTTACTTCCCTATTCCATTTGTCAGCAAATACCCTGCTAGATACTGGATAGGTCCATGCTGTGCTAAAAGTAGCCACTGAAGCCAAGCCACATCCTGGGTCTACAGTTTTCACTGAGCCATAAGGGCCAAAGAGAATTAGGCTCCAGCTATCAAAACAGACTTATTGGCTTTGGCCTAGTGATGTCTTTCAGCTCTATGTACTTGTCAAGAGGTGTTGTGCTAGGAGAAGATTGGAGGAGGGTGTGTTTCTTTGAAAAAATGTTACATACAATACTTATGTATGTATGTATGTATGTATGTGTATGTATGTATGGTTTATTTGATTCTGGATTAGCATGTTGTGTTAAGTTGGCCAATTGTAATTAAATCACAAGTTCTGTTTAAAATGCACCCTGCTCAACACAGCATCTTGCAGTGTCTGCTTCAGTGTTAGGAGTTGTGTATTCTAATCATTGTAGGTGGACCTCTCTTTGTGTACATTTTGGTGCTGCTATGTTGATTCTGGAATTTTGGTTTGGCAACAGTAGTGTAAGTGTTGCTTCTGATAGTTAGAGCCCAAACCATTAGCCATTTTATGGAATTAGCTCTGTATTTTGTACTCCAACTGAAAATTGTGAACTTTGATTAATGTGTGTAGCTACATCTTTAAAGCAATCAAAATAGTGTGGTAAAACCACTTTACTTCTTATCTCCTTTTTAAAAATAATTTAAAAATAATTAATACAGACCCAGTAGCATTTGGTAGTATTATGCTGCAAATAGTCTAACTGGGAGAGAGAACTAGTAATCGGAAGAGTGGGGACCTTTCCTATGATGTGTGACCTTTGACCCAGGAACAGAATTCACTTCTGGTTCTCATCTTTTCCTCTGCTCCAATTCAAAAGTGTGCTTGAACATCTTGAGTGCCTTGAACACCTCCTGACAAAAAATGAGAAACAGGTTTTTTTGTTGCAGCACTCAGTGAAGATGTTACCTGATTTATTTAAAGACGCTCATGGCAGAAGTGAGCAGTAATCTTTTTATTCCAGTGCATGATGGGTAGGGGGAGCTAAAATGAAATGTAGCTAATGTGATCCCAGTTTTCTGTTTTTCTAGTTCAGAGGTCCCCAACCTTTTGGGCACCAGGGACCGGTTCTGTGGAGAAAGGTTTTTCTGTGGACTAGAGAGTGCGTGGTTTTGTGTGCTGCCTGCATCCCATGGATGGGGCTTTGCTTGTTTGTGCGGACCGGTTGCTGGCATGCTGCAGCCCGGTACCGGTCCATAGACCGGGGGTTGGGGATCCCTGTTCTAAATCTAGGGGAACTTGAATGATTCAGTGCAAGTGGTGATCTTCTATTTTATCAGCCTGGATCCTTTAGCTTTAAATGGCAGCATTCTTGCAAACTGTATATTGTACTTAAGATCTTTGTCCACCTCTCCCTCTTTTTAAATTTCAGAAAAATGGCATTGCTGGGATGACCCACTTCAGATTTTAAATTATGGGATATGACCATTAACTAAAGATCAAATGTATGGCATCTTTGAGTGTGTAGAGTAATGAATTTTAATATAATTGCCACTCACTAGTTTTTCATTGGGAAATTATCAAAATCCAAACTATGTTGACTTGCATGTAGTGCTTGTTTGAAGAATGATATTATTTACAGTATTGTTTTTCTATTTCTCACTAAGCTGTTTACTCTTACAGCAGTTGGTGGTATCTAGCCGAGTTTAGCTGATTTGAAAATTGAGCACGGTCAGGCCTACTTAGAACTTGGATGAAAGAGCACCAGGAAATGTCAGAGCTGTAGGCTAGATTGGGAATTCAAAAAAAATATTCTGACAAAAGACAATAGCAAACAATTTTCATATTGTTGCCAGGAAAGGAAACTAGATAGCTATGTCCATGAAGTCAAGAGACATCAAATTTGACTTAAGAGAGACCTGGCTCGATTCATCGGCTTGCAAACACTGGTTGTATTGTGTCAAGTCATAATGTTGCTTGTTTGAACTCAGTTTGTCTTTTTAAATGTGAAATTCACTAATATGGCATAGTTATCAAGTTATATTAAAACAGGTTTAAGCCCAATTTCAGTTTGGCTCAGAGGTTCTGTATGATAAACCTATTAACTAAACAGATCTGGATTTGTTAGGATCTTGTCTTTTAAGCTAATTCTGAAAATAGTGACATTACAAGTTATGTCTAGCTTTGACTTGGCTTAGGTATATGTCATGGCAATGAATTCTAGATTGAAAGAGGTGACCTTTGCTTCCCACTTTCCTGTTAGTTTGAAAAGGTGTCTAGTTCAATCTTTCCTTCAAAATGGGAGTTTCCATTTGCAAGAGTCAAGGATTCCGCTGCTATGGCGATAGTGCAATTCAGGCCTAACAAAAAAGCAAAACCAAACTCTTTCAGTGGGGTAGGACAGGGCATGGTGCAATTTGGACAGGAGAAAGGACAGAGAGTGACATGCTTGTCTCTTTATTCATCCTGGCATAAGGTAGCCCAAGGTAGCTGATGATTAAAAGGAGAATTGGGTTCTCTTGAGCTACAAGGCCTTGCCTGGAACCTAGGCCCTAAAATAACAGCTTAAGAAAAGGCTCCTCTCCCTCACCACCCTCCACAAGGTTTTAAGCAGCTGCCTTCTAAGTTATGTTTCAGGAGTAGTCCAGGTTATCAAAGTTGCAGCCACAACTTTGGAAAGTTGACAGGGCACTTAGTCTAGACTGGGGGTAGGCAACCTTGGCTCTTTTATGACTTGTGGACTTCAACTCCCAGAATTCCTGAGCCAGCCATGCTGGCTCAGGAATTCTGGGAGTTGAAGTCCACAAGTCATAAAAGAGCCAAGGTTGCCCCTGGTCTAGACTCTAAACCAATACATTTGGCTTACTCCCTTGCTAGATGAGGCTCCAGGATTTATTTTAATGCCACTAGTTTTTGTATGCTTTATTTTATGAAGTCACCATTATTAAGGGAGCATGTGACAAAATCTTGGCATCAGTAAGGAAAACATGAAGGAAGAGTATATGTTCTCAAGAAACTGCAGATTAATTGCCTGCTTGGTCTAATGTCCTTTGAAAATGAAAAAAAGGTTTTTGGGGAGGCGGGCTAAGCTGCTTTTTCTATATGAGGCCTGCAGAACGGTGCCTGAAATGAAGTCTGCAGAGCAGAGGCTGGAGGGAAAAATGAAGTGGGAAAGCAGCTTGGGTGTAACACTTTGCAAAGTGATCAAAAGGATCCAAAAGGATCCAGCAGTGACTTGCTTCTTAGCTTTCTTCAGGTCCCTCTCCTTTTCTTTTCTCTGCCTGACTCTGTATATGCTTTTCCTTGTCTGAATTCAGTGCCCTTTCTATGCTATTCATCCTGTTTGGCAGAGCTATGCATAGATCCAAATTTCAAGAGCCCTGTGTGTTTCTTAGGGCACAGACACTTTTTTGGCTCTGAGCCCAGGAAAAGTCACATCTGTTTTAAGATGCTACTGACAGATGTTACATGTGCACCCATACAGTCCCCAAGTCCCACTTTCACAGATCACTGCACAGTAGGACTCTTTGGCATTAGGGTGCCTCTGTGCTTTGCATATTATTTACTCCACTTAAACAGCTATTTTTCTTCCTTTTGTGTGTATTTGTCTGTCTGTATATGCCCTTTTGAGTCATCTGACTCCTGGCAATAACAAAGAAGTCCCTGCAGCTTTCCTAGTAGTATTTTAAAAAAATGGTTTGCCTTTGCTGCTGTCTTGGTGCTGAGAATAAGTATCTGGCCCAACCTCACCCAGCTGGCTTTGTATCTAAGGTAGAACTAGAACTCCCAGTTTTCTGGTTTCTAGAAAACTGGCCTTTAACCACTTCACCATATTGACTCTTTAGTTACAATGCTACCCTTGAATATATTTCTGATATCTGCTGAGGTCCTTAAGGATCTGATAAGGATGAAATCCCAGTTGCAACAGTTAAGACATCCTATTGTATCTTCTGAGTCATGGTTTTCAAGGAAGACTGTTTCTTGGAGTCTATTTCTTATAGTCAAACCAAAATGACTGAAGAAAAAGCATAGATGGAGGTGGTCCCCAGGGCATTTGATTTCTAGTCCTTTCTCTAGTCACCTTGGCTTAATGAGTTTTGCAGATCTTCATTCTGTGGTGGCCATCCTGCTGGTGCAGCCAGAGGGTTGGGATCCCTGTTTTTTCTACAGTTTTGGACTGCCTTTTGTCTCCTGCTCTTTCTCATCCCTGCCTCTTCTAGGAGGAACATCAGCTGAAATATTTTCTGTTGCTTTCTGTGTTTTTTAGTTGAGGTCAGTCTATGTAAATGCCAAAGGACCGTACACAGCTTTGCCCACCTGTTCCTGATAATGGAGGGCTTCTTCCTGTTCCCTTAACAAGGCAGTTCTTCCATTGGGAATTATTGTTATGAAAGATGTCTGTGAGGCAGGTATCACTTTCCTGGATTATAGCAATGAATGTGAATTACAGTATTTGTTATCTCTCGCAGGTAGGGATGGAAACTGTCCTAACCTGACCAGTTGTTTTTGAATGGTTTTGCCTTGAAGTCATTTTCCTTGGTTGGGATTGCAGAATCTACTTTAGAGGCAATAATTAGAGAAGAATACAGAAAAGTTAAAATGGGGAATGAAATTCAATAGCCTTGGTCATGTTTGGGCACAATTTAATAATAGATTTTCATTCTCCATAAATTCAGTTTAATGTTATGTTCTTACAAGAGATCTTGTAATAGCAATAAGGATTAATTAGTTGCCTGTTAGCTTTTTGGTGGGTACCTAACTTACCTTCCTGGACCACCTGATTTTATATATCTATTTATTTTAATTAAATGATAAAGTAGTATTGCTGTAAAGCAATGTGCCAGTTTTGAACATCATCTGCCCCAAAATGTCAAAGACATGTTAAGGTGATAGACAGCATTTTGAAGGCTTAGAATGATTGGAGAATGATAGAATAATGGAGAAGAGTTCACTGAATTCAACAGAGAGTAATCTCACCAGTTTCTTTTGGAAAATGGATGTACTATAATTGGCTGTGTTCTCCATGGCAATTTTGTGAGAGTGCTCATGTATTGCCATCAAAATTCCAGATGTTCCCATTGACTGAAAAATATTATGAATTGTACATTTTCACAATGTGTGAACGGAATAAGTGAATAAAACCAGTTCGTTTTAAGATTGTAAGTCATTATTGTCACCTTACTGATTGCGATCGGAGCTTACTGTTTGGGTGGTGGGTAAATATAGCATGCCTTTTATAGGTTTCCTGGTTTAATCCTAATTTATTTTTTGTATCTTGCCCAAACCTGAAACGTTAAAAGAATGGAAACTAAATCAGAAATACTGCTTCTGCCAGACTGAATCTGGTTTGTTTAACTAAGTGTGTCCTGGTTTAAGTTATGAGATCAGGACGAGCATAGGAGTAGGAAAACCACAAATGACTTTACTTAGGGATTTTGCATGGTTTTTATACAAGAACTTTAAATGGTGCATTGAACAAATTGATTGCTCTAGCAACAGCAGGATGGTCTCTAAAGGTCACTTTTAGGTAATGTATGTCAACGTACCTATCAGCGGGTAAATGGAATCCATCTCCTCGTCCACTTTCTTGTTTGCCATAATAAACAGGCATGATTCTTATTTACTGAAGGGACATTAATTTGAGAGATGCAGACACTGCTTCTTAGTTTATTGGTCATACATGTCAGAATATATTTGGAATTGGCTTGGGATTTTAAGAGTTTTAATCCGATATATGGAATGTTATATGTTTCTGCTGATCTTTCTGATTTTTGACGTTGTTGGCCTTTTGCCTTTCATTTTTATTTTTGTGGAAATAGTGTGATATAAACTTGTTTCCACTTGTAATTTTGTGTTTAGCATTTGGGAGTTTCAGTGCTGGACATTTTAAGTTTTTGCTTTGGAAAACAGTGTATATATTTGGATTTATCTCATACCTTCGTACTGAAAACTAGAGATGCTGTAAGGCAAAGACAGACATAATCTATTAGGATTACTGTAATACTATACATTATTAAATATATATTATTTAAAATCCACCTGAGAGAAACCAAGTTCCAATAAATTACATTCAGAAGTCTTTTAGCTAGACTGCTTTCGTTCCTTCCCATAAGGCCATTATTACCTACTGCCCTTTGGGAAGATTCCTAGAATTTTTTTCAGTATGTTTTTAAAAATTCACAGTCCCCCTCTCCCCCCCCATATATTTGTTGCCTGTAGCCAATGCTTGAGGGGGATGGGCAGTCTTTTCCTCAAAGGCAATATAGAGATAAATTTTAGTAAATAAATAAAATAATTGCCTTCCTAGAGCTTAGGTGAAGATACCATTTGCAGTTTTACATATCTTTGTGTTGGGTTACAGAGTAATGTTATTTTCATACAAGGAACTTAATACAAAGTTGTGAAGTCCTCTTTTTATGGCTGGAGCTCATAAATTAAATGTCAAGAAAAGGAGGGGAACCTATTCCCCCCCCCCCATACCACTGACAATCCTTTGAGCGTGAGATTTCTCCCGTCTTAACACTTTTTAAAATATCTGATTTGTATTTGATTTTATAATGCACTTTAAAAAGCCCAAAAGTTGCAATATTAAAAGCAAAGGTTACATGTTTTCATTTGCACTTGACATGTAGTAGCAAGAATATCAAACTAAATATATTGTGTTATATATATATATATACACAGTGGATGTTTGTGTTACAATGCCCTGCAATTACATTTAAGATAACATTTTAAAAAATGGTAAGAATCTCTGCACACTGAATGAACCTATTACTTCTATGAAACTATTGTAGCCCTTAGAATTTAATACTAAATTCAAAATATCATAAATACCTTTAGTGGCATAAAGATCTTACTTGTGCCTAGATATGCTAAACTTTATACCACTCTTCCCCACTTGGGACACCTTGACATGTGTGAGCTTCAACTGAAGAATGCCCAGGTTGGACAAGGCTGCTTTATACTAAACTGTGTTTTTCTTTCAATATAAATGTTTGAAATTAAGATTTGCCATAAGTAAAGTTTAAGGGGATGGGGTATTTTCTTAATATTTATGTTGATTAGGGTAGAATAACTATTCAGGTAGTCCTCGACTTAACGACCGCAATTGAGCCCAAAATTTATGTTGCTAAGTGGGAAATTTTTAAAGGGAGTTTTGCCCCATTTTACAAGTTTTCTTGCCACATTTGTTAAGTGAATCCTTGCAGTTGTTAAATTAGTAACACGGTTGTTAAGTGAATCTGGCTTTCCCATTGACTTTGTTTCTCAGAAAGTCACAAAAGGGGATCACATGACCCCGGGACAATGCAACTGCCATAAATATGATCCAGTTGTCAAACATCTGAATTTAAATAACATGACCATGCTGGCTCAGGAATTCTGGGAGTTGAAGTCCACGAGTCATAAAAGAGCCAAAATTGCCTACCCCTGCCCATGGGGATGCTGCAATGGTCATAAGTGTGAAAAATGGTCATAAGTCACTTTTTTCAATGCCGTGGTAACTTCGAACAGTCACTAAACAAACTGTTGTAACATGTGCCTGTGTTAACATAGTCTTATTATATGAATGTATTTATTATATTTATACTTTACTGCAACCAAACAGCTCTTGGCGATTAACACAGTATAAGGAAAAATGATTTGAAACATCCATCTTGCTCCATTAACGCTCCATCCACTACCTGCCCTGAGTTTGTAGTCTGCCATTTGTATCAGCTACAGCTGCATACTAAGCCAAGCCTTAATTATTGAAATGAGAACATTCTCTAACATAGTTCTTAATCCCAGGCAACTCTGATCCAATTGTTCTTTGATTCAGAACAGATAATTTGCCCCTTTTGAATTATTAGGGGGAAAACCCCTGCAAACATCCAGGAAATTGATACTGGGTTTGGTAATGTGCATTAAAGTATGCTTGGATGCATTGATCGAGGTTTTCGATATCAGAGAGGTCAGTGATCTGATCTTCCTTTTTGTCCCCCCCACAGTTGTTGTTCTTTGTTACACTGCTTATGCTGTTGCCCAGCCTTCCCCAATCTGATACCCTCTAGATCAGGGGTGTCAAACTGCTGGGCCGTGGGCCAGTTTCATCATACCGAAGCCGCGCCCACCCCATTGCCGGCAATGCGAAAAGAGTCGCGATACGTTGCGTCACGTGACGTGGCGAGTTTGACACCCGTGATCTAGATGTACAAGACTGAAGCCCCTAAATATGGCAGCCAGCATGGCAGTGAACAAAGGGGTTGTAGTTATCACAACTAACAAGACTCCAGGTCAAGGCATGCTTCCTAGTCCCAAGCTCATGCCAATCTTTTTTTTTTGGTATCCTCACTTCATCATCCAGATAGTAGACTAGATTATGGAAGACCAGTGGCTATAAAAGTGGCAGACGTAACCATGTGCCTGTGTTAACATAGTCTTATTATATGAATGTATTTATTATATTTATGCCTTACTGCAACCAAACAGATCTCAGCGATTAACACAGTATAAGAAAAGATGATTTGAAACACCCATCTTGCTCCATTAACGCTCCATCCAATAGCAGCACAAAGTATGTAGTCATAAATTAGAGTAGCTACTTAATGGAACTGCTGAAAGAAAGTGAAATGAGATGTTTTCTGTATTCTCTAGGTCTCTTTGAGACAGAATGGATGATCAGAAACCACCTGGTGAGGACAAATGCTCTGGTACACCAGGTAGGTATGCCCATTTTGGTCTTTTCTCTTGATGAGCAGTTTTAGGCAGATCTATTACATCATGCAGCACGAAGGTGGGTGGATAGTAGTATTTAGAAAACATGCAGGCCGCAGCTATAGAACAAAGGACATCCTCCTCCAAATTACACCTACAGTGGCTAGTCACGAATTTTCTTTGATCCTGGCAAAATGGCGGTACATGCGTCATACCTGAGGATAACAGGCTAGTTTAGGGAGCATAGGAGGATAGGTTATGGGGCCGGGATTTGCTGTCCAACAGAAGTGACTATTTCACTCTGACTAATACTTGAGCTTACTCTGCTATCACCAACAATTTTGTGCTTACGAAGAGGGTGCATTTACATATCTCTTGGACTACAGTTAATCCACTTTCTAGCATAGCCAAATAGATGGGAGATGGCATGGCGAGGGGGCATGTTTTAGACTGAAGAAGATAAAAGATCTGCTTTACACTAGAAAAAACGACTTTTGAAAATGGTATATGTTTTTTACCCTTGGGAAGAGTAAACTGCGGTGATTAACAGATATTCTCAAACTATTTGACTGGCCTGGCCATGTGAATAGAATTCAGTTTATCTTCAGTCCAGTACTGATGAGTAGGTTCTTAATATGCTTTTGTACAGGGGCAGGTCGTTTAGGCTATTTACTACCTGTTATTTTTCCCAGGGGGCATTCAGCTTATCAGAGGTTTAGCATACTTTATTTCTCCCTTAATTTCCACTGGAAAATTCCAGAAATACAGCTTTATATGATAATTTGCTGCTGGCTATCAGCAAAATGTTCTTGGAGGCGCCAGTAGTGTAGTGTCAAACCAGGGTGGGTGGGTAGGTTGTGTATATGAGCTTGAGATTGTCTACTTTAACAGAAGGGTGCTTTTCATGTTAGAATTTTCAGTGATTGTTGTTCTCTTTCAAAACTAAAATGTCAAAAGGTTTAGATGTTCCAGGGCTGTGAAAAGTAGCCCTTTGATCTAAGTCACTTTCTCCTCATTTTCAAGCAAAGCTTTGTGCAGATGGCAGGGCTTCCTATCAGCATGCTACGAGACTTCTTCATGAGAAGGATTGAGGGTGGTGGGGTCTTAATTGACAGAAAGGCTTAAGTTTTCCACTTTGAGAGAGAAATGGGCTTACTGTGAAATATGACTGAATGGAATCAGAATATAAAGAACAATATATGTTACTGATTCTGTGGTCTAGCTAAAAAAAAGGAATAGTTTTGACTTTTCATCATGTGACACCTTTCTCTAGCTTAGTGGCTTTTGGGTGTGTTGGGACTGCAACGTCCACAATTCCCTATAAACATGGGAGACCGTATGAGAACACTGAGAGCTGCAATCCCAACACATCCAGAAGCTGTCTGGTTGGGGAAGGTCTTATGGGATGGTTGCAGTACTCTGCTTAAATGATTTGTAAAGATGTATTTTATTCCATGTTCATGACTGGGCAGGAATGGTAGTAGCTCGTGTCCTTTTCTTATGAAAGGATAACGGAAGAATTTTTATTTGCTACATGTGAGTTTTCTTTTGTGCAATTTGGAGAAGAAAAACAGGCTGCAAAGAACTTCTAGTGTGGTGGAATGTTGTGAAATATCCTTTTGTTCCTTTTCTAATGTGCCACTCAGTCCTGCATCCTGATACTTCATCTGTGTAATTTATATGTTACATATCCTCCACTTTCAGACACTGGATTCATAGTTTGGAGCTAAGGAAATGCCCATCATTATTTGTCAGGAAACATTGAAATATTGAAATAGATATAGAACTTGCTGATTTGGAGGAAGATCCCCATATGCTTTGACATCCTCAGAGCAAGCAATGTGGCAGAAATCAAGAGTCTTATACCAAGGTGCCACACCAGAGTCTTAACAGATGTCCTCTTGCAGCAGCAGATGGAATTGTGTCCTCAGAAGAGCAGGGCAGCGTGGAAGCTGATCCTCTGAAGCCGCCAGAAGAAGGCCTTGTGAGAGAAGCACTGGACACGGTGGATGTTAAAGAGGAATTGCTCCAGACTTGCAGGTGAGAAGTTGTTTAAAACCAGGCAGGTAGTTTTGGCTCATTGATTAACACTGAACCTAGGGGGTAGATTAACCTGGATGAATGCCAAAGGTTCAACCTGAGGTTTGTAGGACCTTGCTTGTGCTGTGGCACTGAATGTGAAGCGGAGTATACATGATCCTGATAGTAGAGAACATTTCTAGTTCAGGGTTGAATTGGTGCTCTCTGAGCTTGTTTTTTTTTTTTGCAGACATAATGAAATGCCTGCAAGAAAGCCACCAAGCTCAGAGAGCACCAAGAAACACCCCCCCCCCCAGGATATACAAAGCTGTACCGGGGATAATAGAATGTGTTATGGGGGTTGGTAGGATCCCACAGATATTTTGATCAGGATGGCTCCTCTTTAAGAAGGCTTGGTATTTTGGTTGCTTGTGGAATCAGAGAGATTTTCATTCCTTTGCAGTGATGAGCTTTCTTCTTCTTCTCCTTCTTCTTCTTCTCTGCTTGCCTCCTTCAGCCTCCCACCCAAACGCTGTGCGTTCTGTAACTGCAGCAAGTGGAGCTTACACGGGCAGCGAGAACTGCTGCGGTTTGATCCTGCACCTGGCTGGACAGCGGATCTTTCTGATTTGCCAGAAGGGAAGCAGCCTGCCTCTACAGAAGCTGGAAATGATGATCTTACTCTGATTGGCTTTGCAGACAGTGTGTCAGCACGGGAGGTTTTTGAGCCAACAGGTGAGTGATAGGCGGGGGCGGGGGGAAGCTTCCATCAAGGGAAGCCTGGTTTTTATATTCATTATGAAGTTCAATTGTAACACACAAGGCTCCTTATGATCCAGTGAAAGCTCCATCCTGTCTCTATGTGTAGAATACTATCAGTAAAATGGAATGGCAATTATTGCAGCTTCTTAACTTTTATTTTCTCCCTCCCCCCTTCTCCTACTTCTTACCTGTGTGTGTGTGTGTGCGTGTGTGTGTTACAGTTAGGGAAAGTTATATGAGGAGAGGGAAGCCTGTTAGGCTCAGCTTCCCATTCAGTGGAATCCGAGGCCTCCATACTAGACTCAAAGGACAAATGATGGACTTGGAGCCATGTCTAAAGAAACAGAACTTTACCAGCATATACTCACTCAGTCCCAGGAATCTTCTTTTCCATGCCAGAACCAAGCTTTCAGTACTTTCACAAAACCACTTCTAAATTTTCTCCCCTCACCTGTTTTCAGGTCAATAGTTTTGTGGAAGAGGTTTTGGGAATAGCAGCTGTTTCTGAACAATTAGGGATTTAAAATGGTAATTCTTGTATGGAGGTGTAGCAGCAGAGCTTGGAATAATACATTCTTCCTCTTCAATGATATCTCCTTGTTTCATTCCAAATTCTTTACCTTATCAGCTACCTCAAACCAATATGTCTCTCTCCTTGGCTGAACTTCTTACTATCATAAGTGAAGTTACCTTTGCATTTACCTATTGTTTTATTTGCCTTTCTTTTCCAGGGCACTTCTGGGCTCATCACTGGTGTGTGGTGTGGTCAGCTGGAGTTGTACGTGCAGAAGGGTCATGGCTGAGCCTTGTGAACAAAGCTGTCATCTCAGGGATTGCACAGGTCTGTCCTGAGGGAGGGAAGGAGGGAGGGGGGGGGAGAGTTCCTTTTTAACTGCTAGTGAAGGAGGACAGAGCTTTGCAGACTCTTTGTTAAAGGGATTCCACAGGATGCGGTATCGTGTACCATCAGTACAGATAGTCCTCAACTTATGATCATAATTGGGGCTGGAACAGCTGTTGCAAAGCAACGCAGTCATTAAGTGAGTCATGCATGGTTGCTAAGTGAACTGCCATGGTTTTTTAGCGAATTAATGTAGTTAAGCAAATCTGGCTTCCCCCATTGCTTGGCTTGTCAGAAGCACCCCCCTTCCCCAATCCAGAAGGTTGCTAATGGTGATCACATGACCCCATTTATAATGCTGTCGTAAATACATGCCAGTTGCCAAGTGTCCGGATTTTGATCATGTGACTTCAGGGATGTTGTGACAGTCCTAAACGTGAAGACCAGTTGTATGCTCACGTCATTGTAACTTTGAGTGGTCATTAAACGAATGCTTATAAGTTATGGAGTACCTGTAGTTAAACTCAAAGAAACAAGAAATAAGTATATGTTCCTCTGAAATGCATAATCTAATCCTCAGTCATGTCTTTATACATCCTATAGATATATTGGGAATCAGGACTTGACAGTCAGGTTTTTACATTTGCTAAGGAAGGGATCAAAATCAGAAGGGGGTTCCTTGTTTCCTACCACAGGTTGATACATTCTATCTAATTACATTTGCCTTGTCATAATATAACATCCTTCTCTTCAAATGCAAATCCTCTTTAAATTCAGCTGAATTTGCCATGCTGGCTAAAAATGAAGACTTAAAAGGAATATACCCATTTTTCATTTAGCAACTGAGTTCTGTTCCAGCGACCAGATCATTAGGCAGAATGGTTGCTAAATGAACATGTAAGAGTGTGTATGCGAGAGGGAGAGGGGGAGAGAGAGAGAGAGAGGGAGAGAGAGAGAGAGAGAGAGAGAGAGAGAGAGAGATGCTATGAAGATCATTGGTTGCTACCATCTCATTCAGATAAAGGTCTGTTGTACAGCTTTGCCAGTGTTACTCTTATTCCAGCATGCATTGTGTCAGGCACATAAAATTTTGTCATAAATGCACACATTAGTCAGAAAATGATTTTTTTTATTACCATTGTATTTGTGAATGGTCACTAAGGTTGAGATAGTTACTAAACGAGGAATGAGTGCAATATTGGAGTCAGGTGAACACATCAAGTAGAATTGCCAGCTGGTTCTTTTAACTTTTCAACTCCTCCTGCAAACAATCTTGCCCCCAGCAAATTGTGTCCTTACATGCTCATCCTTGCCAAAATGAAACTGAACTTGGAACCAGATTTTGTTTAACATATGCAAGTTAAGTCGGTATAATAACAACATCCTGGTTTTTCCCCAGCTTTTTTCAAAAGAGTGTTATTCTCTGGGAATTGTTTGCAGAATAAGTAGGATGAATGTCCATACTTTTTTCTTTTTTTTTTGCTTTAAGGCAGACTGGAAAACAGAAAAAGTAGCAAGAAGTGATCCAGTAGTTTTGGATAGTTTCTCAGTATTTGTAGATGAATTTTAGATGAATTAACCTACACCAGATCAGAAATCGGGCATCTGGTATGTTCCTTACCATTGGCCATGCAGGAGACAGATTGGAACTCTTGCAGCTTGTTGTATTGAGAATTTTCATGCATAGGCCTAAATAGTTAATAATGTTAACATCCTGATAGGGTTGCAGCTGTATCACTGGGTGCTAGAAAAGTCTCTTAAAAGTTACAGCCAATGTATTTTCAGCTAACATTTCAGCCAGCTATATTTGGATTCTGTAAAGAATTTATACATTTAATCTGGATTCTGCTACTCCTATATCTTGAGTGAAATTTAATGGATTTTTTTAGCCAGTTCAAAGGGAATAGATACGAACATCTACTTTCCCCTTTAACTTTAAATATTTGTTTTAAACCCTTAGTTGTCCGGTTAGACATTACAATATTTATGGTTTATATAATAATTCCTTAGAATATAAATTAATGTATGGCGATGTTTTATTATTTATATCTGTTACATATCTCAATTCCAGCCTTATTTAATAATTATTAAATTATTAATATTTAATAAATGTATTTAGGAAGATAGAATACCCAGTTAACTGGTCTGAGTTGGAATTGATGCAAATGATTTAAAAATCTCTTTGTTAATTCGATCAGTTATCAGTTTCATTTTCCAATAACTATAATTGACTCAGTTTCAACTTGATAACTTATGTAGTTGAACCAACAAATAACTATGTAAACTATCAAGGTTGTTATTTCATGTGATGTTTTGCTCATAAATATGAATAAAATATATAAAGAAAATGTTTGGATCTTGATAGAAGACAGGATCTTAATTTCATCCTTTGAGCAAGATCAGACTCTTGAAATGAATGTTTTTCTTAGAATATTATACATTTGGCATAGAATTCCTGTACTGTCTCTAAAATATTGCTAAAAAAATTTATACTGCTTTATAAATTTTTAAGGGAGGAATTTAATTACAGATAGATAGATGTTTATTAAAAAGGAGGGATTTGGTTTTCCAAATCGAACTGCATCATTCTGCAGTTCCCTTAGCTAACATCAAATTTTGAATGGCTCCCCCTGGTGGAAATCCTCCTTGGGTCCCTCTAGGTTAGAATATTCATACATTATACCCTTAGTTAATTGGAATGCTCAGGGATGGAAATATAATAGATCTAAAATAGTTTCTCTTACTATTTCATCAATATGAAGATTCTGATACTTTATTTATAGAAAATGACCTTTGGATGCTTTTACTCACCCTAGGTTAAGACTGTGGGTAATTGAGATCTTGAAATTAATTAAAAAATCTCCCAATTGTGCAGAAAATTTGGATTAGGACTAAAATTTTATGTTATAGATTTATTAGATGAAAATGGTGAATTGAATTATCAGTTCGTTTTAAAGGACAAATATTATCTGCCCAATATGATTCAGTGGCAATATTTACAATTACAACATCTGTTCACATCCCTGTTTGCACTTGCAGCATTTTCGGCCTTGGAAATACCTATTCTACTACAAATAGTTAAACCTAAGATATAATTCTCCTGCAATTACTCTTTATAAAATTCTGTTGTGGTGAGTCAATTTAGAATAAAGAATTGGACATTCCTTTCTTTGCCGTGTTAATGGCAAGCAATGTTAACACCATCATCCAAAATATCTTGGATTATACTTCTTCAACCAACAATAATATTTATTAGACTCCATGGGACTCCAGTGTTTATATAGAAAAAGCTACATAAATCATGATGTTGGAAAGTTAGTGAGATATGTTATTTAATTCAAATATATGTGCAATATCCTATAATTGTTCCATTTTGGGAGGAAGTTGTTACATGTAATTCATCTTTGAGGCAAGATTTAATTTTCAGATGTTTATATTCCTACTGTGTGGAAATTGACATCTGGGCAAATAAAGTGGATTCTCCATGCACTATTTATTCTGTGTTGGAAACTACACTATGGTCTGCTGAACTGATGTCATTAGTAACTTATGAATGAACCCCTTACCAATGTAGATTAGCTATGTATGATGATAATAATGGAATATTGTTATCATTCATTAAAATGCCTATGTAACATGTATACTTATAGATATATGCCCTGAATGTTTTGGGTGTTTTGACCCATCTTTTTTTAAAATTCCATATTTTTTTTTATTTTTGTTTGTGTGTTTCTTTTTTGTATTCAATTTATAAATGCTAATGAGAGTATTGGCACTGTGTTCCCATCCCCAGTCGGCAGAGTATCTTTAGTTCACATCTTATAAGCAGTGGCCAAAGTGAAATCATAATAGTATTATTCTAAAATAAGTTTATACCTCATTCTTCCTTAAAACACAATTGCCTGGCCACAGTTATTTCATCATTGGATATGTGACACATTTCTGGTTTGTTATGGCTACTTTTCTGTGCAGGAATAGTGCTTTTATTCTGCTAGCTATATAATCTTACCTTGCTCTTTTTCAGAAATGTGAACACTGTAAAAGGCAGGGTGCTACTATTCCATGTCATGCCGAAGGGTGCCAGCGCCACTATCACTTCCCCTGCGCCGCGGCTAGTGGCTGCTTCCAGTCCATGAAGAGTTTGAAACTTCTGTGTCCAGAGCATCTTGAACAGGCTGTACAGATGGGTAAGTCTTTGCAGGACTGAGCCAAGAGCAGTTGCTCTCGTGGGATTGTGACACGGTCTACCCTTTGAATTGTGTACAGCCAAATGGAAGTCACACTCTCATGGGTACAGCTGACACAAAAGGATTGTGTTTCTGGATCTGGCTGTAAATAAGAGGGTTAGGATTAACGGGAGAGGAGGTGACCCCAGTATCTTTTTCTTTAGTGGTTTTCAGTCCTACTTCTTTTCTTTCTGCAGAGGACTCACGCTGCATGGTGTGCGATGCTCCAGGGGAACTTCACGATCTGCTCTTCTGCACTAGCTGTGGCTTGCACTATCATGGCACCTGCTTGGAGATCACGGTAACGCCACGGAAACGCTCGGGCTGGCAGTGTCATGAATGCAAGGTTTGCCAAACCTGCAGGTGCGTGTAAAGGTCCTCAGCAGGTGCTCAGTACCTCAGAAAGGGCTGAGGATGAGGACACATTGATTTGACTGGGATGTCTGGTGTCTCTTCCTTTCAGGCTGTCTGGTGAGGACAGCAGGATGCTAGTGTGTGAAGCCTGTGAAAAATGCTACCACACCTACTGCTTGAAACCTGCTATTGAGAGTCTCCCCACAGACTTCTGGAAGTGCAAAGTAAGCCATGCCTTTTTGAGCAGATAAGCAAAAAACGAGGTACCACGTTTTGATAATTTTTCCTTAATCCTGAATCTCCCAGCTTCAGCCAATTAGACACAGAAATGTGCGTATTTGCTGATTTTGTTCATTTGCTGTGGACAAGTATGCATAGTTCTTGGCTTATGACCACAATTGAGACCCAAATTTATGTTGCTAAGTGAGACATTTGTTAAGTGACTTTTGCCCCCTTTTACGACCTTTCCCGCCACCGTTGTTAAGTGAATCATTGTAGTTAATTTAGT
Source organism: Azemiops feae (assembly GCA_023970755.1). NCBI lineage: Eukaryota > Metazoa > Chordata > Lepidosauria > Squamata > Viperidae > Azemiops > Azemiops feae. Next base: position 388,073 of record JALGBA010003859.1, on the reverse strand, counting down.
AACGTGGTTAATTACTAAGTGAAGCTGGCTTCCCCATTGATTTTGCTGGCCAGAAGTCGCGAAAGATGATCACGTGACCCTGGGACACTGCATCTTTTATAAATATGAACCAGTTGCCAAGCATCCGAATTTTGATCACGTGACCGCCGGAATGCTGCAGCGGTCGTAAGTGTGAAAAATAGTCATGTCACTTTTTTCAGTGCCCTTGTTACTTTTCTAAGTCGAGGATTACCTGCATTTGAGGAGATCAGTGTTAATGCAACTTGTTTTTTCTGTCCAGTGGATATCTGGAGGGAATCCCATAATGTATGTGTATGTTTGCTGGCCTAAGGATTAGAAACCATGTTCTTAACACTGCTATGAATGTCTCCCTTAACTAAATACACTCCATGTAAATTACAGTCCGTAAGCTCCTACCATGTTTATAGTCATGGACCTGTTTTGGATATGACAGCGGTTCAGTGTGAACAAGCCATCATCTCCTTTCCTTCCCCTCCTTTTTGACATGGTTGCAAAAGATGATTGGAGCATTTGTGTCCAGGTTTTAAGTAACTAAAGCTCATGATTCCGTTCACAAAGAGAAGGTGTTGCTTAATATTGGTTAAAGTTTATTCAAAGAAGCCAGGGACAAAATGGATTACAGTCCTGGCTCTTACAATGCCCTATTGTTAAAATTAACTGGAGTTATTACAGTGATAAACTCTGCTTAAAGTGTTGTAAAGCAAATCCTTCTAGTCTCTTTTTCGTGACATGTTTGAAAGGGGGAGTGAGGGGTGCAAATGCAAGGCTAGGGCTTTCATGAGTTTTATATTTGGGTATTTTGCTTTGGATAGCAAGATGGTGGCATATAAAATGAATGAGTGAGTGAGTGAGTGAGAGTGAATGAATGAATGAATGATGATGTATATCACGGGTGTCAAAACTCGCGATGTCACGTGACGTGTCGCGATGTATTGCAACTTTTCCCCCATTGCCGGCAATAGGGTGGGCGTGTTTTTGGCGTGACGCATCCGGTGTGTGGGCCAGCAGTTTGACACCTCTGGTGTATATAAAGGAAAAACACTGGGAGGATAGGATGTTGATAGGTCTGTTGCACTGGGATTTTAAACAATACTACTATACTCGCAAGGACAACCATCTGTGAACATTCAGAAATTCTCTTCTCATAAAAACAAGCTGTGAATGTTGCCATTTTCAATGGTTTAAAAGAGTGTCCAAGTGACCAACCCAGAATGGGTCTAAAAGATTTTTCCAGAGTCCAGATCATTTCTTAAGGGTAAGGCAGTGCACCATGTTTGGCTGTGATTCCTTACTTTAAGAATTCTTATCTTCAGCCTGAGCAGAACTGATTCTCCTACTGAGAGTTGAAATGTTATATTACAAGACTGCAGAACTTTGGAATCTTTGAAAGAGTTGGTAGGGAGAACAGATTTTCGAGATTCTGGCTTGTACTTTTAAGTAAGCTTCTATCCCAGGGGTAGGCAACCTTGGCTCTTTTATGACTCGTGGACTTCAACTCCCAGAATTCCTAAGCCAGCTATGCTGGCTCAGGAATTCTGGGAGTTGAAGTCCACGAGTCATAAAAGAGCCAAGGTTGCTTACCCCTGTCCTACCCTTTACCGTTGCAGAGACATCCTGCAAAAACATTGCAACAGAATATCAGTATTCAAAGAGTGAGACTGCTATCCGTTACAAAGTCGGGCTCTTGAAATTTGGCAAACCTCAATTTTTTATTGCATATGTAGATTGAAAACATTTAGCTAGAGTAATCTCTCTACAACGCTTACGTAAGAAAAATATCCCATATGCTGTGGCTAGCCTTTCCCATCCAGTCAAACGGAATTGATTGCCCCAATGAAAGAGAAGATTCTCACTCCCAAGTAGGCCAACATTTGTTTTTCGCTGCTTCAAGTGAGGTCTATTTACTTGCACTGTCAAGTTACACCTTACCCTGTCCTAGTTTATTAGTCACCGTTTTCGGAAAACCCAATACGGTCAGGCTGTCTGTGAAAGACCCTCGTGCTCTTTTCCTGTTTGGAATGCCTGGATTTCTCCTTTTTTTTCCAGAGCTGCCGTGTTTGTTCCGATTGTGGCTTCCGCCCATCCTCGTTGGAGTCCAGCATTCAGTGGTACGAGAACTACTCTCTGTGTGAAGGATGTCGTGAGCAGCGCTGCAACAAAGCTAACAGTACAGAGTCTGTGCGGCACAGTCCGGAGTGAGTTCCTTCAGCTGAACTAATCCCCATCTCTTTGGCCTCAGTTAAATGGGTTGTCTGCAGTGATGGCCCACCTTGTTTTCTGGTGGCGGTGAGGGTGATCGCAAGATATGTTTGCACTGAAAATAAATTCAAAACCTCATATAATAAGTTACAGGACCTTCTGTCCTTGCATTCATCACATTCGTGCATCGTAAGTGATCTTTTTATCTCTTAGATTTTTTCAACTTTTTCTTGATTTCATCAGTTTTATCCAAGCCACCTTCTCATCAATCATTCACTCTTTCTTCATATATTGGTTTCGCGATGCGGTATACATTCATTCTTCGTATATGAGACCAAACTATCTTAGTTTGATTTTTATATTTAATTTGTATTCTCTTACCACCTGATTCTTGACCTTATCGCTTGCCCTGTTTTACCACCCATACTTAAGTACTTCATTCCTACTACTGAACATTCAATGTACTTTTATGTTTTCCTCGCTGTATAACAGAGGGAGCAGGCACACACTTTGATACTTAACCATTTTTAGTTCTTTTGACAAACATTCATTCCTCATAACATACCATATGATTTCCGCTACTTTCTATCAGTATTTACACATCTTAATGTATCTCCCATCTTCTACCTGTTTTTTATTTTCACAGTGTATTTTTTTTAACTTATAATTGTTCATACTTTGACATTTCCCCTGTCAAATATACCCTCTTTGGTCTTTGATACATTAAATTTTCAGATCCATGTTCACTGTTGCATCATACAGTTTAATATTCATGGTCAATTATTTTGGCTTTGCAGTTGATGTTGTGGCATCAACTGCCTACAAAAAAGACAACATGGCACACGATTCCTTGTATATTTGTCCACAAACATTTCATTAGATATTATAAAACCTATGCTTCACTGATGTGGAGAGAATTGCCATTATTTGTGCAGCTGAGAGCGATGCAGCCCAATTCTGCCGAGGTTGATTAGGTATCTGCTATTTGAATATCGTGTAAAGAGATATCTGTTACCCTTCTGTCTAAGCAATGATGGAACACTGAACTTTCTGATAATGGTTCCTTTGGCCCATATGAAGCTGGTCATCCAGATGCTTCTGGCAGAAGTTATGTTTTGACATGTTCTCAGTGTAATAGGTTTGTTTTTTTCACCTGGATTACTATTGAAACTGAGAGAGTATCTCCCCCTGGTGGAAGCTTGAAGCTCTTACAAGCTTTTCTTCCATTGGCTTTAAGAGCTCCCATATTGTAACTGAATTTCCTAGGCTTTTTGAGTACAAAACACATTGGCAATAAGTTCAGGTTTTCACTTTGGACTGGAGGGCTTTCAGGAGAATGGAATATTTCTCTTCACTCTTTTAGACGAAACGCTAGATTTTACTAGATCAAGGAAAGCAGAAATCCAGTTCCCCCCATTCATATTGACCTAGATTTGTTGGACATTAGTCATACACTCTTTGCTCTGAGTTAGAGCAAATTACCAATGCCATCCGATAAATAATATGCCAATACGAATGGGGAGAGGATAAATCTCTGCTTTCCTTGATCTCCAAATATGACTGTTGAGGTCATACTTTGGACACAATAGGCAGCTCCCTTGTGAAGCATATAATGCTGGAAAAGATGGAACAAAAGGGAAGAAGATGGCAACTACTAGCAAAGTGGGTGTACTCTGTTAGGGTGATGATAGCTGGACTGGGGTGCAGCAGGAAGAATTGAAGACCCTGGTTTAGGACAGATCAAGCTGGAAAAAGTCCACCTGTGGTTGTTAAAAATTGACACTGATGAGATGGCAATCTGTGAGTGACTGTTGAGAGAAAATTTGGCAACTCAGCTTACAAGGCTGAGTTATAAACAGTTATTATGTCTACCACAATATTCACGAAGTAGCCTTAGGCTACCACTCTCCACCCTTCTCAAGCTATAAAACAGGAGTAATAATAAAAGCATGCTTCATAGGATTATTAGAAGGAATATTTATAGAGAAATCTCAAGTGAATGGAACTTCTAACCTCAAAACAATTCATCTCAAATGCTTCCTTTTGAACACCTTAGGCATATTCCCCCAGCAAGCAGCATCCCCACAACCGACGAGGTGATTTCCCCTCAATCCCCAGAAGAAGTTGATGTGGCCAGTCAGGGACAACTAGAAGGTCACGTCAGCCCTGTTAGCATGCAACAAGAAGAACAAGTGCCACTGGAGACTGACCAGCAGCCCCTTGGTGAGTCACTTTCTTTCTACTTTTGGAAGTGGGCTATATTGAATCTGACAATAGCCATCATTTGCTCATGCTTTTTACAGCAGCTGGCTAGGCTGAAACATGCCAGAATTGTACATGAGGTTCAGGACAAATCTTTACTCGGCAAATTGTTTTTGTTTGTGTCTTGGTGGCCTTAGGCTCCAAACTCTTGCATGAATAGACTCAGAAATCATGGAACAACTCTAGGGCAAGGAAACGTTGCTACTATCCTGTTTTATCTCCCTGCATTCATTTACCCAGGAGTTGTAGGTCGGAAGAAACCTTGGAAGTGCAGTTTTGTGAAGAACTGGACAGGGGGTTAGATTTGATCTGTGTGCAGATTCTTTTAAACAAGATGCGTGTTTCTGTTCCAGAGGCAGACAGACCTTTAGAACTGTGCAGTGTGGAGTTGGAGGCCACTATAGGGCAGGAGCAAATGGAAGTGGAAACAGCATTAGAGCCTGAAAAAGCCCCCTCCCCACCACCCCCTCCCCCAGTACCACCAGGTGAGTTCCACATCTTGGATAGTGCTAAATTTTAGAACACAAAAAGCCTGCCCTACGGTCCAGTATTTTAGAGATGGTGAGGACAGATTGAGTTCCTTGTTTCGATTCTGTTAGTGGGATTCAAGGTGCTGGTTGTCACCTTTCAAGCCTTTCATGGCTTTGGGACCAGTTTATTTGAAAGACCGTCTTTTTCCTGGTCTCATCGACCTGACCCACTAGAGCCAGGAAACAAGGAACGTTGTGGGTCCCGTCTCCTAAGGAGGTCCATCTGGCGGGACCCAGAAGAAGAGCTTTCTCCATGGTGGTTCCCTCCCTTTGGAACACCATCCCTGCAGAGATGAGACTGGCCCCCAATTTGACATTCTTTCTCAGGGCCCTGAAGATCTGGTTCCACTACGGGCCTGGGGAACCAGAGTGGGATGGAGCCCATCAGGTGGCTTATCTGATGGATTGTTGTGCCAAGGATGTGGGGGTTATTGTTTTTATTGTTTGTATATTGGTTTTTTTTTATTGTTTGTAATCCGCCCAGAGTCACTGAGAGTGACTCTGGGCGGCCATGTAAATCTTCTAAATAAATTATGTTTGGCTCCTTTCTCCTTAGAGTTCTTTGTCTTCCTCTCATCTTTCTTCTTATATCCATCCCTCAGATCCAGCGTTTTCTGCTCACCTGGAGGAGTCCCCACTTGGTGCCAAAGAGCATCCTGCCTTTGAATTGCTGCCCACAGAGCCAGAACCCCCAGAGGGTCATCTTCCATCCGCACTCTTGGCCCAGGAAGCAGAGTCCTCTCCGAGGAGTCCCCCTCCACTCGGTGTGCTCCAAGGTGACTCTTCAGAAACTGTTGAAGGAGGAGAGCCCAGCGAAGAGCCCATGGACACAGAGACGGAAGCCTCAGGCCGTGACAGCCCTGACAGGAATAGAACCCAGCCCAACCAAGAGGAGGAGGTGGAGGAAGAGGAGGAGGAGGAGGAGGTAGAGGAAGAGGTAGAGGCGGCAGCAGCAGCCCCCAAGATGGAACATGAACAGAGATTCTCCCCGCAGCTGAGTGAAGAGGAGGCGTTAGATGAAGGACAGGTCACCGTTGAACCCGAACCCAGTGAGATTCACCTCAGCTTTGCCAATGAATCCAAGTGCTCTCCTTCCCCCGTAGAGGTGGAATTGTTGGACAGAACGTCTCTTCCAGGGGAAGCCTATGGATCTGCCAGCCAACTTGAAGGAGGGGCGGTTGGAGAGGAGGAACTAGGACCAGCGTCCCCATCCCCAAGGCCTCACCACCTAGTAAAGTCGGATATTGTGAATGAGATCTCAAACTTGAGTCAGGGAGATGCCAGTGGCAGCAGTTTTCCGGGCTCAGAGCTCCCCTTTGCCTCCCCGTATCACGAAGGCGGAGGCTCACTTTCCCTAGAGATGGCTGGCTTAACCTCCACAGACGTCAGTCTGCAGAGGGAAGACGGAGCCTCTTTGCCTCTGGGGGAAATGGAGGACTCTCTGTTGTTTGATGTAAAAGGCGAATGTGAGAAGGGACGACGGCGTAGCTCACCGGCCCGCTCTCGTGTCAAGCAGGTAACTGGATGCCTTCAGCCAGCTAATTTTGAATGTTGTTGGCTGTCTCTTTCATACTCTATTGAAAACCTGCATGTAAGGGGAGTCCTGGAGGAAGGGTGGTGAAATAGAGGATGTCTATAACTCCCCTATATCTCCAGCCATTATTCTCCCTCCCTTTTTTTCTTTTGGTCATAGGGTCGCAGCAGCAGTTTTCCTGGGAGGAGACGGCCTCGGGGAGGGTCTCACACGGGCCGAGGGCGGGGCCGATCACGTTTGAAATCCACCACTTCTTCCATCGAGACACTGGCGGTAGGGGCGGCTTTTAGAAGGCAGGATAACATTTGGGACTGGGATCGGATGGGATGAGTGGGATCTAGTCCAAGAGACCTTACAGTTCCCATAAACGGGAGATCAGCTAATATATAGAGAGACCAAGTACAGACTTAACGACCAAAAATGAGCCCAAACTTTCTGTTGCTAAGTGAGACAGTTGTTAAGTGAGGCTTGCTCCATTTTGTGACTTTCCTTGCCACAGTTCAGTCACTTCAGTTGTTGAGTTAGTAACACAGTTGGTAAGTGAATCTGGCTTCCCGTTGGTTTTGCTTGTCAGAAGTTCACAAAATGTGATCACATGACCCTGGGACAGTGCAACCGTCGTAAGTATGAACCAGTTGCCAAGCATCTAAATGTTGGTCAAGTGACCATGGGGATGCTGCAATGGTTGTAAGTATGAAAAACGGTGATAAGTCACCTTTTTCAGTGCCATGGTATCTTCAAACAATCACTACACGAACGGTTGTAAGTCAAAGGCTACCTGTAAGGCCCTCCATTTTACTTCTTTGTGTGGCTCAGGCAGAGAGGCAGGTAGCAAACCGTTATCGATCTGCCTGCCGTTGACTGGTCCTGGTACTCCTCCCTGCAACGATTGGAGCCAGTGGTCTGAGTTCTCTCATCTCCCTTCCTTATTTTAAATGGTTTTCTAGGGGATTCCTCTAGATTGGCTGGTTGTCTTCTAGCTGTGATAGGATTTCTCCCCTTTTGGGAGCAGTGCATCTACTTGTTGAAATTGCTTTCCTTTTGTGGTCTTTCAAGTGTAGGTTTGGGGACAGGGATATCCTGCTGAGGCATCTTGCACTATATTGAGAGAGAAGAGGACAGATAGTTTGAGTAGTTGGTCGGCCTCCTCTTCTGTAGTATATGGACAGGACTCTGGTGCATCATTAGCAGGCTGAAGCTACCTGTCCATATGCCCTCAGCTATTAATGCTTACTAAAATAACAGTGCATAAGTTCTTCCTAAGTCTTGGGACACTCCTAAGTGCCCCCATTCAAATCCAGGGGGCAGGACTGCCAAAGAACCATCTCTGGCAGCAAACACAGCAGATTGTGAATAAGAAAAAGAAAGTCTCTCACTCTTCAGCAGCCATCTTGGGGAGGAGTCCCAACAGTGCATAAGTTCTGTCAGCTGAAGGCCACAGCAGCTTCCATGCAGCAAGTCTAGGGCCACGTTCCCGAAATGGAATGCATTTTGGGAGCAAATATCTTATGAGAATCTTAAGGAGTAAAATGGGTACCTTAAACCAGGGGTCCCCAACCCCCGGTCCGTGGGCCGGCACTGGGCCACGGCATGCCAGAAACTGGGCCATGCAAACAAGCAAAGCCCCATCCGTGGGATGCAGGCAGCATGCAAAACCATGCATCCTTCCGGCCCACAGAAAAACCTTTCTCCACAGAACCGGTCCCTGATGCCCCAAAGGTTGGGGGCCTCTGCCTTAAACCCCATTTTCAACAGCTCCACTATGGGCAGAAAAACCCTGAAAAAAATTGGCTCCTCCTGTTCGGGAAATGGGATGCAGGCCACACTTTTTGCATGCCTGTTCTAAATGCATTTCAACCCTTACTTTGTGCTTCTGCACTCTCTTCTACAAGCTGGCCGATATTGACAGCTCCCCGAGCAAAGAGGAGGAAGATGACGATGACGACACAATGCAAAACACAGTGGTGCTCTTTTCCAACACAGACAAGTTTGTGCTAATGCAGGTGGGTCAGCTAACAACTCAGTTGGTTTCTGATTGCGTTAATTACATCAGTGGAAGGAAAGATTGATCTCTTGTTTTTGTGAGTAGGATGCATTGGAGGGCTCAAAGAAATGCAATTTTTTTTAATGTAAACCTTATATCATGCAAAGCTCTGGAATGGTGCTCCCTGCTTTAAAGAGGGAAGATGCTGCCTTGCAGGATGAGGCTCTGCCTGTTTTGTATAAGACAGGGGTAGGCAACCTTGGCTCTTTTATGACTTGTGGACTTCAACTCCCAGAATTCCTGAGCCAGCCATGCTGAGGGGAAAGGGAGCAGTTTCCAAGCTGAGCCATGCTGGCTCAGGAATTCTGGGAGTTGAAGTCCACGAGTCATAAAAGAGCCAAGGTTGCCTACCCCTGGTATAAGACATCCTGTAGCTGACTGATAGCACCCAACTGAAGTCATTATCATTCTTTCCAAACTTGGATTGCACCTAATTCTGATAGTCTTCAAAGTTATGGAGACATTCAGTTTGTCACTTTATAATTGTGTGTGTTCCATTCTTGGGCCGTCTGCTTTGTTAGGGAACAAGCTTTTTGTCTTCTAGTGGCAAATGGCAGATTTCATTTACCTACTCTGAAATCAGAGAAATCTTCCAATTGAGATATATTGTAGACTTGGAAATAATGATTTAACCGGTTCAAAGCCAAATTGCTATGCAGCACCAGCTTTTTATGGCCAACCGTCCGTGTGTTTATGGGAAGGGGTGGTAATAACATACCGTCCATAGAGCAGGCAGAGTTTTAACATAACAGAAAAGTAAGGGTGGGTAAGTAGACGCTTTCCCTCGGCTTGGGGAGACCTGAGCTTCTTATCCTGATTTTTCTTCTTTCCTGGACAGGACATGTGCGTTGTGTGTGGCAGTTTTGGCCGTGGTGCCGAGGGCCATCTCCTGGCTTGTTCTCAGTGTTCCCAGTGTTACCATCCTTACTGTGTAAACAGCAAGGTAAGACCTGATTTTAGCTGCTCTCCTTCCCCAAAATTTAAAAAGCAGCTTCCGATGCTGCCCAACACACCCCTAGTTGGGCAATGCAATCAGAGTTGCGAGTCTGTTGTGGACTACATCACCCTTCTTCCATAACTAATGTGGCAAACCAAAAAATGAGGATTAGAATCCAGCAATCTGGAGGATATCAGAGGAGGGAAGTTTTGAAAAATAGGATTCAACTTCTGAGGTGTAGTAGTTATCACTTGGTTTCTCATGGGTTTGGGGACTTGCGTGTTTGGAGAGAAATAACAGTATACAGATTGGGTTGGGTTACCAATAGAAGAGAATATTTGTAGCTGAGGATTGAACTGTTGGGGTCCTTGAGACTCTCTGAGCTTGGTTGTTTTCTTGCAGACTCTATGGGTGAGTAGTTACACAACAAATTTACAAGCAGTGGGTCCCAAACATCCAATCCCGTTGTTATTGTACTGCAGTTTCCATCATCCATAGTCATGGGATGATAGAGCTCTTGTTCTATCCTACAACATTAGCACGCAAGGCTGAGAACCACTGACACAAAGGAGTGGCAGATGTTCTGAAATCCCATATGCCTTGGATCCCAGTAAAACAACACTGCATGCTCCCAATAACCTCTCCCCCCCCCCAGGACCCACCAATCTTTCAACTATGTGTAGGCCTCCCTTTCTCCATGTCTGCCTCTCTTTCTGTGTTAAGATTACCAAGGTGATGTTGCTCAAGGGTTGGCGCTGTGTGGAATGCATTGTGTGCGAGGTGTGTGGCAAAGCATCCGATCCCTCCCGCCTTCTGCTCTGCGATGATTGTGACATCAGCTACCACACATATTGCCTGGATCCACCTCTCAACACCGTGCCCAAGGGCGGCTGGAAATGCAAATGGTGAGAGACAGGCCAACATTTCTGCAGGGAGCTCTGAAAGGCAGATCACCCTCATCATGTGATTTGTTTGGGTTGTTGGCTTAGCACAATGCATGAATCCATAGGTTGCATCTTAGCATATGCAAGAACAACGCCTTGGATTATTTAATGAAACATGCTTTAATAGTATTTTATTGACATGATATGCAAATTCGTTTGATGTATTTTGCTGCAAATAAAGTGGAAATTAGGTATCATCATGAAAAACTTTTTTTCTCCCAAATTTTGCTCTTACACTGAATTCTCAGTAAGAATCTTATTAGGAATTCTGGTTAGGTTAGCTGAAAATGTACCTAAGTCCTAGTTAGGTACATTTTTAGCTACATGCTGTGTTTCTCCGAAAACAAGATCCACCCCCAAAAATAAGCCCTAGCATGATTTTTTTAGCGTGTGCCTAATATAAGCCCTACCCCCAAAATAAACCCTAGTTAAGAGCCTGCCCACTCCGTCCCACCATCCGGTTGTTCGCTGCCGCAGTGGGGCAGGAGGCTGCGCAGTGCACTGGTGCCACTGCTACGAAGTGGTGGGGTGTAGCTGCCCCATGCGCCCCACATCCGCACACCTCAGAGTCCCTGCCGCCAGGCCACTCCCTGCTTGGCAACCTCCCCCCGCCCGTTCAATGACCCGGCTGCCCGCCCGCCTCTTCCCTTTCACTCCCCTCCATAGCATGGATTGCCATGCTATAGAGGATGGGTGGGGGAGGCTCAGTCCCCTTACCCAGTCCCCCTCCGCCGTTTCGGAGCCTGGGGGGAGGAGTGATGGCGAAAGGCCTCCGCTGCCGTTGTGCAGCAGCCACATCCGCCACTGCAGGGGCTTTCTTCGGTCTCCGCCGGCCCCGCTTTGCCCCGCCCCGCCCTGCCAATCACCTGCCCGGCGGCATCGCCTCCTCCACTGCTGCCGCTTGGGTTCTGCGGCGCCACCTCGTCTGGGCAAAGCTCCTCTTTGCACCCCGTTGCCTTGTGAGCATTAGGTAAGTAGGTTGCCCTGCAATGAAGAATGGAATGGAGAATATCTTCCATTGCCTGACTGCTGCTCTTAAAAAATGCTGCGTGCAGGGAAACCAAAGAAGTTTGTGGGACTAAAAAGTTCAATCAGATCTTCCAGCTTCTTAACGATTTTTCGCCCAGACATTTGAGGTCAGCCTCCCACCCTCCCTGGGCTGCCTCCGGTTCCAGGTTGGAAGTGGAGGCCGTGAATGGGATTCCAGACTGGCAGAGTCATGCTTCAATGAGGGGCGAGCTGGTTCCCCCAACCTGCACAATGCAAAGCTGCAAAGGCATTGCCGGCCCCCCGCACCTCTGCCAAATCTCCGTTTAGGAGATCTTGCGGCAAGGACATGGGGAGGGGAGGCAGAACCGGGCCAGCCAAACCTCATTCCTTCCAACCTAGAAGCTAGACAGGGGCAGCCAGCTTCCTCTGGGTGGCAGCCAGATAGGTGCAAGTGCTACAAAACGAGGGGAGCAGGGCGGTGGCGCGCCAAGCTCTCCCAGCTCTGTGGCAGTGGAGAAACGTGACGGAGCTGGAGAGCAGGATTGTTTAGGAGCCCCTCTTGCAATTTGGAAAAGGAGCGAGTGCTTTTGGCGAGCGAGGGGAGCAGGGCGGTGGCGCGCCCAGCTCTCCAGCTCCGCGGTGGTGCAATTTGTGAAACCCGGGTGGGTTCGGCACTGTCCAGCAAGTGGCGGAGCAGGGCCGCCCCCGCTGGTGAGAGAGGCTGGGGCTTGGCCGGGAAGGGGAGAGACCGATCCGGCGCTTCTCTGCCTGGCTGGAGAAGGGCTCTGGCACTCAAGGTTGTGCAGACGAGCATGGGGAGGGCAAGGCTCTCAAACATGGCGCCAAAGGTAAGTTAGCAGTCAGTCACGGGGTGGGGAGGAAAGGCCCAAGCAGTTTTGGACCCCAAGGGGTGGAAAGAGGAGCATGAGGTCCCTCAGTGAGGTGGGGGGAGGCCTTTGGTGGCTGGATGCAGTGGTCTTATCCCTGCACTAGGCCCCCCCATGGCCTTCCCCACCCCGAGATCCTCATTATCAACCTGTGCATTCGATTAGCGAATGCGTGGGCGAAAGCAGGGAGTGACGTGTTCAAGTTACACGATTCACTCCTACGAATTCTCGGATTACAAATGTAGTTGGCAGGCTCCATTACATTCATAACCTGAGGACTACCTGCATTTATTTACTAGGACCATTCTTTTTTTAAAAAAAAATAAAAAATCTGATATACTTACATACTTGCACAGTTTGTAGTGGCAAACTGTAATGAAAAATTAGATTTCCACAATAGAACACCCTCCAGATATTTTGCAATGACAAGTCTTATAAATCCCCCTCCATCACAACCCTGAAGTGTACTGACTGGGCATTATGGCAGTTCCCATCCAATAGAATTGGACGACAGGCACCTATAGAACGCTGAGTATAGAAGAGAAAATTCCTGAGCTCTTATTGTCACTTTAAAGTATTTCTGGCTTTCTGTTCTTAGAGATGAGGAGGGAAATACATTGAATCTTACAGGCAATAGTAATTGTTTGCCTCTCTCTCTTTTATCAGGTGCGTGTGTTGTGTGCAGTGTGGAGCAGTTTCACCTGGCTTCCATTGTGAATGGCAGAGCAATTACACCCATTGTGCTCCCTGTGCCAGTCTTGTCACTTGTCCCATCTGCCATGTGAAGTACGTTGAGGATGACCTCTTAATTCAGTGTCAGCATTGTGAACGGTAAGCCCCAATCCCTTTACCCACCTGATATTACCATTTTATCGTGGTATTATATTTATGGAAATACTTTTGGGATCCTGTCACCTGATTTGTTTCCTGGAACATCCTTTTAATGTAGTTTGTTTATTGCTATACTTGTGGACATTTCAACTTGCAAAAGGGTAAAGCTCAAGGAGCCTAATATAGTGTAGAATTTTCCTTTATTTTATTTTCATCGTTCATGACAAATTCTTGTTGGCATTACTGCATTGGTGAGTGACACAGATGAGAGAGTGTCTTGAAGCTGTGAAAATGAGAAGGAAGGGGAAATACTCTCCAGAAAGTTTAGTATGTGGCATTTATGTGAGCAACAGGATGGTATTAACTGATAGGTGAGTCTTCCCAAACCTAATGTCTCTAGAAATATTGGATCTCCATCCTGGCTTGGGGATAATAGGAGCTGAAATCTACCACACCTGGAGAATTGCCAATAAAGGGAAGACTGATCTATAGCTGTTCACTACTGTGCTAATTATGACCGGTCCCCAAAGTTACGGCCGTTACAAGGTCCCATGGTCATGTGATCAAAATTCAGCACACTTAATGATTCGGTTCTTCCTGGCCGCTTATCTTCTCTGAGGACAACTACTAATACTATAGTTTATTTCTTGGAGGAACCACAGGTTCACGCTGTGTTGTGTCCTGACGTGGCTCCTAATTCTGGATTAATTCTAATCCAGGGGTCTTCAAACTTGCCCCTTTTTTATGACTTGTGGACTTCAACTCCCAGAATTCCTCAGCCAGCGTGCCTGGCTGAGGAATTCTGGGAGTTGAAGTCCACAAGTCATAAAAGGGGCAAGTTTGAAGACCCCTGTTCTAATCCCTTCATAGTGCTTGCCTGTCTGGCACTGGTCAAGGCCATCCTGGGAAAGGTGTAGAGCAATTCCTTTCATCGTCTATTTGTCCTTTGAGGACTTAGTATTCTTCTTGGATCCCTTGTGAGAACAGAGCGAGAACTCACCTGAATAACGAAAGATGTGAGTGGCAGTGTGGATTTGCAGCAATGGCTCAAATGTTTTAGCTTCCTCTCTTTTCCCTTAAAATGTACTAGGATGCTTGAGGTGTGTATGTACATTTCCCTTTGCCCTTCCTTTTTACCTTGTACTTTCTGTCCCCCAAAAAGATAATTGAAGGAACAGCCTTACTCCCAGAAGGACAAAATTTAAGGCAAGAGCCGCACCCACGTTTACTTAACATTAGTGGTATCCACAAAAACAGGAGTGCAGGTGGGTACCGCTCTCTAACTGTCTGTTTCTCAGGTGGATGCACGCCGTATGTGACAACCTTTTCAGTGAGGAAGAAGTAGAGCAGGCAGCAGACGAGGGGTTTGATTGCACGTCATGCCAGCCATATGTAGTCAAGCCTGTGGGTGAGTACTGCAACGGGTATGAATCTTTTGATCCTTTCCTTTTTTTCCCCAAAGAGGAGGCAGCGTCTGTTGGACAGAGGATTGGAGAGTGGAGATCTGTATTACATCCCTTTTAAGATATTTGTGTATGTACTGGCAAGCGTGTACAGATCCTTGCCTTGGCTGTGTTTTTGTTGTTGTTGTTGTACTTCGAAGACTACCTGGAGGCTGAATCTAGGAATGGTTCCTATAATATAAGTAAATATTTTTGAAATGTTGGCAAGAAATTAGGAATGTTGCTCCTAGAAGCCGCTGCCTGATGTGCTCATAGCTGTCAGCTTCCCTACCGCAAGATAAATCCACCATGGACCATTTTGAGAGGATGGTTTATTAAAGTTCTCTCAAACCTGGAACCATCCTAAGAGAGAGACTTTGCTTCTTAGAATTGGCAGAATGGATCTATTTCACTTGGAGTAGAACACGGGTGTCAAACTCGATCGTGTCACATGACTTATCGTGACGTATTGCGTTTTTTTGCCTTGACGGAGCCGGGGTGGGCGTGGCCTGCGCATGACGCATCTGGCCTGCAGGCCGCCAGTTTGACACCCCTGCAGTAGAACCTCATCGAGGTGATCACCAGCTACTCTCACTTCTGCAAAGTCTTTTTTTAAGCCAGATGTTTCAGATGCAGGAGTCAAGGCTACTGATAGCCTCTAGATGAGGGTTAACTTTAAATGGCTTGAAGACATTGCCCTCCAGATGTTGGAGGACAGGAGGGAAAGAAGCAGATCCTGGCTACCTGATAGATACAGCAAGATTATTTGGGGTGACCGTTTTGAGGGCATGCCCTGAATAAAAAGAGATTGAAAATTATAAGGGTATAATAGGGCAACCCTGAAGCTGCTGCAGTTAGAAGTGAAGAGAATGTGGTTGGGTGTCGGTAGTAGAGAATAGTGTGTGGGAGCAGAACAGGGGAGATGCTGGGTATGAGGTACGCTCTTAAAATATTTAAAATGGGACCTCTGGGCTTATTACATTTATCGAGGACAGAGGTGGGAACTATGTCCCTTTTATGGCCTTGTGGACTTCAACTCCCAGAATGCATGGCTGGCTCAGGAATTCTGGGAGTTGGTCGACAAGTCATAAAAGGGCCATAGTTCCCTACTCCTGATGTAGAGCAGGGGTCTTCAAACTTGGCCCTTTTATGACTTGTGGACTTCAACTCCCAGAATTCCTCAGCCAGGCACGCCAAGTTTGAAGACCCCTGATGTAGAGGGACACAAATCGTATTAGTAAATTGACTTACTGCTCCCAGCAATGATTTACCTTTTGCTTTCTTCCAAGTTCCTGTTCCCCCTCCAGAAATTATCCCAGTGAAGATCAAGGAACCAGGTAAATTGCTTCAATTTAAATACCTTAAATTGCATGTATCTACTTTATCATCAGGTAGGTCCAAGCAAGCTTTTCTTTTATCCTGTCCATGCAGAACCCCAGTATTTTCGCTTTGAAGGTGTTTGGTTAACGGAGACAGGCATGGCGGTGCTACGTAACTTGTCTTTGTCACCACTGCATAAGCGTCGGCCGCGCAAAACCACACCGATGACACCAATGATGCCACGGCCAGGCGTTCTTAACGGGGAAGGTGGACTGGATTGCATTGGCCCTCTGGGTGCAGATGAAAAAAAGGATGGTGATGTGGAGGCAGATGAAATCCTGAAAGCTGAAGGTTCGTGTTTATCCTACGAGTTCCTTGGAAAAGTAGTAGAATAGCTCCATTGTCTCTGTAATATAATACCGATTGAGATTACATGCCGCAGCTTCATACTTGAGTTCTTGAGATCGGACCCCGTTAGTCTAGTCATCTGACTCTGCGAGGCAGGATAAGCTAGGATGCAATTGGTTGGTTGCAAACTAGAAAAACTTGTTTTTCTTTTGTTTTTGTGCTATGGAGAATGATTTTCCCCAAGTGATTAGTTCTGAGTAGTGAGCTTGGGGCTTGCTATTTCAAGCAGAGGCTGGATAGGCATTTGTCCAGGATGCTTTAATTTGGATTCCTGACCTGAGCAAGTGTTTGGGCTAGATCAGGGGTCCCCAATCCTCAGTCCGTGGACCAGTACTGGGCCACAGCATGCCAGCAACCGGTCTGCACAAACAAGGAAAGCCCCATCCGCAGGATGCTGGCAGCACACAAAACCAGACCCGTTCCACGGAAAAACCTCTCTCCACAGAACCGGTCCCTGGTGCCCACCAGGTTGGGGACCTCCGGGCTAGATGGCCTACAGCACGGGTGTCAAACTCAATCACGTCATGTGACGTATCATGACGTTTTTTGTCTTTGTGGAGCTGGGGTGGGTGTGACCTGCATGTGACGCATCCGGCCCGTGGGCCGCCAGTTTGACACCCCTGGCCTACGGTATAGCCTTTTCTAACTATGTTTTTGAGATTCTAGGACTCTTAAGTAATCAGCTCATCTGTTTCCAAATATAATCTGACTTCTCAATTAAGGAGTGCTATAGTTACAGTTTTAATCCTAATGGATTTGTGGTAGAAGGAAAACTGGGACCTATCTCCCCCACCCCACCCCCAAATTAGCTTTGAGTGCATATGCACACTCCATTACAGTAAACCTCATTTTGTAGACTGCCATTCATCAGGCTTCATGTGTAAGGAACAGTTCTGTACAAGGGTGTATGCAGGTGACTGGTGTGGTCTGGCACGAGCACAGAGGGGAAGAGGAGACTTCCCCAAGTCTCCTTGCATGCCAGCTTCCCCATTGACCTTGCTGATGGGAGCTGGCAGAGAAGGTCACAAATTGCGATCCTGTGACCGTATGATGCCGCAGCCTTCGTAAGTGCAAGCTGGTTGCCCAGCAGCCAGATCATGATGACGTGACTGATGGGGCTGGTATGGTCAGAACTTTTGTGGATGAGTCATAACCATCATTTGTTCAGCCCTGTTGTAAGATGCGCACTGACCGAGTGGTCGTTAACTGAGAACTACCTATATGTAAATTATGTGATTTATTTTTTTTTACACAAATTGTATACCTTTCCATATAAAGGCAATGGGAGACTTTGAACTGTTCTTGTTTTTGCTCCTGTTGCAGTTAGCGTTGAACACATGGAGTGTGAGATCAAATTGGAAGCCCCGCCTACTCCAGACAGGATAGCCGCAGTCGAGGCTGAAATGGGAAAAGGCCTTTTGGAAGACTCTGAGGAGGTCAAGAAGAGGAAGCGGAAGCCCTATCGCCCAGGTAAGTACTCCTCGCTTTGGCCAGGCACCAAAGAACCTGTCTTCCCGCACAGATAATTTTCTAGCTCCGTCTCTTGACTTGTTTCTCCTCTGCGCCGGAATAGGTATTGGAGGTTTCATGGTGCGACAGCGGAAGTCACACACACGCTTGAAAAAGGGCTCAGTGGTCTTGGCTGAAATCTCTCGGGAGCTGACAACCGCTGAAGGGCAACCGGAAGAAGGTAAGTGCTGCACTTGTTTTGTACTTCTCCCTTGCTTCAGCCAAATAGTCTGAATAAGTGTGCATCACCAGCTTTCAGCATTTCAACCGTAACACAGTCATTTCCTGAAGCTTTGCCATTTTTCATTGATTTTATGGCATTTCCTCCACTAGGATACCCGGCATTTCCTCTTTCATGGGTGTTATTCCTTTTTGAGTGATCTTGATCTTTGTATAGCTCTGAATAGAATTTTCCAATTATTTCTAACATTTCCTGCCTTGTTCAGTTATACATATTTTTGCTTTAAATTATAGTGCATATTCCGATTGATAGATCTGCATTTTCAAATTTGGAATAAGAGGGAGAGGGAGAGAGGAGTGTCAGCAACTAGAAGAAAAATAAATTATGGAAACAAAAAGCAGGAATAGGGATCCTTTGGCCCTCCAGATATGGGGCTCAATGTTTATCATCTGTGACTTTTGGTCTCGATGGATGGGGTTCCTTGCTCCTAGAATTTGCTGAGAAAGATTATTAAGGAGCAATACTCATCAGTCCTCTGTGCACTTCCTCTCCCTTCCTTTCCTAACTTTCCTGACCCTAAAATGTACTGCAGCAAAGCCTGCAAATGTGCGTAGCATTCCCAGGCTTGGTTGGTTCCTACAGGACCATGCTAAACTCAATCCTCTCTCCTTGTCAGGGGTGCAACCTAACCCACCGGCTGAAAACCCTGCTGAGACCTTGGCTGAACAGGGAGTGGTTGAAGCTGATGAAAAGAAGAAACGGCGGGGGCGGAAGAAGAGCAAGCTAGAAGACATGTTCCCTGCCTATCTTCAGGTAAGAGTTTTTTTAGCGCAGTACTCCCCAGTCTTCCAGCTCTGTTTGGATACAGAACCTCATCGCCGAAATGCTTGGCAGCTATGGATAATGTGAGTTTTAGTCCTACACATCTGAGGAAAACAAGCCCAGGAGAGGGCTAGCTTAGTGGGAAATAACTATCTCTGGGTAAGGATTACCAAGCTTCCTTAAGTCCAGTTCTTGTTTTAGTAACATTGAAGGAGGGCAGAGAAAAGGGATGTGGATCTCATAATAGACCAAAGAAACAAGTAAAGGAAGTAGATCTCTATATGGGCTTTTTAAAAAGGAAATCTGGGGGATTCGGTAGCTTGGAAGATGGCCGGAAAAACCAGATGCACAGGTGCAGGATAGGTAGTAGCTGGCTTGACAGTAGTGCCTGTGAAAGGGATCTAAGGTGTCCTGGTGGATCACCACTTTTGCAGCTGCCAAAAAAGCCAACACAGTCCTGGGCTGCATCAACAGAGGGACAGAATCAAGGCCACACAAAGTGTGAGTACTGCTCTACACTGCACTAGCGAGGCCACATTTGGAATACTGTGTCCAGTTCTGGTTGCCATGATACAAAAAAAAGATGCTGAGGCCCTAGGAAGACTGCAGAGAAGAGCAACGACGACAAGGGGCCTGGAGACTAAATTGTGTGATTTAGGGCTAAGGGAGCTAAGTATGTTTAGTCTATGAAGAGAAAGGCTTAGAGGTGACACGATAGCTGTCTTCTAGTACTTGAGGGGCAATCACAGAGAAGAGGGGAGAGATGCAGACTTATTCTGCAACGTACCTGAGGACAGGACAGCAAAGCAATAGGTGCAAACTTGTTAAAGAGAGATCCTACCTAGAACGAAGGAGAAATTTCCTGACCGTTGAGAACAATTAATCTACAGAAGAGAGATTGATTGTTCTCAACTGTCTCCTAGAGTTGTGAGTGCTCCATCGCTGGAGGTTTTCAAGAAAAGTTTGGGATGATATAAGACTCCTGCCCTGGGTAGGGAATTAGACTAGATGACCTCCATGGTCCCTTCCAGCCCTATAATTCTATGTTTATTATTAGTTAAAGCAATAGCCCCAGGCAATTGGAATGGGGGAGTTTCCAGAAATTCATTCATTGATTCACCTGGTCCTTTTATCGTATTTTTGTTCCTTCTTCAACCTCTTTGACAGGAAGCATTTTTTGGCAAAGCACTCCTAGACCTGAGCAGACAGGCTCTGTTGGCTGCTGGTGGTGTGGGTGGAGATGGAACTGCCCATCCTCCTGTCGGTCAGGGAGCTCCCAGGCCCAAGGTGGATTCCATCAGGCTCCAAAAAGGGCCGGAGGATGGAAAGGCAGCTACAGTTCAGCCGAAAGGTAAGTGAAAGGCTGAGGAAAAGTAACTGGATTAAGGAGGTAGAAATGATGGGATTTAGGGATCAGACTTTGATTTGGATCCCTAGTGGGGAAAGAAGGAAGGGAGGGAGGGAGGGAAGGAGGGAGGGAGGGAAGAGAGGGAAGGAAGGAAGGAAAGAAGGAGAGGGAGGAAGGAAGGACAAAAAGTGTACAGTATGTTCTAAATACATTTGCTTGGGAATTCAGAAGAAAATCTCATTTGATTTTGAAGAAACATTGGCCAAATAAAATATCCTCAGGCTCATAGGTGGAGGCAAGCTGTGAAGTGAAATTTGTTCTGTGCAGAAATAGTTGGTTTTCAGAAGCCAGGAACCATTTTTAAAGTCAATATTAGGACATTAGCTGTCTGTTCTAAAAGATCAGCTTATTGTCTTTCCATCTCCAGGGGATGAATGCCTTAGTAGCAGAGAAGCAGCAGCTCCTGAAAGCAACTTGAAAGCAGCTGATGCCAAGACTGAGAATACTGGTGGGTATCACGATTTTTAAAATGGCACAGGAGGCTTTTGGGTCCTCAGCATATATTTCCATGTTATTTTGGGGGGAGGGGGATAACACTCCACCTATGTACTTCAATAAGTATGCGTAGCATTGTGCTCTAGAATAGCGCCCCCCCCAACCCTTTTGGGCACCAGGGACTGGTTCCATGGAACAAGCTTTTCCCGTGGACCAGAGGGGGCATGGTTTTGCGTGCTGCCTGCATCCCGCAGATGGGCTTCGCTTGTTTGCATGTCCCGGTTGCTGGCATGCCGCGGCCCTGTGCCGGTCCACGGACTGGAGGTTAGGGACCCCTGCTTTAGAATACTTGAAATGATTATTTTTATTGCCTTTGATATATTCGCTGCATATTAATCTGTACAATTTCTTACAAATTCATACCCAAACATCTTTCTTTTGGGAAATCAGGAAAGTTATGTGACGTGCACAAAAATCGATTAAGAAGCCAAAAAAACCTGAAGATATAAGAAAAAAAAAAAAACCATAGATAAAATTAGTTTACTTCTAAACACCATATCATATATTGTTGTTTATTCTTTAAACTTCTTAGCTCGCTCTTGTTGTGGAACTCATCATCTCCATCCAACCACAATTTGCTTGTTTTTCATCAGCTCTACTCTACAGGATCAGATTACTTTTATTCTGATCTGTTACCTACTTTTCAGCTAATTTCACAAAAAACACAGCATATCTTTTTTTTTAAAATTTCAATTGATCTGTTTTCCTGCTCTTTAATCCTGTTACATTCTAAATTGCAGTCTTTCTCATATTATGGAAATTGATAGGTGGACCTATATGTATTGATCACTCCCACCTATCGTAACTTTGATTTATTGGAATTTTCAAATAACACTTTTTAGTAATTCTGAGAAGATGGAGCCTAGATTACCAATCTTAGTCATACTGGTGTCATATGCATCATCCCTTGCTAGAGGTTAGTATGGAGACGCTCAGTTAGGGCACATCTAGGCCACTAGAATTTCCAGAACCCAATTTTATGCCCAAGCGTGGTCACTCTCTTAAGTTTTCAAATCTAGAGGTTAATTTGCAATCAAACATACAGCTTAAAAGCCTGCAGCTCACCAACTAAGAGAAGACATAGATTGTAGTGGCATGCATTCAAGATGCTTAGGACATAGAATAGTTTCCTATAGCATTGCTTAAATCCAACACCTGTTGTAGTTATACTTGATTCTTGAAAGTTTGTGACTACAGTTGTAGCTCATACAGTTGGTGCTTGTTATGGTAGCAGTAGCATTAGCTCCCATTAATGGAAAGATAGCACAAAATGGATTCTTTCGACGTGTAAGACGAAAGAAGATGGATTTGCTGCTGCTGCTGCTATTGCTGCTGCTCCTTCCTGGCATTTTGTCCCAAGGTCTTGGGAATGGAATGAGAGGCTCCCACTTCGTCTGCTAATGCAATAAGATTTCGCTGGAAGCTTTTGAGTGTGGTCTGAACATGGTTACAATGAGTGTCACTTTGTCAAGGAATGCTAACTAAGAGGCGATTTTCCATAAAAGGTTTGGGTCACGATTAGAGGAGAAGGCATAACTATTCCCTCTTAGTTCCTTTTAAAAGGATAGATAATGCTTAACATCTCTGCAGTGCTCAACAATAAAATCATATTGTCCATATAAGCCAACACTCACTAAAATACTTAAGAAAGATAAAAACTCTCCCCAACAAGTATCTTGAATTATAACAATCGGTACTTGTTTTATTTCCGAGGGAATAGGTATCCATAGTGGCTGGGCAGTTCTTTTTAAGAAAAGTTTCCTGTCGCAATTGTTTGGACCTTAGGTTACTATCAAAAACCTTAAACCTGCCCCAGTGGCAGTTTAGCATCCAATGTTCATTTTTCAACAATAGTGTTAGTTGGCAGTGCCTAGACGTAAAGCATAGGAATTGTATTGTTACCTGTTTCACTATCTACAGTAACTAGAGTGAGCATCCAGGCAGTCCATGGTGGCATGTGAAGCAGCCATCAAGATTTATAATTTAAGTCTTGTCACTGCACAGATCTGTAGTTCTAAAAGCCTTGCTTTCTAAATACCTAGCTCAGGGGTAGGCAACCTTGGCTCTTTTATGACTCGTGGACTTCAACTCCCAGAATTCCTGAGTCAGCCATGCTGAGGGAAAAGGGAGAGGTTTCCAAGCTGAGCCATGCTGGCTCAGGAATTCTGGGAGTTGAAGTCCACGAGTCATAAAAGAGCCAAGGTTGCCTATCCCTGACCTAGCTATAGGAGATTTGGGACCAGACTCTTCGACAAGCTCAACTTGTTTCCATAAGAATGCAGTCAGCTAGGGAGCCTAACCTTTCATTTTAAGGAGTAAGCCATCCTTCCAAGATACAGAGGTTAGACCTCTTGCCCATACTGTAAGTAATGCCGTGTGCTGATTGACATGGTATGCTTGCTCTCTACAGGCACAGAAGAGCAGATGGTACCCAAGACCTCTCCAGAACCTACAGGTGCCGAGAACCCAGCCACACCCCCGGGGGAGGGGGTGCTCAGCTCCGACCTTGACAAAATCCCCACCGAAGGTCAGGCGGGTCTTTGAACAGACCCTACTGTCCCCATCCCCCTGCCAAGGGTCTGCTCCGTGGAGAGGAGCAGAGAAGGAAAGCTAGGTTTCTCTTCTGGCTTCCCTTCTGACTACTAGCGAAAGGCTTAAAATCAGTCTCAGGTGCTCTCGTTTCCCATGTTTCTTGTTTTTTTGCTCTCCTCATTCCCCATTCATGTCTCACTTTCCTTGTAATTTAGCCTGCTGTGATTGGAGACTCTCAGATCCCCTGCATTACTGAGCTTGCTCCAAATGAACTTTACCGCCCTGTGATTTCACCCGTGACTTTCTTCCTTTTTAACAGAGTTGCCGAAAATGGAGAGCAAGGATGTTCAGCAGCTCTTCAAAGACGTCCTGGGTTCTACTGAACGAGAACAGCAGCTTAATTCTGTTGGGGTAGATGGTGAGGCCAGAGGCATGCGTGATCCGAACTGCTCCCAGCTTGCCCAAAGGCCTTTTCTTCAAGGTGAGCTGTGAATACTGAGATGGGGTGTTAACACAGATTCTTACCTGCCGGAGATATTTTGGACGAGCTTGCTTGTTTTCTTGCAGACGTTTCATTACCCTAACAACATTTTGGCTTTTCTACAATAAAAAAGGGTACTGGGACAGTTGGTCAAATAAATATACTTTCTCCGTAATAAGGCAAAAATACGTTCTCTATTTTGTACACAGCACACATTTAAATGTTCTTTTGCCCTTGATCCGTTAACTTTTAACTTTTAATTTTTAAGATTACTTAAGACCTCACCTGTTTAAGCTCACACTTTTTTTTTACTTTTGGTGATATTCACCAGAATATCTGGATGGTACTTTTATGTATGTGATATGTATGTGAACTCTTTTTGATTCAATCTCTGCAATGTCTCAACTCGTTTATAGCTGGTGGTACATCTCTTGGGCCCCTGCAGCCTGCTATTCCCATGGAGACTTACTCTGGAGTTTGCCAGTCCCCATTCCTTGATAATAAGTAAGTCACCTACATGCACAGCATGATACCTTGGCTCAGCCCAGCCCTCTCCCTTGACAGTTCCCCCATTATACCCTGCTGTTCATGTGCTTTCCTGTCTTCCCTCACCTCCGTGTAGGGAGAGGAGTGGCTTCTTCAGCCCTGAGCAGTGTGAACCAGAGAGTCCTTGGGCCAGCAGCTCTGCAGCTTCCACACCAACTACACCCACCACAGAGGGGGAAAGTGATGGACTCTCCTATAACCAGCGGAGCCTGCAACGTTGGGAGAAGGATGAGGAACTGGGAGAGCTTTCTACCATCTCACCTGTCCTTTATGCCAACATGAATTTCCCCAGCCTGAAGCAGGATTATCCAGGTTATTAGTTACTTATCTTTCCCCCTTTTTTCCTTTGTGTTTGAGGCCCATCTCCTTTTAATGACCTCTCTGTCAGATCTGTGGAGATGGAAACAATATGCTTCCCTTTTGCTGTGAGCCTTCTGTGCAACAGAAGTCAAAGTCAACAGCTCAGGGATCCCAGTCATCTTCTTCAAGAAACCAAAAATTGTGTGATTCAAAGGATCCAAGTAATGCCACTAGAATCAAATAAATTTGAAGGGCATAATTACCTTACTTTGGGAGTCTTCTGCTTCCTTTGTCGGTATTATTGTTGCGTATTATCATTATGTGACCCACTATTGCCAAATGCTAATACATTTCATTCAGTTGTGTTGTTATAGTACAGGGGTGGGGCAACTATGGCCCATTTTCAACCTGTGGACTTCAACTCCCAGAATTCCTGGGCCAGCCACAGCTCTACATTTGTCAGTTTGGATCAGCTGTCCTTAAGCTGTATGTCCTTCTAGCACAGGGGTCTTCAAACTTGGCCCTTTTAGGACTTGTGGACTTCAACTCCCAGAATTCCTCAGCCAGGCACACTGGCTGAGGAATTCTGGGAGTTGAAGTCCACAAGTCATCAAAGGGCCAAGTTTGAAGACCCCTGTCCTAGTATATATACAGAACTATTAATGTTGCCACTAAAGAAATCCTTGATTGAACCAGTTTTTCCTATGTGATAATACACTAGATGGAAAATGTCTCTCTCCTTAGTTCATCATATCCCAAATTTGTTTCCAAATGACACATCTCATTTCCCCAGTTACTGTCTATATCCTTTTCATCAAACAGATCCCTAGGAGATGATAATTTAGAATTAGTGATGGTGCTGGCCTCAGAATATTTTTCATGAATCTTGAGTTCTCTGCAAATGTGATTATTTGTAAAGGAGGATGTCCAAATACTACTACATCTTAGTTTTATCCAGGTGGTTAAAAAGCCAGTCCTAGGAGTTGTCCATGGTTATTTGTAGCAATGTGATCAGAAAAGCTGATTATAGATATTTTTTTCAGAAATGGTTGGGGGAGCAGTGAAATTTGGGAAGAGGCCTTGGACATTGGTGGTTGTGCAGAGATAGGGAAGGAGGATAAGGAACATGCTGGGAAGATTGGGGAGGTAGGCCTGTGGGATATGGTGTTCTGGGATATTGGAGGTAGCAGCTGAGGGAGGGCCCAAAAAAGGCTCAGCAGGGGCAGGCAGACCTGGAGTGGTAGAATGGGCAGCAGCTGTGTGACCTGCAGCAGTCTAGCCCTGCTGCCTTTGTTCAGATTTGTTTTTCTGAAATCTGAAATCACCAAAGTGTTCTGGATTTCAGTTGATGCAAAATTGGTTTCCAGGTTCCAAACAAGAGATCTCCCATTTCATGCACACCGTTAGTGCTTCTCATAATCTGCGAAACAAATTCTACTGTTTGCCTCGCTGCTGAAGCCTTGTGTTACCTTTATGATTGCTCCTAAGAGATGGTGGTTCTATCCCTAATTTGTCTTTTGCATTGCATTTTCTTATGCATTCTTCTCTCATCTGTTGCTTTTCAGATATATTGAGCTTCTAGCACCATTATGGCAGTTAAAAATCCAACACGTCTAGAAGCCACTGATTGAGGAAAATTGGCATAGTCTATTATCTGCCTCTAGCAGGATACAGAATCTATTTTTCTCCAGATGTTGCTGAGTATGGCCAATGATGAGGGGTACTAGGCGATGCTGTATCCTGTAGTAGTCTTGGGTTTGACAAAAAGGGTTGGCTGTTTTTGTTTTCTGAGATGCGTTTAACAAAGCTGTTTAAAAATATATAGAGAGAACAAGCAGAGATCATGGAGATACTGACTGGGAGACTAGGCAGAAGTGTTGCAATGAGAATAAAATTTTGCTAGCTGGGTGGAATAAAGTGAACCTTTCCCTAAGTAGACTCCTACGCTGGCTTTATGATGATAACGTTTTTGTAGAATCCCTGGACAAAATTAACTGGCCTTGGCATATGAGTGTTTCCATTTCATTTCAATTTTGTTGTTGTTGTTCTGCCTTCAGACTGGTCTAGCCGTTGCAAGCAGATCATGAAGCTTTGGCGAAAGGTGCCAGCTCCAGACAAAGCCCCATATTTGGTAAGTGGCCCGTGTAAATAATGAGTTTTGAATTGGATGTTTTATGTAGCTTTAAAAAAATGAGTTTATTTTTTTCTCTTATATTTAACAGAATTTATTAGATTTCTTAAGGGGAGGGTAAGTAATCAAGGAGAGAACCAACCTAGAAATAAGGAGAAATTTCCTGACAGTGAGAATAATTAACCAGACTTGCCTCCAGAAGTTGTAGATGCTCCATCACTAGAGGTTTTAAAGAAGAGACTTAGACAGCCATTTGTCCAGGATAGTATAGGATCTCCTGCTTGAGCAGAGAGTTGGACTAGAAGACCTCCAAGGTCCCTTCCAACTCTGTTATTCTGTATTCTGTAATTTGTGATCCAAGGGTCTTTAAAGCCTGTTTGACCTGGTAAAGGTCTTCTTCTGTTCTGTTGTAGCCAAAGCTAATCAGCTCTGTGGAAATAGCAGGGTTTCTCCTGTTCTATCTTGTTCGATGTTTTGTGCAGTATTCTAATATTTCTTGGACTCCTCTGCTTCTGCATACCCAGAATAGAACAGTTTTGGGTCGTCACCTTCTTATTTCCTTTCTTTTCTTCCATTCTGAGGACAGCTGCAGCCCCTGTCATTTGCTCAACTGGGCAACAACTGTTCAGGATTCCTTTTTTTCCCTCCCCTGTGTTGAACGTTTGCAGTGGCAAGAAAGTGGGGTTAAAGGAAATAGTCCCCATTGCCCTCCTCTGCTACAATACCTGTTCAGATTTATCTGGATTTGTCTGCTAAATGCAGACAGATATTTGATTTTTAAAACTATTAAACTATGCTTTTGATAGTTGATTTTGATCCCGAAAGGATGTTATATATACTTAAAAGTATATGATTTAGAGTGACTATATATTAAGAGCCAGGCTGGCACAGTGGTTAGAATGCAGTATTTGCAGGCTAATTCTGCTGACTGACAGCAGTTCCATTTTCACCGGCTCTAGGTTGACTCAGCCTTTCATCCTTCCGAGGTCGGTAAATGAGGACCCAGATTCTTGGGGGCAATATGCTGACTCTGTAAACCACTTAGAGAGGGCTGTAAAGCACTGTGAAGCGGTATATAAGTGCTGTTGCCATTGCCAGAGAAATAAAAGTTTTGAGACAATATATTTTGCCTTTTTTCAAGTGTTTTGAATTGACAGCTATTAGCTCTAGACAGTTATATATTTTATGTTACACATACCTATTATTATTTATTTGATTTGTACCTTGCCTTTATTATTTTGACAAATAACTCAAGGCACTGAACATATCTAATACATCCTCCTCCTCCTCTTTTTCCCACAGCAACAATTCTATGAGGTGGGCTGAGCAGAGAGAGAGAGAGCGACTGGCCCAAGGTCACCCAGTCAGCTTTCATGGCTAAGGCTGGGCTAGAACTCACAAGTCTCCTGCTTTCTAGCCTGGTGCCTTAAGCACTAGCCAGGGGTAGGCAACCTTGGCTCTTTTATGACTCGTGGACTTCAACTCCCAGAATTCCTGAGCCAGCCATGCTGAGGGGAAAGGGAGAGGTTTCCAAGCTGAGCCAGGCTGGCTCAGGAATTCTGGGAGTTGAAGTCCACGAGTCATTAAAAGAGCCAAGGTAGCCTACCCCTGGCACTAGCCCAAACTGGCTCTCAATAGTATTAGAATACTATATATTTAGATGATTTGAAAATAACAAATTATGTTACATGACGTGTTCAATGGCATTGGGTGACCTTGGAGGAGGGGGATGTGTGGGAGGGATTTTGCTTTCCCTCTCTCATCTTATTCTTATTCCTCTGACAGCAAAAGGCCAAAGATAATCGGGCAGCCCATCGCATCAACAAGGTGCAGAAGGTAGGTAAGACAATAGAGATATGAATTGGGATTGGTTGAAACCAGGACAGAGAAATTTAGATGGGGAAACTAGGCTTGACATGCCGTGGTACCCATATGGAATATGTCCTTGCCGAGGTTGTATGTAATTCTGTGCTGAGGAGAGCTGAAACCTGTTTTTCAGTACACAGTAACCAAATTTAGAGAGGAAAAAAGAACGGAGACCCACTGACAGCTTCTTAAGGGTTTTTCAAGGGCCACTCAGATACTCTTCCTCTCCTGCCTCCCCAGGAATATCTGGCTTCCCACATCCCTTAAAACTTTAAACTCTTCATATTTTGCCTTTTTGAGTTTGCTCTTCTGGCATTGACGATGCCTTTGTCCCTCTGGGGCACTTTCTTCTCCCTTTTCCACAGCAAGCTGAGAGCCAGATCAGCAAACAAACCAAAGTGGAGGTGCTGCGAAGGCCTGAGCGCCCCACACTTCATCTGCGCATACCATCCCAGCCGGGGGTGCTGCCCGGCGCCCCTCAGCCATTGCCGCCTCCTTCCTCTGCTGCTTCAGCCTCGGGACAGCCCCTGTATATTAATCACGCTGCAGCTCTGCCAAGCGGGCCGGGTATTGAGTCGCCCAGCGAGCTCTTCCTTAAGCTTCCCTCTTCTGCCACCAGTGCCCAGCCCCCAGTGCAAGTGCCTTTGCACGAGCCCTATGGCATGGCCTCTGCTTGCCCCCCACCAGATCCAGGTTTTCCTTCCCCCTCCTTGGTGGGCCAGAGTCCTACAGTGCCTAGCGGCTTTGTCTCTTCCTCTTCTGCCTCCTCCGGACAATCTCCGCTCCTACCAAACCCTCGTCTGGTCCCGCAAGCTGGGGAGTTGCAGCCCACCCCGCCTGGGACCCCAAGGCATCAGCCCTCCATGCCGGACCCCTTCCTGAAGCCCCGCTGCCCTACTGGATCCCTGGAAAACTTGACTGTGCCTGGAAGCCCTCAGCGAGCTGCGCTTCTGCTTTCCCCCCCACCCTTTGGGGAGCAGCAAAAAAAGGGGCTGGATATCAAGAAGGAAGAGACCGGTCCAGGGATCAGCTCTCCTAGTTACAGCTCCAGCTATAGTAACTCCCCTTCCAGTGCTTTCCCCTCCAGTGAAATGAAGGCCCCGGATGTTTTTAAAGCCCCGCTCACCCCCCGCCAGTCTCAGGTGGAGCCACAAAGCCCGGGCTTAGGGCATCGGCCCCCAGATTCTCACCCTCTGTCTGCTTCCCCGCCCAGCCAGGCTGATCTCTACAGGCAGTCGCCTTACCCAGATCCCTATGCCCAGCCCCCACTGACCCCGAGGCCTCAACCCCAACCCCCGGAGGCCTGCTGTGTTTTGCCTCCCCGTTCATTGCCTTCGGATCCCTTCTCACGCATACCTGCCAGCCCACAGTCTCAGTCAAGCTCCCAGTCCCCTCTCACTCCCCGTCCTCTCTCTACTGAGGCCTTCTGCCAGTCTCCCGTCACGCCTCGCTTTCAGTCCCCTGACCCTTACTCCCGACCCCCCTCCAGGCCCCAGTCCCGGGACCCCTTTGCCCCCCTGCACAAACCTCCTCGTGCTCAAATTCCAGACATTGGCTTCAAGCCGATGCCCGTCTCCCACAACACCTTGGCAGTGGGGAATTTTTCAGCAGTGCCACCCTCATCTGAGTCCCACCCAAAGACCAACCAGCAATCTCAGTTTATTCGTTCCCCTGGTGCCAGTGTCTTTCCCAGTGCTCAGCCGCAGATGCGGTTCACCTTCCCTCCCAATGAGCCCGTCAAGAACTCTCCTTCCCATGGGGTCAATAGCCATTTTGCTCCTGGCAAACCTCAAAGCACAAGCTATGTTTCTTCACCGGGCTTCCACCAGGCTGGGAGCCCTCTGGGCCCAAGCAAGAACACCCCAGACTCTTATACGATCTCCCCGTTACGACCTCCATCGGTGCTGCCCCAGCAGCCACCTTCACAGCAAGATGGCGCTTTGTCCTTTCTGCCGCGAGGAGGCATGCCTTCAAGTGACAAGAGGGAGGAGGGGACAATAGGGCCCCCCAGTAGAGAGCTGCAAGAACTGACAGCTGGCCAGGAGGGGTCTGTTGGCAGCAACGCTACCCAGACAGAGATGGAAAAACAGCGCCAGGTAAGTTGATTACCTTGGGGTAGGGAAGTTGAACTTCAGCTTTATGGGAACTAGAGTAGATGGACAAAGAGACAGGAAGGGCCTTAATGGCTCTTTTCTAGTCCTGCTACCTGAGTGCGTAGCAATGAGGTGGAGGAGGCTAGTAAAGAATTATGTGTGTCCTGAAGGAGACAAGAAAGACAGATTTGCCTAAAGGGCTTCTGAGCACAAGCTGTTCATAACCGTCTGTGCCCTGTTCCTTTGGTCCTCTACCAGCGTCAGAGGCTCCGGGAGTTGCTTATCCGTCAGCAGATCCAGAGGAACAACTTGAGGCAAGAAAAAGAGAGTGCAGCAGCTGCAGCCACCAATGTTCAGTCCTCCTGGAATGCTGAGGGCACCGGACCAGCCTTTGAGCAGATCAGCCGCAGCATGACTCCTTACCCATCAGCACAGGTAGGCCTGTAGCCACAAGAGAGGCCTGGATTCAGCCGCACTGTGAATTGTGGAATCTGACTTTCCATACAGCTTTTGATATACCACCAAAAGGATTCTGTTAGGCGCGAAAGACAAGATCCACACTTGAAAGATCAATTAAACTGATTTATCAGTATTGGTAAGGAATCATCTCAACTAGTGGTCAGCACCTGGGCAGAGTTAGATAAGGGTTGACAGCACGCAAGAAGGAGTCGGACTTAGTTCGCTTGTGGCTATGTAGGGATTCTAGGCCGATGTCCCTTTTCACCGGGTCCTCAGGTTCTGCCATTCATTCTCCTACAGATTCCATTCAAAGATCTGAAAGAGGTCCTCTTTCTGACAGTCTGGAACAGAGACCGTACCAGTGCCTAATTCTGCTCTATCTGTTGTATGCATAACTTTTTACATGTGCTGCTGGGTCCAGTATTTAAAAAAATGATACCGCCCTGGTGTGGGTTAAACCTGTAATGCTAAATCGTGTTAAATCTGGTGAGATAAGTGTTCAGATGAATACAATTGGGTGACAGTCCTTATTGCACTAAACTTTTGTACATTATTTATTTTATTGATTAAGTTTTTATGCCGCCCGTCTCCCCTATAAGGTGACTCTACATTATGACTTTCCTGAAAGTATTTTTTTACTCTACGTAAAACTCACGTTAACAGAAGAGAATATTTGTAGCTCAGGGCTGAACTGTGGGGTCCTTGGTGCTCTCTGAGCTTGGTTGTTTTCTTGTACATGTTTCATTACCCAACAAGGTAACGTCGACACTGCTACTGCGATGATGTCACCTAGTTGGGGCAATGAAATGCCTACAAGAAAAGAACCAGGCTTAGAGAAACAAACGACCCGCCCAGAACTCATACGGTTCTGTCAAGTAGTAATAGTCTTGAATGTTGACTCTTCCTTTCCATAGGACAAAGGACTACTTGGCAGCCTGGGGAGCACTCCAGGGGGCAGCAAGCTGCCCAGCGGTGTGATGGTACAGGCACCCTACATGCAGGATGAACGACTGGCTCGGCCACCTCCAGCAGCAACACCCTCTGCCATGGATATCAATGGCAGGTAAGGCTCTAGTTGGTGTTAGAAAAGCCAATCCACTCGCAATAGCAAGAAAAGAGGCCAATCGTTGATCAGTAGAACCCTCTTTTCTAGCCAACCAGAGGTATTTTGCCGTTTGTGACTCACTCCACCTACTTTTATGCATTCTCCCCAAAGCACCCTAGGAGTGTGCCACAGAAATTCAGTGATAAAACTTATGATATTGATTAGTGGAAGCAAGCATGTTATTTATTGACTGAGTTTACATTGCCACCCAATTCTCAGCAACCCTGAGTGGTACACGAATGATTTATTTAAACAGCAAAAGAATAAAAAAAAAATATGTGGCAAACAAAAAAGGGTAGAGATGGCAGAATAGCAAATTGGGTGAAAACAAAAGCTGGTCACAACTGCCACCTGCTAGGGAAAACTGTCCCCTATTTTTGAGGATTTCTTCGTACCGGCACCATTATATTACCAGGGGGGTGGGAAAGTTATAAAAGATATTCATTTATCATTTATCAAATTTATAAACTTCCCATCTTGCTGTTTGGGTCGACTCCAGATAGCTTTTAGGGTGAATGGTAATGGGTTACCTAAACCACTTTTTAAAATGTCTCCTTTTTCAGGCCATCGGTGACATCAGCGGCCCAGCCCTTTTATGCCCGCAGTGTCTTCCAAACACCACCTACACAGCAGCAGATGTGGCAGCAGCAGCAGCAGCAGCAAGCAGCATCCATGCGTCTCCCAATCTCTTCACGTTTCCCCCAGCCCCCCACCCAGGACCTAAGCCGACAGACTTTGGGAGGCCTGGCTCCACGCCTGCCCGGTCCTGGTGAACAGTTTCAGAGTTCCTCCGGCCCACTGGGAGCCCAGTTCATTGAGTTGCGGCACAATATCCCAAAGGGAGTGCTAGGAAGTGGAGCTGGCCCTCCCTTTGTGCAACAGAATCTGCAGGCTCGACCCAGATTCTTCCTGCCTGGGAATGACAGCACCAATCAGGCTTTGAAAGCTTCTGTTATGCCTGTGCAGGTCTCTGTCCTGGGAAACCAAGGCTTACAAACACAGAAAATCCCTATGTCATCCTCTCTTCAGGGTTCAGAGATGAGCAATAATCATCACTCTCATGCCAAGGCTATTCCCCAGTTGATACTGCCCCCTGGTAACATGGAGGTGCGACACATCGCAGCTCGAACACCCTCTTCATCTGTCCCTAAAGATGTACCCCTCACCTCAACTAACATTGATTCTACCCCAGCCACTGGCAAGAATCAACTAATGGTCAGTAGACCATTAGCTTGCGAGGTCCCAGTGGAACCCGATTTAGATGATGATTTTGATTCTCACAAGGATCTTGTTGAAGATGATGATGACTTGGCCAACTTAAGCCTTGATCCAGATGTTGCCAAGGGTGATGATGATCTTGACAACCTGGATAACCTGGAAACCAATGACCCGCACCTTGATGATCTATTGAATGGGGATGAGTTTGATTTGCTAGCATATACAGACCCAGAGCTGGATACTGGAGATAAGAAGGATATCTTCAATGAGCATCTGCGGTTGGTGGAATCTGCCAACGAAAAGGCTGAACGTGAGGATCAGCTTAAAAAAGAGCCCTCCGTAAGTCCCTACCTCAAGGATACTCCTGTTGGTGTTGGCAAGCCAGATGAACTGAAGGCACCATTAATGCCCAGAGATCATGTTCCCAAAGTGAAAGAGGGACTTGGACTTCTTCAGGTTCCCTGTTCATCTTCTGCAAGGGTCTCTCCATCTCCCCTCCTTGCATCTTTCAAAGCCCAAAGTGACATGCTGGACAACAAAATGGCTAGCCTGCCAGCTGATATCAAACCCAAGATAGAGGAAGGGTGTTTAAAGTCCTCGCCCTGCCAGTTTACTACTAGCACTGTAGAGAAGCCTCCTGTGAAATGTGAAGGAGCAGAAAAAATGATTGCTACCTTAGGAGTAAACATAAAAACCAACCAGAATCTCATGAGTCCTGGTGGAGTGCAACTTGGCATGACTCAGTTCCACAACAACAATCACCCTCCCATATCAGATAAGGTCCTCTACAGCACCCAAACTCGTCCATCGCTTATTCCTGTCTCAGTGCCCAACAACACTAATTCCATCCTGGAAAAGTTTGAGCTAGATGGAGGACCCTTGAGTCTGAGTAGTAGTCAGCAGCATTCTCCGGCTGATGAACTAGACAAAATGGAAAGCTCCTTGGTGGCCAGTGAGCTCCCTCTCCTGATTGAAGATCTGCTAGAACATGAAAAGAAGGAACTGCAGAAGAAGCAGCAGATGTCTGCCCAAATGCCAGGGGGCTCCCAGCACCTCCAGTCCCACACTGTGTTGGCACATTCTGCTCCCCCTTCCCAACCTCATGATGGGCAGCTAGTAAGCCCTCAGCAACAGCTTCAGTTGAGCATTGTGGCTAGACCACAGGGCATGGTGGGCAACCAGCAACTGATGCATCAGCAACAGCAACAACGTCTGGCTGGTCCGCAGCAAAACCAAGGAC
This sequence comes from Azemiops feae, assembly GCA_023970755.1. Lineage (NCBI taxonomy): Eukaryota > Metazoa > Chordata > Lepidosauria > Squamata > Viperidae > Azemiops > Azemiops feae. Next base: position 353,338 of record JALGBA010003859.1, on the reverse strand, counting down.
TAGCACCACACCTGGCAGTGCCTCAGAACCAATCTCAACTGCTTACCGCTCAGCATGGCATGCAGACAACTCACACCCAACAGAACCAACAGCAGCTCTTAGCCCAGAAGAATATGCAAGGTGTCCAGCAGCAACAGCAGCAGCAGCAGCAGCAGCAGCAGCAGCAGCAGCAGCAGCAGATGATGGGACTTAAGCCTCAGCAAATTGTGATGCAACAGCAACAACAGCAATTGGCTAACAGCTTCTTCCCTGATACTGGTATGTGTCACGTGCAAAAGATCAGGACCACCTGCAAAGTTCCAGTTAAAGTTTATTGCCGTGTTTCCCCGAAAATAAGACCGGATTTTATTTTTATTTTTTTTTGGGACCAAAAGACCCATTAGGTCTTATTTTTGGGAGATGTCTTATTTTGCGGCTGCCCGCCCGCTCTCTCCCACCATCTGTTTGCCCATTGCCGCAACGGCTTACAGGGCTTCCCAGGCCAGAGGCACTTTTCGCCCAGACGGAGAAATGGCGGAGACTGGAAGCTTTGTCTACTTGCAAATGGGGTGCTTTGAAACGTAGTGATTCGCTCCAAACACTTTTTGCCCAGAGGGAGACTGGAAGCTTTGTCTGCTTGCAGTCACCTCTGGGCAAAAAATGCATGGCGGAGTCAGGCGGAGGCAGAGGCACGGGGGGGGGAGGGCAGGCGATCCAGATGTGCTGTGTGGTCCCCTGGCTCGCAGGAGGCTTGCGCGATGGCACCGGCAGCAGGCAGCAGAGGCACAGGTGGGGGGAGCCAGGCGATCCCGACGCGCTGCCCACTCCATCCCACAGTCTTTTGGCTTGCCTGCAGCCGCACCTGGATCGCCTGCCTCCCCCCCCGTGCCTCTGCCTCCGCCTGCTGCCAGTGCCACCATGAGAGCCAGGTGGCTGCGCAGCACATCTGGATCGCCTGGCTCCCCCCGCTTCTGCCTCTGTGCTTGGACTTATCTGCGCTGCGCCAAGGAGCCGGGGGGCTGCGGCTGCTGCCGGATACCGTCAGCCCCTGCATGCTCGCCGCCTCTTGTGCTTATTTTTGGGGTAGGGCTTATATTAGGTCCACCCTAAAAAATCAGGCTAGGGCTTATTTTGGGGGTGGGTCTTATTTTTGGGGAAACATGGTATTAATCATGCCTATACACAAGCATCTACTCAGCTAATGGTTAGCATTAACTTGGCATTAGATAAGGATCAATGGAATTCAAGAGGGATTGGATTTGGTCCATTTGTGGCTACATAGAGACTCTAGGCTGATCCCTCTTTTGACTCCTCCCCCAGGTTCTGCCATTCTTTCTCTTACATAATGGGAACTATATTAACCTATTTATTTCGTTTGACCAGGATATGCAGTGTTCTTAATTGCCATTATGCAAGTCCTACTTTAATTGCAAGTTAAAATTCGTTATTCTACTAATTGGCAGGGGCTAATTGAAAAGAAAACATTCGGAGAATTTAATCACATGACATTTTCAATGTAGTTTCATCAGGCCAAACCTGATCTAAATTCAAACACAGTCTTTTCTTAATCTGTTAAGAAAAGCACATGAATAACAAATGTTCAAGACTGCAATATACGTGTGTGTTTACATTCTGTTTTAAGCGTGATATGAGCGAATCAGCCTAGATTACTCCTAGCTTTTAATTTAATCTTATCACTCCTATCTACTGATTTAAATAGTTCCAGCCAACTGGGAACTATGCAGCAACACATCTGGGGAGTGCATCAAAATTCCATGGGGCATATCTGTATGTAACTATGTGTACAGTCAGGATATTATGTCATTCACGTGTGATTTATACATATGAAGGAAAGAAGACTTAGAAAAAATACCTTTACCATGTGGTAGGGATCTTAGCTCTAAAGAATTCTCTGTGAATTTGGAGCTGTCATATGGTGAGTTCAATTCACTCCCATATTAGAAATAATAGTCTGAAGCTGCTGTAGATTGGTGGTGATGTTTGTTTGGGTTTACTGTATGTAGATAATAGAAATCCAGGTGATCACTAAATGGCAGCAGAGAATTAGAGTTGAATATTTCCAGCAAGTCTTTAGCAAGGGGTGGTTTTCCGGTCAACTAACTCTTTGTTTTGGTGAACTATGCATTAGATCCCAAATACTTTAATGTTAATACTTTAATAACTGCTCTTTAGAAGGCCAGATCCTGAAGTTGAAACTCAAATACTTTGGCCACCTAATGAGAAGGAAGGACTCACTGGAGAAGAGCCTAATGCTGGGAAAGATTGAGGGCAGTAGAAGAAGGGGACGACAGAGAATGAGGTGGCTGGATGGAGTCACTGAAGCAGTAGGCGTGAGCTTAAATGGACTCCAGAAGATGGTAGAGGACAGGAAGGCCTGGAGGAACGTTGTCCATGGGGTCGCGATGGGTCGGACACAACTTCGCAACTAACAACAACAACAACTTTAATGTTGAGATAAGAGCAATGCATAGCCTCCTCACATGTTGGTCTCTTTTCTCTCTGTTTGTAACCTCCCACCTCCTGTCCCCCATATGCTTGTAAAGATCTAGATAAATTTGCTACTGAGGACATAATGGATCCCATTGCCAAAGCCAAGATGGTAGCTCTAAAGGGTATCAAGAAGGTCATGGCGCAAGGCAGCATCGGGGTTGCTCCAGGCATGAACAGGTAAGCAGAAAACTGGGCCATTGATGGAGCAGAAGGTTTTGAGGCAGGACTCCCATGTAACAATAATAGCAGTTGCTTACAGTTTGAGCTTCCTCCTCATCTTTATTATTAAATTCAAATAATGAGTTTTATATGTAAAAGATAAGCGATAGATTTGCATCAGCTCTCCTGCCTGAGTTAATATAGTAGTCTGGTGCCTACTAAACTGGACATTTTAGGGGCTGTGCTGCAGAGTAAGTAGAGAAGTAGGCTACTCTGTCATTCGTAGCAGAGCGTTTTTAATTTTCATTTGATTACTGAAGAGGGAATTATTATTATTATAATGTTCTGGAAGCAAAGACAGTGGCTTTCTAACGATGGTTTCTGATGAGATATTTACATTGCAACAATGAAAATATAAAAAAGGCCATCTGTCCCCCACGCCTAGTCTTTTACAGGAAGTCCTTGCTTAACAACCAACCGGTTGCTTAGTTGTTAAGCAAAATCGCTTTATGGTTGTTACGCAAGGTTATGGCAGACCACCCAAAAGCTGTTTATGACCAGTCCTGAAATCATAGCTGTTGTACCACTCCCGTGGTTGGTTGTCCTTACGGCTGACCGTAGAAATGCTGCAGTACTCTCCCACCTAGCTCCCCCACCGGGTCCCCTCAGGTCTTTCTCCACCATCACCATGGTCTCCACAGGCCTCTTCTCCCCCCAATAGGTCCTTGCAGGCCTTGGGCCTCCTCCCACCCACCCTCTGTTACTGATTAAACACTTTGAAAATCTTGGGAGCTCTGGAGCTTTCTGCAGTGCTTGTGTAACCCGGATGGCCTCATGGCACGTTTCCAGAAGCAGCTACCATTTCCCAAGTGATCAGAATTAAATGCGGCCACTTGGAAAATGGCAGCCAATTTTGAATCGCACCACGCAGCTGCCTGACAAAGCAGTGTCCTGCTTCCCTAATGCATTCTGCACAGCACTGCAGTTACCTCCTCGGAGGTTTTCACCAATCAGAAAGGGCATGAATCTAATAAACAGGTGACCAAACTCGCACCTTGTTTGCTTCCTTGAGGCCAAGAGGCTGCACCTGCACTCCAGGCATCTCCACGGGTCCTGTACCAAGGCTAGCATCCAGTTGGAAACAAATATTTTGTTTGCTCTTTTGGTTCGCTTGATGTGCCCACAGTCTACCAGCATTTTTGCCGGATTCCCAATAATTTAACTTTATTCTCCTCAAAGCAGTTTAACTTGCTCAGTGTAGAAATCAGCTAGCTCCATCTTAGCTAACATAAAAGCATTATATGTTCGGTAGGATTTTTTTGCACTGACTGAAAAACTTCCTTTAATTCCTGTTGATAATGAAGATTTTTAAATTTTCCTCAACCAAGCAACATAAACAATGATCCAGGTCCTTCTGTTCACCTTATATGCATCCCAAATTATCTGAATACTAGTTGGATTACATTTTTTTTTTTAATGGTAATATTCGTTGTCTAATATAAATAGAAAAATTATTACACTATCACAGAAGTATTAAAAATTTTAGCATTAACTTAACATTTTTAAATTGAAGTGTTTCTATGATTGAAGTTTTATCTGATGTAACAGCCTTAGAATCTAAAACACAATCTAATAAAAGACAAAATCAAAAAATAATCACAAAATATTTGTGACATGGGAAGTAAATGTAGAATCCATAGTGGTGGGATAAAGTCTAAGTCTGTGACAAATATATACCGAATTAAGTGCATGGAAATAAGCATAAAACATTTTCTAATTTTGATTATAAGTACATTTTGGGTAGGATACTCCAATCCATAATAAAATCAAGGGCGTAATTGAGATCTCCACCAAAAAGTTTGAAGTCAGGAAAACAAATCTTGTTCCTTGGTTTGGAGAAGCTTACTTTGAAAGACTTGTGTCATAAAATCTAAATACTGTTTCCTAGTCCAGGGGTGAACTCTGGAAATTGCTGAATTCTAGCTACTATCAGTCCCAGACAATGTGGTCGTAAGTGAAGGAAGATGGGAATTGCAGTCCAAAAACTTAACGGAGGTCCAGATGTTGCCCATCCAGTCCTAGATTAATACTAGCTGTATTCATTATATTTAGTGGTATCTTCCAATCATTCTGTGCCCTGCATCCTTCCTCCTTCTAGGCAACAAGTCTCTTTGCTGGCTCAGAGGTTATCTGGAGCTTCATCTTCATCTGAAACAACAAATCACATTTTACCTGTAACTGGAGGGCAGGTGAGCGGTGATTGGCAGGCTGAGTGAGATTTTCTGTTGGTGGGTTTGGGGGGAGTTGAGGTGATTCACTTGGTGTCAGGTGCAAAACCAGACTCACATGTGCAGAGTTCAAGCTAACAACTTTATTTGATTCTGCTTTTATAATACAAGAACCTTCCCTAGTCTGGCAACCTTTTCCTGGGAGCTATTACATAAGGCTCCAAGGAACCTGGGGGGGGGGGGGTGTTATTAGTCCTAGCCCTTTTGCAGTTGTGCAATGACTCCAGGCTGACTCCACACTTGATCTCTCCTCCCTGCCAGGCTAAATGCTTCTGAACAATTGGCAGTGGAGAACAAGGGTTTTGGCTAGAGATGCTATAGAGCAGTGGTGGTGAACCTATGGCATGTGTGCCAGAGGCGGCACTCAGAGCCCTTTCTGTGGGCACACCTGCCGTCCCCCCAGCCCCGCCCCCACCTGCGGCCCCCTCCTCACCAGCAGCCCCCCGGAGGAGAGTCGCCCCCGGGCGCGGTCCACATTGAGCAGCGCAGCCAAGGACATGGCAGCCGGGCAGCAGGGACAAGACTCTGCCCTCGCTCCCCGTCGCAGATGATGCGGGACGTGGGTGGAGGGCGTGGCCACCATGGTGCTGCGGCAGGCCATGGAGGCAGTGGGTGGCCCTGCGGGCAGACGGGCAGGGCAGGCAGAGCAGGGGGGGCGGGGGCGGGTTTTGGGCACTCGGTCTCTAAAAGGTTCGCCATCACTGCTATAGAGAAAATAGTAGGTGAAAAAAAAGACTTCCGATTTGCCATTGCGGCTGCTGCGGATGCTGGAAGGCGAGTTCCTTCTTCCACGTTCGGTTTTGCTCCGAGCTGGGGGACCCTGGAAAGGGTCGAAAGTCGCCCTGTAGGGGCAATGAGCAAGGAGGGGACCCCTGCTTGATCGTGGGAGGGCGGTAGCCCTCCCGCTCGATCCGGGACAGCCCTCAAACCGGCGGAGGAAAGACAGGAGGAAAGACCTGCCATAGTAATATGGCCCGTCACTAGGCTGCAGACAGCCGAAGTCAAACTTACCACCAAGCACTTCGAAAGCAACGTGGATGAAACTGGATGAGATCCGATCTTCTCTTTACCCTAAGTACTTTCTTTTCCTGTAAAAGTTGCCTGAAGTATTTTTTCCCCCTGTGAGGAGAGAGGGAAGGGAATTTCTATCCCACCCTCTAAGAATAGCGGCGACTGACTACCCAGGGGAATTAAAGCATTAAAAGAATAACTTTAATCTAATTGGATTTATATGTTCCTGAAACTTGGGGACCAAAAATTTTCCTATTTTTATTGGAGACTTTTGCTTTTATCTACAAAAAAGAAATAAAATTGGAAAAAGGATTATAAAAATTTTGGACTTAAAAAACTTTAAACAGCATCAGTGACATCTTGTGGCGAAGTTTGGTATTACAATTTGTTATTTCCTAAAAGAGACATGGCTCGAAGCCCAGACCTTAGATAAGACTCTTTTGACCTTGGCACCACCTGTGAGAAACTCAGCTGTAAGAGAACAGCTGGGCGGCATAACTGGCCTACTTGAACTGTGAATGTAAATCTTTACTGACTGAGTTATATGTGGGGAATTGCCTTCCTATCTCTTTATTTGAGGAATATTGGTTACTATATGAGATGATGAAATACCTTGGACTATAAAATCTTGCTTGACAAACGACTTCTACTATAAAGACTATTTATAAAGATGTGAAAGAGATGGATGAAGACCAGGAAAAGATCCTTTCCATGTTGAAAGCAATACATGAAACCATTCTTTCAGCTTGTGATAAAATAAGACCTAACATAAAAGATCAAGACACCAGCTTAGATACACAAACCCAGACTTTGACTACAACCAAAGAACTAACAACGCAGAAGATAACAGAAGAAGTGGAACAATCAAATATTAAGATAGAGGACTCAATTGACCAACAAATACAGTTAATGGAAAATCCAGAAAAGGGAGTGACAACACTGAAAATGGAAAAGAGTTTCTATATAAATCAGAAGAAATTTGAGAAAGAAGAACAGATTGAATGGAAGATAAACATATCAGGGCAATCCTGGGGAATTGGAATAATAGGGAGAGAACTTAATGAATACAAATGGGCTAGTCCTTCCAAAAAAATGGCAATTAAATGGTTTCCTTTACTTCAAATAACATATATAATAATAGAGGGAGATCTATTTGATGATCTAAAAGCATTGATATGGAAGCCTAGTTGGCAAAGGAAGAAAGCCAGAATAAGGCTGAAGAAAATTGGGGTTTTGATTTATTAGAAGGGATTTCATATTACTAATTAGAGGGTTAAAGGGAGAAGTTGAGATAAGGGGAATTCTGGTCATTAGATTTAAAATATTTGGAAATTACTTGAAAATAAGGATTTTATCTGTTTAATATTTAAAAATTAGACCTAAAAGAAAAAAAATAATTATGAATATGTTTGATTTATTATTAACCCAGGTAGTATATATAATGGTTTTGATTTATAAAAAGGGATATTGTATTATTAAGTAGATGATTTAATATGTTGGGAAATAGATAGCTTTTAGGAAATAGAACAAGATTATATTCAAATAGATAAAATGTGTACTCTGGATATTAGATTCTGTTATGAATTGAGATAAGGGAAATCTTGGTTACCTAAAGTCTGAAAATTATAAATATCAAAGGTTAAATTGGAATATTGATGGGAAACTAAAAATTGGGGAAAAATTAATAATAGGATATGGATTGTTTATGAAGATTGAATGTAAAAAATAATTGAGATACGTATAAGCTAAAAATTTATTGATAAATGTAATAATGATGTTTTTACTGAGTTGATATAATAAGAACTGTATTAGCTTAAATACGAGACAGTAAATATTAAGGGAAAAAGAGAGGAAATATTTGATATTGCAACTTGAGATTTGTACTAAAGATTTTGTTACCGAACTATTGATTAACCCAGCCACCACGTTGCTTTTTAAATACTTAAATGGAAAATTGGAAAATTAATAAAATATTATATATATATAAAAAAAGAAAATAGTAGGTGGAGATTCATTTTTAGCCATAAAGTTTATTAGGTTACTTTAAGTTATCTCAAGGAATAATATAGGAGGAGGAAGGGTTTTTTTAAAAATCCATTTTGAGGTAGTTTGTGCATAAATGAAATAGCTACTGTAAAATATTTTAAAAAGATGACTTATAGTTCTTATAATTTAATATTCCTTGCAGGAACGCAACAATGATCCAGCACAGGCTCGTCCAAACCCTCCAACTTTTGCTCAAGGTGTCATCAGTGAGTAGCTGACAGTCTAGGCTGGGTTCAGCCCGGTAGTGCTTTTCTTTAAAGTCTCTTCTTGCTCATGTTGCATACAATACAGTCATGTGCTGAGATAATTTTGGATTGCTTAATCTGGAATAATTATTGCCTTCTGGTTCCAAGTGCAATTTCTGTGCTGCATAAATATTTTTGTTCATGAGTGTGGAAGGTTGACGCAAAAGGCTAGTAACATAATTCTTATTTGTATTGGTTTGTTGTGTTAAAACCAGTTCTTTCAGCTGTACATGGAAAGTCAAGGAAGGTGTGGGTAGATGCCATTCTCAGAAATAAATAAGAAGGACATTTTCAAGGTCCCACATCAGTTCTCAGCAGAGCCTAAGCTAACTTTTGGGAAATTTATGAGTTCTGAAATAATGGATCAAATTGGACATACTATATGCTTGTTGTTGTTAGTTGCGAAAATAAGGAATTGTTTGGAAGCATACTTCCTAATCTTCATTTTTATGTACAATGAGGGGGAAAAATCATTTGATCCCCTGCTGATTTTGTACGTTTGCCCACTGACAAAGTCTATAATTTTAATGGTAGGTTTATTTTAACAATGAGAGACAGAATAACAACAATAAATCCAGAAAAATGCATTTCAAAAAAGTTATAAATTGATTTGCATTTTAATGAGTGAAGGAAGTATTTGACCACTTAGCAAAACATGACTTAGTACTTGGTAGCAAAACCCTTGTTGGCAGTCACAGAGGTCAGATGTTTCTTGTAGTTGGCCACAAGGTTTGCACACATCTCAGGAGGGATTTTGTCCCACTCCTCTTTGCAGATCCTCTCCAAGTCATTAACGTTTCGAGGCTGACCTTTGGCAGCTCGATCCTTCAGCTCCCTCCACAGATTTTCTATGAGATTAAGGTCTGGAGACTGGTTAGGCCACTCCAGGACCTTAATGTGCTTCTTCTTGACCCACTCTTCTGTTGCCTTGGCCATGTGTTTTGGGTCATTGGCATGCGGGAATACCAATCTATGACCCCTTTTCAATGCCCTGGCTGAAGGAAGGAGGTTCTCACCCAAGATTTGATGGTACAAGGCCCCGTCCATCGTCTCTTTGATGCGGTGAAGTTGCCCTGTCCCCTTAGCAGAAAAACACCCCCAAAGCATAATGTTTCCACCTCCCATGTTTGACAGTGGGGTTGGTGTTCTTGGGATCATAAGGCAGCATTCCTCCTCCTCCAAACACAGCAAGCTGAATTGATGCCAAAGAACTCGATTTTGGTCTCATCTGACCACAACACTTTCACCCAGTTCTCCTCTGAATCATTCAGATGTTCATTGGCAAACTTCAGACGGGCCTATATACATGTGCTTTCTTGAGCAGGGGGACCTTGCAGGGGCTGCAGGATTTCAGTCTTTCACGGCGTTGTGTGTTACCAATTGTTTTCTTGGTGACTATGGTCCCAGCTGCCTGGAGATCATTGACGAGATCCTCTCATGTAGTTCTGGGCTGATTCCTCACCGTTCTCATGATCATTGAAACTCCACGAGGTGAGATCTTTCATGGAGCCCCAGACCGAGGGAGATTGACAGTTATTTTGTGTTTCTTCCATTTGCGAATAATTGCACCAAGTGTTGTCACCTTCTCACCAAGCTGCTTGGTGAGAGTCTTGTAGCCCATTCCAGCCTTGTGTAGGTCTACAATCTTGTCCCTGACATTCTTGGACAGCTCTTTGGTCTTGGCCATGGTGGAGATTTTGGAATCTGATTCATTGATTGCTTCTGTGGACAGGTGTCTTTTATACAGGTAACGAGCTGAGCTTAGGAGCATTCCCTTTAAGAGAGTGCTCCTAATCTCAGCTCGTTACCTGTATAAAAGACACTTGGGAGCCAGAAATCTTGCTGACTGATAGGGGATCAAATACTTATTTCACTCATTAAAATGCAAATCAATTTATAACTTTTTTGAAATATGTTTTCCTGGATTTTTTTGTTGTTATTCTGTCTCTCACTGTTAAAATAAACCTACCATTAAAATTATAGACTGATCGTTTCTTTGTCAGTGGACAAACGTATAAAATCAGCAGGGGATCAAATGATTTCCCCCCTCACTGTATTGTGTCCCCAATTGTTATAAAAACAGACTGTGAATATTTTTTAAACTGGCTGAAATATGCTGAAAAATAGTATGCAAGCTTGAAAATGATGTTGTCATTCAGTCATATTTTCTTTTTTAGTCTACATACAATTGATCGATCCAATAACTTTTAAAAGCACTTACTGAATGCTGGTTGGCCTGCTGAGAAAAGGAAGAGAAAGGTCCATCATCTTTAGCTCTATTGAATAAGTAGTTTGTTTGCCAATACAAATAAGTACTTTTAAGGACAAAGTTAATACTTTGTGATGTTTCTGGGGTGCCTTAGTTACCCACAGATACGCCTGAGGAGGAGAATGGCTTTCACCCAAAGTAGACTGTCACATTCCAGTGCAGTAATGTGGCTTGCTGAATTCTGACTTTAGTGTAATGTGTGAAATCTGCCACTGTAGTTTGATATCTAGGCTTTATCACAATGCACTATGTAAACCGGGTTATTGTCATTCAAGAGACCATGTTTTAACTAATAACATTAATATTAATAACAATATTAACATGAGGGAGGCAGCAGTAGCAGCACATAATACAGCACGTTCATAGCTTTTGCGTTCCTCCTTTCTGATGCCGAGGTAATAGTCCCACTAATATTTGCTCAGTGCTTTTTTCTTTATCCACGTCTCTTACTGTTCCTTGCACACCCCAAAAAATCTGAAGTAGAGAAAAAAACTGAAGATTTTAATATCAAACAAGCAAATAATACCTATCCTGTGCTGCTTCCTGCAGTGTTCAGTCTTGACTTGCTGCAGATGTTAGCGTTTCCCCCCCCCCCCATGCAAGGCGTGATTCCCAGGCGTGGCTCTCCAGCTATCCAAATCCTCAACTTCTGTTTCCACCTGCAGATGAGGCTGATCAGCGCCAGTACGAAGAGTGGCTTTTCCACACCCAGCAGCTTCTCCAGATGCAGCTAAAGGTGCTGGAGGAGCAAATCGGGGTGCACCGGAAGTCCCGCAAGGCCCTGTGTGCCAAGCAGCGGACAGCTAAAAAAGCCGGTCGTGAATTCCCTGAGGCTGACGCCGAAAAGCTGAAGCTAGTAACCGAGCAACAGAGCAAGATCCAAAAGCAGCTGGATCAGGTATGTGACAGCATCGGGGCTCTGTATACACGCCGTTCCTAATTTGGCCAAGAAAGTGGCGCGTGTGTATGTGTCTGCACACGTGTACAACATTAGCAGGCCCTAGGTGATGTATTCATTTATGTTTTAGTTCACCCGATAACCAGAGCACTCTGTGTGGTTTAAACTGGCTAAAAGTTCATGAAAGATAATCACCGCCTATGGGAAACAGAATCAAAATAACCTAAGGATGGGCGAGATGGGTGGCACGCAAATTTAATAAATAAGAATAATAATAACTAATAACCTATAAGAACAAGAGACTTGTTGTTTCCTCTGGGGTGAGGGGCACTAACAGAGGAAGAGTGCGAGTTTGACTAAGGTAAAGATCAATCAGTCAGAATAGAGCTGGAAGGGACCTTGGAGGTCTTCTAGTCCAACAGCCTGCTGAAGCAGGAGACCCTATATCAGAGGTCCCCAACCTTTTGGGCACCAGGGACCGGTTCTGTGGGAAGAGGTTTTTCCGCGGATCAGAGGGGGTGTGGTTTTGTGTTCTGCCTGCATCCCGCGGATGGGGCTTTGCTTGTTTGTGCGGACCGGTTGCTGGCATGCCGCGGACCGGTACTGGTCCATGGACCGGAGGTTGGGGACCCCTGCCCTATATCATTCCAGACAAGTGGCTGTGTTTTCTTAAAAACCTCCAGCCCCCACAGCTTCTGAAGGCAAGCTGTTCCACTGGTTAATTGTCCTCACTGTTAGGAAGTTTCTCCTTAATTCCAGGTTCCAGATTGAGATGTCCTGTGAGAACAAGGAGGGGGAAATTGCCTAGTGAATGGGGGCAACTGCTAGGTGGAAGAGCGGGAGGAGATGGTATATTTGCAGTGAGGAGGTTAGAGTTCAGAGTGATGCAAATCTCTCTCCCTTGACACTTCAGAGCAAAGAGAGTTGCCCTCTCCTAAGGAAGAGAAGGAAATAAGCAGTGGAATTCCTTCTGATGTACTCTTTCCCACTCAACAGGTCCGGAAACAACAGAAGGAACATACCAACCTCATGGCTGAGTACCGCAACAAGCAGCAGCAGCACCAGCAACAAACCTCCACAGTCATGGCCCTCAGCCCCTCCCAAACCCCTCGTGTCATGAACAAGCTTCCCGGCCAGTTGATTTCTGCTCACAGCCTCCAGCAGGGGACACAAGGCCTGCCCGGTCAGGCAGGGGGCCTGCGCCTCCCCCAGGCTGCGCCTGTGGCCGTGCAACAGGGCTTACCCTTCATGAGCCAGCAACAGTCACCATTGCCACCACCATCCGGGGCCACCCCTGCCAGCAATTTCTTTCCTGGCAACCGCCTATTACAGGAGAGACAGCTGCAGCAGCATAGACTGCAGCTGGCTCAGAAGCTGCAGCAGCAGAACTTCATGGGACAAATGACAATGCAGCAGCAGCAGCAGCAGCAAGGCATGATGGGACAGCTATCTGTGCAACAACAGCAGCAGCAGCAGCAGCAGCAGCAGCTTCAGCTTCAGCAGCAAAACCTGATGGGACAGGTATCTATGCAGCAGCAGCAGCAGCAGCAGCAACAACAACAACAACAAAGCACAATCGGCCAGTCTGGTTTGATGGGTCAGCCGCCACCACCACCACCACCCACCCCACAGCCAAATCAGAACCTGCTCCCTAAGCAACAAGGGCTGCTGAACAGCCAGCCAGGAGCTGTAGTCCAGCAACTCTCTCCGCAGCAACAGCAGCAGCAGCAGCAAGTCATACTAGGGCACTCCATGCTGCAGCAGCATCAGGGTGTGTTAGGCCACCAGGCTGCCCAGAGGCCAATGCTGTTGACTCCTCAGCAACATCGCACTCTGAGTTGTCCTCAGCAGCTGGCCCAGCAGACTCAAGGGATGATGGGGCACCGGCTTCTTTTGTCTCCTCAGCAGCAGCAGCAGCCGCCACCACCGCCACTACCACCACATCAGGCAGGGCTCCTTGGCCAGCAGAGGTTGCTAGGACAGCAGCAACAGCAGCAGAATTCCCTAGCCCAGCACCAGGCCCTCCTGAGCCAGGGGCAAGGCACGCAGCCAGGAATGTTGGCTCAGGGCCCTCAACCAAGTGCCCTCGGCCAAGGGCAGGGCATGGCCCCCGAGCCCATCCAGCACTTTGCGCAGCAGGGGTCTCTGAACCAGCCGCTGCACTCAAGTCAGGGAATGCAGTCAGCCCTGCCAGCACAGCAGCAGCAACAGCAGCAGCAGGGCTTGGCTGTGAAGGAACAACAGGGAGGACCAGAAGGTTCCAGTGTCCTTTCCCAGGAGGGAGCAGTTGGCGTCCTGCAGCAGCAACAGCTTCGGCCCCATTTAGGAGGTCAGGAGCTGGGAGGGCCGATGAATCACCCTGACCAGCAAGGGATGCCCAGCCACGGAGCCCCTCCGCAAGAGCAGTCCTCTCAGCTGATGCTCCAGCAGCATGGGGAAGCGCAGAAGCAGCCGGCTGATATGGGCCAAGCGCAGCAGCTTCTCCTGGACTCTCAGCAGAAGAGCCTGTTGGGCCCTTTGCAGATGCAGATGCAGCAACAGCAGCAAAACAGTAACTTGCAGCAGCAAAGCAGCCACCTGCAGCGGACTCACCCAGCAATGGATGGTATCTTGCAGCAAGAGGCGTCTCCTCAGCAACTGCCCCACCACCACCATCAGCCTCCCCACTTGCTCAATCCGCAAATGGAGCAGCAAAGCCAAGGGCAGAACACCATGACTCCACAGCAAAGGATTGTGGGCCAAAATCTGGAGCAGCCTCCCAAAGGCTTACCGGGCCAACTTGCGCAACAGCAGCAGCGACTTCAAAGCCCAGCTGGAACTTCCAAAACTCCTGGGTTGACAATGTCATTGCAGCAACAGCAGCAGCAGCAGCAGCAGCAAAGTATGATGGTTCCACAGTCATCACCCCAAGGTCAGAACTTCCTGGCCAGCCCTGTAATGGGTCAGATCCGGGCTCAGCTTCAGGGAGTCATCTCTAAAAACCCACAGCTCCGGAACCTCACTCCTCAACAACAGCAGCAGTTACAGGCTCTGTTAATACAGCGGCATCAGCAGAATTTGCTGCAGCAGAACCAAGCATTGCGGCAAGGCAGCCCTTATCCAGGGCAAGCCCAGGTGTCACTGGACCAGGGCCGGCCAGGTGCTCCTCAGCTTCCCCTCCCCAGCTCCATGGGACAGCAGATCCCAAGGCAGCCCCCTCTTGCCGTATTCCAGTTTCGTCCGGAGCATGGATTTGCTGCATCTACCGAGCAGCAGAAGGTCGCAATGAACCAGCAGGTGGCCGCCAGTCCTCACCAACAGGGCGCACCAAGGCTTCCTATTCCTCAGACTCCCTCTGTTCCCTTGGGTGTCGCTGGTGTGGCCTCTCTCCCACCACAGCAGCCCAGCCCTTCAGAGCCAAAGAGACCGTCCCCTTTGCTCCTGGTTAAAAGCCCTGAACAGCAGCCAGCTCCCAGCCAGAAACACCAGCCAACCACTCCCAGTCCCCTGCTCTCTCCTAACCCAGCGCTTTTAGTTCCGAACACAAAGGAAACGGCTCTTGGCCCCGGGAGCCTCAGAGACTCGGTGTCCCCCACCAAAGTGCCCATGGAGCCATCGGCGGTCAACGGGCAGACGGGGGAATTGGCTTCCTTAGCTGCGGGAAAAGCTTTGCCCCAGTCGGGAAACCTTCCCCTTGTTTATATCAAACAGGAACCCAGGGAAGAGGTAACCCAGTGTGCACTGATGAGTGGCCCCCAGCCAGTCAAGCGGGAAGCCAATGGGGAGCCCGTCTCCCAAGCAGCCGCTGCTGTGCCCACTAACAATAACAGCCTCAGCCGCACTGAAGCTGGCCACCTCTTGCTACAGAAATTGCTACGAGCCAAGAATGTCACGCTGGGGACTCAGCGCTCGGGCGACGTCAACGGGCACGTGGATGGCAAATTTGCTGGCACGGAGGGCCGATTGCAGATGCTGCCAGATGTTCGGGAGGTGAGCATAAAGGGAAAGGGAAGAGTGGCTGCTGCAGTTACAGAAATCCCCACCTACTTTTGTGATATCTCTGTGGCTAATGAATGCCCCAATTGAAAACTATTATCTGAAAAGCCAGTCCCACCCACCCAATGGTAGAGAAGGTATTTTTTGCTTGATGGAATAGATTTCAATAAGAATCTATTGAAAAAGCTTAGCAGACCTTTTGGGAGAAGAAACCCTTTATAAAGAAGAGAACTATGTATGACGTAGTGCCATCCTCAGCTTTTGGTGGGCATTGCTTCTCTGCCACTGGCTAGTTTGGACCACCCTTTTATTATGGTTAACAGTCACAGTCGGTGGAGGGATAATATCACTAAGCGGGGCTGAGTCAGAATGTCCAGAGTTCCCCCCCCCCCAAAAAAAAAAAAATAACCCAGAAGGAAGTTTCTCATTTTATTTACCTATTTATTTATATCCTGACTTTATATAATTTTTACAAATAACTCAAAAGCGGCAAACAGATCCAAAGTATCTTCCTCCTCCTGTTTTCCCCATAGCAGCAACCCTTTGAGGTGAGTTGGGCTGAAAGAGAGAGGGGCCGGTCCAATTTGGTAGTCTTGATTTCTGCAAATTCTAGGTACTCTCGTGAGGCTGCAGGTGGCCTCCTTCGGTCTTTTTGACCGGTTTCAAATGTTTGCGTTGCTTTTCCAAAAGGCAACTGGACTCTCTTGGGGTTTTTTTTTCTGGAAAATGTTTCGGTTCTCAAGCTTCTTGGATGAGAAGCAAAATGTTTTCAAAGAAAAAAAAACCCAAGAAAGTCCAGTTGCCTTTTGGAAAAGCACCTTTGGAACGACGTTGCCTTTCGTTCTGGTTTTGAAATAACTTAGTTCTGTCCCTTACAATGCTAATTGATTTCTGCCCTTCTCCCGCTACAACCATTGAGACAAGTCTAAAATTAGGGACATACTTCCTTTTCCCATTATTTTAAAAAAAAGTATCTTCCTTGACTGTGGTTGAATGTGTAGATTCCCTAGTTAGTAAATCAGCAAACTGAGACGAGAGGTTTGGCATAGCCATCTGCAGGGTTTTGCCACTGGACACATAAGGAAGCAACGTTTAAAGTACCTCCTCTTCCATCTGCAGTGTAAAATGGGGCTGCCTATAATTCTGTCCCTCCTGCTTGGGCTTTTTGGTATACTTTTGCTTGTGACTCACTTAGCCCATCTGGGGCAGGGATGGTTGAGTGGGTGAGTTTTGATAGCTCCATAAAATGACTCCCTTTTGGGAACTGGAGCACGTTTGCTGAGGAGAGAAAGGGACTACTGCCTGCCTCTCTCCCCACCAGGATGCCCTTGCAGCGAAGAAACTCCCCCCACCGAAGCCAAAACGATCCCAGAAAGCTGGGGAGCGACTTGTCAATTCCCGCAAGAAATTGCGCAAGGAAGATGGCGTGAAGTCCAACGAAGCCCTCATGAAACAACTGAAACAGGTACAACTATTTTGGATTTGCTTGGCTGGCAGGCTGAGTCAAAATCAAGTGTGTTAGTGTGTTCCGTGAAAAAGACCACAGCAGTCTTAGCCAGATACGTAGGGCTTTTATTTTTCTGACCGTGGTCACGGGGGGTTTTTTTCTGCAAGAATTTGTGTCGTTAATATTTGAATACATTGAATATACAATATTGAACGTTGGATATCCCACTCTTATTAATCCTGGGAATAAATTAATTTAGGAATGGTATTTCCCCCCCCCCTTTCTTTCTATTCCACTGCACAGAGTAGAGCTATCCTCCTAAACTCATGTGCACCTCCAATTTTTCCTCATGTTTTAAATCCATTTTATGAATCTAGTGAAACATGTCAATTATTTGCTGTCTTTTCATTTAGAGTTGATTTCTGGTTAGTCAGAAAACAAAAATAAGTGGACCAATACAGTTGAAGTCATTTTACAAATTCTTTTAGCACAATGAGGGCTGTACACACTTTCTTCTCAGGGTTTTAAGCCCTGAAAATTTAAATCTGATTTTAGGAATGATCTCCTACTTTTTGAAATTCAACCCCTGAATGTGAGATGTTGATGCTGATACATTACCATTTCATTCAAAGACATTTAATTGAAATAATACATTTAGCAATTCTCATCTGTTACCACAGAGGCAGTTTTAATCCATATCTCTACTTTAGTATAATATAACTATATACTTTAGTCATCATGAAAGATGGGGGAATAATTCAGAAGAGGAAAACAATTTTTTTTTAAAGACTTGTGAGGTATTTACTATACCAAACTAATAAAGAGTCTATGGTTCCTTTCAGCTAGCAAAACTGCTTGTATTCAGATTATTTTTTTCCCTTACCATAACTGATTGCTGCAAAGAAATAATTGCAGTATCTCTCCAACCCAAGTGGCTTCCTTATACAGGTAGACCTTGCTTAACAACTGCCCTTTTAGTGACCATTCAAAGGTATGACAATGCTGCAAAAGTAACTTCACAATCAGCCCTTGCATTTATGAGCATTGCAAGATTCCTGTAGTTGCATGATTGCTATTTGCTTGCTTCATAACTAGCTTCCAACAGGCAAAGTCAATGCAGAAGCCGGCAGTAAAATTGTAAGTCATAGTCAGGTGATGTCTTGCTTATTAACCCTTGGTGACGTAATAACCTAATGAGAAATGACTTAAGTCCACCACAGTCACATGATACTTGCTTAGCGACTGCATCACTTAGTGACAGAATTGTGGGCCCCAATTGTGATTTGCTAAACAAGGGCTACCTTAGATAGGAACTTTTCTTAAAGAATACTTAGTGTTCAGATGCATTCTGATTAAATTATGGTGATTTAATTTTTTAAAGCAAACAATTACATGCTTCAACAATATTATAATTATATTACAATGTATACAATGAATTTACAAATATTCATTTTAAATACTCATTAAAATCATCATGGTATTATTGAATGGATAGCATATATAAGACATATGAAAAAGAAAAGGGCATTTATAAGATGAGGAATGAAACAGGAAATTGAAGCTTATGTTATTTCCATTTGTTATTCATTCCTCCCCAGATTTTCTTGAGGAATTATAAAGTACTAAGCATAAATTGCTTTTTGTTAGAGCAGGCTATGCACAGATATGCACAAGCAAAGAAATTGAAAATCAATAGAGTTTCAGGGGCAGAATATTTTCTTATAGAAATAAGATGAGGCAGAAGTAGATGAATTGCTTCTTAAATGTGAAAACTTCTGCCACACAAAGTGTTTGAATGTTCCAGTTTGTTTTAATGAAACCTGTATTATTGTAGATTCTAAAATCAGAAAAAAAATCCATAAATGTTGGGCTAATTGCAGAATCAAATTGGTATATGGGTTCTTTCTAATTAATGAATTCCTTCCAGATTTTCTTTTCATACAGATTTCTAAGTGCGGCCCATAATTTTATATTCTTTTTTGAAAGATGAATGAAATAGTGTTATGTCTCAACCTTATTTGTAGAAGAATGTTCTGCAACAGAGCGCTCTCCTTTTCTGTCTGTTTTGTGCAGATACATACTAGGAAGTTGTTTTGTTCCTGGATGCCCTATTGGTGCTCATTCATAACCTTGAATCTTCCATATCTCAGTAAAATAGATTTTGTATCCTTTTCTGAGTGTTATATTAGGAGTTCAGAAGCAGCACAAACAAGTCCTAATTCAGCTGCATCAACACACACTGCCTTAGAAAAGACCTGAGCTGGTTGGGTTAGTCCACGGGTCTTCAAACTTGGCCCTTTTATGACTTGTGGACTTCAACTCCCAGAATTCCTCAGCCAGACACACTGAAGTCCACAAGTCATAAAAGGGCCAAGTTTGAAGACCCTGGGTTAGTCTAATGTAGCTTCTTGTTGCCTTCAGCAAAATCTCACCAGATGTGGATACTATAGAGACAGAGAAATATATTTTCAAAAATCATGCAGGAACTATGTAACCTCACATTTTTCCTGTTAAAGTCATGGGAGAATAGGCCTAGATAGGAGTCCATTCAACCTTCAGGGCCTGTGAACTCATATTGTTCCTTTTCATTTATATCAGAGAATTCCTTTAATATGGTCTGCAGGATGTGTCGGCATATGAAGAAGCCTTGGTTTGATTCAGTTCTTTTCTCCTCAGGAACTCTCTCTGCTGCCTCTGATGGAACCAGTAATCACCGCCAATTTCAACCTCTTCCCTCCCTTTGGAAGCAGTCCAATCAATGGCAAGAGCCAGTTGAAAGGCACGTTTGGCAATGCAGCCTTGGACAGCATTCCAGATTACTACTCCCAGCTGCTCACCAAAGTAAGGCCAGCTGTGTGGCATCTTCTTCTTTTTAGCTAACTGAATATAGAAAAAGAAAGGGGGAAAAAAGAAAACATATAATTATAATAAAAAGAGGGAATTAGCTGAGAAAAAGGGAAAATTGGTACAAAACGTTTCACAGATGCTATGCAACTCAACCAACAATTGCTAAGATAGATAAATCCTGTAACAAGAACTGTTGGAAATGCTATCACAAAGGAGGAAAGTTTTTAGGATCTAGTACAACTTGCCGCAGCCAGCTCGCCACTGCCAACTTGCTTCTGCCAACTTGCCACTGCTAAGTCGCCACGGGACACCCGCACATGGCCAATTGGCCACGGGGGCAACTCGCTGCGGGTGGCCAGAGGGAGAGCGGGGCAAGTGAGAACCAGCAGGTGGGCAGAGCGTAGAGGGTGCAATGAAAGGATGGACCGCGTGGGAGAGCAAGTGAACGGATGGGCAGATCACACCACCTTCGTGGAAGATGCCAGGGGGAGGCAGCGGTCGGGGTGGGGAGGTGGGGGCATTGCTCAGAACATGTCTTCTCAGCAGTTCAATTTCTTGCCATTATAGAAGTCAGAAACAAAGCATCCGGTGGCATCTTACAGGCTAATTTATTGTGGCACAATGTTCGAGGGTTCCTCTTTCCCAGAATGGTTGTTTCACAATCGGCCCTCATCCCCGGTGGCCCCTGTGCCCCCGGCTGCCACCACCTCCCTGCCACCTGCTCCGACCATGCTCTGCCCACCACCCACTCGCCCGCTTCTCCCTCTGGCCGCCCACCCAATCCCATCATCTTGCCGCACCCTGCGCACTCTGCCCACCTGCTTGCTTGCCTGCCGCACCCTGCGCGCTCCACTCACCTGCTCGCTTGCCCTCCATGTGCTCTGCCTACCTGCTCAGCCACCCTCGGTGAATTATCCCCACAGCGAGTTAGCTGTACAAAGGTGTCCTGCGGCGAGTTGACAGTGGCAAGCTGTGGTGAGCTGGTGCATTCTGAAGTTTTTACATCTATACATGGTGGTACTTGGAAAGAAGTACCCCAAAGCAATCTGAAAATAAAATTTAAATTAAAACTACAAATATTTTATTAGGTTTGACCTCAGAGAATATAAACGAAATGTATCATAATTTATTAAAATACCTGCTGACAGCAGCAGCAAGAATCAGTCTGGCGCAACATTGGAAAAGAAACCTTGCCGTCAATATAGGATTGGGAGACTAAAATTGAAGAATACGTAGCAGTGGAGAGAAAAAAAAAGACAGAAATAAACTAAATTTAAGCAGAAATGGATCTCATATACAGCATGTCACACAGCGTGGCAAGCTTCTTAGTATATGATTTTTAAAGAAAAGGAACTGTTTAAATAATAATAGTAGCAACAAAATGATCTAAACAGAAATCAGTAATAATGTCCAGAGTAAAATATACAAATAGTTAAGTAGCAATTAGTAGCATTTGCCATGTGCTGGAGCTGATGGCTCAGTCATTTTTTAAACGAATTAATTAAATTTATCTATAGACAGTTAACAAAACAATCTTTAATCTTAAAATGATTTTTTTAAAAAATAAAAATAAAAGTGCAAGCTAAAATTACAAACTAGTTCTGCCTAATAATTATGAACTTTCAGTAGGTGTTTGATCTGTTCTATAATCCAAGATTCTTCCTGTTTGTCAATAAAGGAAAATTGGTAGCCCTTCAGATGTGCCACACTGAAGTCACTTAGCATCCTTTGTCATTGGCTATAGTTTATTTTTTTTCCTTAATGTTTTATTGATTTTTTTAAAAATTACAATTTTTAGTGCTTAGTAAACAACATGTTGTCTGAGATCACATATTTAACATTAACTTTTTCATTATAAATCTGTTCAGTACCGTACAATCCAGTATTGTTTCCCTGATCCTCCTTTCTTCCCCATATTTTTCCCATTTTCCCCTCATTACACAGTTCCAATTCTTGTTACTATTGATGCATACAAAGTTAGATATAAACATCCTCATCATATTTTACTAATATAACAATAATATCAATTCATAAATCAATATCCTGTTTTTCATGTTCTTATTAAGGTTTAATTTCCCATCAGTATTTGAAGTATCTTTGACAGTGACGATTTTCTCAATGTTAATTACATTTAGCTAACAATTTTTATTCATGCCAGCGATCCTCTTATTTTCATATTTCCCATATCAAAAAAAAGAAAAAAAATGCTATTTTAATTTTAACTCATATCTTTCGTTCTAAAAGTCTAATTATATCTAAGGGTCATCCGTTCTTTTAATCATATTCGAACAAATATTTAAACATGTAATGCCCCCTCTAATAGATCAAAGCTTCTGTTTTTTAAATCTAACTCTTACTTTCTTTCTTTGCCAAGTAGCTTTCCAAGCCAAGGCTATTAAATTGCCCAGGAATTTTCTTTCTATTTTTGTAAAAGTTGCTTGGCATGAGGAAGACAATTTAGGTAGGGTATTTGGGGGGGGGGGATTCCACCCATTTATATTCATTAAGCAACTCCCACTTTCCTTCTCCCTCAATTTCTCTCTTCATTTTTTGTCTCCCAAGTTGTAATATTTCCCCTGACAGCTCTATATTCCATTTTTAAAAGTCTTCTTCCTTATTATCAGGTATATTTTTCAGACCCAAGGGGTAAAGCATCTTTTCCATTTTCGTTGTTATGGCTAAGTCTTGCAGTATTTTATATGTATATGGTAGTTTATATTTCCCTTCTTTTATTTCTTCCGCCTCTAGGTCCATTTCTTCTGCTTCGTCTTCTGATTTCTGGTTTATTTGTTCATATTTTGTAGTCATTGTCTGGGAATTTTCTAGTTGCAGATTTAGTTTGGAGATTTGCTCATTTATATTATCTAAATTGTATTTAGTCTCATTATGGTTTCTTTTTGTGTCCTCTTTGTGTGCGACAATTGTTTGGTGAATTAGTTGTAGCATAGAGTATATTTCCTTCTGAAAGGTGTTTGTTTGTTCCTGAGGCATCATTCCTGGAGATCCTCTGGGATCATCAATCTTAATAAGAGTAGAACCAGTCCTAAAAGCAATATTTTATAGTAATCTTTTGTCTCAAGTGTCCAAGAATTGTCGGTCAGATAAGGTTGTAATCCACAATGTTCAAAGTGTTCAAAATGTTTAATCACCCTGAAAACAGCTCAGAAGTCTCTCCCAGTCAGACGTAGTCAAAAGTCAAATTTTTCTTTCTCTCCCAGTAGTTCTTGAGATTAAAAGTTCAAGCTCAGTAAGTGTTTATAGTCCAAGAAGGTCAGGGTGATAAGTATGCCAAAATATTTTCCTATATTGCCAGCTGTTCTCCATTGAGCTAGGAGTTGCCAAACAGCCAGGAAGTTAGTTGTAGTGCTATACTTAAATCCACCACTAGATGTCATTCAAAATCCATTTTCCACTCTTTAAGACAAAGGATTAATTTCTTATATTTCACTGTTTTTTTTCTTCAAAGAGAAAATCTTAACAATTTTCTCAGTTCTCAAATTTATCAAAGTTGTAGCTTTATATTACTTCCACTTCAATATTATGTATTTCTGTCCCCCATAAAAAAATTAAAACGCCGCTTCCGTTCACGTTCGGAGGTTTTAGCTTCTTGGGAGCCTTTCCCAGGAAATTCAGTTGTAAAATAGTAAAGAAAGGATCAATGTTCTCACCCAGTTCCAAACATGCTGTTTACAATCTGCTAATTGGTGCTTTTTCTTCTTCAATTGTCAGCAGCTAATGGCTGGCCATTGGAATGTAGCCAGCCTTTCCCCTGCCGGTTTGGAGGGCTTTCCTCGGATTGAACGGAAAGACCGCCATCTCTCCGTGATCGACGAGGCACCCCTCCTTCTTCATCGCTTCTTTGAGGCGACTTTAGGCTCTTTTAGGGCCTCCAGCAGGGTGAAATCGTGCGCTGAAGGCAGAGCAAAACCAGAAGTTGGCTATAGTTTAGTTTTTTTCCTAAACTTCTAACGTGATCTTGGGAAGGTCAAAGAAAAGAAAGGAATACTGTATTACTTTTGTTGTGCTACGCTTAAGTAAATCAGTGCAGAGACGGCTTGCATGTGTTTCCATTCAGGGGTAAATGCAATACAATCCTGTTCAATAACAATTTAATAGAAAAAGTTTTTTTCAAGGCAGGGCATAGAGTGGCAGACCAGGCCTCCAGAGAACGGTTGTCGGCAAAGATCACTCTTAACAGTTCAATCGTCTTTTAAAATGTGTTCATTTCTTTGCATTACTTATATGCTTCTCCATCACAATTTTGGGGCAGCTCAAACAGTAAAAGAAAGAATGTAAATGCAGCAGGTGACGGAGTGGTCTGTCAGATCTGTGCAGCTTTGGAAATGAAGGGGGGAGGGAAACAGGTGGTGGATTGTGGTGGGTGTTGATTCCTATGTTCTCTGTCTAGAACAACTTGAGCAACCCTCCAACACCACCTTCCTCACTGCCCCCCACACCCCCACCCTCTGTGCAGCAGAAGCTGGTGAATGGCGTCCTGTCTTCTGAGGAGCTGACCGGGCAGTCCAAAGAGCCAGAGCTACCCCATGAGCTTGAAGGACAGAAGGGTAAGAGCTATTGCTGAGCAGGGTGTTAACGTTATGGTCTAAACGTTATGGTCACAGCATCTCTAGTTTTCAGTACAAAGGTATGAGGTAAATCCAAATATATACACTGTTTTCCAAAGCAAAAACTTAAAATGTCCAGCACTGAAACTTCCAAATGCTAAACATAAAATTACAAGTGAAACAAGTTTAGATCACACTATTTCCACAAAAATAAAAATGAAAGGCAAAAGGTCAACAGTGTCAAAAGTCAGAAAGATCACCTGGCCTAAAATATTCAGGGAGGCACTTGAATGCTGTAGCATAGTGGATGTTCAGCATGTGTTGTGTTCTGTATCTGGTGGGATAACACTAGGAGCTTCTGATTTTAGTGTTTGTAGTGGAGGAAAAGAGGGAATTAAAAAATTGGTTCAGTAGAAGGTGCGGTGATTCAAAAAGATTTATCTTAGCAGTGAAAGGCATTATAAGCAATACAGGTAATCCTCAACTTACTACCACAATTGAGCCCAAAATTTTCATTGCTGAGCAAGTCATTTGTTAAGTGAGTCTTGCCCCATTTTATGAGTTTTCTTGCCACAGTTGCTAAGTGAATCATTGCAGCTGTTAAGTTAGTAACACAGTTGTGAAGTGAATCTGGTTTACTCCATTGATTTTAGCCATCAGAAGGTTGCAAAAAGTGATCACATGGTCCTGGGACACTGCAACTGTCATAAATACAGTAGTGGCCAAAATTGTGGAAACCTTTTGGGAAAAGTGTACAGTAGAAATGCCACCTTTGGTTAAGTTTCCACCAATTTTTCTTCTAATTTCTTTATAACTGTAGCCTTGTTCACTTAATGATACTATTTTACATCGCTTTCTGGGCAACCAGTCAACTCTTTGCACCATTACTTTAATTTTATTACCTTTTACAAGCTCACTAAATGAAAGAACACAAAAAACCCCAACCGACTTGATAGCGATCACATAACACACTGACAAATGTCCTCCTCTCAGCTTCAATACATGACATCAATAACTGAATCCTACTGTGATCTGATTGGCTGATTGCCAAAACAAGATGACACCTGATTGGCTCTCTAAACACTCATGCTCATTGGCTACAATCAGATGAAGGAAAGCTACCTGATATCAACCTAAGCAAGTTGTGCTTCCTTTTTCTGGTTATTTGGCTATAACTTTTCATAGAATACAGTACAGATAATTGAACAAACTTTGTTGCATTACATTCTTGATTAAATTATCTTTCCATTGATATATAATTTTATGGTACTACTCCAAAACAAAAGTGTTATTAGTCATCAAACCTCAAAAATACACTTTTCCCAAACGGTTTCCACAATTTTGGCCACTACTGTACATGCCAGTTGCCAAGCATTTGAATTTTGATCACCTGACCATGGGGATGCTGCAACGGTCATAAATATGAGAACCGATCATAAGTCATTTTTTTCAGTGCCCTTGTAACTTCAAATGGTCACTAAACGAATGTCGAGGACTATCTGTAGAGCAAACATTTAAGGCAAAGTTGCAGATACAGAGAAGGCAAAGGGGAAGAGCTTTCAGGAGGTCTCTGGAAATGATTTTGCATGGGTTGAGCCCTGAGAAAAGTTGCAAATAAAGAGTATTTATAAATTGCTATTTTCAATTTTTTTTATACACAGTTTATTCCCATCTTCTGAGGATCCTTCACTTATTTTTTATTTATATTTTATAAGAAATTTTAAAAGGGAATTAAAAAAATGATAAAGGGTGGCCAAGAGGGAAATAGAAAACGATTGCAAATTTCTGAAACATAAATGGTGGTTTATCTCTTCTTGGTTATAGAGTGGCATTTTGCCAGGTACTACTGTATCACTGAAAAGGCCTATTCCTTGCTTGCCATTGACCTCTTCTTTGCCAAGAATTGGGGGAATATATAGGAAAAAAGCCTCCCAGTGTATATTAGTGCGGAATCAGGCTGTGGATTCTCATGCTGTAGGCATGGTTAATGGCAATCCTGCAGCATCTGACATTTGATCTTTTCTTTCTTATTCCATGTGTGCAGATGCTCCCCCTGTGGAGGTGAAAAGCTTAGATCTACTTGCAGCTCTGCCTACTCCACCACACAATCAGACTGAGGACGTCAGGTGAGAATAGAAGTCTGATTGAACAGAAACGCAAAAGACAAACTGGAAACGAAAAGCTGTTTAGTTGTGTGCCATCCAAAATGTTCCCCAAGCCGGTTTTCTTCGGATATGTTGATCATTAATTCACACCATCCCCAACTAATGTAACAAAGTCCATACATCTGGGGGGATATGAAATCAGGAGATATTGCTTAGTTTATAGGAAGCAAATGAGACCTGGTACATAATCTTTTGAACTTGGAAAATATAAAGCTTCTTTTGGGGAGCGTTAGCCTTTTTTGGTCGTAGTTGGGAGTCTCTTGCTGATTTACTGCATTTCATCCAATTCCCTATCAGTAGGTCCAGTTCTACATCCTGCCAACCTCTAACTCTGGAACTGGCAAGATAAGTTGGTATTCACCAGCACTCCCATAATGCCCTAAATCGCTTTCACAAAAATCAGGCAGGAGCAGGAGCTTCCTAAATTGTATAACCATTCTCCAATATATCTGCAGGATGGAGAGTGATGAGGAAAGTGACAGCCCTGACACCATTGTCCCAGCATCGTCTCCAGAGAGCGTCTTGGGAGAAGAGATACCACGCTTCCCATTGCTGGTTGGAGCCAAGTCTGAAGTGGAGGAGTGCCCCATGTCCCCTGTCATCCCCATCATTCCAAAGGCCAGCATCCCAGGTTCGTGAAAAGGAATGACTTGTATGGAAGATAACCCATCAGCTAGAACAATGGTTCTCAACCTGTGGTCTGTGAACTCCTGGGGGGGCTGCGAAGTTACAGGAGGTCTGGGAGGACGTGAAGAAATGCTATGATTTAAATCTTAAGTTAAATCTTGGGGGTCCATGGCCACAAGAAAAGACTGAAAACCACTGAGCTAGAATAATCTTTAATCCTTGTTGCAGCTGCATTTCCCAGACGAGAAGTACACTGTAACCCAAGCTGTTTTAATCTAAAAAGTTTCTAAATGTTATATACCTGAGCAATGATAACAATATACCAATGTCGGTAATGACCACAATAAACTGTTGCATTATACACATTATAAATGTAACAATAAGAATTCCAGTTTGGCATTAGACATAAGCTCTAAAGACATCTCAAGATAGCCATGTCTGCAGTAGGTTATGAAAGTGGGAGCCACCTGGGGGTGGGAGACGACAAGGTATTCTAGAACAGGGGTCCCCACCCCCCCAGGCCACAGACTCGTACTGGTTCGTGGCCCGTTGGGAATCGGGCCACGTAAGTGGCAGGTGAGTGTGCAAAGCTTCATTTGTGCATGCGCAGGAGCTATGTTGCATGCAGAAACCATCCCCTACCCACCGCTGCCACTGCTGCCGGTCCATGGAGCCAGAAAGGCTGGGGACCGCTGTTCTAGAGGAGAGGCACTTCTGTGATCCTTCCCACAATGTCCCATTATAGATGGAGAACTTCAGCAGACATTCTGTAGTTGCTCAGATGGATAGGCAGAACCTAGCTTGAAAAAATAGTACGTTAGACAGCCAGGCCCTTGAGAGGGTAAGGAATAATCAACGTTTTGAATTACACTCAGAAACCTACCAGCAATCAGTGCAGCTCCTGTAGCAGTAAGTAGTGTTAAATGATAGCAATGCGACAACTCTGTAGGCATCCAGAGCATTGCATCATACATAGTAGTTGAAGTTTCTGGGTCGTCTTTACACTGCCCTGTGTAAAGTGAAATACATGAAATGAATGAGGTCGGTTAATGAGGTCGCCTAGATGCTGAGTTCCCCTAGCTTACCGCTGTCATTATCCTCCACTTCACCTCTGGCCTTCTGCTCTGCTTAATTTTTAATCTCCCAGACTGACCCTGGGAGCCGCCACACACCTTCAGGAAAACACTGGCATTTGTATTGGTTGATTCTAGGACATATTCAGGTACGCGATTTTGGGCTGAGTGCTGAATTACCCTACCTTAGATAAGTGATTTGAATTTCTGGGATACCAGTTTGAGCAGCAGCTTCTGACAGGTTTTTTCTTTTCTTTCCCCTTTGCTTTCCTTCCTTCAGCTTTCCCAGATTCCAAACCCTACGGGAGTGTCGAGCCAGTGGGAAAGGAGACGCCTGGCACTTCCTGGGACAGAGCCAAAGGGAGTGAGGTCTCTGTCATGCTCACCGTGTCTGCAGCTGCTGCCAAGGTATGGAGCGAGGACCAAAAGTTGTCTTGAGCCTTAGGAATTATAGACCAAGTCAGGGGTAGGCAACCTTGGCTCTTTTATGACTCGTGGACTTCAACTCCCAGAATTCCTGAGCCAGCATAGCTGGCTCAGGAATTCTGGGAGTTGAAGTCCACGAGTCATAAAAGAGCCAAGGTTGCCCACCCCTGACCAAGATATTTGAAGGCTGTGAGTTGGCAATACAGTTGCTGTGTATATATTTTAGGCACGATAAAGTCCTCATGAAGTGACTTATCTGCCTTGTTTGTCTCAGGGCCCACTCAGCTGGGGCAGCACTATCAATTTTCCACATCTGGTAGAAATGTGAGAAGTCTCTAGTTTTGTTTTGTGCCATAGCCCTTTTTGCTGAATGCTGCCCATCCCCTATTCTGACAGCTGATCCTGAGTCTGAACATCTTTTTATTGTTGCTACTTTTCTGCTCTCATTACTAAACAGCTGTCAAGCACTTGGCAGATGTTCAGATTGATGGGTCCCCACATCAACAAGGTGCTGACATTCTTCTGTCACATGACCTGCGCAATGGATACTTTAAACCAATTTGTTTTTTTTGTGTGTGTGATTAAGCTACACTAAAGGGTTTGGGGGTTCCATTTCTTAATCTGCTCAAATACTTTCCTGACCGTTCCCACCGTCTTGTCCAGAACCTGAACGGTGTCATGGTGGCAGTGGCAGAGCTTTTGAGCATGAAGATTCCCAGTTCTTACGAAGTGTTGTTTCCGGAGCGAAATGTAACCAGTGAACCCAGGAAAAGTGAAACTGATGCACAAAGTGAGTATCCTAGTCAAGATAGCCTCTTGGTAGTCTGTCTTTTTTTATTTTCCCAGTCTTGTCTTTTATTGGTCCCTGTTTCTCTGTCCCAACCTTCTTAGGCAAAGAGAAGCCAGTAGTTTCAAAGGGTCCTGAAGGTGGACCAGAGTGGCTGAAACAGTTTGATGCCATGTTGCCTGGCTACAGTCTCAAGAATGAACTGGACATCTTAACTTTGCTCAAACAGGTAAAGGAGGAGCTGGGAGCTTCCCCTCCCCCCCCAAAAAAATATCTCCTTTGTTACTGAACAGTTTTTAACTAGTTGCAGTAAGCTTATTTGAAAGAAAATTGTTCCAAGCTTTTAGCGTAATTCTTCCTTTTTCATGTAAGAATAGATAACAGATTATCACCACAACCTCATATTTTGATATGTATCTTGTTCAAATTAGAAAAAAAAAAGATCTTGAAACAAGATAATGATACTTTACAATAGGGCCACATCCCCCCATTTCACTTTTTGCACAAGGACCCTATTGAGAAAAGATGTTGATTACCTCGAGTAGTGCTTGTCATCTTCCACAGACTTTGTTGCTTTCTGGGTGGATCTCCTGTTTCTTGTCTGAGGACACCCATGCTCTCCTTTCATGACATTCAGTCAGCTCCCCTAGCCAGATATCTCTCTTAACCAAACTCTGAAGAAAAAAGGAACTATCAAATTTCTGATAACCAACTGGCTTTGGTGTGATGGAATAGTGCTCATATTAAAACCATATGTTGTGCTGATAGGATGTCTCCTATCAGACAAATTGGCTGGTTGGCCTTAGTTGCCTCTGCTTCTTTTTCAAAGAAATTTGTGGTTGAATCTCCAGCTAGAGTGGGAAAGGAAAAGTGAAAAAACTATCAAGCTTGGAGTCCTTGCAGGGAAGGAAGCCACAGAGGCCAGACTCCACACACACACACCCTCCGAATTCTGAAGCCTTTCTTTGATGGTTCCCAAGAGACTGTAGTCAATCTGATGAAATTCTTGTAAATAGTCAGGCAGCAATAAAGAAGCAACTCTGATCAGCTCATAGAGTTGTTCTGGTCCTTAGTACCTGACAAGTTTTTCCCCCCCTCTTCTTTAGGAGACTTCAGTTCCAGAAAAAGCTGCTCAACACTGCTACATCAACAATGTTGCTAATCTGGATGTCCGGCAACTCTTGACACTTCCTGAAGAACCGTCTCCTCCTCTGTCCCCTTTTGCACCCTCTCCACCAAGCCCACCCAAGATTCCTGAGCCACCCCCTGAGCCCGAAGCACCACCTCCGGCTGCGACCTCCCCTCCACCCTCATCTCCTAAAGAAGAAGCCCCTCAGTCTCCCCCTAAAGCCAAGCCTCGCTCCAGGCCCCTGGAAGATAACGAGGAGAGCAAGCCCAGGCTCAAAAAATGGAAAGGGGTGCGCTGGAAACGGTTACGTTTCCTCATTACCATTCAGAAGGGTGGTACCAAGCGTGATGGGGAGAGGGAGATTGCGGAGTTCATTGAGCGCTTGGCCACGACTCTTCGGCCGGAGAAAGTGCCACGCGATTTACGGAAGTGCTGCTTTTGCCACGAGGAAGGAGATGGAGCTACGGATGGTCCAGCCCGCCTCCTTAATCTTGATCTGGACTTATGGGTGCACCTCAACTGTGCCCTCTGGTCCACGGAGGTTTACGAGACTCAGGGCGGGGCCCTAATTAACGTGGAAGTAGCACTGCACCGGGGCCTGCTCACCAAATGCTCGCTTTGCCAGAAGACCGGTGCCACCAATAGCTGCAACCGTATCCGCTGCCCCAACGTCTATCACTTTGCTTGTGCTATCCGTGCCAAGTGTATGTTCTTTAAGGACAAGACGATGCTGTGCCCAATGCACAAGCTCAAGGGTCCCTGCGACCAGGAGCTCAGCACCTTCACTGTCTTCCGACGGGTTTACATCGAGAGGGATGAGGTCAAGCAGATTGCCAGCATCATCCAGCGCGGGGAGCGCCTCCACATGTTCCGAGTGGGAGGCCTGGTCTTCCATGCCATAGGGCAGCTCTTGCCCCACCAAATGGCAGACTTTCACAGTGCCACAGCACTCTACCCTGTGGGCTACGAGGCCACCCGCATCTACTGGAGTTTGCGGACCAACAACCGGCGTTGCTGCTACCGATGTACCATTTGTGAGAACAACGGCCGGCCAGAGTTTGTGGTTCAAGTGATGGAACACGGTTTGGAGGACTTGGTCTTCACAGATTCCTCACCACAGGGTAGAGATCAGCTTGGGCTCTGTTTTCATGAGTTTGCTGGTTGTGAGCTTTTGAGCAAGACCAGAATTCTTCCTCTTAAGACCCCAAATGTCTAAAATTGTGCAAGGTTGGCTTGAGAAAATCCACTTCCTCTGCCCAGAATTAGTTGTTTAAAAAGCACAGCAGCTGTAGGCGTATGTTAAGAGAGGTCTATTTTCTGATGCGCTGAGCTTATTTCACATTTGAAAGTAGGAGGAAGACTCTTGGGCCCTGCAAACCTCGGCAGGGATGTCCAAAGATGTCCTCTTGGGTACATGTAAAATTAATAACACTTGAAAATAGTTGCTACATGGTAAATCATGCTTTTCAGACAGCTGGTCTTTAAAGTGGCTAAAGGGGGAGGAGGGCTGTTTTCATGTTTTCGATCTAAAAAGACCATATGGAGGAGAAGGAAGGTTATTTTCAAGATCAGGAAGATGAGGGAGTAATACATTGGCATATAGAGGCAGTTCAGGCTAGACCAGGGTAGGCAACCTTGGCTCTTTTATGACTCGTGGACTTCAACTCCCAGAATTCCTGAGCCAGCATGGGTCAGCTTGGAAACCTCTCCCTTCCCCCTCAGCATGGCTGGCTCAGGAATTCTGGGAGTTGAAGTCCACAAATCATAAAAGAGCCGAGGTTGCCTATCCCTGGGCTAGACTAATGATTTCTTTGTGAAGTTCCTATGGAAGTAACAATCTGTGTCACCGTTCCTGAAGGAACTTTGGTGGCGGGGAGGCTGAGAGTTTACTGGGGCTGACACAATATAGGTAGTCCTCAACGTGTGACCACAATTGAGTCTAAAATTTATGTTGCTAAGCGAACCAGTTGTTCAGTGAATTTCCCCCCTATTTTACTTCCTTTCTTGCTACAGTTGTTAAGGGGATCACTGCAGTTGTTAAGTCAGTCACACGACTGGTAATTGAATCTGGCTTCCTCAATGACTTTGCTTGTCAGAACTTTGCAAAAGGTGATCACATGACCCCCCCCCCCCAAGACACTGCAACCGTTATAAATACCTGCCAGTTGCCAAGTGTCCAAATTTTCACCACATGACTAGGGGGATGCTGCAACAGTTGTAAGTGTGAAAGAGGGATATAAGTCAACTGTTTTCAGTGGCGTAACTTCAAACGGTCACTAAAGGAATATCTTTGTGAGTTGAGGACTACCTGTATTTGCTGATAGGGGAGCAATCTTTTCCCCAAGCCTAAACAAGCAAACAAACAATCTCCACCCAAATTAAAAGAGAGGTAACTAGTGGGTGTGCTTTCTCTTTCTCTCACTCTTTCCTAATTGAGAAGGAGAGTCACTTTCCCACTAGAATGGCACATGTACTAGTTGAGAAGCACAGCTGCATAGTCATACATCTCAAACAGTTGCTCCCTTTTAGGGTAAACTTCATTTTCCAGGGATTTTCTTAAAAGTAAAACAGCTTTCACTCAACCTTCAAATTTTGGGTCTTGTTCATGTCAGAAAGTAGTACCTATTCCAGTATAAATTATACGAGCATCCAGATAGTTCTCATTTAATGACGGCTCACTCGTTCAAAATTACAACGCAACTATATGAATGCTACTTACGACCAGTCCTTGGAAGTTCTGGCTGTCCCAGCACCACTGCAGTCGTGTGATCAAATCTGGGTGCCTAGCAACCGACTCACACTTTCGAACGCTTGCAGCGTTCAAGTGTTACATGATCACTGTTTGTGGCCTTCCCTGCCTGCTTCCCATAAACAAATAGTCAGTGGGGAAGCCAGAAGGGAAGGTTGGATGTTGCTCTGGTAGGTCATATGCCATCTCCCCCACCTGGCAGCAGCCAACCCACCTACGCTCCTGTTGTGCCTCACTGGCCACTTGCACACACTCCCTCACCCAGCTGCAGCAACTTGCCTGCCTGTCAGCCTGCTTGTGAGTCACCTGGGACTTACTTAATGATCCTTGCTCAACGACAGCAACGGAGAGTGTGAAGATTGCTGTCGCTAAGTGATTAAGACATGTGATGTTACACTTTACAGCTACATCACTTAACAATGGAAATTCCAGTCCCAATTACCATTGTTAACTGAAAGACTACCTGCACTCTTTATATTAGATGGAGTTTTAATAGGAATAGGGATAGGATAGAATAGAATAGAATAGAATAGAATAGAATAGAATAGAATAGAATAGAATAGAATAGAATAGAATAGAATAGAATAGAATAGAATAGAATAGCTCTGAAAAAAATACCATTATGCATATACCACATACCCACACCTATATGACACAGAGAAACATCACAGTCTAGTTCGAATGTATACATATGCATGGCGAAAAAAAAGAACCCTGTGAAATTTCAAGACGGATGGCATAAGGATCAAAACTGTTAGGGAATCTAGTGGTTCTGCTATAAATTCAAATTCGAAAAAAAGGTAATAAAGTAGAACAAATTGTTTTAGTGGAACGAATATAGGGTGAATGCTTTTTGGCATGGACATTATGAGACGGAGCCTTTTGCCCAATTCTGCCCTGTTGTCAGTCAGTATTTAGGGACCTGGCTGCATGTATCTACTTAGCAGTTGTTGAAGGTTGCCTAATGCCCACTACTTTTTGCATTTTTATGCCTGAATTTCTGAATATGTATCTGAAATCATAGAGGACTGTCCTATAGCCAAGCATGTTGATAAATTTGGAGTCTGGTTTCTGATTCTCCCTCTCAGTAAATATGTATGTATCTGTTGTAGATGAATGGAAATGTCTCATCTTCAATTCTTCTTCCCTTTTCCTCTCTTGTAACAGCTGTCTGGAACCGTATCATTGAACCGGTGGCTATGATGCGCAAGGAAGCTGACATGCTGCGACTTTTTCCCGAGTATCTAAAGGGAGAAGAGCTCTTTGGCTTGACAGTGCATGCTGTTCTGCGCATCGCAGAGTCCGTATGTACCAAATACAAGAAACAGGAACCCTGAATCAGGAAGTACAACTGGTGCCAGCAGCCCAAATCTTGACAGGAAATAATCTAATCATAATGGGATCATTCAACTCTTTTATGACCGGCTCACCTCTAGCAACTAAATCAGATCGAGGATGTATCTTGCCTTCTGTGTGGGCAGAATGCTGAATAGGGATGTTCCCATGACTGTCATGGAGACTGTGAAATGTCAAGCTAACAACAATCTTGGCATGGATATTAAAGCCCCCCAAGATTACAGCTACTATCTGTAGGATTTCCCTGGCCATTTTTCAGGAATAAAGCTGTGAAGTAGAGTAGGTAATGGTAGATTAGCAATATCTGACATTTATCTCTCTGACCCATCACTAGATGCAGCCTGCTCAGATTCTAACGCTAAAAAAAAAAGAACTAGCAAAATTGATAGTCTTTATGGACCATAATAACACCTCATTCAGAAGAGATTGGATAACTGTCTGTCTGAAATGGTATAGAGTTTCCTGCCTGAGCAGGGGGTTGAACTAGAAGACTTCCAAGTTCCCTTCCTGTCATTCTATTCTATTAACTTTTAATAAACTATATGTTTTCTTGATTTTTAGTAACAAACTGAAGATGCCTGATAACTAAATTCCATCCTTGCCCCCTTTTTTGGTGGGGTCCATGCACTCTTGGTAACATTTTAGTTCTCACCAAAGGGACTTTACATTCTCTGAGAGATGCTCTCATTGTGTCTGGGTTGATCCACAGTTCATAAAAAGTGTAATAAAAGCCACAGTCCCAGAAATACAACCGGTCCGTGGACCAGTACCAGGCTGCGGCAACAACTGGTCCGCACAAACAAGCAAAGCCCCATCTGTGGGATGCAGGCAGCACACAACACCATGCAACCTCCGGTCCGTGGAAAAACCTTTCTCCATGGAACTGGTCCCTGGTGCCCAAAAGGTTGATACTGATAAACTGGTTAATGAGACCAGTCCTGGAAGTGAGGATGCTAAATTTGCTCATGTCATATTTTTACCACTTAAATTTTGTGCTCTAGGAATAGATTTGCTCTGGTGGACACACGTGAGGGACTGGCTTATTCTCCATTCATACTGCATTTTCTCCAGGAACCCTGGCAAGATTGCATAACACACTCTGTTCTATTTTTTTCCATACTGACAATCCTGTGAGGTAGATTAAGGTGACAGTGAGTTGCAAATAGTTACCGAGGCAGCCTCTCTAATTGAAGGTAGACTTGGCTCTGGGTCTTCCTACGTCTTACTCGGCACCAAGAGAAAGGACTTCTCATGCAGTAGAAGTATTGATGATGCTCTCCATTCAATTGTGTCCAATTTTCGGAGAGTCTGTGGATCAGCTCACTCCACATTTTCCAATCTTAGGTAGCTTCTGCCAGTTGTTTTTATTCTGGTTGGTTTTGGTTTTGATGGTTTCTATCTAGCCATTGTGCCTTTCCTTTTATCGCTGACCATTCTGGGCATAACTGTCTTTTTAAGTGAAAAAAACCCCACATCCTCTTCTCTTCCCAGCTGCCTGGTGTAGAGAGTTGCCAGAATTACCTGTTTCGCTATGGACGCCATCCACTCATGGAGCTGCCACTCATGATCAATCCCACTGGCTGTGCTCGATCAGAACCCAAAATCCTTACACACTACAAACGGTGAGTGAACACCATCTACGTTACTCCATTGATTGCTGATCTTCAGTGAAGAACCCGTGTTGAGACATCAAGCTGAGAGAGCGAAATGTATCAAATTGTAGGAGCCCACCCTTGGTATGCAGAAGGTTCCGGGACAGAATCATATTTGATAGGGAAAGATGATAACCAGCCACTTGTGATTTAAAACAAGAAAGCTTCCTGTGTTGCTATGGCTCTGATGTAATGGCACGAGAACCTAGGCAAGAGGAGCCGCTGAGAAGCTTTGCACAGGATAGAATGAACCCGGTATTCCCTTTTCTTTCAGATCTGGGGTACAACAGCATCTAAAATAACCATGTTCAATTTTGATCACCACTTTTGAAAAGGAATGTAATACAGCTGTAAAAGAGGACAATCAAAACGTTTAGAGGAAACAAAGGTTTTTATTGGAAAAAGGTAGAACATTGGGACTGTTCAGGTTAGGAAGAGGTGACATAATGTGTACAAAATCATGGATGACATAGAGGAAAATAACAGGAATATATGTTTCTTTTGTCATGGTCAATATGCTAATATTAATAATTGCCCAGTGAAGCTAGTTAGGATGTTTAGAGTAGATGAAAGAAGGCAGATAGTGCAAAATTAAGTTGTGGAATTCATTGCTCCAACTTAGATGGTTTTACAAGGGTTCAAATTCATAATCTTTGAAGATTCGTCTTCCAGCTGTGTGATGCAGCATAAGCAGATTCTTGATGGTTTTGTTAGATTTGGGGGACAAGTTTTTCTTTTAAACTATATGCCTATTTTAGAGGTCTTCTTTCCACTTTGAAATATCAAAGAACTTAGCCAATGGATTTCAGCAATTAGGATCAGAAGAAGTTGAGTGCTACATATCCAACACAGTCCCAGTGATTGTTGCAACTCAAAACTCTGTATTTTATCCTAATTCTTCACTACCCTTACTGATGGGCTTCATATCATTTGTTTTTTCTCCTCTCTCTCCCCCTATATATTTTGAAGGCCCCACACTCTGAACAGCACCAGCATGTCCAAAGCTTACCAGAGTACGTTCACAGGTGAAACAAACACACCCTATAGCAAGCAGTTTGTGCACTCCAAGTCCTCACAGTACCGCCGTCTCAAGACTGAATGGAAGAACAATGTGTACCTGGCCCGGTCCCGCATCCAAGGACTTGGGCTTTATGCTGCCAAGGATCTCGAGAAGCACACAATGGTTATTGAATACATTGGCACCATTATCCGCAATGAAGTTGCTAACAGGCGGGAGAAGATCTATGAGGAGCAGGTAAGGGCTGGAATAAGGACTCCGTATTGGAATATAGTTGCACTAAGGAAATGGAAACATCCACTTCTAATTATAGGAGGGATGGGTGGCCTTAGCCTGGGTAGTAGGTTTTTGTAGACAAGGGTTTCCTAACCGTGGCAACATTAAGACATGTGGATTTCAACTCCCAGGATTCCCCATCCAGTGTGGATGACTGGGGAATCCTGGCAGTTGAAGTCCACACATCTTAAAGCTGCCAAGGTAAGGAAACCCTGTTGTAAAGGGTATTCTAGGCTAACATTTATAGTGAGAAAGTTACTTGACTTAGCTATTGGTATGAAGAGTCCTCAATCAGAATCAGATTCTGATTGGATATTTGGTATTTCTAGATCTCCTATTGCCACTGAACTTGGATGATTATCTCCCTGAATTCTGTTCTGTCCTTTTAATTGGAGAAGAATAGCTTACAATAAAGATGTATAAGTCATTATCACATAAATGGCATCGGTCCACACCATCAAAGTCCTATACCATTCTGTAGATTCATTAATTTTACGAAAAGAAGACGCTGCATTTTTTCATATGCCATTTCTTCTGAAGTTTTCCCACATGCTTTTGCTGTAACATACGCAATTTTAAGCTAAGCAAAGTTTTGAGGTGGGTGCTAGCAGGCTCTGTGAGTTAGCTTACCCAGATTCTGTTTTGACAGAACTCGTATTTTGCTTGTGAGGAAATGTGCAGTGCACTGCTTTCTGAGGTTGAAGAAACCAGTTCTGTTTCTGACTCGTTACATTTCCACGTGGTTATTTACTAAGTTTGTTCTAGTTTTTCCCATATTCATATGTTAAAAGTACACACCTTGCTTACTGGTCATTCTTTCAGCAACCATTTGAAGTTACGAAAAGGGATACTTAAACAACCGGTCCTTAAAGTACCAGTTGTCACAGCACTCACGTAGTCACGTACAGGAAGTCCTCGACTTATGACCACAATTGAGCCCCAAATTGTTTTTGGCTAAGTGAGACATTTGCTAAGTGAATTTTGCATCATAGTACAACCTTTCTCGCACAGTTGTTAAAGGGAATCACTGCAGTTGTTAAATTAGTAACACGATTGTCAAGTGAATCTGGCTTTCCCCATTGACTTTGCTTGTCAGAAGGTTGCAAAAGGGGATCACATGACCCCGGGACACTGCAACAGTCATAAATACTTGCCAGTTGTCACGCATCTTGAATTTTGATCACGTGACCATGGGGATGCTGCAACAGTCATAAGTGTGAGTCAGTTCCCAAGCATCTTGATTTTGATCATGTGATTATGGGGAGGCTGGAACGGTCATGTGAAAAACAGTCATAAGTCATTTTTTTCAGTGCCGTTGTAAGTTCGAATGGTCACTAAATAAACTATTGTAAGTCAAGGACTACCTATATCTGATATAGGTGATCTGGATGCTTGGCAACTGGCTCAACTTACAAAGGTTGCAGTGCTCACATCACATTGCCATTTGTGATCTTCCCTACCAGCTTCCCACAACAAAATCAAAAGACCTTCTCTGCCTGGCAGCAGCTACCCCCAACCCCATCGTGCTTGCACTGCATCTCTCAGGCCACCCACACGCAACCTCCCCCGTGTGGTAACAGCCACCCCCAGCCCTGCCACGTGCTGCACCTTACCTGGGCCTCGCAAGCCACCTGGGACTGATTCAGTGACCTACAATCCTCAATGGCAATGGGGAGTGATGTGGTCACATGATATTGCAGATTACAACCATGTTGCTTAGCAACTGAAATCATGGTCCCAATTACCATTGATAATCAAGGATTACCTGTATACATTAAACACACATTGATGTTTCTTCAGCCGATGGATGGATAGATTTCGGTCTAAATATTTTGGTGCTGGATATGGATGAAGTCAGCTGATGTTTTAAGTTTTTCCAAAGAGAGTAACCTCATGCTTGTCCCCTAGCATTTGTGCTACTAAAGCAGTTAATCTAAATTCAGCTAAAATGGATGGTAAATCTGCGAGGCCTGAAGGAAACGTAAAACATGCCATATAATTTCTCTTTTCGTGCCTTTCCAGAACCGAGGCATCTACATGTTCCGTATCAATAATGAACATGTGATTGATGCCACCCTGACGGGCGGCCCTGCCAGGTGAGCAAGTTTGAATTTATAAGTATTTGTTTGCAAAATTAAAAGCTATTAGCTTTTGTCATATTGTCATATTTTGTTCCTCTCAAAAAGAAAGCTATTATTTTCTTAACACTTTCTTAAAAATACAGTTGTTCATATTTTATTAATTGTATTTATTAGTAATTAAAATTGGACTGCAAGGCGATTAAACCGGTCAGTCCTAGAGGAGATCAACCCTGACTGCTCTTTAGAAGGCCAGATCCTGAAGTTGAAACTCAAGTACTTTGGCCACCTAATGAGAAGGAAGGACTCACTGGAGAAGAGCCCAATGCTGGAAAGACTGAGGGCAATAGAAGAGGGACGACAGCGAATGAGGTGGCTGCGAGGAGTCATGAAGCAGGGAGGCGTGAGCTTAAATGGACTCCAGAAGATGGTAGAGGACAGGAAGGCCTGGAGGAACGTTGTCCATGGGGTCGCGATGGGTCGGACACGACTTCGCAACTAACAACAACAACAAAATTTATTAATTTATTAATTAAAGATTAATTTACGTTACTGTATTTTATAATAAAATAGCATGCAAATCAATTAAAACAAAAAACAAAACAAAACATAAAAGCCATTATAGAAAGCATTCAGTAAGCAAGGTGATAGTAACAGTAAGAATAATAAAATAATGAGAGCAATCATTATTAAATCCTGCCCAAGGTAGTTCCTTCAGAGCAAAGGATTCTTAATACACCACATATTTTTGCATAAGTTTCTTTGGTCTCATAAACCCCGCAGTCCTGTTAATGTTAAAAATAGAAGGCAAGAATCCTGGTGCAACGAGCTTGAGCAAGCACAGCTCCAGAGTTTCCAGAACACTCTGAAGAATTCCAGGCTGAGCTCTTCTGACTTTTCACGGAATGGGTTTCCCCAGTGACGAACCCAGGGCCCCATTGCATGATTTTCCTTCTTCTTCCCCTCCAAGGTACATTAACCATTCCTGTGCGCCGAATTGTGTGGCTGAGGTGGTGACTTTTGACAAAGAGGACAAGATAATCATCATCTCAAGTCGCCGAATACCCAAAGGAGAGGAGGTGAATATTGGGTTGTTGTATGCGCGAGTGGCACAAAAATGAACCTGCAGGTAGCCCTTGACCTACGACAGCAACCGATTCAGTCGGAAACTGTTCCAAATTATGACAGCATTGAACAAATGCTGGTTACAACTGGTCCTCAGAGTTCCAGCTTATCCCAACACACACACACACACACGCCGTGGTCATGGGAAGGCAGTCTGGATGCTTGACAATCCATTCACGTTTGCAACCGGTTGCCAAGCGCCCCACAAACATGGGATTGCCATTTGCAACCTTTCCTGCTGACTTCTCTAGAGGTCAGTGGAGATCCTGGCAGGAAAGGTCAAGTCTTTCTGGAGTAAGCCTCCCCCATCTGCACGTCCTTCTGCACTCACACCACACCAGCTATTAACATACCCCCAGGCCCTCTCCCTAATTTGCGCTGCAACTCTCACGCGCTGCTGTGAACCCTTCCTGATCTGCACTGCACCTCTCGTGCACCCCCTCGCACCTCTTGGGCATCCCCTTGCCTCATCCCTGAACCGCGTGACACCTCTCACACTTTTGCACACCCCTCCTGACTTATCTGACCCAGGCTGCACCTCTCATGCATGCCCTTGCGTCCACCCTGTATCTTGCCTCTCACATACCTCCTTGCACCCTCCCAGACCTGTGTAACCCCTCTCACGGACATTCTTGCACACCCTCCTTGACCCTCCCCAACTCTCCCTGTGTCTCTCACATACCCTCCCTGACCCATGTTTTGCCTCTCACACACCCTCCCTGACCCGTCCCTGCACCCCTACTCCTCCCCACCCTCCCCTTTGCACTCTTCCTCACCCAGCAGCAACCGTTTATCTGCCTTTGGCCCTGGCGCTTACAATTTCCAGCCGACTTCCCCATTGCCTCTGGAAGTTGCCTCATCTAACTATTGTGGGCTTCAATTAACGATGGCAACCAGGACTGCAGGAATTGCCGTCACTAAGCGATACAGTTATACTTTAGAACTACATCATTTAGTGATGGGAATGCCTGTCTCAATTGCCATTGTAAGTTGAGGACTGTCTATATGGTGCATAATTTCCCTTAAAATGTTACAAAGAAAATACCTGTCTGATGAGAACAGTTGTAGTGATTCACTTAACAACTGTAGGAAGAAAGGTCATAAAATGGAGCAAAATTCACTTAACAAATATTGCGCTTAGCAACAGAAACGTTGGGCTCAATTTTGATTCTACGTTGAGGACGTACGTGTATTATAAGTGGTGCCAGAAAAAGGCTTGAATTAAGCCTGAGCCTTATTACCCTGTTCTCATTTCTTTCTTCTGCAGCTGACATATGACTACCAGTTTGACTTTGAAGACGATCAGCACAAAATCCCATGCCATTGCGGAGCCTGGAATTGCAGGAAGTGGATGAACTAGCTCCAAGGGGCTCTTTGGCGAGGCAGAGGCCTACCCTGATAACCTGGCACAGATGGTGCCCTCAGCTGGGCGAGAGAGGCCTTTT
The DNA here is from genome assembly GCA_023970755.1 of Azemiops feae. Classification (NCBI taxonomy): domain Eukaryota; kingdom Metazoa; phylum Chordata; class Lepidosauria; order Squamata; family Viperidae; genus Azemiops; species Azemiops feae. The sequence continues at coordinate 311,192 of JALGBA010003859.1, read as the reverse complement.
CTGCCAACTCTCCCAACTAGCCAGCATGGCCAAGAGTCACCCAGGGAAAGCATGATTGGAACCTGCCATCCCAACATGCTCACGGGGTAGCCAGGACCCAGATTTAAAGGGGGTGATGTCAGCCTACCTGCCCCTGTAAGCCAATATTGTTGGTGGTTTACATCCAGTTGGTTCGTTTGGCAGTTGGGTTTGGTTGCCTCCTGCTTCTTGACAAGGCAACCGACTTTTCCCCCAATGAAAGGCAGCAGCCGCTAGCAACTCCACCTGGGGTGGGAAAATGGATAAACTGGAACTCAGGGTTTTCTTTTTAGTATTTTTCTTTTGCGGGCAAAATGGGGATCCTTCTACCCCTATGCACCTGTATATAATGGACTATCAGAAATATACTGCGATGGGGGGGGGGGGGAGAGCCTGGGGCATTCTGTCTAAGCAGAGTTGGGGAAAGAGGGCTGCAGCATGGCTACGGAATCCCCAGGGAAGAATTTGTAGGGTTTTTTTTTTTTCCCCTTTGTGTGTGTGCGTGTTGGACGCAAGAAGAATTAAAAAAAAAAAAACCCTAATCTCTATTGCTTGCTAATCTACCAAGGTAACAAGAGACTTCAAAGAGACTTGTTTTAGCTTGACAATCCACCTTCCAGGGCACCTCCCTCTGGATTTTCTTTAATTTAGGCGTTGGATTTAAACTTGTGTGTGAGTGCGGGTGTACATAACGTGTGCTTTTTGGAGTCGGTCTGTTTCTGAGAGAGAGCAGGCGCTGCCTTGCGGAAACTGGAAACAGATCCTCCCTGTCTCTAGCCCTGCCCCCCTCCCTGAAATCTTCCATGTGCGAGGAGCATCTGCACTTGAACCTACCTCATTTGAAGCGCTAGATTTTGGTGTCTTTCACCCCCCCCCTTCTCTCTCTAATGTGAGCCCCTCGCTGTGCCGCCCTTCTTCCCAAGTCCTCCGAACACGGAGAGCCACAGTTGCTCTGTTTTTCCATGGGAAATTATTCGGAGGTGAGGTGAAAAATGTCTTCTTCTGGACTTGTCCTTTGCCTTTTCTCCTCTTCTCTCTCCGGTCTCCCTTCAGCCCCAGGTAGCCCTCAGTCTCTTGGACCTCTTTGGAGGCTGAACCGCAGAGCTCTGGGAATCCCCCTCCGTCAACAGAAGAGCCGGACGCGCCGCAAAACAAGAGGTGGCTTGACTATGCCAGGGCATCCTGAGGAGAGAGAGAACTTCAGGTCCCCTGAGAGCCGCTTGGTTGGTAGACCCAGACCCAGAAAAGGGAAATGCCCATTGGACTAAAGAAGGCAAGGGTTAGCACCGGTGAACTCTTGACAGTGTCGGGTGGGGTGGGTGGGGGAGCTGGTTCCCAGTGAGACTCGTCCCCTCCGGTAAAGAGGCAGTCAGTTCCCTCTCTCGTCTCCCCTGATTAACTTTGCTGCTCTGAAGGCTCACCGTGTGGATGCGTGCGATGCGTGTGGGTGTATAATTATGTCTGTATATATAAACGGAGGAGATTGAGAGACGTGGGCACATTGCAGAGTTTGGGATTATTTATCTATTTATATAAATAAATATATATATATATATATATATATAAATATATTGTGTATATATTTGATATAGCATGGGGAGGAATACCCTGCCTGCAGGGTTTTTCTGGACTGCTGGGTGGATCTCTGCAGAACTTTCCCTGCCCTTCCCTCCATTGGGTGGGACGGGAACAATGGGAGAGAGAGAGAGAGAGAGAGAGAGACTTGTTTATTTGCAGAATTTTGGGTAGGAAGCCTGTAAAGAGCTTGTTTCTATGCTTCCTGTGTATATACACATATATTTTCCTTTTTTAAATAAGAAAAAAAAATCAGTTTATAACCAGTATCTAAAAGAGCCATCTGCCCAGCAGCATCTCCCTCCCCCCTTATAGGGAAATTCCTTATTAACCGAAGGCAAACTATGGGCATTATACAGGTGAGACAGTCAGAAATGTGTTTTCACCATTTAAAATATGACACATGTTCTCCCCTGCTGCTGAACGAAACTTTGGAAGACTGCTGTACCCTTGAACTGAAGTTGACACGCGAGAGGAGCAAACGTCAGAGGGTCTTGATGGGAGAAGGCTCTCTCGACTGACAATGTATCGTTCAGATTTTTTAGCGCACAATTGCACCACTTCCCTTCTCCAGTTTCTAAACACACACACACATCCCCCAATTATGCCCATAAGAGTGGCATCTAACCGACCACAGTTCACAGATGATCGATCAGACAATGCAGAGGGAATGTGTGCATAGTCGAAGTCAGAAGAAGGACAAGGGGGGGTATTAAAATCAGGGTTAGCATGCAAAAGTGTCTTTTTTTAAAAAAAAAATGTGGCAAGATGAGAACCATGTTCTTGAGTGCAAAGCTGCTTCTGCAAAACCGATCTAAAGCTATGACGGTTAGAAAACAGTAGGAGATAATGACAGATTATTAAAAGTAATTAAAACTGTATATAAGATGACATTTGTGTAGAGAAGGGGGGAATTTTTATCATTTACAAAACCACTGGACGTTGTTTTAAAATAAAGGTTTGAGTTAAAGCCAGTATACATTTTTGTCTTTGGATTTTGTTTGTGTGTCTTTCCATTAATTTGGAAAGCTGTAAAGATGTAAAAAAAAATAAATTTTAAAAGAATTGCTACAAAGGTTTAAAAGCTTGAGAGAGATTTTAAAAGATGATAAAATGACTGAATATAATAGATTGTCAGGATTTTTTGGGATGATGGTTAGAGTTTAAGATAATTCTGTAGATTTTAGCTAATGAAGAAAAAGACTATACAATTTTTAATTTTTATATAAACTATAACCTGGTCTTGAAGCTAAAAATTTTTTTAAAGTTCTCTGCCTGTATAACCGCATTTGACGCCTTGTCCCATACATCTGTTTACAGTTGCACATATTATATATATTAAGTTTTATCCCTTTTATGAACCCAAATAATCACTTTTTTAAAAATAAAGTGTGGACTTTGTGAGGAATAATATTTTGTGTTGGGGATTTTGTTACTTTGTGTGTGTGAGTTCTGTATAGCAAAGTTATCTTTCATAATGAAAGAACTGAAAACAAAATAGACCTATTCCTTAAAAACCATAAATAAAATAAAAAATCAAATCCCATTCTTGCTCCTGCTATGTTCCGTATTTGGTATAACTTTGAAATATATATAATTTGGGTTCAAAGATGAAAAAAAAAATAGTCTCGTGATTGCTTTTCTGAGAAGACTGTGTAAATCAAGAGATTTCTTTAAAATGTTAAATGACAAGTCTGATTTTTTTACACTTAATATGTGCTGATGGAAAATAGATTCACATCTGATGTTAAGTGTTTATTTTCTTATTAGCTCTCTTTCAGTCGGTAGAGCACATCAAGACCAGTCCTGATTTGCCAATGAACATATATTTGAGGCAATATCTGAGTTACCTTTTTTTGTGGCTAGTCAGTGGATATACTTCCTGTTCTTTCCTACTATTTGTGTAAAAAACCCTTGGATGGCCTGCTTGGCAATTGAATGGGAGCCACTATGAATGGTTTAATGTTTAATTTTAGTTTAATTTCTCTGCTAAGTTGCCAATGCCTAATCACTATCTGCTGTAAATTATCACTGCTGGATTAACTGACACTGCCCTTATTCCCTCTGTTCCTCTGTATAGAGTGCAGCAAGATTAGTAAGACTAATGCTTAAGGACAGGCTGGAAACTCATTTAAAATAGAAATGTCCTTCAGCCTCATCACTATAGGGCAGCTCTTTTTGGTGATCACCTTTGAAATAATTTTCTGCATTTCTAGCACTATTTTCTTGTACAAAGTAGTTTTATCACCACAAGTACTTTTGGGATGAGAAAATTGTAAGTTAGCTGTGCAAAGAGCTCTTTAGAGCCAGACTAACCAGATGCACATGGATTAAGATTTGTGGAGTACTTGGTACTCTCTGAATTTGGTTGTTTGCTTGCAGATGTTTAATTACCCAACTGGGTAAGTTTTTAGTGTTAGAAAAGGGAGGGGTTTGCTCTCTGTTTATGAACAGTAGCTTGCCCTGTCATGTTGGTGGGGCTGTGTTTTCTCCTTGGTACTTCCTCGATTAGGCTGTTGTTTACTGTTTGATGGTTGCCGCTTGGGTGGGAAAGGGAGCAAGGGATTGTGAGACTGGCTGGGAAACTGTCACAGAACATTGAAAATCAAAATCACATGATCACATAGTATTGAAGCAGGCAGCTGCAGCTTTCCCAAATTTCATTCCCTTGAGAATCATGGGTTCTAGATTTTGAACACATTCTGTAAGCTAGCCATTTGAATTACCTTGGTTCAAAAACTGTTGCCCTACAATGCACCATTTCACCTGGTTAAAGATCATGATGAGAGTTTTAGTATATATATGCTATGATAGTAGTGTGACATTTGCCTTCTCAATAGAACAGAGATCCCCAACCGTTTGAGCACCAGGGACCGGTTCCACGGAGAGAGGTTTTTCTGCGGACCGGAGAGTTCGTGGTTTCATGTACTGCCTGCATCCCGCGGATGGGGCTTTGCTTGTTTGCGCGGCCTGGTTTTTGGCATGCCATGGCCCGGTGCCGGTCCACGGACTGGGGGTTGGGGACCCCTGCAATAGAAGATTGCTAGTTTGAACTGAGCAGATATTTTTTTTATTCACTAAGCTAATTTGATTTTTTTTTCCTGTCAAGGTAGAAGGGCTTCACCTGAATGCAATTCTTGTTAAGATCAAGATCTGAAACGACCCACTGAACTGACTATTTTTAAAAGCCCAAGGAAAAATAGCAAAATCAATCAATAAATAGGCAGTTATCCCTGGAGTAAATTCCTTCTAGTGCTACCCAATTATTTTCAAGAGCAAGTTTATCTGAGACCAAGGACTTCACCAAGTGGGCAAGATTACAGAGAAATTTGCAGAGATGAAGCCAGGACTCCAATTGGCCTATCTCACAAGCACAGGAATCCTCAAAGCCCTTTATAGAACCCAGAGCAACAATTTTCTGAATTCACCCAAGCAGTAAGAAATGTATTAAATCAGGAATTGACCCAAAGACACATCTCTGCAATAACATGTTTGCCATGGGGCAGGTAAACAGTGATTGACCTATGATGGGGCTCTTGGATAATATGACCAGACCAATGACAGAACTAAGTTAAACACACTCGTTTACTGAGGATACAATCCTGAATAGAAGTTAACTGCCTGTTGTTGATCGTCAGGAGAGGCATGGTGGCAAATAGTGGTGGAGCACAAGGTACTTTTTGAGGACCATTTAATGGAGTCTGATGATTTATATAGAGGCAACCTTGATGGACAGGTGTCAATCTCTTTGACTTAGGCCAGTTAAAGGCAACCATGAGGAGTGGCCCAGTTACCCGACTAATTGAAGCAAGGATTCCTAATTTTTTGGCCATCATACCTCGGTGTAATCTCAATGTACATCTGAATCCTACGGTAAACTTTCAACCGGGTGAAATGGGATGCCATCGGGCAAAACGTTTTGAACCAAGGTAGCTCATATGGACTAACTTACAGAATGCATCCAAAATCTGGTACCTACAACTCCCAGGTAATTGAAATTAGGCAGATTTTATGAAACATTCTTATGACATAAAAATATCATAAAAACAGTTTTGACATAATGCAAAATGTCATAAAACATTTCCTGCACTAATATTTGACTGTGCTGTATAGTTCAACACGGGCTGTTTTCAAGGCAGATGCATCTCTGAATGCATCTCAACTTTTTCCAGGGAAGAGAGAGTACATTAGAAGCGGTCGCTGTTGAAGGGATTGAGGAATCTGGTAAGGTGGCAGTCCCCAACATTTGCAGCTCGGACCAGCAGCAGGGACGGGGACGGGGGGAGGGATGATTTTGCACACGCGTGCGTACAAGTGGAGCTTTGTGCACTCACCTGCCACTTGTGCGGCCTGGTTCCCAACGTCTGGGAATTGGGGACCCCCGTGTTAAGGAAATAACTCCGAAACGAGGACCCAACAGAACACAGGTTGACTAGAACCTCCCCAAAAATCTGAACACCAAAATGAACACCAATGAACAATGGAAACAATACCATGAAGTTTTGGGAAAGATGGGATTTATTGTAACAATGTACAACTAAAAGGTTCCTCACACTCTCCTGGACTTTGTGGACACCTCCCCAGTAGAGGGACGCTTCATCATTTGGGACACCCCCCACTTACTCACCATAACAGTGACTGTCCGAAAGAGGCTATTGGTGTGGCTCTGATCATAGGAACTGATCATCCAACGTCTGGTTTTATGCTTAGCAAAACATTATCAGAGAGAGAATCCCATTGGAGCATTGCAGAATGAGAGTGCTATAGCTTTGGTAGGCTTGAGAGAAGCTGGTCCACTTCTCTTGGGGCCATAGATTCCTACTGATATAGACAATAATAATAATAATAAAGTTGGAAGGGACCTTGGAGGTCATCTAGTCCAACCCCCTGCTCAGGCAGGAAACCCTATACCATTTCGGACAAATGGTTGTCCAGTCTCTTCTTAAAAACTTCCAGTGTTGGAGCATTCACCACTTCTGGAGGCAGGTTGTTCCACTGGTTAATTGTTCTAACTGTCAGGAAGTTTCTCCTTAGTTCTAGGTTGCTTCTCTCCTTGATTAGTTTCCATCCGTTGCTTCTTGTCCTGCCTTCAGGCGCCTTGGAAAATAACTTCACACCCTCTTCTTTGTGGCAGCCCCCGAGATATTAGAACACTGCTATCATGTCACCCCTCGTCCTTCTCTTCATTAAACATTTAACATTAAACATTTCTGTGAGGGGCCCTTGGTGTTCTCTGAGCTTGGCTGTTTTCTTACAGACGTTTCATTACCAAAGTTAGGTAACATCATCAGGGCTGATGCAAGATATCAGCCAAGCTCAGAGAATACCAACGATCCTTCATTTCAACCCCAAGTACAAATATTCTCTTTTATTGGGACTATGCTATGTGGCAGTGGATGAAAGAGTCCCAAGATGTATTTCATCCACTGAAAGAGTGTGACTTCAGGTAGAAAGATGCTACATCCAGAGAATTGTTTAATGAAAGGAACTATAATGGATCTTAGGACTCAAGAGAATTAATGCCCCTCATTGTTGAATGCTTTGTTTTGTTTTGTTGAATGTTGAATGTTTGTGTTGTTGAATGTTTTGTTTCTCTGATTTGAGAAGTGTTAGCTGAGGTTAAAAATAGCAACACAAGCCAAGCATATTTTCTCTCTGGGTTTAATTTTATTTATAAGCTGCTCTAATCAACTCAGAGCAGCATACATCCCAACTATTGTAAATCAGATTAAAAACATACAGTACACATTAGAGTAAAATAGCAATAATTACAATGCTTAAAACAGGACATATAACCCCAAATTTAATTCAACTACCAAGCAAAAGACCATTTATATTGCTGGAGAAAACAGATTGTAGTAGTACTCCCACCTCCAAGGCCTGTATCTTTTGATAGGTGTTCCTAAAAACCAGCAGGGAGGGAGCCATTTGGATATGTGGGCAAATATCATTCCAAAGTGGGGAGCAGTTAAGGAGGTATGTGATTGTTGCATGGGCAAAATAAATGAGGAGAAATGTCATTCCCAAATATATGAGTTAAACTAGGATGGGCAGAGATCATCAAAATGCTAAATAGCCAATCAGGAAGATTCTGGCCAAGAGGAAACAAGAAAGAGCAGCTTTATTCTGCCTTTTCCCTGCTTTCTCATGCAAAGGAGCAACTTTTCCAGAGGTGGTTCAAAGCAAGGCAGACATAAGCTTCCAATCCACAGAAATGTGGGCTTTTAAACCAGGAAAAATACAGGGACTAGTAGATTAGAATTTTATGGAAAATGATTTCAGCAATGATGCCTTTGTTTTTGGGGTTAGGTTTTTATTCTATCTGTTCTGGCTGAAAGAACACCAGTTGGGATGATCATTTAAAAGTATTATTTCCTCTGTGGGCTTTCAAGCTTGGTATAGTGGCTGGGGAATTCTGGAAGTTGAGGTTCACATGTCTTAAAGTTGCCCAGTTTGAGAAACACTGATTTTCTAGATAATCCTATAAAAGCTTATCTAGTTGGGGAGGGTGCAAACATAATTGTGGGAGAACCATCTCTGGTCATGAAAGCCAGAAGGTTAAAGCCACACTTCAAACATCTACAGCAGGGCTTTTCAACCTTTTTACCGATTGTACCACTTTTAGGATATGGCAATATTCGAGTACCACCTAGCAAGGTGTCAAAAACTTGGTGACAAAAAAAAAACCTGTTCAAAGTTGCAATTGCACTGAAAATGACTTATGACCATTTTTCCACACTTATGACCATTGCAGCAACAGGGTCATGTGATTTATATTGGATGCTTGGCAACTGATTCATATTTATGATGGTCACCAATGTCCCAGGGTCATGTGATCCCCTTCTGCACCTTTTGACAAGCAAAGTCAATGGCAGAGCTGCTGGTGGCCAACTGCTAAGGCGGGACTTCCTTCCCTCCTCCCTTCCCTGCCTCCCTTTTTCTCATTCCATCTCCTTCTGAAGGAAGAATTTGAACCCCCCCCCCTATTTTCCCTCTTCCATATATTGATCAAACAAGGAAAGGCCTCCAGAGACAGAAAAGACAAGCTGCTGAGTGAACTAGCTTAAAAAGGCACTTCCCCTTTAAGAATTAGCTACTGGCTAGAAAGGAAAGCAAGGAGCCCAGCTGGCACTTAAAGAAGGGGAAAAAATGTAAGTACTGGCTGCCGGCTAAGGCAGCCTCCCCAAATGGCTCCATTCATAAGTAAAATCTGCAGCTCCAGAGGACTCTCTCACTGTAAGTCTTTGCCGGTGCTGGCTCTTTCCTTTCCCCACTACACTTGGCTAGGCAGGGCTGCGTACCACCTGCCACTCATTAATGTACCACAAGTGGTACGCGTACCACAGGTTGAAAAGCCCTGATCTACAGTGAGGGGGGGAAAGTATTTGATCCCCTGCTGATTTTGTATGTTTGCCCCCTGACAAAGAAATGATCAGTCTATAATTTTAATGGTAGGTTTATTTTAACAGTGAGAGACAGAATAACAAGAAAATCCAGAAAAACGCATTTCAAAAAAGTTATAAATTGATTTGCATTTTAATGAGTGAAAGAAGTATTTGCTCCCCTATCAATCAGCAAGATTTCTGGCTCCCAGGTGTCTTTTATACAGGTAACGAGCTGAGATTAGGAGCACTCTCTTAAAGGGAGTGCTCCTAATCTCAGCTCGTTACCTGTATAAAAGACACCTGTCCACAGAAGCAATCAATCAGATTCCAAACTCTCCACCATGGCCAAGACCAAAGAGCTGTCCAAAGATGTCAGGGACAAGATTGTAGACCTACACAAGGCTGAATGGGCTACAAGACTCTCACCAAGCAGCTTGGTGAGAAGGTGACAACAGTTGGTGAGATTATTCGCAAATGGAAGAAACACAAAATAACTGTCAATCTCCCTCGGTCTGGGGCTCCATGCAAGATCTCACCTCATGGAGTTTCAATGATCATGAGAACGGTGAGGAATCAGCCCAGAACTACACGGGAGGACCTTGTCAATGATCTCCAGGCAGCTGGGACCATAGTCACCAAGAAAACAATTGGTAACACACAACGCCGTGAAGGATTGAAATCCTGCAGCCCCTGCAAGGTCCCCCTGCTCAAGAAAGCACATGTACAGGCCCGTCTGAAGCTTGCCAATGAACATCTGAATGATTCAGAGGAGAACTGGGTGAAAGTGTTGTGGTCAGACGAGACCAAAATTGGGTTCTTTGGCATCAATTCAACTCACCATGTTTGGAGGAGGAGGAATGTTGCCTTATGATCCCAAGAACACCAACCCCACTGTCAAACATGGAGGTGGAAGCATGCTTTGGGGGTGTTTTTCTGCTAAGGGGACAGGACAACTTCACCACATCAAAGGAACGATGAACAGGGCCATATACCATCAAATCTTGGGTGAGAACCTCCTTCCCTCAACCAGGGCATTGAAAAGGGGTCGTGGATGGGTATTCCAGCATGGCAATGACTCAAAACACATGGCCAAGGCAACAAAGGAGGTCCTGGAGTGGCCTAGCCAGTCTCCAGACCTTAATCCCATAGAAAATCTGTGGAGGGAGCTGAAGGTTCGAGCTGCCAAACGTCAGCCTCGAAACGTTAATGACTTGGAGAGGATCTGCAAAGAGGAGTGGGATAAAATCCCTCCTGAGATGTTTGCAAATCTGATGGCCAACTACAAGAAACATCTGACCTCTGTGATTGCCAACAAGGGATTTGCCACCAAGTACTAAGTCATGTTTTGTGAAGGGGTCAAATACTTATTTCGCTCATTAAAATGCAAATCAATTTATAACTTTTTAGAAATGCATTTTTCTGGATTTTTGTTGTTATTCTGTCTCTCACTGTTAAAATAAACCTACCATTAAAATTATAGACTGATCATTTCTTTGCCAGTGGGCAAACACAAAATCAGCAGGGGATTAAATACTTTTCCCCCCTCACTGTATGTGTTCACTCAGTTGCGAGAGTATTCAAATAGATGTCTTTAAGCTTATCAAAGTTATACCATTCTGATTTGGTGATTTTTTTTGGGGGGGGGGGTGGCTCCAGGAAGCACAAGAGGGCTGCTCACCTCTATCTTAACTATTTCAGTGATAGAGACTCAGTATTCCTCTACTAAGTTCTCTCCACTCTTTATATAGCTATAGACAACAGGACCTTCCAATAGCTGAAATGTGGTAATATAAATATTGACGGGCCAGAGTCTCATATAGGAGATTCTATTGTGCTTCCCCTCTTTTTATATGGAATGTGCCTAAAAGGTACAAGTGGGAGGATTCCCTAGGCATCAAGTCATTTCCAATTACTTTTCTCTTTTGCCACAATAAATAAACAGTGTAACACAGCCTGTAAGCTGCCCAGAGTCACCTTATAGGGGAGATGGCTGGCATAAAAAAATTAATAAAATAAACAAAAACCAATATCCCTGCTTAGCTTGAGTTGGGGAGCTGGGACTAATCTAGTCTCTATGGTGTGAGTTCAAGTATCCGTCTACCTTTTTATATTACCATAACATAATAGTAGCACATCTAGTTCTTAGACTTGTAGCCCCGTTGGATGTTTTTAGTCTTACACTTTTATTGGCTATCTCCATAGTCAATGGTAAGGAATGAGAGAGAGTACAGTCCCTTGTGGATTTTTGAAGCCAATTTAAAACCACCGTTTTAATATTTAGTACAAATTTTGATCAGAAAAAAAATAGCTATAAAGTGTTTGCTGATAACTATAAGCTTTTGTTTATTTTGGCCATCTTTCTTGCTCTAGAACAGATGGCTATTTGTAATACCAGTAAATAGAGCGCTCATCTTGTACTTCAAACCAATCCCCTCAACGTAACATTGGATCACTTTCACAGATGTGTGGAGAAGCCTCACAAGAAATGAGATTCCTGTAGCTTGTCAACAGCAGGTTAGAGATGTCTGCCCTATAAAAATAAGGACTTTTTTCTAGTATTATTATTTTTTAAACAAGCTGGGGAACTATGATAGAAACTAACAACAAATAAGGTTCATACACAGATTGAACAAGTCATCTTCACATGTCATTATCTTTTTAGCTTTTAATGTTGACAATTTCACGGGGCTGGTATAAGCAGGGCTGATAAAAGAACAAAAGCAGTGCAGAACACTGACTGAACGTATAATTTAATTTGCATCTTCCAACTTCAATGTTGTGTTACATTTTTCCTTTATAACCAGAAGACCTATTTTAAAGGGGGGAGGGAGTAGAGGGACAGTGCAAGGGGGAGTACTCTATACTTTGCATTCAACTGGAATGAACAAAGTTATGCTAATATGTTCCTACCATGCAAGTATTTACAAAATATAGTATTTGCACAGCTTAGAACCATAGGTATGAGACCTGTCACATACTTACAGTTCTAATTCATTTTCCTGAGTGGGAAAACTCTATAAATTTAGCAGCACAACCACATTTGAAAAACAGAAGTTTTCAAACCAAAGAAAGGTGGTCTTAAGCAACGTGAAATCCCTTCCAGAAAGGGATCCCAGTCCCCCACTACAAATAGCAAGAGCAGGAGTTTTATACAGGAGAGCTAGGGAACTCATGTTCACATGACAATTCAACTATTGTTTCATTCCACCAGAGAATTCCACCCCTAGTATAGACTAGCCGCAAGAAAAATGGCTTAGATTTCCTTGCCAGAAACATCGAAGAACGCTCCATACTGCTCAGTCATTTGAGCAGTGGCAGCTCGCCCTTCCTCGCCCAGTGAAACCTGGTTCCAGAGAGTCCGAGGTGATGCAACCACAGCTTTGCCCACACTTTCTTGGAACTAGTTTTTCTTTGGAAGAATAACGTCTCAGCAATGCCAAGATTCCTTCTGCTTCAATACCGGTTGATACCAAAGAGACGGACCCCATGGAATAGGGGTAATTTGGGCAAGAGGACGCTCAGGAGCGAAGTGGTATTGATTATGAAGTGCACAGGGTCGTATTTTGTATAAAAGCTGGTTAAAATGTAGCTGAAAGTAAGAAATATACATAATTAGTTACAGATATGAATCCAAGCCTCTCCAATTCACGTTTTTAGTTTTCCTTTAAGGAAGATGTGTATACTCACCTTGCGAAGATCCATATAGTTTTCCATTTCTTGGCCTGTTCAGTGCTTCAGGCCTTCGGTGCATTTGCAGAAAATGGAGTCCTATAGTACTGCAAGATCACGTGAGATCAGGAGTGCGAGATTTCGCGCTACTGATCTTGCCTGATCTCACGGTACTTTAGGCCTTTGCAAATGGAGGGAAGGCCTGAAGCACCAAAACCTTCTCTCTGTTTGCAAAGCCTTTTGCTGTATTTGCAAATACACTTTGCTGCTGAGAACAGAGGCCAGGAGGAGCATGTGCGTCTCTCTGGGCCTCCTTTCTTGTCGGCAAAGGCCTCTGCCGCTCAGAGCGAGGCCTGGAGGGATGCGCACGCCCCTCGGGGGCTCCTTTTTCGTCAGCAAGGGGCTTGAGGAGGCCTTTGCTGATGAGAGCAGAGGCCTGGAGGGACGCATGCTCCCCTACAGGGCTCTGTTTTCGTCGGCAAAGTGCTTGAGGAGGCCTTTGCCAACGAGAGCAGAGGGGTGGAGGGATGCACGTGCCTCTCCGGGCCTCATCGGCAAAGTGCTTGAGGAGGCCTTTGCCAAGGCGCACACCTCTCTGGGCCTTCGTTCTCATTGGCAAAGGCCTCAAGCCCTATAGGGCTCTTTGAAGCAGTGCCCCATAGGTGTATAAACACTTTTCGGCCAGAGGCCGAAAACGTCTGGGGGGCCATGATCTCATGCGACTTCAGGCACCCATCCGCTTTTGCAGAGAATGGGTGCCTGAAGTCCTGCAAGTTCAGGGCACCCAGAAGCTTTCAGTATCTGCACGAAAAATGTTTGCACACCAACAGAAGGCTTGAAGCAATGCGATTTCGCTGCCCCAAACCTCCCTTCAGTGTGCAAACGTTTTACTGTGCTGAAACCTTAGGAGGAAACTCACCGAGACTACCCGCCATTCCAGAAATGGCAGGCAGCCTCGGTGAGTCAGAGAAGCTGAACAGGGCATGCTTGTCCTGCTCTCCCTCTGCTCTCCAGGAGCAGGCGAAGAAACAGAGAGGCTGGTGAGGAGACAGAACTTCACAAGTGACCCGGCGTAGCAGGATGGGGGGGGGGATTGTGGGGACCCCAGGAGAGGGAGAATGAGGTATCTCAGTGGGTCGGGAGAGGCCTTGGGTGGTCTGAAGCAGGTGGCCTGTTCCATCACTAGGCCCCCCATGGCCTTCCCCAGATAGCTCCTGTGCACTTAACAACCCACGCATGCAGTTAGCGAATGCGTGGGCGAAAGGGAGTGATCGCAGTCAAGTGCCGTGATTCACTCCTACGAATCCTCGGGTTACGGATGTAATGAGCTGGCTCCGTTACATTCGTAACCCATGGACTACCTGTACAGCTATTATGGGTGGCTCTATTATCACAAACATATCACTGTCTAGTTGCAATGTATGAATTTCTACCATGAGAATAGATTGGTTGTTTGGGGTAGAGCACTATAACATCAGAAATAGTTAATTTGGATATTTTTGAATTTACATCATTTAAACATCCCAAGAACGAGGAAAGTGTGTCTGGAAAAGCACAAGGTATTCTGTTGATATAGTCCTGGCGAAAACTAGTTTTTTGATTTAGAACAAGAAGCCTTCTTTGATTCAACAAACCTGGGGAATTCAAGGTCATTTTCAAGTGTACATTCTTAACTAAGAGTTGAGAAGATAATAGCATTGAAATTCCAGTTGTACATGGCTGATAATCATTATGAGCTAAGGCTCCAATTTCAAATGAATATGGAGACCATGCTACATAATACGTGCTAATAGGGGGCTCAAATTCATACATATGCAAAATGTAAGAAATATTAAGAGCCCTGGTGGTGCAGAGGTTAGAATGCAGTACTGCAGGCAAACTTTGTCCACAGCCTGGACTTCAATCCTGACAAGGCTTGAGGTTGACTCAGCCTTCCATCTTTCCAAGACTGGTAAATGAGGACCCAGATTGTTGGGGGCAATATGCTGACACTGTAAACCGCTCAGAGTGTGTTGTAAAGCACTATGGAGCACTAAGTGCTATTGCTATTAAGTATTAAAAATTAGTTAAATTAAATTAATAAAACAATTAAATCAATTATAGCAGCAATTTTAATAGCAAGGCTGGACTGAGCAATACCGAACACTTACAGGATGATTGGGGAAATGCTTAAGAATTTTCGGGAGGATGTCCATTGTGTGCCATAGTCAATCTGCTCCCAGTGTGTGAGTAGGCGATCCTTGCCCTGGTCAGACGTTTCGAAGGGAGTCCCTTTCACTGTATGGAGAAACCAATACATCACCTGGGAGGAACAAAAAAAAAAAGGAGTAACAACCTTCTTTCTCTTTCTTTCTTTCTTTCTTTCTTTCTTTCTTTCTTTCTTTCTTTCTTTCTTTCTTTCTTTCTTTCTTTCTTTCTTTCTTTCTTTCTTTCTTTCTTTCTTTCTTTCTCTCTTTCTCTTTCTCTCTTTCTTCTTTCTTTCTTTCTTAACCATCTATCTCTTACTTTCCTGAAGAATACAACAAGAATCGTAACAACAATAATGATGCAAAATTACCTAGGGCAGGTGTCATGGTTCCGACAGACAGAGACAAAGAAAGCAGAACTCCAAGGCTTGCAAGTTCCTCAATGAACATGTTTATTGATACAAAGTATTGGCACATCAAAAGTGAAACCAAGTCTGAATAGACACGTAACAATCTCCAGTACAAAGTTAAGAAATCCCACTCCTAAAGCTATGCAAGCTACTACGTTCCCCAATACATCTTCTTGGCGGTCTTTTCACAAAACGCCCGGACTGCAGTCCCGGGAGCAGCAGATAACCTTGGTTCCCATGGGAGAAAATCTGTTTAGTCTAGCGAAGCACCTGGTAAACCCCCCTCCTTCCGTGCTATGTGTCAACCGAAAATGAGTAGGGAAAATGGCTGCAGCCACACTCATTTTCAAAGTTAACAGCAGGACTATTTTAGAAAAAAATATTCTAAATAAATTGTACAGTGAATGAAACCACAGTTGGATGGAATGTGGTCATTTGTGGCAGGCCTTATAGGAGGCTCCAAGATTAAATGCTGTCTATTTGTATCCTAAAAGCTCAGAACACGGCCAATAACAGGATTCAAGAGTTTTGACTTACCAGGTTATGGATAACATTAGTTAGAGTCCAGACCACGGGGACACTGAAGAAGGGAATGCTAAGAAAGATGATATGGAGCACAGCCACAGAAATGCTGTAAGCTAACCAAATGCCTCGGCTGTTCATCACCCGTGTGTTGGGATTCATCTCACTGTGGGCTACTCCAACATTCATGCTGTTGAGAAAAGATACATTGGTGTGTATATCTGTAGTCACCCATATGTTGGTATATATGTGTGTGAATGCACATCAAAAAACAGAACAGGCCCTCTTTAGGCTTGGTAGTTTGGGGTGGGGGAGAACAAACCTGAGCTATATGAAGCCAAATCAAAATACTGTCTCAGAATCACTCAGTTAATCCTTGCACATCTCCTAATTTCCTCATAACAATGGGGTTAAGGCAAGCTGTTAAAATATTTGTACACTAGTTGACAGTAATCTTTCACAATGTTCTTTTCTCACAGAAAGGTCAAGCATCTAGGGGTTGAACCAGAGCCTTCACGACATCACCAAGTCAGCCCATAGTGGTGATATAAAGGTGGATATCATCAGGATCACAATACCTTATCCCAGGGGTTTCCAATCTTGGCATCTTTATGATTTGTGGACCTCAACTCCCAGAATTCCATGGCTGTCTGGGGAATTCTGACAATTGAAATCCACAGGTCTTAAAGTTGCCAAGGTTGGAAACCCCTGGGATAAGGTATTGTGATCCTGATGATACCCAGCTTTATATCACCACTATGGGCTGACTTGGTGATGTCGCTTTATTCCATGCAGTAAGATGACCTCATCCAGCAGCCTCTTGTAGATATAAAACAGGAGTGGAAGACTGTGGGCTAGAACACCGGCCCCCAACCTTTTGGGCACCAGGGACCGATTCTGTGGCGAGAGGTTTTTCCGCGGGCCGGAGGGGGCATGGTTTCGTGTGCTGCCTGCATCCCGTGGATGGGGCTTCGCTTGTTTGCGTAGTCCGGTTTCTGGCGTGCCGTGGCCACTGCCTGTCCACAGACCAGGGATTGGGGACGCTGGGCTAGATCTCTCCCCACTATCAACTCCAACTGGACAAGCCCAGAGGAGGGAGTCACTTAATTTTATTATCACAGCTATAACTGCGAGGCAGAACAAAACAAATGGTGACAGCAGTTTTTTGTTATTTGCTTAGCTTCCTGTTGCTGTGATAGTAAGGAACAGCAACACAAATCCTTTCCACCCTGAATCTGCAAACCACAGTGACGACTGGAAGAAAATTATGCATCTCCCAGTGGATTTCATCATCATGGTTTCTTTGTAAAGAAAGACTACACACATATATAAACAACTAACTATAATGACTTCATTGCTGTTTCTCCAGCACAATTGCCTTTTTTTAAAAAAAAATTACTGTGGCATTTTCCGTTTAAGGACTATTTTAATGGATATGAACAGCTCTGGAATTAAGAATGTTGCCGGAAAGCACAGACATTCCGGAGGTCGAGAAACCCAGAGCGTCTTGCGATGGTACGTTCACTAGCCCTGATGATGTCACCCAGTTTTGGTAATGAAACGTCTGCAAAAAAACAAGCAGGCTCAGAGAGCACCCAGGACCCCTCACATTCCCTTATCTCAGCCTTCCTCCATCGGAGGTTAAGGCAACAGCTTGTGGTCAGCAGAGTGCAGCTTAGTAGCTCCGTCCCATCTCAAGGGCTGGAAGCTGGGAAAAGGGGAGGATATTCTACTCCGCTCAGGATGGTCCGTTTTTTGTTATTTTAGAAAGCGCATTGAAAGCTTCCTTCTAACACGGAGGGAGAGTAAAGCGGCGGACATTCTCGCTCCTCCTTCAGTCCCCTAAAAAGGATCTTTTTCTTCTTTTCTCACGGGGAGCCCCCAGTTCTGCTCCAGCCCTCATCAGCTGCCTACCTGCCAGCTTCCGCGACGGCGCCCGCCGCTACTAAACGAGAAGAAAATCCCCGGCAGTCTCTACTCCTCCGCCCGCAGGTACAGCGCGGCCGGTTTTCTAACCCCCGCCCCCTCCTGTCTCTACTTCCTCCTCGCCAGTCAGCAAACGCTTCCTTCCTATTGGCGGTTTCCTTTTGCCACTCTTACCCTCCATCCGTTTCCTCGCCCCGGAACCAATGGCGAGGGGCGATGTTTGGAAGGTGCAGGGTTCCGAGTGAGAGCGCGGCTAGGATTGGGCAAAACTCGGAGAGGGGTTTCTGGGGGGGAGGGGTTTGCGACCTGGGAGTGGATTGTTGAGGGAGGCGAAGCTAAGATGGCAGCAGAGACAGTTGAGCTGCACAAGTTAAAGGTATTGAGGCCGGTCTCGGCGGAAGCGCGCCTTTCGTTTGCCCCGGAGAAGCAGCGCTCGGCCTTCTCCTCTCTCTCGACTGTAGGAGGGAGCTGCCTTCCGTTTGTGGGTGGGTTAGTGGACGGATTTCTTTTGTCACCTTTCCGAGAGCGCGGGAAAGAGATGCTGTGATTCTCCTCACGCCGCGCGTCTGGAGTCGTCTCCCGCCCCGGACCTGATCTTGCCCGATGGCCCTTCTCTTTCCACCGTTGTTCTTCTCTCCCCTTTTCAGAGAACGGCGCCCCTGTTTTCCCACCTTTGTTTTCAGGAACTACAAACCGCCTGAAAGTGCTACGTGTTGTTTTTTGTCATCCTCTTTTTGGCGGCTTATGCTCCAGGAGCTTGACTCGGCAGTTGAACAAGTAACGCTTTTTGTGATAAGAGTATGGAAATTCAGGGTTACCTACTTGTCGGGCAGTTGCTAGCATGAACTTCTAAGAAAATCATTAATGTATCATTACTGTGCTCTAATACCTTAAAATGATGGATCCAACTTGAGTTTCTTCATTGACCCATGTTAATATATTTTTGAAGAAATTCTTCGGTTTTCTTGGTTTCAGACTCCCAACTGATGCTTTTCTTTCAAGGTCAGGTTGATGTAAAAATTTGAGAGTCATCTTTAAACCATGGCATCTGCCTGCAGGAGTCCACTCACTCTACAGGTAGACCAGATCAGGAAAACAGCTCCACAGGAAAATTAAAGCTATACTTTATTGAAATAGGCTATAGTAACAGAATCTTGCCTATTTCGCTGAAGGTCATCTCTTTCACTTGTTAAAAGGAGGCTTTGGTCTGATGTTTAGATATTAGCTTTATTTTTTATATGCCTGTAGGAAATCACATATTTGATTAAGATTGAATCTTTTCTACTTTAACAGCTTGCTGAGTTGAAACAGGAATGTTTAGCCCGAGGATTGGAGGCAAAAGGAAATAAACAAGATCTCATCAACAGACTCCAGGCATATCTAGAGCAGCATGGTAAGTTCCTTGCTGTTCTTTGTTAAGATCTTCCTGGGTTGAAGTGTACAGTATGTTAATTTGTAGCATAGGTAATCGGGTATTCTGTAGAAAAGATGGTTGTTACAACAAGAAATGTTAATGTATTTACTTCTAGTGGGGGTGTCACAGGCCTACACCCACTCTTAATTCTTTTTTCCTAACTCCAGAATAGAAGTAATATCTTAGTTTCGTGAATAGTGGTGGCATGATGAGAGGAAGATGGTGGTGACAGCTGCATTCTTAAGAATTAAGCTCATTGTGGATTGCTTGCTAGTATGATTAGAGTCTGTGATAAATGTTTATTCTTTGGTAGGAAGAATTTTGTTTCTTTATAGCTTAATCTTGGGATCTCCAATCTGGTGCCTTTGACAGTTCTCTTGATGTCTTCAGAGTTCTGTGTTCTACCTGATATTACTAATGTCATTGACTACACCAAGGGTAGGCAACCTTGGCTCTTTTATGACTCGTGGACTTCAACTCCCAGAATTCCTAAGCCAGCCATGCTGGCTCAGGAATTCTGGGAGTTGAAGTCCACAAGTCATAAAAGAGCCAAGGTTGCCTACCCCTGGACTACACCACCATGGCAGCTTTTTATAATTTGGGTAGGTTTCCTAGCTGCTGTAGTGCCCAAGTATTGTTTTAATTTTAATGAATTGCACAATGACTGCTTTTCACTAGGAGCTAAGTAAGCGCAGATAAAGTGGAGGCTAATGCATAGTAAGAAATATCCAGTAATGGGAATCCAGTCAAAGTACAAATATGTGCATCAGCAATTTCCATAGACTCTTACAATAATAAAAAGCCAGTTTGGTATATCAATTAAGGTGTTGGCCTTGTTGACCTAGAAATCAAGAAACTCTGAATTCTAATTCCATCTTAGACATAAAAGCCATCTGGGTGACTTTGGGCCAGTCACTCTCTCTCTCAGCCCAACTCATTTCACAGGGTTATTGTGGGGAAAATAGGAGGAAGGAGTGTTATGTTGTTCACTGCCTTGAATAATGAAAGCAGTGAACTTATGCAATTATAAAGATGGGATAAAAATCTTATCAATAAAGGAACAGTTCCATAAATTGTGCTCTACAGCCCAGATGTCTTTAGCTGTGATGACATTTTATAAATTGGCAGTTCCTGATCATTTGCTGCCAGACAGCAGTTGATGATACTGTAAGCCCTCAATTGACACTGGTCTGCTCCATGTTTCTCACAAAGGATTTGTTCCTCTATACCCATTTGCTTTATTTTCTTTATTTATATGGTTGACATGCTGCCTTTTTTGCAAGAATTCAAAGTAACTCGCATAAAGATCACTCTTTAATTTTCCCCCACAATAACAACTCTATGAGCAGAGAGTGAATAATTGACCTAAAACCACTTGGTGAGCTGTGAGTAACAATGGACTTGAATCCTAATAGAGCTAATAGCTCTATACTATTATGTTAATAATCACTACCGCTTATAGTCATATCTAATATATTGTAAATAGTAATTTTGAATAATATAGAGACAAGCAGAAACCTTGCTTTGTAGCAGTGAACTAAAATCATTGTTTTCTATGAGGACTAATTTCTTTTTCTTTATGAAAAGAGCCATCCATAGTCATTGGAGAGATGGGCAGCATAAAAAATTAATAAAATAAAAGAGGAAAGAAGCTTTAGTCAGAAAATGAAATTCTTATTGAATTAAAGAGAACAGGAAACAAATTTGAGCAAAAAAAGTATAAGAAAAGAAAATGGAATGCAATAAAGTATTTGCAGAGCCCTTTGACATAATTTGTAACCCATTTGATTTTCAGTTTTTTATTTATCTTTTAGATTTCTGTACCACGAGAAGCAGTATCTAACATCATAAAAACACATTCATAAATATTAACATTATTAAGGCTTCAAAAGCACACTTATATCAGAAGAAAACTAATAGTAGTACAGTACAAATACTAATGTATCTAGGTATAATTGAAAAATATTTTTCCTGTGGTTTCTAAGTGGGAAAAAAAGAAATAATTACTTACTATGTTATTGAGAGGCAATTTGACCTTTAAGCAATTGGAAACTAAAGGTGAAGTGAAGAAAAATAAACAGACATTTATCCAGGGAAGATGTGTGTGTGTGTGTGAGGGGTGTATGTATGTAGGGCAGATAACTGAGCTGAATTTTTCAGAAAAGAACTGAGCGAGATAATAAGTATATTCTAGGATCATTGGCAAAAAAAACCTGGATTCAGGTATCTGTTCATGGAAAAGTTATCTGTATCATGTTTGAATTCTTAATTGTGGGTAGCGGGTAGCGGGAGCTAGGAAATTACAGCCTGGATAGTTTAACAACTGGACTAAGAAAATTGATCAAACAAAATTGCCAAGCATATTTAATAATACATTTTCCTGAAAAAAGAAGCAATATGATTGCTGCATGAAAGGATGGCTTAATTCAAAAGATATGGTGGGCTGACTGAATGTGTCATTTAAGTGAAACTGCACCCAGATTAAAAAATTAATGGTTAAAAGAAGAATATGCAATAAATTGCCACTATGTACAAACATCAAATATAAAATGTAAAAAAATGTGATGTCTGAGGGCCTGAAACCTATGATGGAGAATGTAAATTAAAACATCAAGAGGAGAGGATCGGTGTAATAATGATGAATAAAATATGTGTTGTTACTTGCTTAACAACTGCCCTGTTGAGCAATAAATTGTTCAAAGTTACAGCAGCACTAAAAAACTAACTTTATGACTGGTCTTCACATTTATGACTGTCACAGTGTCCTGCAGTACTGTAATTGAGATTTGGGTGTCTATGGAGATTCTTAGTCAATCCAGGTCATAGTTATCCCAAAGATGCTTTTTCATGAGGCAACTGGACTTTCTTGTTTTTCTTTGAAGATGTTTTGCTTCTCATCCAAGAAGCTTCTTCAGCTCTGGATGGTGCCTCGTCCAGTTGCCTCGTGAAAAAGCATCTTTGGCATGAGATTGGGTGCTTTGCAACCAGTGGGAGTAAAGTACTGTAGCACCCTAAGGCCATGTGATTGCCATTTGCACACTTCACAACTGGTTTCTCATAAGCTGTAAATAGAGAAGCTGGCAGTAAAATTGCAAGTCGCAATCATGTTATGTCTCAGTTAACTACTGATGACTTGCACAATGACTATGACACTTATGGATAGCTAGTCCCAATTGTGGTAATCAAACAAGGACTATCTGTAGTCCTTACCTGTAGACTTAAAGATTGGTTGGTTAGCAATTGTTCAAAGTTTGATGGACCTCCCACCACCACCACTTATAACTTGGTGTGAAGTTCCAACAACTATCATTCCAGCAATCATAACACATATTGAATGTTTGGCAACTGGCCCACATTTAGAGACATTTATAGCATCCTGTGGGCATATGACTGCAATTTACAGGGTTTTCGCCCCAAAATTGGCATTTATTTTTGGTTTTTGGGAAAAATGACTTATAGCAAACAATGGGCTTGCTTTATAACTGCGGAATTCACTTTGTGATCATGGCATTCATTTTACAACCACTTTGTTTGCTTAATGACCACTACAGTCGTAAGTCAAGGGCTATATGTACTTGTACTGGAATTAGGAACCAAGTACAGTTGTAATTATACAGAAAAACGTTTGATTCATAAACTTTGGGTACAAGAGGCAAACTTTCTGCCCCAAATCCCCCCCATATAATATATCCATTGCATCTAAAGTAGCTTGGATTAGGCAATTAAATATAATTTTACAATATCCACAGTTATGTCATAATGAAATCTTTGTGTACACCATGTAAATGGACAGAAATTACATCCTTGTGGAGTTAATAGACATGGATTCAGATACTCTTACCCCCAATTAATGCATTAAATCAAGGTTTTATTGTATGTAGAGGAGCACAACAGTACTCTAACAAGAAAGACGAAGAATAAATAAAACAATAAAATACCTGTTATTTTTTTCTATAGTAAGTTCAGCTCATTTCCTTCTTTTGAAATCTATGGGAAGGAAATCTTCACCAGACCCAAGGGCAATGTGAAATAAAAAGCTTAGTTTAAGAACATGTCAGAGAAACTGAAGAATTTTAGATCTTGCAGGACAAAAGTCATTTTTGGCATGCTTGAAGATTGTTCATTCTCCAATTCTTCTTTTCAGTAGATGGGGCTATAAGACAGTAATCTAATCAATTCTTTAACCCTTATAGTATCTTTATGATTTCACTCTTAATAAACAAACTAAACATAAAATAATATTATATTATAGAGGAAAGACAAAGAAATAAAGGATAGCAGCAATTAAAACAGAAATTAGGAAAGTGACTTAAGAAACGTTATTGGCTAACATATGCATATACATATACATATACATACACATATTGATATACTAAACCAAAATACCATGTTTCTGGTGCATTGGGCCTGCAGCTGTTCAGATTACCCAAGCACCATGAGTGACATGGATCTACGACTTCTGGAACCTTTAGTGTAGTCCCATCACACTGGGAGGAGGCCAGATTGGGAAGGCCAGCAAATTACAGAATTACTAAATACGACACAAAAAGCAATACCAAAAACTCTAGGGAGCAATCCGAAAATGAATTTTCCAAAATGATAAAAAAGCAGAAATGGTTACTCCATATTCTGGAAAATTATTCAATAAAAATGAAATGACAACAATTCACAAAATGGAAAAAATCCTGAAAATTTAAATACATAGGCCATTATGGAGGAAAAAATAATTAATATACTTTAAAGAACACAGATTAAAAAATAAAATCTACATTAAATTAAAATTATGTTCTTTATTTTGGAAGCAGTATTTATTTTTAAGTAGCGTTAATGCAATTCAAAATCATAATATATTTTTCCATTCAACCAAAACACATATTCTCATTTAGTGACAGCCTTGACCGTTGCAGATCTGTAAAGCAAAGGAAAGCTGAAGTAAGATCATAAGTACAGTCAAAGTTTCACTTAGTGACTATTTCACTTAACAACTGAGTTGCCAGTCGCAATTGTGGTCACTAAATGAGGGCTACCTATATCTTTGTTATCACAGATTTACACAACAATAATACTTTATTGATTAGCCATTAGACCATATCAAAATACAAAATGTAAAACACAGCTCAATAATAAGGCCATATGTTAGAAAATAGAGTAAAAGACATAAGTAAAAGAAAATGCAAATATTTCTGTGTCACCACCTAAAATTTACAAATATACACAATCTCAGAACAGTTAAAATAAACATGGAGGATCTACTCACTATAATAGTTGTTGCAGAATACATTTCCCCTCATCTTATTACATTGCAACAACATAAAATTAAAGTTTTTGAAAAAAGATAGCAAATTAATTCGTCAACTGAACAAATCCGAATGCTGAGATTAATTTTGGAGGGACATAAATATAATCCAATCTACATAGATACAGGCTGCTATCCTATCCCATTGGATTTATAGAATTTATTATTTCTTTTGTGGTTGTAAAGAGATCTCTAACCTCAAAGGGGATATCTAGCATTGGATTGTTCTTCCATGGAGGGCTGAGTTTTGTTTTTACCATGCTGACAACAAATTCTGGCTAACTCTGGCACTGATTTGTCTCTATTAAAGTGCTGCCAAAGAAAAAAAAATAGCCCTCCTTTTTGGTCTCCAATGCTGGCATCTGAGATTTAGGAATAATAATTTTTCTTCTTATAATTTGCATACAATATAATTGAATCATTTGTGTTCTAAAAGTGAGCATTAGTAAAAAAACAACTGAATGAAGAACATGCTAGCTAAAAAAAAACTTCTATACATTTACTTGTATATTTTAAACAATATGCCAAATGTGTTTCTCCTGTTACAGATCGGTTGCAAAATAGGTTTGGGTCATGTTTAATGGGACTATTTAGTCTAATATATCTAGATTCATATATCACACCAAAGTATAACTTAATATAGTTTGGCCTAGTTCCCTTTCTCACATCTTAGTACAAGCCACAAAATATCTAAGCATCAAACTGGTTTTGGCTTGTTCAAACTAAAACTGAAAACTGTAATCAAATAGATTTGCTTTTAACTAAATAATATAGGAGTATGGTGGCTCACGTGGTTAGGACACAGGGCTGACAATTGGCAGGTTCGTGTTTGAGACCCGTTTGCTGTCGTGGTAGGGTGAGCTCCTGTCATTCGCTCCAGCTCCTGCAGGCTCAGCAATTCGAAAGCAGGCAACCATGAGTAGCTAGATGGGTACCACTTCAGTGGAGACGTGAAAGGAGCCCCCAACCAGGTATCCCCTGGGCAACGGTGATGTTGCTGGCTAGTCCTTTCAACCCAGAAGCACCTCAGTACTTCTGACATGAAAGTGAGCAAGCAAGCTAAATATTAGAATACCTTGCAGACATAAAGAAAATAGGCCCTGGAATTCAAGAAGACTACGTGGATACAATTATATTGGTTTTTGGCAACACTATCATTTGTTGCTGCATTGTTTTGGAATGTTTTTTGACTTCCCAGTGTGGCCTACAGCCTCAATATTCCCTTTGGTACCCAAGCGCTATTTAGCTTCCAGGGCCAATCAGATAGGAAAATCATTTATGCACAGATAATTGACATTAAAAAAGCAGACCTTTTACCTGAGGGAAAAACTCTAGGATGATGATGGTGAGTTGACATTAAAAAGAT
Source organism: Azemiops feae (assembly GCA_023970755.1). Classification (NCBI taxonomy): domain Eukaryota; kingdom Metazoa; phylum Chordata; class Lepidosauria; order Squamata; family Viperidae; genus Azemiops; species Azemiops feae. The sequence goes on along the minus strand of JALGBA010003859.1, from coordinate 285,425 downwards.
GACTTCCAGCTTTTATTTTTTATTTATAACTACTTTCATTTTAAACTTTCATTTTTAAAAATGTCAAAGCCATCCATTGTATAATAAATACAAAATGTAGAAATAACAAATGTTATACAGTCAACACAATAAATCAGCTATCAGTGCAGTTGTTGAAATGTTAGATGGGAATTGAAAAGAGAGTATTGGTCAAAAAAAAATTATTTAATGGTAGAAGCCCTAAACTGCACAGGTCTTCCTATGTATACAGTGTATAAATTAGTATTACAGTTCAATGTACTATTTCCACTTTGAGATGTTTTGGATAACTCCAAAAAGACAAATACGTTAAAACAGAAAAATATTTTTAAATAAAGACAGAATAATATTTAATCTTCTAGGCCAGGCCACAAGCCATGGACCAGTATTGGTCTATGGCAGGGGTAGGCAACCTTGGCTCTTTTATGACTCGTGGACTTCAACTCCCAGAATTCCTGAGCCAGCATGGCTGGCTCAGGAATTCTGGGAGTTGAAGTCCACGAGTCATAAAAGAGCCAAGGTTGCCTACCCCTGGCCTATGGTCTGTTAGGAACCGGACTGTGTAAGTGGCGGGTAAGTGAGTGATGGTTGATCTGCGCATGTGCAGGATTTAGGTTGCTCACGAAACCATTCCCCCCCCCCCCCCCTCCATGGAAAAATTGTGTTCCACAAAAACCAGTCCCTGGTGCCAGAAAGATTGGGGACCATTGATCTAGGTTTCAATATGTCTTTGATTTATAATCAAAACTATTTTAATTAATAACTTCAATTTCCCCTGAATTATTTAGCTGAGGAAGAGGCAAATGAAGAAGATGTTTTGGGAGAAGAAACAGAAGTAAGTCTATGTCATACTATTGTAGCATCAGTTCTTTAATCATGTAACGTTGGATATATTTGTGTAGGAATATTCTGTAAATGCTATATAATTTGTGTTAGCAGAATTCCTGTTCAGCAAGAATTTTTAATTTTGTTTCATTAACAAAATTTTACCTTCCATTTCTTCCATGCCCGAAAAGCATGATTAAGTGGTCTTTATATTATCCTTGAGTGAAATAAACCTAGCCTGCAAATAAGTTAGAAATATTTTTATAACAAATATTTAGAGGTTCATAGCAAAAAAGGGTCAATTTTTTGTTTTCATTTTCATTGCCATGTATTTTGAAAGTCAGCAAAGTCCTCAGAGTAATCTGGCCCCAACAGTATAGTATCCTCCACTCAGTGTGACTGCAGGGTGCCACGTCAAAATTGTGAGCTAAGGGCATATACCGGTCCAGTATCTGATTTTTTAAATGTAAAAGATGCTGTGCTTCAATGATTAGATGGCCTCGACATTGGTATTCGAACATAGATCATTTTAACATTTATAAACATTGTGTTTACTAATCTAGGTGAAATGTTCATATATATTGCTAGTCCATGTATGATATGCCATGCGCTAAATAATAATATTTTTAAATGATGTAATTATTTTTATGAACGTTATTTTTTATAAATGTGTAAGGAATCATAACAAAACAACAAAGCATTATTATAATTCATATAGTTTAGCTTTTTCTAGGCTATGTGGATTATAATAAAATATTCTATAATACAGTATTCAGAACAGTACTGTTCACATTGTCATGTTTAGTGCATCTGGTTTACAGGATATTTTTCAGTACAGTAGAAGATTCATTTATGCTCAGAAACTGAATAATTTATGTAACTTCAATAATTGACTATAATGGGGAAAATGTTTATGGTTTTTTTCAAATATATTTGAAACACAGTTTAAGCTGCTTCTAACCAGTTTTGAAAATTCATTTATGTATAGCTATTAACTTCTTATAATTTCCATATTAATTACTTAAATAAGTTTTAATTTTATGTAAAATCTTTGTAACAGAACTATTAGAAAGGGCTCTAAAAGTATTAATGAGGAATAACAATCAGCTAAAATGGCATTACATTTTTTGTTCTTTATAAATGTTATAGATATTATGCTCTAAAATAATAAACTAATGCAGAAGTATGATTTATTTTAAGTAGTTACATTCTTTCAAGATGCATAATCTTTCTGTCATGGTCATGGAATAACATAGTTCATTATAAATTTTGAATGTGATTCCTCACATGATTCATTACTCCCCCTGTCCTGTCCCCACATGTTTTTGAGATATTGCTATATGGCCCATACTTTCATACATGCCTTCCTAAAGTATGCAAATAAGATCCTTAGATTACTTATTTTGCTTGTGCAGATTATGGAAATTTACTTTTTGTTACATCTAACCAGACATTTAGAAAAAAAATCAGCTTAAAGTTAGTCCATAAAAGTATAAAATGTTTGCAGGGCCTCCTTCTCCAAAGTCAGCATGATTCAAAAAGCTCTTAGCAAAGAATAAAGGGGAGAAAACATTTTACACAAGGACTGATTGAACAGAATTGGATCAATCCATCCATCCTCTACTACCTTTTTTCAATGGCTGGCACAGAAACCAAGTGTTGTAATGATTTGTGTGTGTGTGTTTGTATGTACTTATGTATGTATGTATGTATGTATGTAAATAGATAAATAGATAAAGCTGGCACATTGTCTGCATTAAATTCTGAGTCTTAATAGCAGGAATTATATTTACAGAAATGGAGAATACAAATGTATTTATTTTCCTAAAAGTCTTTGAGAAGAACATTGGTGTAACTGAATGTCACCCTGGTTAGGAATAAATTTTTATAAGGATAACATTTTTAGGGCCCTGTCTGCACTCCACTCTCATAGGCTATCCAATAGGCTGAACTACAATACAGATTAAATACTGGGCATGGTGCCCCCCCATATATCTGTTAAATATTTCCTACCTCAAACTTGCAGACTTGTCTGTTGACCAAGAGTTGTGGTTGTGGGGCTGGATCTCTTCAGAGGTGAAATTCTCTGAATGTTTACTTTAATTGATAATTTACTCATTAATGTCTACTTCAGTAAGGCATATATGTAAGATTGGGCTGGAACTGTTTGTGCAGCCTATATTTGTTCTGCTTTGTAGATTTACTCTCTAACTTTGAATATTTACATTGCAGGAAGAAGAACAGAAGCCCTTAGACAATCCCATCAAAGAGGATATGACTACAGAGACCTCTCCTGAAATGTAATTTTACTTCAGAATATATATTGGTCAAATATTACTCATTTATGTACATTTTCAGAATTTATTTGCCATTTGTTTATTGCAATTCTGACTCTGTCTCATAAGCAAGTGGATTATGAATCTGGATTAAGAAGGATTAGTAATGGATTACATTTGAAATACTGTGACATTTTGGAAATCTCGAATATGAGTACAAAGAAGCTAAATATAATTGACCTGAATAAAAAGCCAAATTTAATGAAATGTATTTAAAATAAGTATAGTCCAGAATTCTGTAATTTAACATCCAGTCCTCATGACTCTTTTGTACTTAAGACAGATTTACCTAATCTCTAAATTTGTAATACTGCATGTATTTTACCTTTGATTTTGTTAAAAAAATTAACATTCTTCTCCAAAAACATTTGAAATTGTGTTCTAGATGAAGGTCATTTATAGAACCTATATAACCAAAGCTGTTATAGTTCTTTCTCCTCCCTCAAATATGACATTGCTTTCTTATTTTTCTGCATATACATTGACTTTCCCTATATATATACATTGGTGGAGAATTTCAAATTTAGTTCTACCAAGCTTTCCTAGGCAAAAGAAAGATATTAGAAGTTACCCCTGTATTAACAAAGACAAAGCAAAGATACACAGTTTAGCTTGCAATGCCCATTCTCATTATACATCAAGGAACAGGCAAGTTGTAAAAGCAAATAGGGCCACCTGTGTCAACGACATGCTTTAAAGGCTAAAAGAGAGAGAAGCAAATTGCCCATTTGGCCTCAGTGCCATTCGTCAGCTGAACATTTGAAGTAAAACACAGTGTATTCCTGTGGCCCAGTCAAGCAAGCAGGCATTCAAATTGCGCTAAAAGAGGTCAAGGAGGGTGAACTTGTAGCTCGTCATGAAATTATCATATATGTCACATACTGAAAATTATGTTTAAGGTAAATAAACAATAGGCTTGCTTTCCAAGCTTAGATTTTGGCAGTTGGAAATAATCCTGTAGAATGGTTTGTGGTACCTGAGAAGTCAAATTTTAATCCAGTTGTTTATGGAGTGATTTTGTACTACTTTTCAAACTAAAAGACTTTCAGATACATTAGGGGGGAAAAGACTTTTAAAATGCATTAAGAATACTAATTAAAACACAAATATGTTTGCAACAAAAGTGATACGTTACAACATTAAAATAAGGATTGTAGTCTATTCCACTTTCACACCAGTTTTAGGTAAACATATGCTTACTGATATTTATTGAAAGAATCTACTGTGCTGTACATTGTATTTTTCTTAAAAGGAAAGCAATAGTAAACAATCCTTTTAAAATTGTTTGTTAAATTTATATAGCTACCGATCTCACTTCCATGACTCTTGGCAGTTTACAGAATTAGCAAAACAGGGCTTAGACAGGCAAAAATCTTATTCCTTTTCAAATATATATTTGGTAGTTTAGATTGTTATGCCAGTGGTAATCAGATGAATGCAATTTTACATGGATTTGTTCTTAGTTGTAATATAGCTGCATTTATAGTGCAGTGCAGTAAATGCAGCAGTGAAACTGGCATATTTGTTTTCTGTGACAACATCAAATCTGTTATTTCTTGGTGAATGTGATTAGACCATTGTTTGTTCAAAAGGAATAAATTGTTCCAAAATGAAATATGTTTGATTAAATCATAGCTGAACATTTAGTACAGTATCAGCTTCTTGGCAGCAGGGGGTGCCATTTCTCTATATCTATTGCAGGTTGCAAACTGTGCTTGCAAGGATAACAAATCCCTGGTTCCTGTTTTGAATTGCTTCCTGTGAAAAAGTCATTAAACCATTACTACCTTTCAGGGCATAAAATAGAAAAACTGTCCAGGAATCTTGAACAAAAGCCATCCATTTCTCTAAATGGGAGACCTTAATGAGTCAGGCTATGACCCACTGTTTTATGGGAGCTGTTTGGAGGAGGAGGATGCCATTTCATTTAGCCTGGGAACTTCCGAACTTTGTGTCTTCCACTTTTGTTTTTTCTTCCAAATCGCAACCTTGTTTTTAGAGCATAAACTTCCAAGCACGTCTACTCCATTATATTTTTGTTCAAGCAGCTAACTGGCTTCCATTGAACGTTGTTGAAGAAGTATATATTTGATATGGAGATAGGCCGAGCTAAAAGTCAACCATAGCTATTTCACGAGCTATAACTCATTTGTTAATATAGGGTCATAAAAGGATAAAATTCTCAGGGGATGTAACATAGGCATTAGCTCTCTGGCTGGGATTGACTCCTTAGTATAAGTGATCTTTTTCCTTGTTTTGCTTTGTGTATAAGTGATTATATGCTAAATGAAATTTCATTTATCTTCATACAAAGGCATCCAAATATTTTAATATTCAGAAGTTCAAATAATAGTCCAGTTTACATTGGCTTGTAGGAGAGAAAGAGTGAATTTAAATTGCAGTGGTTCAGGCAGATTGAGTTCTTTTTTGTCAGCTGTCTTCCTTCTTCACCAATGTACTGTTTTTTCCCATGCTTTTGAGTTAAATGATATTGTTTTCCTCAGAGCTGAAAATAATTTTATCCCTTTCAGTGTGGTATAGATAGCAGAAGTAAATTAACTAAAATACAAAAGTTATCACCGTATGATTAAATGAAGAGTTACAGTCAAGCCTCACAGTTGATCCTTTGCTCATACACTTTGTTAAGGGAAATCTGGTCAAAATAATATAGCTGTCTTCAAATTTCTTTTTGTGCTAAGTTGCTTTTATCCCCAAGACTCATATTGCCTTATGGAGTATATTATTTTTAGGTCCATATCATTCTCTCATCTATTTCTTTGTTAGACATGGAAAGTAAGAAAAAATATTTTAGCATAAAGTCTAATAACCATTTTGAATTAGCATAAGGTTGCCTTCAAAGTATATTTCTACATATATTTTACCCATTTTATTAAATCTTTATCATACTATGAATTTTTCTTTAACATCAAAATGGCAATTGAATATATTCTGCCTCAATTGAATATATTCTGCCTTTACAACTGTATAAACTTTTTCATTAATGTAATGTGCCAGATTTCCTTAATAAGTTGATGTTACCACCTGAAGTATTTTAATAATTCTTCTGAGATTGCTAACATTTACCAATTAAACATTATTTTGTGGTAATATTCTAACTTGTAAAGTATAACATGATTGAGGTAATGTTTAGGGAACAATTATTCCAAGACAGAGTTTGAAGGATTCTGGGGTTTTGCTGAGTAAATTGTTTACAGACAGAAGTCTCTTTGAACGCTGTGTAGTTACTCAAGATTTATAGGGAAAGCTAGTAATGCTTCACAGGAATATAACCACACAGAAAAAGCAGTCCATGTAGAATTGTTAAGCCTAAATAAGTGATGTTTTTAAGTAGATAGAATTCAGGCAAATAAGAACATCAAATGGAGTCCTTACTCTATTTGATAAAAAGCTCTGTTTATAAAAGACAGATAAATCCAGCACCGTGGATAGCACCAAGTGAAATTTATTGTCTGAAATTCTCCCTTGCCTCAACAATGAGGATGTTGTCTCAGCAACAAGCTAAAGGTAGCCCAATCTATAATATGGGCAGCTCTTCATTCTCTGGAGAAGCCCAATTAAAAGATCCTCAGCTGTTACTGTAGCTGTAGAACTAAAAATTATTTGAGGGTTCATTCTCTAGATTCATGGCAGGGCAGCTTTTCTGACTGGAAGAGACTTCATTTAAGATTGTCTTTCCTCTGAGAGTACAATTTCATCACTAGATTTTTCTGCTACATCTTGAAAGGGATGTTGTTTAATGAGCATGAAAATAATACAACAGTGCTGCTTTTATAATTGTAGAGTCAAAAACGGACTATTTTCAGAATATCTATGTTAATTTATGGATCCATATATTTTCCTTATTTCTCAATGTACCAGACCAAGGAATTGTGCCAGCTCTAAAATTAGTGTAATATTTCTTTCATTTTATTATCAGAGAAAAATTAGGATAAATACATAGTTGTAGGGAAGGGAAGGTTACCAACAAAATATCTTTGGCGACAGCTGGGTTATACTTAATTAGGCTTCAGAAGGTCATATATTTGTAATGCCTGTGGTAAGCTTTCTCAACTTGATATTCTCCAGATATGGTTACATCTCCAAAATTCCACTCTTTTCAACCACTGTGGTTGAGAATCTTTGGACTTGCAGTTCTTACGTATCTTGCTTGCATCATATTGGTGAAGTTTTAGCTATGAGAAAGACAAAACACACTCACATAGCAATAGCAGACTTATATACCGCTCCACAGTGATTTACAGCACTCTCTGAGTGGTTTACAATGTCAGCATATTGCCCCCAACAATCTGGCTCCTCATTTTACTGACCTCGGAAGAAGGCTGAGTCAACCTTGAACCAATCAGGATCAAACTCCTGATGTGTGGCCAGAGTTATCCTGCCACACTGCATACTAACCACTGCACCACAACGCCACATAACTTGAAGTATGAGCATATTGTGTTCCATAATAGCCACAAGCAGGAAATAGCCGTGACTTAGTATACATCTATACATCCCAAAGCAAGGGCCTTTCAGTGTCCATGGCTTGCAGTGCATCTCAAACCAGTAAGCATCCCTTATTCAGTAATGTATTTTTATGTCCATCAAACTGAATTTACTTTGTTTATAAGAGGCAAGTAATAATTTGTGTTCTGATCACTCTGTTTTACTTTTATTTAGAAGTGCAGAAAAAAAGGTGGTGAAAATTACCTCAGAAATTCCTCAAATGGAGGTAAGTTGCCTTCTTGTACTTTCCAGGTACAGCACCCAAATATGGGAAATGTTTTCTGTCCAAACCATAATTTTGTCAATACAGCGGAGATTTAGCTAGTATTTTAGAGTGTAACAGACTTAGGTTTTCTAATTTTCTAGCATGTTGCTTATCTTGTAATATTAGTTTGAGAATAGTTCACATATATTGACTTCTAGTATGAGTCATAACTGACTGAAGATGTCTCCACAAATGAACGGAGATGAAGATTGCTGTGAAGAATAAAAGACCAGTGGGTAGGTTAGTCCTTCAAATCTCTCTGGAGAAGGAGAGATTGAAAGATTGCCCATTGGTGCTCTAATTGGTAGCTCCTTACAAGGAGACCCTAAAACAATGGTCTCCTGTGGGTTTGAGCTTCAGAAGCTGAGGGAGAAGACATCTTTGCTATCAGCAGTGGCAGAACCTTTTATAAGGACATTAAGCAAACCTAACTCACTTTCTAATCACACTTGGAAATGTTCAATTTAACCATTTATGGATATTAGGGAACTTCAAAATGGCAAACTTAATTTGACACCTGATGAGTTTTAAATGGAGATTTGGCAAATTGGCAAAAAAAGGAAGGGGTGATTTAAGAAAGTTTTAAACAGATTAGGAAACCAGAGAAATTTGGTATAATGTATGCATATAAAATGACTGAAATGAACCAACTTAGGTTTGATGAAATTTGCAAATGGACACTAGAAGGATCTAAAAGATTGGGCAGAAAAGAATTAAAATGGTTAAGCCGACTATAACTTTTTGTATTTTTAAGAGTTTTTTGAAACGTACTGAAATATTAATAACCATTATCTCAGAAAGGATACAGATTTCAGTGAATTAGCTTTCAGAAGATGATGGGAAAAACTTTTACCTGACACAGACATTGTAGAGTTTCAAGGCATGGAAGACTGCAAAATCGACATTACCAAAATGGGAATACAAAAGACAAATCAAGAAAAGGATCTGGACATGGAACAACTCTGACCAGAAATCCCAGACAGTGTTTCTTTATGGGGTGTATAAACTAAGCTGGTGAAAGTTTTGAGGACTCCTAAATGCCAAAGAGTGATGAAAGATAAAATCCTGTGATGCTACAGTAATGATTTAAAAGTCAAGATTATGCAGAGCAGGCTTCCGGATCGCGGCACGCGCAGTCGCACGGAGAGAGCTGTCTCTCCCACCGGCTGCTTTCCCTTCGCCGGTAGACCCTTAACCGGGTCGAAAGTCGCCCCGTAGAGGCGACCACCGCTTGAGGAGGCTCCTGCTTGACTGGGGAAGAGCGGCAGCTCTCCTTAGTTCGAGCTATCTCCTTAGGGCCGTCGGAGGAAAAGATCGGCCAGCAAAATGGACGATCACTTCGCCGCACCAGCTGAAAGCCAGAAGAACAACTAAGCGTAAAGAACCCCCGTGGAGAATCCGGGTGAGACCTTTCCTACCCCTTTTTTCCCTAATTACTCTCCTGTCAAAAGCTTTTGTGTTTGAATTACTTCCCTGCTGTGAGGGAGCAGCGTTTGGGCATTCGGGAAAAACAGCTTTGGAAAAAAAAAAAAAACCAGTTAATTTTTATGGACTATTTAAATTTTGGAATACTGAGGGGACCTGAAAACATTTTATTCTTGATTATTATTGTTATAACTACGCATCTATTACTTTGGAGAGGCCTTTCTTCATCTTTTTCAACACGAAAAATAAAAAATCTATTAATTTGGAAAGAAAAAAAAAGATTTTATGGTCTGCTGAGGACATCTTGTGTCGAAAAGTGGTACTGCAACTGTATATTTTTTTATGGCTGGGAATGGCTATGACCTTCAAAAGATGATAAGCATAAGATAACTGAAACAGCTGGTCTATTGAAAATTGGAGGTGAACATTTGTTTGATTTCTACGAAATAGAGCCTTCTCTAAAAGATTAAAAAATCTTTCTACTACTGATATGGAACCTAACACACAGCTGGACTATGAGCTCATATTGGAAAAAATTCTGGAAGCCACAGAGGATATGAACTCTTACTTTCAAACTTTGACAGATCAAATTATAGACCGAAAGACAGCGCAGAAGAAGCAGATTGGCGCCAAAGAGATTAGTGAACAATATGTACAACCTAAAGAGGAACCACGTCAACAACTCAACTATGAAACTACACTGAGAGAAACTGTGGAAACCAAAGAACAAATTAACTTTATACAACTCCAAACGCAATCTATGGAGAAGCCTGATGATCAAAGAATAACTTTAACGGAGATGTCTGAAGCATTAACATCAACAGAGACTGACACTCAGATACAAGTTATTGAAAATTGTGAAAAGGTGGATAAACAACTGGCAAATATAACATGGAATAAAACGGCTTTTACCATCCAAAGGCTACTAGAAGAAAGGAAAGAGAACTTTGACCAATTTGAAGCGTTAAAGAATATGGACCTTTTAATATTGTGGTTTGATGATGCAGGAATTTTATTATGGAAACCGTTATGGCACAGAAAGAAACCTAGAGTTAGATTTAAAAATGTATTTTAAAGTTTTATTTAATGGGTTTAAAAAGGCTTTGATTTTTTGACTGAGTTAATAACTAATGGAGCACGTGAAATTTCTAAGAGGATACCCTTTGTAACAATACTTTGTTTTAGACATGATAATTACTGGAGAGGTAAACTTTATTTACTGGTTTAAAAAGATTTTCATAGATATAGATGAATTGATAGAATATATACTTAAATTAGATAGAAATCTATTTGTTGGTTTGATATTTTTACTTTAAGATAATTATTTTGAAATAGAAGGAGAATAAGAGGGATGGGTGACAAGAGAAGAAATGGTATTAATGAAGAAAATATAAGAATATTACTGCGGAAATAATATACCAGATATAATTACTATGTAAAAAAAAAAGGATACCCGAAGTGTTAATAATATGTCTATCTAAGGCCAATTGGAATATGGTAATTGTAAGTTAGTAAAGCTTAAAAACAGGACCTGGATCTTTAGAATTGAAATGTGAGTGATATTTGATAGGATTGTTTGAAGCTTATATAGAAATGTATTAATCTGAATATGCAAGACTAAATGAGGGAATTAGAGAGGGAATTTTAAATGAATTGATTTGGGCTATATATTTGTGATTGTTTTTCTTTTTTTTTTGGATGTTCAATATACCCACCTCCACGGTGGTTCCTAAGCACTCTGATGTAACCCTTTTACCCCTATAAAAATCTAATAAAATATATTTAGAAAAAAAAAAAAAAGATTATGCAGAGCAAAAAGAAGGAATATAAAGTTGGACTACTTGACCAGAGATAAACTATTTGTTTGATATTTCTTGTAACTCCTAGTGGCCTTTAGTGAACTAGGATTGAAAAGATGATTTGGGAGTGGCATATAGATATACGGTAGGCTATGGAGAGAAGTGTTTCTTTATTTGTAACTTTAAAAGAGGGTGAATATGCAAGATAAAAGATCATACAACTCACATAACAAGAAACTATGGATTTCCATTTTGTTTGGACGACCTTTTAAGTCTCTTGTTGTATATTTGTTGTTCTGACTTGTTCTTTCCTGAATTGATCAGCTGAATTTTCAGCACTTTTTCTTGATTCTGTGCAATATTCTTGCTATTCTTATGTAAACAATCTCACTTATAATTTTTAAAGAATACATTTTTTTTTTTGTAAAAGTGCTATGTGCCTGATTTCAAATAATCTCTATGCTGGTTAAGCTATAGCTTGCTTTGTGTAGATAGGACAGGAAGAACATTAGTCATGCCAGGGCTTCTCTTGTGTCTTTTTATCATCCACTTATCATTGGGGTGTGCAATATATTATGCTGCAATGCATAGCATTGAAACTTTGACCCAAGAATGAAGTATTATTGTGTTAGTTTGTTGAAAGAAAATGTCCTGCTTTTCATGGCAACTGAAATCCTGTTGCTGGCATGCAAATATCTTGTACTATAAAAAGTTGAGTCTTCAAAAAAACTCTGTTGATATAAGTGTTGTTGAAGAGAGTATAACAAGTGCTAGTATAGTGCTTTCAGGGCAATAATTAACTGCCAATACTGATTGATTTTTCTGGTCTGTCAATTTCTGCTACCTTGATTATGTGGTATATTTAAACAAGCAGAAAGGGACTTCCGGTTTTGCGTCGTGGCGAGACGGACACAGGAAGGCAAGGCTCTGCCTCCGCGCCCACTTTCGCCCTGCAGGGGCCCTGAAAAAGGCCTAAAGTCGCCCCGAAGAGGCGATGGAGAAGGAAGGGTGCCTTGTCGATCATGGAGAAACGGTGGTCTCTTCGTTCGATCCAAGGAAAGCCCTCTAAACCAGCAGGGGAAAGACTAGCCACACCACTGTGGCTGCTGACAACCGAAGAACAAAAGCTTTAATTAGCATATGGTAAACAGCATGTTTGGACTGGGTGAGACTATTGATCCTTTCTTTACTATTTTACAACTGAATTTCCTGGGAAAGGCTCCCAAGAAGCCTAAAACCTCCAGATATGAACAGAAGTGGCGTTTTAAATATGGGGGACAGAAATACATAATACTGAAGTGAAAGTAATACAAAACTACAGTTTTGATAAATTTGAGAACTGAGATAATTGTTAAGATTTTCTCTTTGAAAAAAAACCATTGAGGCGAAATATAAGAAATCAATCCTTTGTTTTAAGAGTGGAAAATGGACTTTGAATGACATCTAGTGGTGGATTTGTGTATAGCACTATAATTTGCTTTGCTTAGTGATTCCTACCGTGGGAGAACAGCTGGCAATAAAGGAAAATATTTTGGCATACTCATCCTGACTTTCTTGGATTATAAATACCTACTGAGCTTGGACTTTTAACTTCAAGAGCTAGTGGGAGAGAAAGAAATAATTGACTTTGGACTATGCCTGGCTGGGAGAGACTTTTGAGCTGTTTTCAGGGAGGTTGAACATTTTGAATACTTTGAACATTGTGGATTACAACCTTGCCTGATTGACAATTTTTCGGATACTTGAGACAAGGGATTACTATAAAATATTGCTTTCAGAACTGAACTTATACTTTGGAATCTATTGGCTTCCGGTTCCGGATCGCTGCAGCCGCATAGAGAGCCTCGTCTCTCCATCGGCTGTTTTTCCCTCTGCCGGTAGACCCTTAATCGGGTCGAAAAGTCGCCCTGGAGGGGCGACCGCCGTTGAGGAGGCCCTCGTCGACGGGGGAAGGGCGGCAGCTCCTTCCTCGGTCCGAGCCAGCTCCTTAGGGCCGTCGGAGAAAAGATCGCCCAGGAAAATGGACGATCATTTCGCAGCGCCAGCCGAAAGCCAGAAGAACAGCTAAGCACAAAGAACCCCTGTGGAGAATCCGGGTGAGACCTTTCCTTCCCCATCTTTCCCTAATTACTCTCCTGTAAAAAGCTTCTGAATTTGAATTACTTCCCTGCTGTGAGAGAGCAGCGCTTTGACACTGTGGGAAAACCAGCTTTGGGAATTGAAAAAAATAAAACAGCTAATTTTTTATTGACTATTCAACTCTTGGAATACTGAGGGACCCTGAAAATATTTCTACTTTTGATCATTACTATTATAACTACGCTATTTACTATCCTGGAGAGGACTTTCTTTTTTTATTTGTTCAATGTGAAAAACAAAAAATCTATTAACTTGGAAAGAAAGACTTTATAGCCTACTGAGGACATCTTGTGACGAAAAGTGTTACTGCGACTGTATATTTTTTTTGCTGGAGGATGGCTTTGACCTTCAAAGGATGAGATAACTTGAAACAGCTGGGTGGTGATTTTGTTTACTAGGAATTGGAGGTGAATATTTGTTGACTTTTACTAAATATAGCCTTCACTAAAAGATTAAAAGATCCTTTCACCACTGAGATGGAGGAATTTTGCCCACAGCTTGATTATGAGCTTATACTGGAAAAAATCTTGGAAGCTACGGAGTACACGAAATCTTACTCTCAAATTTTGACGGATCAAGTTATAGGCCGAAGAACAGTGGAGAGGGAGCAGAGTGGCTCCAAAGAGGCCTTTGAGCAACATATACAACCTAAAGAGAAACCATACTTACAACTTAAACATGAACTTATACCGGGAGAAATTGTGGAAACTATTGAACAAATCAACTTTACACAATCCCATATACAATTTATGGAGAAGCCTGATGATCAAAGAATAACTTTAATTGAGATGCCTGAATTGTCAAAACAATAGAGACTGACACCCAGATACAAGTTACTGAAAATTGTGATAACGTGGATAATCAACTAGTAATTACAACATGGAATAAAACTGCCTACACCATTCAAAGGCGACTAGAAGAAAGGGAAGAGAACTTTGACCAATCTGAAGTGCTGAGAAATACCTTTTTTCAAATATTGGGAAATAGAGAGGGAACTTATAATGAATTAATTTGAGCTATATATTTATGATTTTTCTTTTGGATGTTTGATGTACCCATCTCCACGTTGTTTACTAAGAACCTTGATGTAACTTTCCCACCCCTATAAAAATATAATAATATATATATATATATATATTAAAAAAAAGAAAGAAAAAAGAATACATATAAAGACCAGAAAACTAATTTCCAGGAATGATGACTCAAGAAAAAACAAACACCTTTCAGAAAGAAATATATTCTATGTTACAACTAATTCATCAAACAATTGTTGAATGCAAAAAGGATATAAAAAGAAATCATAATGAGACTAAAAACAATTTAGATAATATAAACGAGCAAATTTCCAAATTAAATCTACAACTAGAAAGCTCCCAGATAACGACTACAAAGTATGAACAAATAATCCAGAAATCAGAACACAAAACAGAGGAAATGGATTTAGAGATAGAAGAGATAAAAGAACTGCAAGACTTAGCTATAACAACGAAAATGCAAAAGACCTTTTACCCCTTAGGTCTGCAAAATATATCTGATGGCAAGGAAAAAGATTTTTAAAAAGGGAATATAGAGCTGTTAAGGGAAATGTCACAACTTGGGAGACAGGAAATGAAAAGAGAAATGGAGGGAGAAAGGAACTGGGAGTTGTTTAAGGAATATAAATGGGCGGAATTCCCCCCAAAAAATACCCTACCTAAATTGTCTTCCTCATGCCAAGCAATTTTTACAAAAACAGAAAGAAAATCTCTGGACAATCTAATTGCCCTGGCTTGGAAAGTGACTTGGCAAAGAAAGAAAGCAAGAGTCAGATTTAGAAAATAGAAGATTTGACCTTTTAGAGGGGGCATTATATTTTTAAATACTTCTTTGAATAAGATTAAAAGAACGGAAGACTTTTAGATATAATTAGACTTTTACAATGAAAGATATGATTTAGAATTAAGATAGCATTTTTTCCTCTTTTTTGATATGGGAAATATGAAGATAAGAGGAGGATTGATTTGAATAAAACTTTCAACTATATAAATGTAATTAATATTGAGAAAATCATAACTGACAAAGATATTTCAGATACTGATGGGAAATCAAACTTTAACAAGAGCACAAAAAACAGGATATTGATTAATGAATTGACTATTGATTTATGAATTGATATTATTGTTATTTGTATATTAGTAAAATATGATGAAGATGCTTATATTTAACTTTGTATACATTAACAGTACCAAAAATTGTAATGGTGTAATGAAGGGAAAATGGGAAAAATATGAAAAAGAAAGGAGGATCAGAGAAAAAATACTGGATTGTATAGTATTGAACAGATTTATATTGAAAAAGTTAATGTTAAATATTTGAACACAGACAACATGTTTACTGTAATTTTAAAAAATTAATAAAACTTTTATTGAACAAGCAGAAAAGTATTCTGAATGTTAAGTTTTATTTGTTTGTTAGATTTGTATCTCTTCTTTCCTTCAGAAATTCAAGGCAATGAATATAGCAGTCAGGGAAGAAACTGTGGTGAACACTTCTTTATGTAGGAGGAGATGCTGCAGTCTTTGAAAAAGGCACTGCTGCACTCCTTTCTTTAAGCAGTCAGTCCTGCATTCAGTCATTTCAAGCCATTTCTAACTTCCCCCTTTTGGGGTAGAAGTTGATGAGATATCAGCTAAAAAAGACTCTGGAAGACATAGATTTTCACCTTTTCAGTCTAAGGTGCTGCTTTTAACCCGAGAAGCTCTATATGACTTGGGGCCTGATTATCTTTAGGACTACCATGTTTCCCCGAAAATAAGACCCAACCGGAAAATAAACCCTAGCATGATTTTTCAGGGCGCTCGTAATATAAGCTCCACCCAAAAATAAGCCCCAGTTAAGATCATCACCCAGACGGATGCATTTAGTACCGTATTTCCCCAAATATAAGCCCTAACCAGAAAATGCATCTTTAGGAGCAAACATTAATATAAGACCTGGTCTTATTTTCGGAGAAACACGGCAATTACAAGGGCAATTTGGAAATAAACCTCCATTTGGTTATCAATGACAGATACAGAACTTTTATTATACACATTAGAAAACTACAACATAACATTACTTTTTGACATAATCACCATTCAAATTGAGGCACTTGTCATAATGTCTTACAAAGTTTGAAATTCCTTAGTAGTAGTCGCTCAGCGCCAAATCTGGGCTATAAGGGGGGTTGATCAAAACATTCCAACGGAACTGCTTCAAAAGTTCATGGATGCATCTAGCGGTGTGCGGGCGAGCATTATCGTGAACCAACACCACATCGGAAGTCAGCATGCCCCGACACTTGTTTTGGATGGCTCGTTTTGTAACGTTTCACAGTAGACTTCTGAATTGATGGTCGAACCAGGCTCCATGAACTTCACTAGCAGTACTCCTTTGGCATCTTCACATTTGGCAGGATTTTCTATGGCACCACTTCCGGTGTGGTGTTGGTTCACGATAATCCTCCCTGCTTCTGTATGTCTTGTATTCCAAAACTCAGAATAGCCAAGACTGCACTAAAAATGAAAGTTTGAAATGTACAAAAATGCAATAAATAAGCAACAAAATTAAATGCATTTCTTTTCTGTGTTGGCTATGTTAGATTGTGTGTATTTTATCTTTAATCTTAGAGAATGCAGAAGCGAGCAGAGAGATTCAATGTTCCTGTGAGCTTGGAAAGTAAGAAAGCTGCACGAGCAGCTCGGTAAGTATGTATTTGATTATTATTGTTCCCTACAGCTATTTAGTCATATAAATAGAAGCGTATTCTGGGTGCATCCTCGTCTAACTAGTGTCCTCTTAACTGGGGCAACTTCAACTAAGAATTTCTGGAATTTGAGTCATGGACAGCTATTATTTTGTAGGGATGCTTGTGTAATGTTGAAGCCTCTCATAAATAATATTTTGCTTTCCAATGAATAACTTTTGAAATTATTGGTTCTGATCTTTTTATTAGAAGTAGGGAGCCTGAGCCTATAGTGTCTGGTTATTCTGGGCTCTTAATTCCAGTTACTAATTACTGGCCATGTGATCTGGGAATAATGACAATTTAAGCCAGAGTTTCACATCTAATTAAAAAATGGGTTTATTAATTAAACCCTAACCCTAACCCTAACCCAGTCCAGCCCCACTTCCCCGAGGGGGTGCCCAGCTGCGCTTACCTCCTCCTCAAGGGTGCTCATGGTGGGTGCAGGAGGGCAAAGTGCGTGGGTCAGAGGGAGGTCTCCTCCCTCTCCATGCAAGGAGACCCAGCTTTGTAATCAAAGCATCCTTAGTGATAGGCCACCACCAGGATAGGCCAGGAGGAGGGGGCAAGAGGCAAAAGGGCAGCAGGGCTGCTGGTAGCCAAGTGCTAAGGCAGGACTTCCCTCAGACCCTCCCTCCCTCTCGTTCCAATCTCCCTCCCTCCCTCCCTCTGTCTCATTCCCATCTCCTTCCCTCCCTCCCTCCCTCATTCCCATCTCCTTCCTTCCTCCCTCCGTGCCCAGGAAGGGACAAAGGGAGGGGGCAGAGGTTGCCAGTGCGGCTGGTGGCCGTGCTGCCGGTGGCCATGGCTTGAAAGGCCACTGTAAATTCCTGGACAAGAGCCACACAGCTTTAAGAGCAGAGTGGCGGGAAGATGTTTGTGATGACGGAGGGAGAAAAACAGGGAAGAAATGCAGCTGGGGAGGGGTCACCCTCCACGAGGAATGAAGAAAGGCACCATTTGGTTGGAGGTGACCAGCATTTGACCCTCGCCCACTTCACACACCCGGCTCTGTAGGCTCTGGGGGAGGGGACGCCATGAGCAACGTGAGAGTCCACGTTACCTGCATGATGCCGCCCAGCTCCCAGCCTGCCCAGTTTCAGCAGGTAGCGGCACGCTCTCCTCCCAGCACAAAGAGGCTGGGCCGGGCAAAGCGAAGCTGTCAAGAAGCCGGATCTGCCAGGGCACGTACAGGAGGCTTAATGCAGGCTGACCACGTTCTGAGCTCTTCCCTTTCACCCGGGACACCAGACCCCACAACCTCGCCGCCTCCTGTATGCGGAGGCAGGTTCGGCTTCTCACCAGCTCCGCCTCCACCGGAGCCCACAGAGCCGGGTGTGTGAAGTGGGCGAGGGTCAAATGCTGGTCACCTCCAACCAAATGGTGCCTTTCTTCATTCCTCGTGGAGGGTGACCCCTCCCCAGCTGCATTTCTTCCCTGTTTTTCTCCCTCCGTCATCACAAACATCTTCCCGCCACTCTGCTCTTAAAGCTGTGTGGCTCTTGTCCAGGAATTTACAGTGGCCTTTCAAGCCATGGCCACCGGCAGCACGGCCACCAGCCGCACTGGCAACCTCTGCCCCCTCCCTTTGTCCCTTCCTGGGCACGGAGGGAGGAAGGAAGGAGATGGGAATGAGGGAGGGAGGGAGGGAAGGAGATGGGAATGAGACAGAGGGAGGGAGGGAGGGAGATTGGAACGAGAGGGAGGGAGGGTCTGAGGGAAGTCCTGCCTTAGCACTTGGCTACCAGCAGCCCTGCTGGTAGGGTTAGGGTTAGGGTTAGGGTTAGTACAGGAAGCTTTCCAGAAAAATGCTAAATTACTTTAAAATGTAGGAACAGTACACTGCACTAAAGGCAAGCTTTAATTTCTAACAAATGTTAAAGCATTCCTAAATTACTAAAATTCTTTTTGTGAATTTTATAATATTCTATGCTTTGATTTATGCTGATATAAGTGCCAAAGATGAAAGATTGCAAACAGTTAAAATTGAAACAAATATTTAGTATTGAAATTTTTCCTTGTTCTGTCACTACCTGATAGAATAGCATGCATTGTATATCTTAAACATCCTGAATTTTGAGATGTACAAAAAAATTTAAGGATTCTATCATTAAGATAATATGAAAGAGCAAGATATGATTCTCTTAAGTATATTGTAGGCTGTTCACTCGGTAGTGATATTTTAAATGGTAAAGATGAAATCTGGATTCACTGTTTCTTGCTCTTCTGATCAAGACCAGTTTTATATGCCAGGAAGGGCTTTGCTCTATTTTCAAATTATTCACAGTTCAGCTGTTATAGTATTCATACTAGTCTATTGTGTGTATGGCTTTAAACTTAAACATTACAGTTGCTTATAGGGCTATTTCCTTCTCCATAGGTTTGGTATGCCTTCTGTTTCAACTAAAGGTATGTGACTATGAGATTTAAAATATATATTATTATGGTTGGTTGCCAGTCAGCCAGATATTTAGACTGGAATTGGCATTTTTATCTACCTATTGAGTTTTTCCCAAGAACCTGGGATAGGTAGATGTTGTTTGATAGTGTTCGAGATATTATTGCAGGATATAAGGTGTTCCAAGTAAAGCTGCCTTTTGCAATTGACTGATGGTGATTTTGTCAATGCCAATGATGTTCAAATGGTGCTCCAAATGTTTATTGTTATTATGGTTCATTGCATAGTCAGCCAGATGTTCAAATTGGATTTGGCATTTTTCCCACCTATTTAGTCCTTCCCAAGGACCCAGGATAGGCAGATGTTATTGGTTGGTGTTAAAGATATCTTTGCAGGATATAAGCTGTTCCGAGTTAAGCTGCCTTTTGCAAGTAACTGATGATGATTTTGTCATTATTATAGTTTGTCGCACAGTCAGCCAGATGTTTAGAGTGGATTTGGCAATTTTAGCTACCTATCCAGTCTGTCCAAAAGATCTGGAGTAGGCAAATATTGTTTGATGGTGTTAAAGGTATTATTGTAGGATGTAAGGTGTTCCAAGTAAAGCTGCCTTTTGCAATTTTGTTGATGGTGATTTTGTCAATGGTGATAGTGTTGCTGTGGTGCTCCAGATGTTTTAGGATTTCACCCAAGATATCCATTACAGTTGGTACCATCTTTGCTTTCTTTTGCCACAGTCATTCTTTTATTTGCAGGTCTTTGTATATTGTAATTTTCTGTAATTCTTTTTCTTCTGTTATGCTGTCTCCGGGTCCTGCCATGTCCACTATCTGGACTTTTTTGTCTTTCTTATCTACAGTTGTTAAATCTAGGATGTTATGTCGCAGGTGCTTGTCTGAATTCTAAAATCCCAGAACACTTCAGCTTCTTCATTTTCTATTATTTTGTCTATTTTGTGGTCTCACCAATTCTTGCTTGCAGGCAAATGGCATTTTTTGCAGATATTCCAGTGTACCATTGCTGCTATTTTGTCATGCCATTATTTGGAGTTCCAGCATCTTAACTTTTGAGAAGAACTAATAAAAAGTATTGCAAAAATTGAGATAATTTCCACATGATCATTCGTAGTGACTACTTCAGATGGATAGTTTGTGAGGCATTGAAAAACTGACAGAGCCAATTTATCTGTCCATACCATCGGGAGCCACAAAACGCTGCTTCTTCCCCCCCCCCCCAGCACTCCACTGCTCCACCGCTGCTGGTGCTTACCCTCCCGCGTGGAGCGCCCTGCCGCTGCTGCTTTCTCCCCCTACCTCCCCCACGCAGAGCGCCTTACCACTGCTTTTCCCTCCTACCTCCCCTGCCCTGCCGCCGCTTTTCCCTTCTACCTCCCCCGCGCGGAGCGCCCTGCCGCTGCTGCTTTCTCGCCATACCTCCCCCACGCGGAGTGCCCTGCCGCCACTTTTCTGTGCTACCTCCCCCGCGCGGAGCGCCCTGCCACCGCTTTTTCCTCCTACCTCCCCGTGCAGAGCGCCCTGCTGCTGCTTTCTTGCTGTATCTCACCCGCGCGGAGCGCCCTGCCACAGCTTTTTCGCCTACCTGTCCCGCGCCGTGCCCTGCCGCTGCAGCTTTTCCCCCTACCTCTCCTGTGCCGAGTACCCTGCTGCTGCGGCTTTCCCCAGCAGCGAAGGTGGAGTTTGGGAGGCAGCGGCAGGGCATGGCCCAGCAGCAAAGCTCATCCTCCCCACTGCTGTGCCTCCACTTTCTTCAACTCGGATGGAGCAGAGGAGAATGAGGAGGAAAAGAGTGGTGAGGCTTTGTGCGCCGGCTGGCCAGGTGAGGGGTAGGTCGGGCGATGGTGGCCAGCTGGCTGGGGGTATCATGGCTGCTTGGGGGAGGATCTGCCAAGCCTCATGCCAGCGGCATTGGCAGCTCCCCCCACCCGCCCGTTTCCCCGGCTCCGTACAAGATGCTTGGCATACAAGATGTGTCCCCAATGAGACCCACGCGGTACCTTCTTTCCAGATCCGACGCAGTCCTCCGTTACTTCCTCTGCCGCTGTGTGCAGTCTCACAAACAAAAGAAGTTTGTGGGCAGTCCCACAAACTTCTTTTGTTTGTTGGACTGCCCACAAACTTCTTTTGTTTGTTGGACTGCCCACAAACCTCTTTTGTTTGTGGGACTAAAAAAAAGTTCAATCAATCAATTCCAACTTTGCGAGATCTTTTTGTTTCCGTGAGAAGTTGGAATTGATTGATTGAACTTTTTTTTTTTTAGGTGGCGGAGGATTGGGCAGAGGACTGGGAGCCGCAACAGAGGGATGAAAGAGCCGCATGAGGCTCCGGAGCCACGGGTTGCCGACCCCTGAGGGATTGAAGTATTAAGTTCTAGCAAAACCAGGGTTAAACATTCAGTATATCAACATTATTAAATAAAAGTGGTAGATTCTGATTTACTTAAGCAAATGAAAAGAGCTGTTTTGGATCCAGTATATTTTTTGTTTCAGGTTTGAACACAGAAAGTAAGACTACAGTAAGTAGCTGTTTTGTTTCCTTATACAGCTGGCATGGTTTTAAATAATTCATTAAAGCAACTTGACTGTAATATTTATTTACCCATCTGATAATCAAATATGTTAGACTTCATGTAACATTGTCCTCAACTGAACTACTGTAAAGCCTCTGCAACTTTCTGATTTTGTTTACATTTCTAAAGAGCTGTTGCTCAAGTAATTATTTTCTCTCAGTATTCACCTGTTTTAAACCATTGCCTTATTAATATCTTCTAAAACTGTAATCAAACCATGGACCTTGTCTTGTCTTAGTTGCAGGATATATTTTGCTATGTCATTTTTCTAACATTTTCTTCCTCACTACCCAAAAGTCTTATGTTTGTATTTTTTCTAAATATTCCTCCTTTTCAAAGATCAGTTTCGCAAAGCATTTGTCGTAATCTCTTAGTGTTCCTTTCCAGTCAAAATAAATTTAAAATTTGTGCATACAGTATTCATCTCTGTTAAACCTTGTCTCCTTTATTGTCAGATTGTAGAATGCAAGTTCCTTGGATAGGAACCTTTAGCAAAGAAACGTGACCCCCCCCCCCCGTATAACATTTTGCTAAAGTTACTTTATAAAGTGTCATGTACATGACTATTATCAATACAGCAGAAAAGTATTCAGTGATGTCTATGGTCCATTATTATCTATGGCTTAATTGGATTTATATCCTACCTTTCATCCTCAAGGCAAAGTGTAGATCAAGTGTGGTACATTGGCACCTGGCAGATGGTATGCGATCCTGCCTAGCCTAGACAAGTGTAGTGGGGGGAGGGAACAAGTTAAAGCGGCGCAGCACAGGACTTGCTGTGAGAAAGACTTCAAGGGCTGCTGGGGCGAGACAAAGGCCCCAGGATCGGCACTTCCAGCACACACGGAAGAGAGAGGAGGAGGAGGGTGGATACAAGATATAAAAGGAGGCAGTTTTGGCGGGACAGGGAGAGAAAAACCAGCCTTGGGAAGAGGAATCAGCTGGACCTACACCGAAGAGAAAAGAAAGAGGGGGAGAGAGGAGAAGATATAAAGCAGGCCGGCCGGGAGCAGATCTACAACTTTGTGGCAGCCATCCTTGCCGGGCGTGCATACAAGTGGCAGCGAAAAACAGGTAAGAAACACAGCTGGGGAGGGGTCACCCTCCATGAGGAATGAAGAAAGGCACCATTGGCTGGCGGTTACCAGCAATTGGCCCTCGCCCACTTCACACACCCGGCTCTGTAGGCTCTGGGGGAGGGGACGCCATGAGCAACGTGAGAGTCCACGTTACCTTCATGATGCCGCCCAGTTTCAGCAGGTAGCGGCACGCTCTCCTCCCAACACAAAGAGGCTGGGCCGGCAAAGCGAAGCTGTCAAGAAGCCGGATCTGCCAGGGCACGTACAGGAGGCTTAATGCAGGCTGACCACGTTCTGAGCTCTTCCCTTTCACCCGGGACACCAGACCCCACAACCTCGCCGCCTCCTGTATGCGCACCCAGGCAGGTTCGGCTTCTCACCAGCTCCGCCTCCCCCGGAGCCCACAGAGCCGGGTGTGTGAAGTGGGCGAGGGTCAAATGCTGGTTACCTCCAACCAAATGGTGCCTTTCTTCATTCCTCGTGGAGGGTGACCCCTCCCCAGCTGCATTTCTTCCCTGTTTTTCTCCCTCCGTCATCACAAACATCTTCCCGCCACTCTGCTCTTAAAGCTGTGTCGCTCTTGTCCAGGAATTTACAGTGGCCTTTCAAGCCATGGCCACCGGCAGCACGGCCACCAGCCGCACTGGCAACCTCTACCCCCTCCCTTTGTCCCTTCCTGGGCACAGAGGGAGGAAGGAAGGAGATGGGAATGAGGAGGAGGGAGGGAGGGAGGGAAGGAGATGGGAATGAGACAGAGGGAGGGAGGGAGGGAGGGAGATTGGAACGAGAGGGAGGGAGGGTCTGAGGGAAGTCCTGCCTTAGCACTTGGCTACCAGCAGCCCTGCTGCCCTTTTGCCTCTTGCCCCCTCCTCCTGGCCTATCCTGGTGGTGGCCTATCACTAAGGATGCTTTGATTACAAAGCCGGGTCTCCTTGCATGGAGAGGGAGGGGACCTCCCTCTGACCCACGCACTTTCCCCTCCTGCACCCACCATGAGCACCCTTGAGGAGGAGGTAAGCGCAGCTGGGCACCCCCTCGGGGAAGTGGGGCTGGACTGGGTTGGACTGCGGTGTCCTGGTGCCCGGTGAGCTCGAGGGCTAGACTGGGCTCTTGTCCTCCACTGCCCGGAGCTCCGGGCAGCCCGTGCCACCATCCAGGAGTCCCCCGCATGGCCCAAGAGAGATGGCGAGGCTCCTCAGAGATGGCGAGGCCCATCCCAGTCCCACCCCCCTCCACCAGAGACCCCGCCCGCCCCCCAACTTGAGTGACGTTGAGCTGGCCACGCCTCCCCCCCCTCCCGGCCATTGACTTAGCTTGTCAAAAGGTTGCAAAAGAGGATCACATGACCCTGGGGATGCTGCAACGGTCATAAGTATGAAAAATGGTCATAAGTCACTTTTTTCAGTGCCGTTGTAACTTGGAACAGTCACTAACCGAACTGTTGTAAGTCGAGGACTACCTGTACTTCACTTTTTTCCTTTGGTCAAGTTTTTGGCACCTTGCTAGGTGACTGGTGGTACTCGAATATTGCCATATCCTAAAAGTGGTACAATTGGCGAAAAGGTTGAAAAGCCCTGGTGTAGATTAAGCCCTCTTCTGATTTTTTTCTGAGCAACAACTGTTGAAATAATATGGCTGAGAGATAATACTGGTCCAAAGTTAGTAAGGTGAAAATGACTGATACTAGGCCTCCCCAGTCCTAGCATAATACCTTTAACCATTGTGCCACACTGCCTGGCTATATGTGAATTAAAACAAACATGGGGTTTTACGCTGAAAGACGACAATTGCTTTAAGTGATCTTTTAAAAAAATAAGCAGAAATAGATATCTGTCTTTGTGTGACAGTTATCATTCCAAAGTTGTCTGTAGGATTACAGTGGGTAATATGAAACCTTTGAGTCCTTTCCCCCCATCATGGCAATTTGCCAAGACGAGTACAAGTGTATATTGGTGCTCACACTCCTAAACCTTGCAGCTACTTCAAAGATGTCAATCCTAGCAACAATATACTGCCTTTTCATTAGTATAGATGATCTAGCTTAGTAGCAAAAATTTGTTTCCTAGGATGCTTTAAAAACAAATTGAAAATTTCATCTTAAATTTAGAGTGAAGGCTTCTTTCTTCCATATATAATTAATGTCTAATTGAAGCCTATAATACTGGAATATGTTGGAAATATTTTCATCTTCTTGATAGTTTAGTTACTTCCACGTTAAGGAGCTTGATTGGTAAATGCATAAAGAGTGCTAGACAGAGTATTGAGCTGAAAATAATAATAATAATATAATAATAATAAAGTTGGAAGGGACCTTGGAGGTCATCTAGTCCAACCCCCTGCTCAGGCAGGAAACCCTATACCATTTCAGACAAATGGCTGTCCAGTCTCTTCTTAAAAACTTCCAGTGTTGGAGCATTCACGATTTCGGAGGCAGGTTGTTCACATGGTTAATGGGCTCAACTGTCAGGAAGTTTCTCCTTAGTTCTAGGCTGCTTCTCTCCTTGATTAGTTTCCATCCGTTGCTTCTTGTCCTGCCTTCTGGCGCCTTGGAAAATAGCTTCACTCCCTCTTCTTTGTGGCAGCCCCTGAGATATTGGAACACTGCTATCATGTCCCCCCTCGTCCTTCTCTTCGTTAAACTAGACATACCCAATTCCAGCAGCCGTTCCTTATATGCTTTAGCCTACAGTCCCTTAATCATCTTTTGTTAGCTTCTTCTCTGTACTCTTTCTAGAGTCTCAACGATCTTTTTACATCGTGGTGACCAAACAACTGGATGTAGTATTCCAAGTTGGCCTTCCATTAGGCATTGTAAAAATGTGGTATTAAACTTCACATGATCTTGATTCTATCCCTCTGTTAATGCAGCCTAATACTGTGTTGGCTTTTTTGGCAGCTGCAGCACACCGCTGGCTCATATCTAAGTGATTGTCCACTAGGACTCCGAGATCCCTCTCACAGTTGCTACTGTTGAGCAAGGTACCACCTATACTATACCTGTACATTTGTTTTTTCTTGCCTAAATGTAGAACCTTACTTTTTTTACCATTGAATTTCATTTTGTTAAGATAGTGCCCAGTGTTCAAGTCTGTCCAGATCCTCCTGTATCTTAAGCCTGTCTTCTGGAGTGTTGGCCATTCCTGCCAGCTTGGTGTCGTCTGCAAATTTGATGATTTCCCCATCTATCCCCTCGTCCAAATCATTGATGAAGATGTTGAAGAACACTGGGCCCAGAACAGAGCCCTGGGGCACCCCACTACACACTTCCCTCCATGTAGATGCGGTTCCATTGAGGACCACACGCTGAGTACGGCCGGTCAGCCAGCTCCGGATCCATCTGGTGGTGATGCTGTCTAACCCACATTTTTCTATCTTATCAAGTAGTAGGTTGTGATCTACTTTATCAAATGCCTTACTGAAGTCCAAGTAAATTATATCCACAGCATTCCTCTGATCCACTAATTTTGTCACTTGGTCAAAGAATGCAATAAGATTTGTCTGGCATGATCTGTTTTTGACAAACCCGTGTTGGCTTTTAGTAATGACTTTGTTTTCCTCTAGGTGTCCGTTGATTCGTTGTTTGATTATCTTTTCCAGAATTTTCCCAGGTATTGAGGTCAGGCTGATAGGTCTGTAATTTCCTGGGTCCATTTTTTTCCCTTTTTTGAAGATGGGAACTACATCAGCTCTTTTCAGTCTCGGTACTTCCCCAGTGCTCCCAGGATCTTGAAAAATATCGTTCAATGGTTCTGAGATCACATCTGCCAGTTCCTCTTGAGAACCCTGGGGTTGTTAATCATCTGGTCCTGCGTTGATTTGAAATCCGTCTAGGCTGAGACAGGTGCTCATTACGTTCTTGCCTATATAACTTCGCATTT
The DNA here is from genome assembly GCA_023970755.1 of Azemiops feae. Taxonomy (NCBI): domain Eukaryota; kingdom Metazoa; phylum Chordata; class Lepidosauria; order Squamata; family Viperidae; genus Azemiops; species Azemiops feae. Next base: position 258,408 of record JALGBA010003859.1, on the reverse strand, counting down.
CTGTCTGTTTTTTATGGCCACTATTTTTTGGTAGGTTGGTCTGTTTTTTCCCTTTGTGTAAAAGGACAGATGCAAAAAATGAGGTTAAATAGTTCTGCTTTCTCCCTGTTGCTTGTCACCTTTTTGCCACTTTCACCCACTAGTGGACCAATCATTTCCTTCACTTTTTTCTTATTTTTTACATGTTGAAAGAAGCTTTTTTTGTTATTTTTGACTTTGGTCGCAAGCCTTAGTTCATTATGAGCCTTAGCTTTCCTCACTTCATCTTTGCAGGCTCGGGCTATTTGCTGATATTCTGTCTTAGTTATGTGCCCCTCTTTCCACTTTCTATACTTGTCCCTTTTATCTTTCAATTTATCAGAGCCAAATAATGGTTTCCACTTTTCCTATCCATTGATCTGCTAAACCCATAATCCATTGATCAACTCATAATTGATCTGCTAAAATAATATCTGAAAGTTTTCTCAGAAGTGATTTGCAGTAAGCTACTGGTTCTATGGATGCCATTTTCATTTAATTCCATAAGTTGTTCAAAGATTATTTCAGTTTCAGTACAGAAAGTAATGTTTTATTATGTTTCAACAAATTTATCCATACTGGCATGATTTCAGCATTTATAATTTTGAAACCTTTAAATTTACATGCAATATACATGTTTTCAATTGCTTTTCTAGATAAATATAGACAAATTAAAGGAAAGAGCTCAACGATTTGGTTTGAATGTTTCCACAGTCTCCAGAAAGGTAAGATTTTAGGACAAACACTATATAGCAAAAGTGAATATTTGAACTTTTTAAAAATGTCAACAATACATAAACTTGTTATTTTCCTCATATGTATTCTGCCAGATCCATCAAGCTTCAAATTATAGATTTTATTCACGCTAAGATGATAAATAACAATATTAATTGATTAAGAATGTATAGCTATTTTAGCATATATTTTGACTGTCCTAACGATACATCTTTTCAGATAAGATAATTAAAATATTTTTCTGTGGTTTAATCTTTTTCCTAAGAAAGCAGATCTGCAAGTCCAGATTTCTTTTCTCATCAAGGTGATAATCTTGTGTGCCTCTTCAAATTAATTCAAAGTTTAAATTAAGTAGAAAAGTAAGAAATCAAGGAGAAACCTAGGCTAGAAGTCTTCTAGCTTTCTTTGTGGAAGGATTTTTTTGTTATTATTATTTATTTTATAGAATATTTAGTGATACAAGCCCTTTCTTTAAGTTACCCAAACTTAGGTTTTGCCCCTTATCAAGAATAGACATTGGGTGGGTTCCTTCTTCCATTAGAAAAAGTTCCCAAAATTGAATGTAAAGCCTTTGAATTCATAGTAAGAGAAATAACAATATATAGAATGAAATGTTCTTCAAGAAGTCCAGAAGAGGGTATGGCTGTGATTTAGCTGTGATTTCCCCCTAACCTTTAGCAAATGAACTGTTCCATCCCTCTTGGGATTTGCACATGGAATGTTTAATGCATTCCATTCTGTAGGAAGGCACTGAACCTGGCACCAGGGAATTCAACCATGTAGAAAATAACTGGAGATGGAAGCCACTTTCTTTCCTTTCCTTTTCTTTGTGGAAGGGGGGCAGGGTAAAATTGTGCAAGTGCATTAAAGCTATAGAATATGTGGAGAGACAGGTCAGAGTGAGAGGCTGCTCAAATGTCATTAACCTTGTCACCAGGTGTGCACATTTTTCAGGAAAAATATATGCTTTGTCAGCATTTATAGCCAGGTTTCCTTTAAGTACAATTGTGTAGGTGAGGCATTATATCAATTCTAAGATTTCTTTTAAGAGCTCCCCACAATTTAGCCTGCCTAGAATTTGATCAAACATAAGCATTGTTTAATTTTAATTCTCTTTAAGAATATGTGTGTATTACATTAGCATTATTATTCACATGGAGAAAATATCAACAAGAGAATGAATGACATGTTTCAGAGTTAAAAAAATAAATTATGAAATTAATACTACAAATGTGTGTGTGTTTTTGCATAGTTTTTAAACCATGTGTTTTGTCTTTGTGATTGGCCTTGCATATATCAAGCAATAATTTCAGCCATTAGAACAGTTATCAAGGGTTTTAATTTCATTGTTCTACCGTTAAGTAGAATTCAGCTGCTTAGAGGTAGATTTCCTCTTTTTGAGGAAAGAAAGAATTTACACTCATGAATTTTATTGAGGAATATTATTGCTTGCTTCAATTAGCCTCTAGTATAGAGTCACCCACCTGGGTGTTCTTTATAGCTTTTCATCACAGAATAGCCTGGTTGCATGGGTCTTTGCAGATTTTTAATGCCATGCGTTGCAGCAAAATCTTTACAGTAAACCATTGTGTCTCAGGAGCCACATTTCATTTCCTATTCAAATTGGTTTTGAAAAAGCAAGGTGGGGGGGGGGGAAGGGAACATAGCCAAAGGCAATTTCAAACCTGCTGGGACTGGGGGAGTAAACTTAGATTGGAGTAACAGCTCTTCAGCTAATCTGTGGCTTTGAACTTATTGCTAGTATAGAATCTTATTAAGTTTTTAAAAATCCTTTTCCTAAAAGATAACATACCTCATCCTCTTACAGTAGATTGTTACCATTTTGGTATAATAGAAGTGGCAGGTGCTTGCTTCTGTTTTTGTCAGGACAGCCATCAAATAAATTTTTAAAATAAATCAGGAAAGCATTTTTCTTTCGTGAACTAATCATACCCCCTCCTCTGTACTCTCATGGGAGGCCTCCTTTTAAAATTTACCCTCTGACCTGAGGCTGCTGTCCCTTGATTTCAGTGAGTTACACTTAAACTGCTCCCTTCCCTTGTAAATTTCCCCTATGTAGCAGCTGCTCTCTATACCACTCAACTCCTTGCTTCCCACTGGGAGAGCTGATAGCTTGCAGGCTTCTGTGTTGCAAGAGGGCCACATTGTAACGCAAAATCACATTCTCGGAGAGCTTGCTTTTTTTCTTTTTATGCATAAAACAACTTTGTAGATATCCAGCAGGGGATTAAAGAATCTAAGAGATCCCTTAGATTAGCATAAATGTACAGTATCTTTCTTTTTTCTGCACTGTACTATCTGGCACCATTCTCAGTCAAAAAGATGATTAAAACAATTTGTACTCCACATCATCTAATTTAAGGATTTGGAAGTTTTGTACCTTATTAACTTTGAGCCGATCAGAGGTTAGAAATGAGAGGTAAAAATGCTGCAAATGGAAATAAAATTACAAGCATTTAATCTCTGACATTTTAGCATCACTTTTCTCCAACTCTCAAACTGGGGGTTTCAGTTAAAAGCAAGCAAAAGTAGAAAGTTCCTTGCTCAGATTTTCTACTTGAGCCAAACTATTGGAGCTAAATAATCAAGCTGGAATTTATTTACGAACTCACCGTTATTCAAATTTATTGTAAAAAGTCTCCTGGTATTACCTCACTCCATCGAGAAAAAGAGAAATCAGTTGGAACGAATATATTATCTTTACTCGTGAGTTGAAAGATTGTAAAATGAAAGAAAGCTTGCTGTTATTCAAGGTCTTTCTAGCAGAATCAATATAAAAGTGTGGTAGAAAAGAGAAAAGAAACAAGGTAATACAGCAGTAGAAAAAAAGGATTCCTATCTTTTTGTTGTTCAGTAGCTTTTAACTCTTCATAACCTGGACATCAGGTCACAAGTATTCTCTGTAACCTGAACACAAGTTCTTTTTGGGCCATTAGTGATGGTATTTAGTCATTTCGTCTTCTCTTGGCCTCTTTTTCAATTGCCTTTGACTTTTCCAGGTACCTGGGTCTTCTCTATTTTATTCTTGCTTATATCCAAAATATTTAAGTTTTAGATTCATTCTAAGTACACCCAGTGCTCAGTCTAGTTTATGTAGTATTGGATTATTTGTTCTTCTTGTAGTCTAAAATATTCTCAACAATTTTCTCCAACATCATAATTAAGAAAGATCCATATATCTTTGTTCAGCCTTTCTGAAGGCACAATTTTATTTATTATTATTCATTTATTTATTAATTACTACCCATCTCACTATCCAAAGCAACTCTGGGCTGCTTTCAGTACAATAGAAATAGAAATATAAAAACATTAAAATTAACAAGAATTAGATAAACCAATGAACCAGGTAAACGAATGGTACAAAGGTAGGATATTCCCTCTTAAATTCCACCAGCCATCTCCAGAGTAAAGTGCCCCCATAGCAGCCCCAAGCCAATTGGCAGAGTCAGCTTTTGAGGCCCTTCCAGAAGGCCAAGATGGTGGGGGTGGATCTCATCTCCAGCAGCAAGATGTTCCAAAGGGCGGAGGCTATGACAGCAAAGGCTGTTCTCCTAGAACCTGCTGAAATTCTTTGACTGATTGGGTCTGTACATTCCCCTTCTGCCAGAGGGAGTGGGGTGGGCCAATCCCATTGAGATGAGACAGTTCCCCAGAATCTGGTCCCATGACATAAAGGACATTAAAGATGATAAGCAGCACCTTGAATTGGATTGAGTGCAAACCGGCAACCAGTGCAGCTTGTGTAATAACAGTGTTTGCATGCTCAGCCCTAGGGCCTTCTAGAACGGTCTAGAACTGGTGGCCATGAACTCCTGAGCTGCTTCGAGGCCATCCCCAGGGATGGCAGGTTGAAGTCCCCAGACCATAAGCTTGGAGAACTCCATTGCCAACCCTGGGCTAGCCTCCAGGAATTCCGCAACAGGGAGACTGATATAATAGCAACAGTCCCAACTGATCCTGCAAGCTCAGCTTCACAAATAGGGTCTCACAACTGAAAACCTGGGGAGCATTGCTCCTGATGGTTAAAAGAGATTCCAGGATGGCAGCTGATATCCCCTCTCCCCTGCCCTGAGGTTTTGACTGGTGCCAAACTCTAAAACTGGCTGGACACATCTCTGAGAGGGGAGCTTTCCCCTCTGGTGTCAGACAGGTCTTGTCTTCTTCTCAATGAGGTCACAAATAAGGGGTGCCTATTCAGCAGCAGCAGCAGCCGAAGATCCAGGCCTCCATGGGTCTACTGACCAGTGTCTGGGCTATCCCTTGATAGTTAAGTGTCAGCTCTCAGCACCAGCAAGGGTGCCCACTCTCCCCAGCCCCAACCCACAATGTTCTCCCTCCCAAAGCTGGTCTCCCACCAGTCAGCTGAGAGAGGCCACATTCACACACACCCTCTACCTAACTCTCACTTGAAGTGGAAAGTGGCAATCCTCCAAAACCAGCACACAGTGCTCCTAGACTGCCACCTAGGGGCAGGCTCCCCAATTGCCTCAGGGAGCCCATGCCACCAGAACTCAACTATTAAATCAAAAATTTCAGATAGATATGTTAAAACTAGGAAAACAATAGTCTTGAAAATAAAATTCATTTTATTTGTCATGCTGTCTCAGCATTTTAATAATTTGTCTACCTCTGTTACAGACTTTGTCCTAAGTAGAAAACATCTCTATTTCATTTTTATAACATCATCTCTGTGATGTTTTGAACCTATGACAATAAAGTTTGTTATTCCCCACCTATTTGCATTGGGTTGGCAATGCCTATCAACATAATCTTGGGGCAGCATTAATACTAAGCAGCAAATGAGCTTGAGCAGTCTCATTTTCAACAAGATTATCCTTAAGTGTTTCTCTCTTACCGCCATCATGGCATATCTGAGGTCCTTCTTTCATCAGCAGTTTTAATTTCAGCTTCTAGTCCAACATTTGTAATAAAAAAAAATCTGAATATAATAAAGTAAATTGACAGTTATACTTTGGTGTTCCCCTTCCCCAATTTTGAACCATTTAAAGCTATGTGTTTTGGTCTGTGGCCACCTGGTAATCATACATATTTTTAAGACATTTCATTTATAGAAGCATTTTGACTTTAGTGTTTTCAGTTTTGGATGCCACACGTGCTCTATAAAAATACATTTAAAGGTCTAACATTTTGAATTTTTTACTTGACTTTTCAGTGTAAATTGTGAATGTTAACTAATGTATCTCTATATTTAGTATAGTGGATTTTCCTTTTACTGTTTTTTCCTCTCCCCACCCCCACTGTTTTGAAATGATGTCATCATGCTCCAACTTTGGTTACCATGAATTTAGGCCTGTTGATTTTAGAATAATGAGAACTGACAAGATGAATAATAGTGCTGGCAGTCATGGCCATTTCAATACAGGGTTGCTGAAAGCAAGGCCACCACCTCCCCCATGCTGCTAGCTGTTCTGAAAAAAAAGTTTAATGGTCTGTTCAGCTCTATGCCGTTGGTGTGCAGATAGCACGTGGGTCTGAATATCTTATATATCTATTAAGGTGTATTTTAAGTATTAAATTATTTTAAAAAATACGTACATGTTTGCTTTCAGTAATATGTTCCTTTATATTTTATCTTTAGTTTTTAAGGCCATTTGATTTTTAATTACGTCAGCTTAAATGAAAATAGCTTTCAGCACTTGAAAATTATACTTTATGTATTTTTATATATAACCTGTTTTAGGACGCTTAGGCTATATTAAAATAGTTCTAAATGGTCAGAATAAATCAAAATCCAAGAAATCCTTTATCTTATGCTATTTCTGTCTTCCCTTGCACCTTGGCATTCTCCCTCACTTTTTGCCTATTTTGTGTGTGCGTGTGTGTGTGTGTGTATTAGCATTAGATCCTACCATGCTATATAGCCTGTTGGGCAGCAAGGGATCTCCAACATTTTCGGTTTGGGGCAAGTACTTCAGCGTCTTCCCATGTGATATTAGGAATCTTCCATGAACATTCTTCGCCATGTATTTGTTCAAAGGGGTCCTTTTGACTGTTTGACATCAGTGGGGCCATCTCAGTGCCATCTTAGGAATTTGATTGTTCTCCGTGTGGAGAATATGATCTGCAAGTTGGAGTCTTTTGCATGCAACAATGGTATGTAGTTTCAGGAGAAACTTTTGGAGCACTTCTTTGTTAGCAATGTGGTCAAAATAGTGATTCTTTAGGATTCGGTAAAAGCATCTTTGTTGCAAGACATCATGTCTTTGCTAATATTTGCTAACGCCTTCCAGATCTCACTGGCATAAATGGCTGTCAGGATCACTATAGGGGTGTGGGTGTGTATCCACCCAACCCAAACATTGTGACTCTGGACAGCATACAAAACAGTAAATAACAGAATAACAGAGTTAGAAGGGAGTTTGGGGGTCTTCTAGTCCAGAGGTCCCCAACCTTTTGGGCACCAGGGACCGGTTCCGTGGAGAGAGGTTTTTCCGCGGACCAGAGGGGGCGTGGTTTTGTGTGCTGCCTGCATCCCGCGGATGGGGCTTTGCTTGTTTGTGCGGACCAGTTGTTGGCATGCTGCAGCCCGGTACTGGTCCACGGACCAGGGGTTGGGGACCCGTGTTCTAGTCCAACCCCCTGCTCAAGCAGGAAACCTTAAAGAAAAATAAAAGAAATAAGAAGTACTTAACAATTTTAAAATTGAGTCAACGCAGTGGTAATCAGAGACTAAAATTTGTTGTATCTCACAAATGGGAACTCCACTTATCCTGACCCAACTGACCCTGTTTTCATCTAAGTTTCAGATTGTCCCTACTCCTTACCACATTTCTACAGTGGTTGGCTTTGATTCAGAAATCAATGGTATTTTGCACACATCAAATATTATTTAATAATTTTGTGCCTGTTCCTACATGCATATTTTTATATTTATTCCATTTGTTACATTAATATTCCATCTTTGTTTCAGCTCAAAATGGTGTGTATAACACCCTCCTTTTTTCTGTAAAGGGCAAATATTGTGTTGTCAAAAGATCTAAACATTATATATAGGTAGTTCTTGTTTATCAACCACAATAGGGATCAGCAAGTCAGTCATTAAGAGGTCACTAAGTGAAATAACAACTGTGCTTACAATCTTACTTTACCTATCCTTTGCTTCACAGACCTGTGAAGGTCATAAATGCGAGGATTGGTTGTAAAGTTACTTTTTCATCACTATCTTAATTGTAAATAATCACTAAACAAAGCAGTTGTTAAACAAGGACTAGCTCTAATAAACGTTTATAATATTGGAGCCCAAGTCACTGTCCATAAGAAAGCAAATAAAAATTCCAATTGTTTTGAAGAAACTCCAAGTTCCTTTAGCCTGATGTGTAAAATTGGATAGTATTACTAAACACAATGTATATGAATGATGTCAGATTATCACTTCCAAGTGTCATAGCAGTAGGGGCATCAACTTGAACTGATTAAAGTGTCTTCATAATTAGTGAAGCCATTTGCCCTGCCAAAGACAGTGTTGGATCCTGGAGCACTTGAATTCAAGAAAATGCAGACTTTTCAGAACAAGTTGATGATCGCCATTCAGCAGTACCCTGGCATTTTGGAATCATATGTTGCATTGCATCCTACACTATCTAATATTCACTGCAAATGTTTCGGGTTTTCAGACAGCAGTATAGCATCATTTGCATCTAAAAGAATATATATATTCATATACCGTATTTTTCAGAAATATTTCCTGTAGACATTTAAAGGGCTTTCTGCTTTAGGACTTTTTTTTCTACCTTGAAATATTCTTTCTTTTTTTTTAAATTAGAATATTCTTAATTTCCTTTCATGCATGCTATCTTTGAGAGCTCCCTCCAGATCTTTAAAAATATTCAAGTCTGTGGATACGTAAGGTCATTTCAAATTCTTTTGTTTCCTGTAAGTACTTCATGGTTGATTTAAAAGTAGATTTTGGATCATCCTATTGAAATATTCAACCTCTTTTTAATTGGTTTGTATATTAAACAACCTGGGGACCATCAAACACGCTTGTTTTTCTTCATGTTTAATGTTGAACCATTCAGTAAGCATTCCATTTTCATCAACCATTATATCACATTATTGCAACCTTCACCTTTGTATTTGCATGAAGCTTTTCAAAGTTCAAGACTATTCATATTTTAAACTGCTTTTCCTAAATCAATAAATATATAATAGCAATAGCACTTATATACTGCTTCATAATGCTTTGCAGCACTCTCTAAGTAGTTTACAGAGTCAGCATATTGCCCCCAACAATCTGGGCCCTCATTTTACCGATCTCGGAAGAATGGAAGGCTAAGTCAACCTTGAGCCGGTCAGGATCAAACTCCGGGCAGTGGGCAAAGTTCTTTCTTTCATTCAAATTTCTCAGTGATCTGCTGAAAAGCCAAAGGCTTATATGAACATCCTACGTCTAAGCATAAATTTGTACTATACTTCCTAAATTTTGCTTGTTCTTGCTTCTTTCAATCAGAATTGAACTACAAATTGAAGGCGTAGTTTCAGTAAAATATCTCCCTGTAGTTTATGCATTGCTTTTTGCTATCTTTCCATTTGCATAGAGAACAAAAATGCATTCTTTTAGTTGTCAGGAAAAGATGCAGTCTTCACATAATAGGTTAAACAAGTTAGGCAATTGCTAAACATTAATTCATTGGATATTAACATAGTATTTATCTTTCAATTTCACTTTCTGACATACCGTTTTCATGCAGATCTCTAAAATATTCTTTCCAGTATTCCCTCACTTCCATGTTCCCTCACTCCAAATTATTTAAACATATTTAATTTTAATTCTGCAGAGAGCTTTTTGTTTAGCCTTTTTCAACTACTGGTAATCCTCGACTTACAACAGTTCATTTTGTGACCATCCAAAGTTACCATGGTACTGAAAAAAGTGACTTATGACCATTGAAGCATCCCTCGTGGACACATAATCAGAATTCCGACTCTTGGCAACTGACTCATAATAATGACGGTTGCATTATCCCAGAGTCATGTGATCCCCTTTTGCAACCTTCTGACAAGCAGAGTCAGTGAGGAAACCAGATTCAGTTAACCACGGTGTTACTAACTTAACAACTGCAGTGATTCACTTAACTGTGGCAAGAAAGGTCGTAAAATGGGGCAAAAGTCACTTAGCAAAAGTCACTTAACAACAGAAATTTTGCTCTCAATGGTGATTGTAAGTCGAGGACTACCTGTAGTTTTTGTTTAGCTCTTTCTGCCTTGTTTTTATCCTTATCAAGATGATTTTGTATTTTCTATTTCTCTTTTAGCCTTAACTCTTTCTTGTATTTTTCTCACATCCTCACCTTGGACAGCAATCATTTTCTTATGTGCTTTGTTTCTTCATCTACAGCCGCTTTCAGTTTGGTGCTATGCCAAGCATCCTTTCTCCTACTTCCTGTTAACATAGCTGTCCACACTTGTGTCACTCATAATTTTTTTTCATTCTTTTCAAAGCAGCTGTCACATCTTCATTCCTTATGTCTACTTTCCTTTCATTCTATTGGAATAGTTATCTGTCTTGCAAGACTCCTTCAACAAAACTCGTATTTCCTATTATTCTATTTTCATTCTTGCTTTTTTCACTTTGTTTCTACCATACCATTTTTCCCCTCCAAGATCCACTGTTGACACTACCACAAAATTACATGTCTCAATTCAAAAATTTTCATTATCCAGCCTATTTTTTTTCCTTTTTACGACCCTCATTATCCAGACGATTATGTGTGCAAAAACAGACAGATTCTGAAATACCCACAACTGAGCAATGGTTGGTGAAGATGACAGAACTAGCAGAGATAGTAAAATTAAATTGATTAGAGAAAGATCAACAACTACAGTTATTAGTGACTGGAAACCACTTGTGGACTCTTGCTGGCAAAAAAAATAAAAACGAACCTGTAATGTATGGATATGAAGTTTTCTTTATTTCTGTCTTTCTTTTCTATTTTATTTTTTAACTTCTATGCTTCTTTATGATCTTTATGTTCTCATTCTGTTTGTTAAAAAATTATTTAGTAAAAATGACAAAAAAATGCATTATCCTTGTAACTCTCACTAGTCCTCTCATTCCTCATGAAGAAATAGATCAGTCATGGTTTTAGTCTTATATTTATTCCTTTGCTATGTGTTTGTATGAATAGACTTACTCTTGAACCATATATTCAAAACAGACCTTTTACTGAGCAAATTATCATCAATCAGCATTCTCATTTATTCTTTGACATCTAAATGCCCCTGACATTTCCTCCCCATATTCTTTTCATTTCATTTTCACATACTCGTTAGAATAGCTTTTTATCACATACTAGACCATGATATACAATTATTAATATCCTATCAATTCCTAATTTCATCCATTCTTCCTTATATACTCCCCCTTCTTTTAATTTCACAAGCATACAGCTAACCAATTATTTCATGACATTGGTTAATTCATGCTTTTAACAATTTAATAGTTTTCCACATGCTGTGATATTTTGATACGCACCCATAAATATTGGTCTCTGCTGTTCCATCATGATTGTGGTAAAGTAAGATTGAGGTGGTAGGCTACATTACTAACCTGTCAGCTTAGTTACATCAATGCTGCATGCAGATTCTCTAATAATAGTGACAAAACACCTGCCCGTTTGGACACATTTTGACCAATAGGCAACAAGCACAATCAAAGCACATTTCTACTCAAGCATGCTTTCATTCTCTCAACCTAGCATCCTTAATTTAGAACCTACCTTGCAAGCCACCATACTGAACGTAAAATAAAATAGTTCATGAATTTGCATATCATTCATGCACAGGAGGGTTCTCTGAAAAGAACCCTTTGAACATCAAGTGAGATAAAGATATATAAGGCAGTATTAAATAGTCTCATTTGAAACAAATATAGTCCTGTTACAAGTACCAGTTAACATGGGGAAAAAAGCCTTGTGCTTTTTAAAGTGGGAAATGGGGTAACGGAGGACTATAAACTTATACACAAAAAGTATCAATCTTTTGTTCCATGTTTGAAACAGAACATTTCCACTTGTTGGTTATATTCTAGTAAAACAAAACACATATTCAAGTATAGAGGCTAATAGGAATTTTTAAAAAGCCACTTGTTTTCTCACTTTTCATCATAGGGCAACTAGTTTGTAGTGTAATATAGTAGTCTATGCTAAGTACTAACAACTATATAAACTACATGTATTATTCTCTTGCTAAGAGGATGTTTAAAAACATTAGCTTTGTAGCAAAGAATAGAAGCAACAATTAAACACACATTTTGCAACTGCCCCCCCCCCCGTGCATATCAACTGAACTGAGTAGCAAAGAAACAATAGCAATGGATTCACTTCAACAATACATCCCATAACAAGCTTAATAATAGCCTAAATGCATTTTTCTAATTGTTTGACTCTGTTTGCAAAGCTAAATAATTAAATTTTGCTATCCATATCCTGAAAGTTCAGTTCTCATAGCAACACTGTATTATACATACACAGTGCATACTTATGCGTCCTGCCTTAAAGGAACAATGCACACAACATTACATCACAAGGCACAATGTAAAACTGCTAAAAATGCTTTCTAGGTATTGAGAAATTAATTATTTTTAGAAATCCCCATTTACTTTATAAAATGACATCTAGGTTTGATATTTAAAAAAATGGGATGTTTATCTGTGCCTCTCATTTTCTGATGTTTGGTTTGTGTGTGCTTTCTGACAGCCTATTTGTGACTTATATAAATACAAGATTCATCTCACCAGATTAAACATTCAGATTAACAGAGCTGTAATGATCTGTGAATATAATTGGTATGTTAGTTCTAATTTGTTTAGATGGTATAGTTGTTGGTATATAAATATTTTCCTATATATTTTCTTTCTAAATTGCCATTGAAAATGTAAAAAAATATAATTGTTAATTCTTTAATTATTTTCTTTAATATCAAATTGGTCCTGACAAGAACTCTAGAATAGCACATGCACACGCACACACACACACACACGTATATAATTTTACTTGCGGTAAAACACATCTAATGCTGGAGATAATTTTCAAAACAATTTTTCCAGATTTTGGAAAGAGTGAAAAATAATCTGTCTCAAAATAGTGTACTCTTCCAAATTTCTGTAGCAAGTTTTAATGTTCTGCCTTTACTGAATTTGCAGTATAGGCAATACTAATATTTGTGAGAAGAATTAAATGCAAGAATAAAATTAAAACATGGTTGTTTCATTGATTTCTTTGTGCTTTTCAGTTGTTTTTTTTCATAGATTGAATGTTTGTCATACTTCAGTGTTTAGGATTAAAATTACTACTAATGAAAAGTGTACATCATTGGCCACACTTACATTACATGATATTTTTCAAATAACGATGCTAGTGTTCTAGAGGGTCAAGGGGCTCCTGATCTTTGCTTTCTTCACAGTGTCATTCGAAAAGGATTTTGAGTCCTCAACAACCTTAGGGAAAAGTGGAAGGGTTGCTTAAAGCAAAAACAATGGCAAGGGGTACTCTTCGACTTTACTTTGTCCAGTCATCTGGTTCTTCATTTGTCCCTGCTGTGAAACAGAACTCACCTTTTGTCTGTAACACAAATACATCTTTTTCTTCAACCCACCCCCACCCTTTGCCTTCTATTATAATTCAATCAATGATGTCATTATGTGTGCCATTCAGGGAACTGTTGAACCACATGGCTGCTGGAATTTGGAGGAGCAGCTAAAAGAAAAGAGAGCTGTGTTTCCTCTCTCTCTCTCTCCCTCTCTCTCTTTCGGGCTCGCTCGTTCTCTGTCCTCAAGAGTTTATTCTGATTTTAACCAGAAAAACAAAAGTCAGATTTTTTTTAAAGTCCTCTTCATGGTGAAAAAAACCCCAAACTAATCTAAAGTAAAAAGAACAGAGTAGTTGTATATGAGGTCAACTTTATTATTTTTCTTTAGAATGAATAAGCTTTTGAAGTTAATTCAACCCACAACCATTTTTCAAGAATTATTAGTACTTTCTCTGGCTTAACAAACAAAACAAAAAAATTACCATGTCATTATTTTTGTATTTCATTATTTTCTGTATGTTTTGTTTGATAAAATGCTTGTTCGGTATTGCTAGAGAAAAGGTGCTTTATTTATATAAAACAAGATCTGTAGGTTTTGAAGTATAACTAATATTCCTGTGGTATTTGGTGAGAATTCCTTCAGTGTGTTGGTAGCATGTAACTAAGACTGCTCCAAAGAACTTCCTTGGTTACCTGAACTACAGGAAGGAATGGTGAGGTTATTTTATTTTAGATTCTTTAAAAAGTGCTGATGTCACAAAATACTTAAATGTAAGCCACCTATTGTAAGCATATTCTAAAGGAGTTCGTCCAGAGCCTGAAAAATTAAGTGTCCCCAGTCTTATAAAGAATAAAATGCCTTGTAAAATAATACTATCGATATTCATGGCATTCTACCAATGTTGATAGGACATGCTTTTAGAAATGAAAATAAGGAAAAACTATAAAAATAAAAGGAAATTAAGATGGGATAAGCAGAAGAAGCATATAATATATGAGGATTTGATTTTTCCCCTTTGTTTACTGTAGATCATTGGAAATCTTGTTCCCCATTTCTGACCCGACTTTCCTTAATATTATTAATTAATATGATAAGCTTGACAGTTGAAATGTCAAGTTGCTGTAAAGGTGATCTAATATTTAATATTTTATGTGAATGTGACCATTTCCCACTGTTGCAGATATAGCATTCTAATTAATGCACTACATATAAAAAGAACAAAAATCTCTTTAAAAAAGATTTATATAGCTGCCCATTTTACATATCATAATGCTGGAAAGTTACAAGTATTAATAAAACAATTTTAAAACATAGAAACAACTTTTTAAAAAACCATGATGCCCCTTTAGTGGGAAAAGGCAAGTCTCAGAGGCTTTTCAGGGACCAGGAGATTAGAGGCCTGCCAGACCTGAGGGGGAAGGATGTTTCAAAGGGCAGGAGCTGCTACCATAAAGTCACCCTGCCTAATCCCTTTAAATGGCAACAGATTTTTTAAATGTTTGCATATGTTTGCCACTGAATCTTAGGAGAATCTCATAGAGTTCCTAAGAACATATCAAGAGATTCTGAATGAACGAAGAACACCAAAGTTGGTGCTCAGTGCATTTATTTCATAAAGTAATCCAACATGGTGTACCGGTTTGAAAAAGTATTTTTCCTTCAGTTCAGTTAAACAGAGGGATCAGTAGGCCCAGTTGCATAAATACTTCATTGAACAATTAGAGCTGATATAGGCCAAGACTGCTATACATAAATCTCACAAATTCTACCTTTTCTCACCACAGGGAAATGTTCACCATAAAGGTTCTAGAGGTATATCGTAATTCACTTAGAAGAATTTCTAAATGTCTCTGTAAGGTCATTGATGGCTATTAACCTGGAGAAAATTATAAAGTCATTTGTAAGGTTCTGGGGCTCCCAGACAGAGACATAGTGAACCTTCAGATCACTCCAAGAGTACAGCCAAAATATCCAGGAAGTCACAGGATACCCAAAATAATATCCAGGAATCTGCAGGCTCTCTTTCTTTGGCTCAAGTGTTCATACCTCCACCAGCAGAAAGGCAATTGGTTAGAGTAGGATTTGGGGGAAAGTAAAAGGTTATGTAACTACCGTGTTTTCCCCAAAATAAGACCCGGTGTTATTTTTATTTTTGCCTCCAAAAGAGGCAATAGGTCTTATTTTCGGGGGATGTCTTATTTTTTCCACTGTCTTGCCTCGTGGCAGTGGCACCAGCAGCCCTCTCCAGCAGGAGCCTGCGTGGCTGCTGGCGGCCCACTTCTACAGCCGCTCATCACTGCTCACACGCATCGCTTCCCAGCTTCTGTTTCGCCGGCAGAGGCCTTCAGGAAAGGCCTCCACAGCCGAGAATGGAGCCCCGGGTTGACTTGCGCGTTGCCTCCCTGGCCTCTGTTTCGCCACCTCTGCGAAACAGGCCAGGGGTGACACGTGTGAGCGTTGGCGAGTGGCCACAGAAGTGGGCTGGCGGCAGCCATGCAGGCTCCTGCTGGACAGGGCTGTTGGTGCCATTGCCGCGAGGCGAGGCAGGTGCCGGGGTGTGGGAGGCCTGGCTGTGGGGGCCCTGAGGTAAGCAACTGTGGGGTGCATGGGGCAGCTCCACCCCCTCCCCCCTGCCTTGCCTCACCTCGTGGCGGCACTGCGAACAACCAGATGGAATGGGCGGGCAGCCAGCTGCGCAGGTTCTTAACTAGGGCTTATTTTGGGGAAAACACAGTAGCAGCAAGAGACAGTTGTTCTTGAATGACCTCTCTTTGTTCAATGATCCTGATTGCTTGCTTGGTTCATTGAGAACTTCTGGGAGAAAAAGCAGAAGAGACACTTAGAATCTTGGTGGAGGAAGACCAGAAATAAATACAAGTATTCCTTCATTTACAACCTGTTGCTTAATGACCATTGAGAGTTACGTTGGACCCCCCCCCCCCAAAAAAGGTACTTATGACCCAGATTCGAAGTTCCAATGGCCGCTGCCCCCGATTGTCACATGGTCACATTTTGGGGGCTGACAATTTGCCCACCTTTACGTTTTTGCCAGAAACCAGCATTTACTTCCAGTTGCTGGCAAAAAAACACCCATTGCAAATAATGGGTTATTTTGGCAACTGCAGCATTTGCTTAACGACCACTGCAAAAAAAAGTTGTAAAGTTGGGCATGGTCACATGATGGCCTGCTTAACTACCAGCACAAGTTAGGACATTAATTCCAGGTTCAGTTATTCTAAAAACCAAGGATTACCTGTATCTGGATCCTTTTCAGTTGAGATTCATAGTCACAGGATGGACTATTGCAAAGGTTGCACTGATTGATAATGTTTGTACATCCCTTCTGGACTTAAGATCTCTTATCTGCCTTTGATACCAACAGTTTGGGTTGGGGTCACTGTACTCTATTAATTCCAGTCATTCCTCAGTGGACATCTCCAATTGATGATGATGATGATGATAAAAAATAACGATGATGATGTTGGAAGGGAACTTGGAGGTCATCTAGTCCAACCCCCTGCTCAGGCAGGAAACCCTACCCATAGCTAAACACTGCATTCTACAGTGATACCTTTGTATCAGCTGTCAAGCACAGAAGCAATAGTGTTACACTGGGGATGATGGTTTGTTACCCATAATGTTACTGAACAACTTACCATTTTTGAGGAAGCACACGTTTTGTTTCTGGAGGAGAATATCAAACTATTTGTTCTTAGAATTGCTGGAATGCAGGTGGATCATACAAGATTATGACTCCCAAGTATGAAAGCAAATCTACAAGAGAATGTACGAAGAACAGCTCAGGGTTTTGAAATAGCCAAAGCCTAGATCTAAAGGCTACAGAAATATTGCAGTAGGACCTGAAACAAGCAGTTTATGCTAGAACAGGGCTTTTCGTACCACTGGTGGTACTTCAGCACTTGGCGGGTGGTATGCGTACGACGGGTTGAAAAGCACTGTAAAAAAAAAAGTGTAGCGGGGGATGAGCTGAAGCAGTGGCAGCTCCAGACAGGCCTGGGGCAAAATCAGCTGGAGCAGCGGTGTTGCCGGGGCTCTGCTGAGAGCCCAGGATCGGCGCCCGCAGCTCCAGCTGATCGGCGCTTCCCGCACACCCGGAAGAGAGGAGGAGGAGGGGGGGAGAGAAGAGAGGATATCAAGGGAGGGGGAGGAGAGGATATAAAATGAGGAGGGGGAGAGAAGAGAGGGTATAAAAGGAGGAGTAAAACCGGTACTTTTTTCCTTTTTCTTTTTTTTAATGGTTTGTAACATTTTATTAGATTATAGAATAAAATACAAAAATACAAAAGCAAATACTAGGACACAGTGGGGGGGGGAAGTGAGGGGGAGAAGGGAAAAAGAAAAGAAAAGGCATTGACTTCCTTCCTTCCTCTAACTTCCTCAGTTGCGATAGAAGGAAGCATTAACACTGAAACTCAACTTTTTTACTTTTCCATAATAGTATAAACTAGCCATTTCTATAACAACAAATGAATCTAATCAGTAAAATTCCTCCCCCCCTTTTTTGTTAGACATCAAGTTTTTGACACCTTGCTAAGCACTGGTGGTACTTGAATATTGTCACGTCCTAAAAGTGATACAATCTGTGAAAAAGTTGAAAAGCCTTGTGTTAGAAGACCATAACATGTTTGGTTGTCATAATAACAGCTAAAAATGATGCAACCAGTTACTAAATCTAAGGGGGGGAGCTATTGTTCATCCTAGCATATTGCTGATGGATGACTTTATTTAAGAACTAAAAGAAGAAAGCACGTTACATTTGTGTTATATTGTGTTATCTTTTTCTGATCAGTGGGACCTGCATGAAGCTCTGATAAAGGTTTTAGAGCAAAGGTTTATAAAACTTAAGAAATCTGAAGTGTGCGTGTATTTTTTTTTTTAACTTGGAAATAAATGCCACTGAGTTCAATAGAGTGACTTCCAGTTAATAGGACATAGTGTTACATTTGTTGATTTGGGAAGAATGTATGCCAAAAGGCAAGAGACAAATATGCGTCTGGGAAGTTAAATGAGAGCTTGGAAATTATAGAACCTTTCTTTAAATTGTTCAGGAGAAAATTGTATTGTATTTTATCAGCAGTCTATTGGCATCCAGGACTCTAAAAGCCAAGATAGGCCTAGTTGGTTGATTTGCAAGTCTTCATGAGAAATTATTTTTCTGTCATTTGAGAATATATTTCTTAGATATCATTGGCTGATCTCAGAAAACTAAAAATTGAAAATTAATATTTCAGTAGGAAATTTCCAGGAAACCCTAAAGTAATAGCCTAGACTGGGAAATTAAAAAAAAAAAACTTGAAAAGGCAAGATCAGGTGGTTCGTATATCACTGTCATGAGGATGATGTGGATGTATTCATGTAATTGCCAGGAGTCAGGCTCGGGGGGGGGGGGACTTTATTTAGAGTCACTATGCTAGTAAAGTTTACATATCAGGTAGCACAGCCATGCAAAACTTTGAAGAGGTGTTGGATGGCTTTCCCATGTACACAGAGCTGCCTGTGTACACGTGTACAGAGCCTGGTGGAGCTGCTTCTGCATAGGGCAGGGATCATCCAGGCTGTAAAGACTCTTCTCTCCCCCCACCGCCCTGCATTGGCCCAAAGCATTTTGAGCCCACCAAAATAATTTCATTGAGGTGAATTGGGTGGATCCTTCCCTTTTAGGAATTAAGCACATCATCTCCACAGCCTGAATGGCTGTACTCTTACCTAGTACAATCTCACCTCACTGGTCTCTTCTCTTTCTCTCTCTCTACTTCATGTTTTTTTTAAATTAATAAGATAAGATAAGATAAGATAAGATAACCTTTATTGTCATTTTTTTTACTGTGGGCACAACGGCACACATCAAAAATGAAATTTAGTTGCCCGCTCTCAAAGTGAAACACATACATGACACACACCTAAACATACAATGTACAACATATGTATAGACCCACACCCCTACGTATACATAGCAAATAAATATTAAACATTAAATGTTTTGGATTTTCTTGTCAATGGAAAACATCATGAAAACCTAAGCTTAAATTCCTATATCACATTACTGCTAAAAGCTTCAAAGTGGGACCACGATATTTGGCAGCTCAAGTCAGAATTAGGATAAAGACTGAAATTCCAGTTTTCTGTTGCATTTAGCACACATCAATTTGTGTGTTTAGTAGTGAAAGTTAAATTTAAATATTTCATCCTTGTAATAAAGGTGGTTTGAAATACTAATCAAGAGATTTTATAATAGCTTCCTAAGTTTTTAATTTCTCAAAAATAAAAGTTTGTAAATAACAAGAGAGGCCCTAATAGTGTAGATTTTTATAATAAAATAAGAACATAAACTGTACCCTTTTAACTGTACAAAACTAATTAAAGTTCTTTATGGGCATTTTCTATTCTCCCACTCTCCGTTTTGGTTTTAGTTGCATTCAAAAGCATGTAAGAGTCAGATCCAAACTTTTATTTTTGCAGGGTGCATCATTCCCTTAATTTATGCTCGCTATGTTAACAAGACTAAACTAGTGCAACTAAAAGATTTCTATCTCAAAATGAATGCTCTTTTAAAAGGTTGCCCAGTCTTTTTGTCAACAGCTTCCTCAATGGCATATTTTTTTAAAAAAAAAATGTGTATCAAATATAACTCGGGGAAAAAACCAACTGAGAAGAATAAGCAATATGCCACAATGATCGTCAACTATGCTTCTTTACATTATAACCCCTGGCTGCGTGATTTTTTGATAACAGTGTAGTTTTTATGACAAAATATTATATAGCTAGGATATCTGGAATAAAATAATTTGATATCAGAGTTCTACATGTTGGTTTTAAAATAATAATTCTTTTCATATGCATTGTCTGTTAATTTTCCATCTCAGTTGACCAATGCTTCTAATTTATAGGATTATTAATAGGGCCTCCATCTATTGTCTCAATCAATTCAATGGGGTCTAGATAAAAGATATGATGTGCATTTAAAGTGAATCTCCACATGTATTGGCTATATGCAGGGGAGTTCAATTCTAATTTCTTTTGCCATGTAATGATATTTGTGCATTGCGTGACCCATGATCCTGAGAAAAAAGACAGATATTCAAGGAGCTGCTGACAGGTGATATGCAGCATCCCCCCACTGCTCACCTTTAATATATCTATCCTATGACTGCATGATCTTATCTTTTCTCTAATTACAACCTCAAATGCAAGAACAATAGTAATGGATGTATACAAGCCTTGCAAAATAGATATGTACAATCCTTACAAACTGACCCACTTCCCTTATTCACCTTTTCTGCACTGATGATGTTGCCTAGTCTGATAATGAAATATTTGTAACCTGCATATCTAAATCAGACAACTTTTAACAACATACAGGAAAGTCATAAGTATAACATATTTTCAGAAACATGGGCTAATATTTGTCATGGTTACCCTGGTTTGTACTAATATCTTTGGTAAATTAAATAAATGTGACAAAATTGAGCTCTAAGCCTGCCACATACAATAGTTTTTTTATCTTTAAATATTCAAATATTATAGAAATGCTTTGTTGTGTTTTCGCCTGCACCTGAAATGTGTCTCTTTCACTGTTCCACATGGCATTCCTTATATGTGTTTCATCCTCTGATGTCTAGGTCAAAGAATTCTTTTCAACTACAGAATTAAATGCTGGGAGTTGCAGGTGTGCTCTTAACACATGGCTGTGACTTTTTTTGTGCTTTACTCCCCTGCTGATCCTGTTTGGAGCAAGCATAAACTTTTATCTGTGAAGGCCTTGGTATTTTGACACAGAGAGCTTTCAGAACTGCTGACTCTCAGAACTTTGCCCTTTTACAAATCCAGCACCTCAGACAATTTTGATCTTTTAAGCTTTCTGTTTTTCTTGGGTTATATTTTCCTCCTAAGTAGAGGGAGTTTAGGAAATAAAAGAAGGAGCAATGAAGGTAATACTCGTAATATTAAACTTCCTGTATTTAATAAATTCTTAATTTATATAACTCAATAATGAAATGTATTTGTGATTAAGAGATCTGAATAATTTGTTGTACAAATACGTATCTAATTCTTGTACAGCAATGTTATACAATCATTTCCCTACTTCATAGATAACTATTTGTCCAACAAGCATTCAGAATTCTTAGATTTAGTGAATAGGGCCTACATGAAATAGCAAGTAAAGATGCTATTTCAAATTGAGGTGGAATTGAATATTAATTATGGTGTATTGATATCTTTCATTATGTAAGCAAAAACTTTGATATTTCACATTTTAAAATCAAATTGTCAGCTGTCTGCATAGAAACAAAGCCATGAGCTTCCTTAACGTGGTTCACAAATACCTTTGAGTCCCGGAAAAGATTATTTCAATGTACATTCTTGTTCAGATACATAGAATTCTTGGTGATGCATACCTTATAAAAGAATGGAAATAGCTTTGTAGTATTTTACTTTCTCCTGGTCTTTGAATTAAGAGCTTTGACTGATCCTAAAAGAGGAAAATTAGTCACATATGGGCATTTCATGGAACAGCTTGATTTTGCTTGTCCCATTGTTCATAGTGTATATGAATATATTGCAAAAGTATTATCTAGGGCCATAAAAGTGAGGTGCATATGTTATAACTGATTTCTGTCACTGCAGTTCCACCTACATATTTCATATAGCTGATGCACACATACGCAAATTGGTGTCCACTAGGGAAAAGAGCAAGAACATATAAATATGTTGGGATGAATTTCAAAAAGATGGTGGGTGACAGCTGTGAATCTGAGGATTAGAGTGTTTTGAAGAACAAAACTATCAGTGGCTGTCATTCACCCTCCGGATATGAAATTGGAAGCCAGCTACTCGTGAGTGTTTCATAACCTTTACCTTTTGGAGGTCAAGGCCATGCCATCATTAATCTACCATCGCCTGAAAGCCTAGAGGCTCTGCTTTTCATCCTATCATCCGTCATGCTGCAGTGGAGATAGAGGAGTAGCGGCCAGAAGGGTTCCTCTTTATATATATGCCCTCCCATTGGCTTGTAAAATTCAATTCCTAATAATGTTTTGTGGTTTTTTTAAAGGGCACCTGAAAAAATTATGGGCTGGAGCTCAAATGTTTTTCTGCATTACCTATACTTGCATATATTTGCAGAGGACACAACCGATGTATTGAAGTTGATTTTGTACTGTTGATTTGATACCAACTTACTATGGGGAAGAACAAGTTTATCTAAATACCAACTAGAGTTAATTACTAAGAAATGAGGCTGATGAATTTCTGAATCTTAATCTTTTGAATAAAGAGGAAATAATGTTGAGAGTGTAGAAAATAATAATTCTGTATGATTTGCCACTGTATGATTATTTTACTGTATACTACCTTGTCATCATAAAGTTGGGCAGCCTTACAAATTTCTAGAGTAAAAGAAATAATTCATAATAACAAGCTATGCAAAACACTTATAAATTCCTACTGTTGTTATTTTTATGTTACATTTAGAACAATTCTTATATGGGGGAGAGTGAGCTAATTTTTTGTATTATCATTTATTTCAGTAAGCCTAGTCTTAATTAAAGGGTGGTTTATCATTTGAGTTGCTAAACAGACTCTGAATTGTGCAATTTATGACTCACATAATTTTCCTAAGTAACTTTATTAAATTTCTGTATTCAGTAATTCTCTTTGCTGTAAGAACTTGAATTAGAACTAAAAGTATTAGTATTCAGAGGTAAGTCCTGCTTTGTATTTTAATACAGGGATCCCCAACCCCCGGGCCATAGTCCACGACTGGGCTGTGACCCATTCAGAACCGGGCTGTGGAAGTGGCAGGCGAGCGCACACAGCTCCATTTGCCTGCACAGGACCATCCCCGCTCCCGCTCCCCACCCCCATCAGTCCACAGAGCCGGAAGGGTTGGAAACCGCTGCTTTAATATATAAATCATACTAACCGTATATGAGAGGTCTTTCTCTTTCAAAAGTTACTTGAACTAAGTAGTTGTTTTACATTTCAAATGATTATTGAGAATTATAATTTATTCTCTGATTTCTACAAGGTCAGTACTTAAAGTACTTATAACTGACCTAACTATAGAACAATCAGACAAAACCAAAACAATGAACAGTTCCTGAATTGTCTGTGCATAACTTGGAATTTGGTTTCTTTAGAAGATTATAATTGTGGAGTCCTTGGTGTTCTCTGAGCTTGATTGTTTGCTTGCCTACGTTTCATTACCTGACTATGTAACATCACCAGTGCTAATGACTGTGAGTTTTGTTTCCTGTTTATGTACAGTAGCTTGCCCTGCCAGTATTGATTGGGGTGTAGTGTACCCTTTAGTTAGTTCCTTGATTAGAGTACTGTATTATTTTATGGATTGTTCGTCTGGTGTTAATTCTGCTCATCTGGGTGTTGGCTGCTCAAAAGCCTAAAGAAGGACCAAACCATCATTATCCTCCCAGCAGATACAAGTCAAATCACAGTTATCGTGGACAGATCATAATACAGTGAAGGGGGAAAGTATTTGATCTCCTGCTGATTTTGTACATTTGCCCACTGACAAAGAAATGATCAGTCTATAATTTTAATGGTAGGTTTATTTTAGCAGTGAGAGACAGAATGACAACAAAAAAGGAAATCCAGAAAAACGCATTTCAAACAAGTTATAAATTGATTTGCATGTTAATGAGTGAAAGAAGTATTTGATCCCCTATCAATCAACAAGATTTCTGGTTCCCAGGTTTCTTTTATACAGGTAACGAGCTGAGATTAGGAGCACTCTCTTAAAGGGAGTGTTCCTAATCTCAGCTTGTTACCTGTATAAAAGACACCTGTCCACAGAAGCAATCAATCAATCAGATTCCAAACTCTCCACCATAGCCAACACCAAAGAGCTGTCCAAGAATGTCAGGGACAAGATTGTAGACCAACACAAGGCTGGAATGGGCTACAAGACTATTGCCAAGCAGCTTGGTGAGAAGGTGACAACAGTTGCTGTGATTATTCGCAAAAGGAAGAAAGCCAAAATAACTGTCAATCTCCCTCAATCTGGGGCTCCATGCAAGATCTTACTTCATGGAGTTTCAATGATATGAGAATGGTGAGGAATCAGCCCAGAACTACACGGGAGGATCTTGTCAATTATCTCAAGGCAGCTGAGACCATAATCACCAAGAAAACAATTGGTAACACACTAAGCCGTGAAGGGACTGAAATCGTGCAGCTCCCGCAAAGTCCCCCTGCTCAAGAAAGCACATATACAGGCCAGTCTGAAGCTTGCCAATGAACATCTGAATGATTCAGAGGAGAACTGGGTAAAAGTGTTGTGGTCAGTTGAGACCAAAATCGAGTTCTTTGGTATCAATTCAGCTCGCTGTGTTTGGAGGAGGACGAATGCTGCCTGTGACCCCAAGAACACCATCTCCACTGTCAAACATGGAGGTTGAAACATTACACTTTGGGGATGTTTTTCGGCTAAGGGGACAGGACAACTTCACCACATCAAAGGGACGATGGACAGGGCCATGTACTATCAAATCGTGGGTGAGAACTTCCGTCAGCCAGGGCATTTGAAAAGAGGTCGTGGATGGGTATTCCAGCATGGCAATGACTCAAAACACATGGCCAAGGCAACAAAGGAGGTCCTGGAGTGGCCTAGCCAGTCTCCAGACCTTAATCCCATAGAAAATCTGTGGAGGGAGCTGAAGGTTCGAGCTGCCAAACGTCAGCCTCGAAACGTTAATGACTTGGAGAGGATCTGCAAAGAGGAGTGGGACAAAATCCCTCCTGAGATGTGGGCAAACCTGATGGCCAGCTACAAGAAACATCTGACCTCTGTGATTGCCAACAAGGGTTTTGCCACCAAGCACTAAGTCATGTTTTGCGAAGGAGTCAAATACTTATTTCGCTCATTAAAATGCAAATCAATTTATAACTGGATTTTTTTTATTATTCTGTCTCTCACTGTTAAAATAAACCTACCATTAAAATTATAGACTGATCATTTCTTTGTCAGTGGGCAAACGTACAAAATCAGCAGGGGATCAAATACTTTTTTCCCTCACTGTACATACAAAACAGGCATAGTATTATTAGAAGACAAAGAAACCTATATCCCAGTAAACACCAACCTAATACAGAAAGTAAACAGCCTGATCAAGAGAAGCTTTAATAACCTAACCAAGAGAAATCAAACCACAGAAGGCACCAACAAGCAATCAGAAGACATGATGGAAATTCTTAATTTCACAACACATGGACAGAGTCAACCATACTGGGAAACTATGAGCATCCTATACTAAGCAAAATCCAAAATGCTACAGAATTTCTGGAAACTTGGCAGTCAGATAAATCAGTCATCAATAGACACATAGAGATAAACCACATTTATATATCATTCAAAAGAAACAAAACACCTAAGAAAGGGTAAAAAAAAAGCCTATTCTTTCCAGCAGCCAACACCCAAATAAGCAGAGATTAACATAAACAGTCAAGCAGAGAACAATATTCTAATCAAGGAACTAGTTGACCAAACAGGACACGACTTTTAAAAACCTCAAAATAACTCCGTCTTGATTTTATTTGGTATGTGATGGGCCAGAGATTTCTGAATGGCTTTCAAGATCTGTTATCTCATTCTACAACAATATTTCATTGTATAAACATTCGTGGAGTCTGTGCTGCTTCTGTTTTTTAATGTATTATCGATCTTGAAACGCTGACATGATAGTGAATATATTGCCTGCCCAGATGAGTGGTGTCCAACAGGAAAGGTCAGTATATAGTTTGGGAGCGCTTTCAAATGCATCATTGTCAACGAAATCACAGGAAGCCCCAGTGGCTAGAAGGCTGAACGAACTGGCATCAGTTATACACAACTTTGCAGTATTCTAAATACAGGTAGGTAGCTAACAAGGACTAGTAATCAAATGAGACTTGTTTTGTCATCTGTATTGGCTTCTGATCAGTTGTGGCCTCCAGCCAACACTTTTGCATCTTCCAAAGAAGTCCTGAAATTGCTATAACTAAAATGTTGGGGAAATTTGGGGGTGGAATGAGTGCCTTAAGGAACCTATTTTATTTCAATCTAACATTGGCCTGATTTTTCCTTGAATTATAGAGTGGGGTTTAAGGGGCAAAATATATAATATAGAAAAGTTAGCTAAAGCCCACTAACAATTAAGTGGCATCATATCCTTAAATTAATGAACCTCTAAACCAGGGCTTTTCAACCTTTTCACCCATTGTACCACTTTTAGGATAAGGCAACATCCGAGTACCACCAGTCACCCAGCAAGATGTCAAAAACTTGACACCCCCCCCAAAAGGAAAAAAAATGATAAAGTACAGGTAGTCCTCGACTTACAACAATTTGCTTAATGACTGTTCGAAGTTACAATGGCACTGGAAAAAGTGACTTATGACCATTTTTCACACTTATGACTGTTGCAGCATCCCCAGGGTCATGTGATTTACATTCGGATGCTTGGCAACTGATTCATACTTACGACGTTCACAGTGTCCCAGGGTCATGTGATCCCCTTTTGCAACTTTTTGACAAGCGAAGTCAATGGCCGAGGGGGCGTGGCCAGCTCATCACTCAGGTTGCGGGGTGCCTGTGGGGGGGGAATACATGGGTCTTGGTGGAGGGGGGTGGGACTGGGGTGGGTGCCTTCCCTCCCTCTCTCCCATTGTCCCTTCCTTCTTTCCTTCCTTCCTTCCCTTCCTCCTTCCCTCCCTCCCTCCCTTCCATTGTCCCTCTCTCCCTCTCATTGTCCTTCCCTCCCTCCATCACTCAGTTTTAATTTCTTCAATGGTGGTTCCTTTGCTGAATCACTTTCCTTTTGCACTGTAATAATTAAGGTGAGCAGTGTTAAGTCCAATATAAAGGAATGACTAAATCTCTTGATACAGGAACAGTTGCAAAAACTGCATGCCAAGATTCTGGTGCAAGAAAACTCAGCCTTTGTGTAAGAACTACAACCTCCCATAAAAGACACCCCAAAAGCTGTTACCATTGTGAATGGGCAGGAGGGAAACCAAACGTTTCAATAGGCATGTTACTGTTTATACTCTGAAGGGCAAATATGCTGCTTACTAAGTGAAGCCCCAGGATCAGCGGGCTACCTGTGTGTGTGTCTGTGAGAAAGGAAGAGGGAGAATGTATATGAATATGCATATGTATTTGTGCATATATTCATATTTTATAGTGCTATTCCAAGTTCATATTATCCAGATTGCATATTTAAATTTCATCTTGTTGTATATCTGTAGTATGAATAAGCCTTTTAACATATTCTGATTTGATATTGTTTTTTAGCCAAAATGTTTGTCTGAAAGTACTTTTTTAACTATCCTGAATTTGTCACTTTAGTTTTCGATATTCTGAGTATTTGAATGCTAATTCTTTTGTTCTGGTTAATGACTGCAATAAAGTTAAGATGATGATAATGACAATGCAACCCAGAAGGGTGCAGTAAAGTTGAGAAATATTGAAAAGAATAACACTTTGATTCAACTGATAAAGGAGAGTATTTATAGCTCAGGGTTGACATGAGGGATCCTTGGTGCTCTCTGAACTTGGTTGTTTTCTTGCAGATGTTTCATTACCCAAATTAGGTAACATCAGCAGTGCTAGTAGGGAATGGGGTTTGCTGTTAAGGTTGCCCTGTCAGTATAGGGAGGAGTGATCTTAGAGGTTTTTTGTTTCTTTGCAACAAAGCTCAGAGAGTGCTAAGGACCCCTCCCTTTGATTCAAATTGGCAGAAATTTGCTATGAAAAGTAAGGTAATTAAAATTTGGGGGCCAAGGATCTTGATGTTTAACATATTACAACTGACAGGAAGAAATAAGAAACTCTGGAGAAATCAAATAGATCGAGGTTAAGAGAGATTATAACCGCCCTCGCGCCGCTTCTCCTTGGCTGCTTCCTCTGAAAAGGAGCGGCGGTCGCGCTCGGTGCAGCCGGGAGCCCAGCACAGCCGCTGTTCTTCCGCGGGGGGGAGAAGAGCGTAGGCAGCGGAGGAGAATTCTGGGAGTAGAAGTTCACACATCTGGAAATTGCTGTGCTAGGCTCCCGGCTGCACCGAGCGTGACCGCCGCTCCTTTTCAGAGGAAGCAGCCAAGGAGAAGCGGGAAATAACCAGCTGCTTGATTGAATAGGTCAGGCTGACTTCCACCTGCAGAGAGATGCAGTCCTGGACATAAAATGGGGTGAGCCATAAAAGAATTTGTAAGTAGAAACTAGCACTTTAAATTGTACTCAGAACCTAATAGGGAACTAATACAGGATGTAATATGATCCCACTGACTATTGCCAATAAACACCTGGGCCACTATTTTAACCAGCTGAGGTTTCCTTCTTTAAAAGCAGCCCTACATGTTACAAGACACTAAACAGGTGGTAATAGCACACGAGCTCACATTCCAGGTAATGCTGCAATCGGCCAAAAGGTAAATATCCAGCTCTCAGGTAGCCAAAGATATCAAGTCTTCAGTTTTTTCAAGTTACAGGCCAAGAATTCCAGACACAGCAACAAGAAAATGTTCCAATCAGAAAATGGTCCCACCAACCTTGAGAAAACCGCAGCAAATTTACTGGTAACATGTTATGCTGTACTACATACCACCTGGTCACAGTGGCCAGGAGGTTATTCCTCTTGGCAGCTTTTACCAAAGAGCTAACTTCTTGAAAAAGAGTCACTGGACAGCAACCTGCCAATACAATAAGAAGAGTAAAAGCATGTTTATCATCAAACCTTTGAACTTTGTCATGTGTCCATTCTTAGTCAAGACTCACTTGCACTCCCTGACTTCCGGTTCCGGTCGCAGCGCCCGCAGACGTGCAGAGAACTCGTTCTCTTGGCCGTCCGGTTTCCCCCCGCCGGTAGACCCTGGATAGGGTCGAAAGTCGCCCTGGAGGGACGACCACCGTAGAGGAGGGTGCTCGTTGATCGCGGAGGGAGCGGCAGCTCCCTCTGCGGTCCGAGAAAACCACCTTTGGGCCGACGGGGAAAAGATCGGCCAGTAACATGGCCGATCACTCAGCTGCTCCAGCCGAAAGTCACAGCAACATCTAAGCGAAAAGAACCACCGTGGAAGATCCGGGTGAGACCTTTCCTTCCCTCTTGTTAATTTACCTCTTTCCCTGCTAACAGCTTTAAGAACTATTTCCCTATTTTGAGAAAGCAGCGTTTGATTACTGGGGAAAACGGGCTTTGGAAAAACAATTATTGTTTTTTTTTACTATTTTATTTTGTCTACATAAGCAGTTGGAACTCGAGCATCCGGGTTATTGTGACTTTCTCTTTTGGCTTGTTTATCTTCAGTTTAGGTGAAAATCCTTAGGGAGGGGGTGGAATGTTCTTTTTTTCTCCCCCCCCTCCTGAACAGTACTGCCTAAAAAACTTTTTGCTCTCTGGGCGGACTTATGTAGATTCTTTTGGATACAATGCATCCTGGGACTTGGCATGAAGCCCAGAAACTATAACTGATACAATGTAACTTTCTTCATTTGAACTCCCACTTCCTGATTTTGGCGTGATGCCCAGACTGGATTACAACATAACAACTGACTGCCAGTTTTTATCTCTGTGCTGGACTTGACTATTGGTTTTTTTTTCCTCTATCTTTCTTTGGAAATATATCTCTGTCTGCATTTTATATTTTATAACGCTGCAATCTATTTTTTAAGCTGAACTTCTTTAAAAAAAAAAAAGAAGATGGAATCCTACTCACAGATTAATTATGGACTTATATTATAAAAAATCTTGGAAGCGAGACTGGAACTTAAAGAACATATTAGATCGCTTAGTTTCAAGGAGGACTCAGAATTAAAAATTGAAGCTCAACCTTTGATTGACTATGATACACAATCAGATCTACAACTTAATGAGATGGATGGAATATATTTACAATCTATTAAATCTACTGAATTTATTGAAGAGGAAGAGGACACATCCTACATGCTGGATTTCTTTGATGATCAAAGGCAGAACTCAACTAAAACATTTACAACTTTAAAAGCAACAGGATTGGACTTCCAAATACGAGGCACAAAAAACGTTGACAACATGACAGTACAGACAACACTGGATAAAAGGGAAAAAGAATATGATTGGACTCAATGGTGGGAAAAGGCCTTTAGCCAGTTACTAAGATGGGAGGATTTAGAGGCCCTGTTGTGGAAACCTACCTGGCACAAAAAGAAAGCTAGAATTAGATTTAAAAATAAGAGTTAAAATTTTATTTGATGGGTAAAAAGGGCTTCTGGACGTTGATTGAACTAATATGTTTGAGATTTTTAAGGTTACTTTGGTATGAGTCAACACTAGATTTAAATTATGGATTTGATTATGATTTGGAATGGCAATAAGAAAAATTGGAAAATTTATAATTAAAGGAGTTAGATTGAGATTGAGACTGGTGAAATATTATTGATATTTTTATTTATAAGAACTGAATGGTAATTAGTGAGGTATTAAATGGATTAAATTGAAACAATTGAGGAATCTTTTAGGGACGTGGACTGATCTATGAAAATATTGGATAGAATATATGAAATAGAATATAGTTGAGAAATATTAAGATATAATAGTTATATTACTTGTTTATGATAGAAATAATTATTGTCCTACTATTATTATTATAATGTTATTATATTACTATGTCTAATGCAATAGTTTTAAAATATATAAATTCATGTTTATTTACATAATATGTATGTGAAATAGAATAAGAGATATAATTTGATTGAGAAGCATAAATGGAAATTGGAATAATAGATAGAGGTGAGAAACAATTTATATTTTAGGAATGCTCGAACTGTATACCATAAGAGGGAACTTTTAAAGTAGTAGTTTAAATTGTATATGTATGACTGTATTTTTTGTTGTGTTCTATGGAGTGCCCTATCTCCACGATGTGTTATAAGCACTTGGCTGTAAAACAAACAAAAACTAATAAAACTTGTTACGGAAAAAAAAGACTCACTTGCACTCCCGTATCATATTCCAGAGATCTTTCAAAAAGCAAGGAGCCTCCTCAACCGAGAATGACAGACCTGGCCCATATCTGACTTGCCCCCCAGATTGTAAGGGACACCCCAAATGCCCACCAGAAACCAGCCTCATCCATGAAGTGCCTAGGGTGGGTCATTTAAATAGCCCAAGCCTTGCAAAGGAAATAGGTGGCAGCCAATCACATTGGAATAGCATAGCTTTCTTTTGAGCCTGTCTTTTTTTTGCTGAGCCTTTCATAACTTTGGGTGCTCTTTCTCATATACTCCCATCGAATGAAAGGAGCAGAAGGAGAGGGCCTTATTTATAAAATGACCTCTCTAGGAAGGCTTGCCAGGTACTAGATGTCATCTTTCAGTGCCAGGTTAGTATGCTGAGGATTTAGTTTAGAAATCATTTATGCCTGCCTTATGTTGTGATAGTAGCTTTTAAAATTTTGTTTCTTCCTGTTACTGAGAATTTAAATACTATATATATATATATAAATACAATACTGTAACGGTCTCCAATCTTTCCAGCTTTGTGGACCAGTGTGGAGGGAGCGGGAGAGGGGATGGTTCTGCAGATGCGAATGGAGCTGTGTGTGCTCGCCTGCCCCTTCCGAGGCCCGGTTCTGAACGGGTCATGGCTGATAGTGGGCCGCAGCCCAGGGATTGGGGACCCCTGTATTAAAGTACAAAGCAGGACTTACCTCTGGAATACTAGTACTTTTAGTTCTAATTCAAGTTCTTACAACAAAAAGAATGACTGGATACAGAAATTTAATAAAGTTATTTGGGAAAATATATAATTAACAATCCAGCAAGTGAATCCAGATTCACATTGTGCCTTTTCTGCCCAAAGAAAATCCGTGATGTATTTAAAATATGTAATCTATTCTACTTTACATTATATAATGAAAAAAAGGATGTTATTCACTTGTATGCTGTGTTTTTCTCACTGTAAATATACTAGCCTTGATGGGTAACAGAAAAAATGTTGCTTTCATCAACTTTAAGAATTCAGGACGTGTAACAATATTTTTCATCTTCTGTAGAATTTATGTAATATGAGGTTTTTTTTTAATCTAGCAGAGTTTGATTTTGTACGACATCAGCTTGGAAACAGGGAGACCAGGAGTTCTAGTCCTGATCTTGGGACAGTCACTTTCTCAGTAGGAAATGGTAAAGCACTTCTGAAATCTTGTCAAGAAAAAAACCCTGCAGGAACTAATCCAGGCAGTCACCAAGTGTCAATGCTGACTTCTATACTGATCTATAACCATAATAAAGATTTAATTTGAACACTGACTTGAAGTCACAAAAAAAGTTAGTTTTAATCAATATAAGCATGAAATTAATATTCCTGAATAAATGATTAGGGATGTGCAACATTTCAGATCTGATTGGGCAACAGTGCTTCAGAACACATGGGAGCACTAGTGCAAACTTTGGTCTACTATTACTACCCTTCTAGCACTGATGATGTTGCCTTGTTTGGTAATGAGAGATCTGCAAGAAAACAACCAAGCTCGGAGAGCACCAAGGACCCCACAGTTCAACCCTGAGCTATAAATACTCTTCTTAGTTATTAGACGGTTTTCCCAGTTGCAATGTATGGCTGTGAAAGTTGGACCATAAGAAAGGCTGAGCACCAAAGAATTGAGGCTTTCGAACTATGGTGCTGGAGAAGACTCCTGCGAGTCCCTTGGACTGCAAGGCGATCAAACCGGTCAGTCCTAGAGGAGTTCAACCCTGACTGCTCTTTAGAAGGCCAGATCCTGAAGTTGAAACTCAAGTACTTTGGCCACCTAATGAGAAGGAAGGACTCGCTGGAGAAGAGCCTAATGCTGGGAAAGATTGAGGGCAGTAGAAGAAGGGGACGACAGAGAATGAGGTGGCTGGATGGAGTCACTGAAGCAGTAGGAGTTAGCTTAAATGGACTCCAGAAGATGGTAGAGGACAGGAAGGCCTGGAGGAACGTTGTCCATGGGGTTGCGATGGGTCGGACACGACTTCGCAACTAACAACAACAAAAGTTATTAGACAGTTGTGCTTTTTTTCCAAGATCATGTGGTGCAGCAAAAACCTCCCTATAGCAACTGCACCATCCTGGAGACATGCGGCTACTTTCATGAGTTGGAGGATGGACTGCATTTGTGTCCCCCTCTGTTCTGAAACTTCTTTTCCCAATTGAATCCGAACCATTGTACAGCTTTCTTACGTACATTAGCCTCTCTGTCGTTCAAAGTGCTTGTGTTCTTTTTGAGATTCTTAAAACATATGTACACAAGGCTGTTTGAAAGTTTTCTTTGTGTTATTAGTACAACTCAGTGAAGGGTTTCCGAGTTATTTTACTATTATTTAAAGTATGTTTTGATCAGGACCCTCCCCCCCAAAAAAAACCCCCAACAATATCAGCTCTTCTTGCTGATTTGTATGGTAAACACTGCAGATAGAGAAGATTGAAAAAAAGCAAAATTTGGCACCAGTTTTTAAAATTATGCTGAATGATTTCAGCAGAAGTAATGAAATGGCACTATTTTTCATCCCTCCTCCTGTTGCCTAATGGAATTGCCATTGCTTGTTTAAAATGATGGATGAACCAAAGGCAGTAGGTCCTTCAGCAGAGCTGATGGAATGATTCTGCTTCATCTGTTTTGCTTCTCTGCAGTCATAACCTAATAGCTTACAGAGAGCCAGTTTGGAGTAGTGGCCAGGCGACTGTGAGTTCTAGGCCTCCTTTAGGCGTGAAAGCCAGCTAGATAACTTGGGCCAATCACTCACTCTCAGCCCAACCCACCTTACAAGGTTGTTCTGCAGAAAATAGGAGGCAAGGATTATTAGATACAGGTATTCCTCACTTAATGACCATTTGTTCAGTGACTGTTTGAAATTATGACAGTGCTGATGAAGGGACTAATGACCCATGCCTGAAATTATGGCTGTTACTAGTGTCCCCATAATCATGTGATTGTGATTTGGGCTCTTGGCAACAAATGCACACTTTCGACTCTCTGCCAAACTCCCTGCAGTAATGTGATTGTGGTTTACAATCTTCATTGTTAACTTGCCCAGAAAGTTAATGGGGAAGCCAGCAGCTGCCTCCTGCCAAAAAGACTCCCTCTTTTCTCTGAGGGGGCTGGCTCTGAAAAAAAGGTCCATCCAAAAATCCAAGCAGATTTTTAGCTGTTTCTCAATTAGTGTGGATGGAAATCTTCCATCCATCCATAGTTCCCTTGTAAGTTTCATATATCCCTTCTCTTTTGCAGTAGCACTCCATCAATTCTGGGTTCTCTTGTCTCGTCCATGTAGGGCTTGTTCCAGTAGCCCACTTCCTATCAGATTATCCCGGTTCCCCAACGTTTGATGCAGATTTTGTTAATCTGGGCAATGCTCAGACCAGCAAGACCCTACAAGTTTATGTCTGGTGAAAGGTTAGGAGGTCTCTACCCAAGGACTCTTACTGGCAAGGTAGGGGCACTGGCCAGGATTTGAAGCCCGATCTCTTGAAGAAGATGGCAGCTTCTATGTTGTCTTGAATCTGATAATGGCCTTAAGGTTCAGAAAAGCACATTCCACTTGGATGCTAGGGAAAATCTTCTAAGGCATGATAATCGTAGCAGGGAAACGAGTCTTGGAATAAACTTTTATCTAGGAAATTGTGTACAGTAGATGAAGGGACAGGGCTGCTGAAATCCCACATCTGCCTCACATTTCATTATTAAGTTTCCATCAACTTTCAAGAATGTTTACTTTTCCCAGAAAATGTTTTTTAAATAAAGAGGCTAAAGGTTTATTAATATACTTTACAATGCCAGTTGCCATACACATAATACAGCTTTTCTAACACATTGATTTTTTTAAATAAAAAAAAATCATGAAATAGCCTGGAGACACTATGAATGCTAGGCTCTGCGATATTTTGGGTATCAGATTCCTATTAGAATAACTAGAATCGTTCTTCAAAGCTTTCTGCGTGAACAGTACAAGAAGAAAACATTAATATCACAAGCTTCAAGAAATGTATCATTTCAGAAAAAAGGTCAGCTTCCACCCCCACTTCTCATGCACAAATGCCCACGTGCACACTCAAGTGTGCCCCAGGGCTATAGCAAAGCTTGATAGATGCTGAGATAGAAGTGTTTTGATAGAGGTAATTTTCCTCAGATGGGTTTCAGCATCCCATGAATCAAAACCTGTCAGTGAGGAGCTAAGGATGGAGTGAAGTTTATTGTAACATGTTTGCATCTGACACTAGTATGCTAGGGGGTCAAGTGAGGGAGATCATTAGAACCATGTTGATTTAGTGGGATTGTTACACACTTTCCCTTCAGGCAGTGAGTGGGGGTGGAGTGATTATAAGGGGTCACTAGAAAAATAAAAAGCTCCCTACAGCCCCTTCTATGCCCCATTATATATGTTCATTCATTTAAAGTTGTGGTTTGGCTATTTTTTTTCTTAAATGTTCTTTTGGCTTTAAGGATACAGTCATGGTTACCATCATTGACCTAAACAATGTGGTTTGGGAAGGATTAATACTTCAATACTGTATTGAAATATATATAAATTATATGTTTAGTTTTAATAAGAATTTCTATTACATTATGCATTATTATTGAATGATGGTGGGTTGGTTATACCTGCAGATTAAACTTTGTGTCAGAAATATATTTTATTCATATATATTCATATATTTTAATGGTGCATATACAGTACCTTTGTAAAATAAATTTTAAAAAGGATACTATATTTCACTTTTTATATCCATTTACAAGCAGACAGAAGTATGCTATATAAAGCATACTATAATGGCCTTAGGTATGCCATTAAATTCAGGCAATGCCTTTTCCCCTCCTTTGTTTCCTCTTTTTCCCTTTTATTTTAAAGTACTATATATCTTTGTTTACTTAATAAGTTATCAAATAGAAGAAGAAAACCCTTTAAGCAGAAAATATTGAAGTTATATTTGTAAAGTAACAAAAATAACTAATTATTTGGATAAAATGATGTTTTCTCACCTTGTTAAACAAGCCTACCTTTCAATTAAGATGTGTTAATAGTCTTGCTTGTTTGGTAAAAGCTGGCAGAATATAAATTTCAGATATCCCTAATCAAATTGTTCTGTGTTGCAAGACCTTTGTTTGCATAAAACAGAGATGCACAACCTGAGATCAAGAGCTGTACGTTTCTTCCCCAGGTTCCCCAAAAGTTGTTATTGCAGATTAATTTTTTTAGCCATATTTATTTTCAAAATGGGTTGAAATGAAAATGACTATGGAGATTCTCAGTCATCCAGGTCATAGTTATATCCCAAGGATGCTTTTTCACGAGGCAACTGGACTTTTTTGTTTTTCTTTGAAGACGTTTCGCTTCTCATCCAAGAAGCTTCTTCAGCTCCACCATCCAGTCAAAGCTGAAGAAGCTTCTTAGATGAGAAACGAAACGTCTTCAAAGAAAAACAAGAAAGTCCAGTTGCCTCGTGGAAAAGCATCTTTGGGTTGAAATGCAAAGAAACAAAATTTTGTTTTTTTCCAGCAAATACTTACTAGCTTTCAGAATGCTTTCCCTGTCTCCAACATCTCTCTCAACAACCCACTATGGTTCCTGACTCAGAAGAAATCCTTTGGATATAGTATCTAGCACAGTGATGGCGAACCTTTTAGAGACTGAGTGCCCATATTGCAACCCAAAACCCACTTATGCATCGTCGAGTGCCGGATGGGTGTGGCCCATTGGCTGGGTGTGGCCAATTGGGTGGGCGTGGCTGCGGTGGTAACGGCAGACTGGGTGGGACTAAAAAGTTCAATCAATTTCAACTTTGCAAGATCTTTTTTTCCCCCGCGAGAAGTTGAAATTGACTGATTGAACCTTTTTTTTCTTTGCACATGGCGGTGGAGGCCTAAAGTGAAAAGGTTTTATAAAACCCAGCTGAAGGCCTAGGACTGGGGCGATGGTGCGCGTGCCCACAGAGAGGGCTCTGAATGCCGCCTCTGGCACCTGTGCCATAGGTTCGCCACCACTGGTCTAGCATAATAAAATCAAATATACATCTTTTTGCCCTATCTTAACATTAAAATAAGCAGTTTCTATTGTTTGGGCAGTTCATTTGTCTAGACAGGTTTTTTTTTTGGTTTTTTTTTTAAACACCCTCTAAATATAAAACATTTCATTATTCTTTTGGTATTCTTAGCCAAACTATTATAGGTCCCAAAAGATTCTATGTCATATCTAAAAAGGCTAGCCTAGAGATCTGTTCAGGTGGTCACTAAGCATTGACAATGACTTGACAGCACATAGTCAAATCAATTAATCTCTGAAAGTTAAATATTACGGGTATGCACATAATAGAAAATATGTTTTGTTTTAAACCTGGGACAAATAACTTCAGTCTGGAGTTTCAGCTGAATTAATCCAAGCAGAAATAGCCTAACCCCATAATATTTTGGTGGTTCCTGGTTTGGGCCAGAACAAAATCTGCAGGACAAGTAAGGCAAGGCTGGTGTTTCACATGTGTCTTTCCATTGTTTTCCACTTGGATTTTTCTTTTCTCTAATTTCTGTTAATTGCTGCCAGTACCCTTGAATTCAAATACAACATATCCAATTGGCTTCCAGCCACTTCCTTTCTCTACCTCATCCAGCTGTTCCTGTTTCCCTTGATTTCAAGTATGGCACGTCTAACCTATATAGGCATCACTTCCCAGCAGCTTTATTTCCTTACCTCCCCTTGGTTGCTATTACTGTTGAATTCAAGAGTGGTATACCCACATCTTCCCACCTACTTCTTTTGCTGAGTTTACACTTCAGTACTACTGCTATCCTTGTTCACTTGTCATTGTCCCCCAACTCCAAAGCATTTGTGCTTAGAATATACTTGTTTCAGTTCTGTGCCCGAACCAAATAATGCATATTTCAGTCCAGATTTGGACCTCCCTCTCACTGCTTAATAATTTTTCTAAGATTGTAAAATAAAATCTGATGAAGGTGTTGAGTTAGGCAGGAGCCATTCCAAAGATATAAGTGTATAGAAAAGATTTGTGCCTGTTTATATTCACACTGATACTGTCTGAAGCCCATACTGGATTTTAATTAAATTTTTCAACTTTTACTATTGCTGTGACTGATTAAGATGTTATAATTAACAAAGTTGAGCTTGACTACTGTAGTGTTATTTATGGAAAGGGTCAGTACAACAAAGACAGTGCTGACCCTTGTTCATGATGTAATCAGCACAACTTTGATGACAAAGGTTGCATAATATAGCAGTGATGTGAGTGAGCTTATGAGCGAATTGATTGATAAGTTTGTTTTGCATTTCTTTTATAAATAAAGCTATTTGTCATTGCTTGGATGATTAAGCTCAATCAGAGAAGTTATTTGCATAGATGAAATATGAAACAAAGCAAGCTTTATATTGTCACTATAGTCCTGATATTTCATCAACATTTCATCAACAGTTTTAATGAAGACTTGGCTCCGTTGATTAAGGAGCCACTCTGTGAAATAGGCGGTCATATAAGTTCTATCAATAATAAATAACATTATAATATAACCTAGCCTGTGACAAAGTTCAGATTCCATTTATCAAGGTTCTTAATGGATACGGGAAGTTTTGCATTCAAGTGAGATTAATGATCCAAGCAAATAAAATTAAGTGTTTTATGTGGTTATATTTCCATTTCCATCCTTTCCTTGACTCTGCTTACTTCTGAGCCCCTCATTACTCAATTATCAAATATATCAAATAGGAGAGGGAGAAGACTGCAAATGAACTGGTGAGCAGAATGAGAGAAGCAAAGCAAAGTAATTGGACAATCTTTTAGAGCTGAAAATAGCACAAGAGAATTTATATGCCAAATGGATGGCATGGAAGCTCTTAAAGGTTAATAGATGGCCTTGATTATTACTGTTAGGCCAAAGCCACAAGCATGGTTAAAGGTTAAAAGAATAAAAAGCCCCAGGCTTACAGGAAAATCAGCTGAAGAAATCCAAAGAACCCACACCAACTAGCATTTATTTGCTCACTCATAATTGAAAATAATTGAAACAGAATTTATGAAGGCAAGTTAAGTGCTGTACAAGTCAACTAATGCAATGGTTGTTAATGGTAGTAAATGGATTAAATTAAAAATATGGCCTGCTCAGAAATAAATTTCAGGTGCACTGCTTATCATTCTAATTATTACCTTCATGTTCTGAAAATCTTAATGATTAGATTTTGCTCAGTAGTTTCTAAAGTTCTGCAAGTTTTGTTCATACTAAAATAAAAAATATATCTATTTTAGGAAGGGTTTTTTTCCTGTAGTTAAAAGTATTGTAAAAATCACAATCTTAAAATGCACATTACTGTATATAATTCCCAATCTTTAACAAGACCATAAAATGCCTTTGTCCTGCAAAGAAGATGATACGCTTTCAGTTTAAATTCTTAATTGTAGAGGAAAGAAAGTCTATATTTTTAAAATTATTAGTTCATAGGTCAAACTATTATCAACTTTTTTGGTTTAATGAGTGAGTAGTTTGGTCCTGCTGTTACCTGTGGGTTAAAAGAAGCACAATAATATTAGGTGCTTGTGACGTTCATTTCATTTTTTTTTTCTTTTTTGAAAATGCCTTGCGGCTGCAAAAACCTAAGCAAAAGGAATTCAAAAATATGACATAGTGTACCTGTGTCCCATTAGCATTATATTACACATCATTGTTTCTGGTAGCAACTGCCATTTTCACTGATTCTGGATTTAGCTTAAAGTTTTTAATTACTAGAAAGACAATCAAAACAGAAAGAACTTGATTATGCAGCAACTCTGGCTGTGTCTCTGATCAACTTCTTATTATTGCACATGGTCTATATTGATAATGATGTCAATTCAATGCATGCAATAACTGGTAGTTGTGAATATTCTTCTACCAATTCTTTGAGACCCCAGGTAGCAAAATAAGATGATAGGATTTAAAATTATTACCTTGGTCTACATTCCAATGTGTTACTCTCTTTCTGTATAGACCGAAGATGATGAAAAACTGAAAAAAAGAAAGGAGAGGTTTGGCATTGTTACAAGTTCAGCTGGAGCAGGAACTACAGAAGATACAGAGGTAACATTTTTTTATAACATCTTGGGCACTGAGACTTTCTGTAATTGAAAAATAATGTCAGGCACTCCACAAGATGGCACTGTGTGACTTTTCCGCTTTTCTTGCCCAGTCCTCATAGTCCCATTAAATTATTGTATACTAACTTAGATATAAATCATTTTTGATTATGTCAGAAATTTGCTTTTTTTTCTCTTTAAGGATAGTTTCAGATTATTGCTTTGTGATAGGTTGGATAATTTTTGAAAACAGGCTAGTCAGGATTTTCTGCCATTAACTTATACAATAGATATAACACTTGGAATAGTTTAGTTTTATCTTGTATGTCTATCCTTATGAGTTGCCCAGGATTACCCAGTTATCAACATAGTTGATTTCGAATTAGGGGTTGTAGAACCAGACTAATTTTCTATCTAATGTAGAGCTTAAAGAGTGCTTTTTAAAATGTGGGATGTATGTATATCACATGGCATGTATGAAGCATTGTTTTATTATCTCTTCCAGTGTTAAAACAACACTGCTGTTGCTTTAATCTTTTTGTAAATTCCTGATGGCAGGCATCTGCCATTATGTTACCAGACCTATGATTCCTTCCCAATACTAATTTGATCTTTCTATTCCTAGTATGCAGGGTTGTTGTTTTTTTGGTTCAGCAACTTTGCTTTTAGGTTGGTTACACTATTAAGATGTAATCTCGACCACAAGTAGTCCTTTTCCTAAAGTCTAACTTCACTTACAGAAGGGAACAATATTTGGATATTGGATTGAACCCTGAGTGTTACCAACAGGAACTTTATTTTCATTGGCACCTTCTGTGGGGTGCTTTTTGTTTTCCTTAGATGCAACACAAGCATTGCTTCACAAAATGAAGTAGCAGCTGTAGAATGATCTGCCTGTTCAGTTGGAGCGAAGGGGGTGGCTGGGCTGTGGTCTGTGGGATTCCATGCTTTTCCATCAGGGCATTTAGTGAGTGTGCCTGAAACAAAAAGCTCTTTTTTGTAGTATTGTATATACTAAACGACACCTTTTCCCTGGAGATTCTTGATTAGGACTTCTGTTGCCCCCTAAGCTATTTATCGTGGTAAAAATTAAGATTTATATGCCCCTGGTGTATTGACTTAGAGGCATATCTCAAAGATGCATGAGTGTATTCAATGCATTTGACTGTGTCCCACTCGCCTTCCCTGTGAATAGAAGAGTGTTAACCCTTTGGCCTTTTACATTTCCCACCTCCTATTGCCTAGAAGGCTTTCTAAGCCTGTAAAATGGTAATTGTTCCAAGCAGAACTTTCTCATACAAGCCAGCAGGATGAAGCAACTAACAGGTCACTGTATCTCATGCTTTATAGCTTAATTTCTGACTGTAGTTGGAGGCCCCATTGCAATAGGAGTGCCTCTTGTGAAACCTGATATGAAAGATGCTTTCTTAGAGAATACTGTTACACTCCTTATAGACTTTCTACTTTTCTTTATGCCAAAACACATGCTCAGAGTTGCCATTCCCTTTGGTTTTGACTTTTTTTTAATTCATCTTTTAATTCCTATTTACAGGCAAAGAAGAGAAAAAGAGCAGAACGTTTTGGCCTTGTCTGACGATCTTCCTCTTAGTATTTACTTGTTCAGGGTGTATGTTTTAAACATTCTTCATCTCTGAGGAAGAATACAGTTTCTCCCTAACACACATTTTGACTTTGTATTTCAAAACTAGCTATTGAGTTGTGCTGTTTGTACCCTACCCCACACTCTTTCAGATCTGAAAAGTACAGAATAAAAGTATTCTGTTTATGTATGTTGTGACCAGTTTGGATCTAGTGGTAAATTTTTTTAGCCATTTGTATCCAAAGTACACATTGTTGCTTCTTTCTGGAGTAGAGACAGCTGCACAAAGGGATTCCCCAACTACCGTAATAAGAATTGTCACCTTCAGCTCCATTTAAAGTAAATCACTAATAAATAATTAAAAAGTTGTTTGGACACTCCTTGCATTTTTAAGTAGGCATTCATTGCCTAGGTATTTCTAATTTCCCATTAACTCTGGCTAAGAAATATTTTTTCTTTCATTTATAAATTCCAATCATAACGTCGATCAGTTTCTTCTAATTACTCTTAAGCTTAGATTTTACTAAAGAGTGAAACATTTTCTCCTTGGAGTTATACTAAATATTGAAGCTTATGAAGTTATGAAATCTTAAGATGGATCCTGTATTATCCTTTGCTAAAATGGAACTACTTTTTACATGTTGTTCAATTACAAAATATGAGTGGCCCACAGAATAGGATAAATTGCATCCCAATAAAAAGGTAATGAAATTGTCATGTACATAGCTAGACAGCTTCCAGCAGATACTCTATTCATAGTAATCTGTTAGAATTATGCCTCAAAACTTTTAAAATTTGTCATGAATACAGAATTTCCTCCATTAAGAATAGTACCAAAAAGTTATAAAAACAATAAGTATAAAATTATTACAAAATATTATATTCATGTTCAGCTTTTTTAAACACAGCTTTAAATTCATAGTTGATTTTCAAATACAGTGTCCTATGTTTCTCTCTGAATTGAATGTATTTTGAATATCTGATGTTTGGTGTTTCAATTTATTAAAGACAATTACTTGGAGAAAACTTCTTGCCTATTACATTACCACATTCTATTTTCTTATAGACAATTTATTCATACCAGCTTTAAAAATTGATTGTAATTGTAGCTGAGCAAGAATACATCATTGAGTGATTTCATCTTTAAGTGTATATCAACCACATTTTGTTTTACTAAAAATAGATTAAACAGATATTTTTTATTACAGATCTGTATCATCCTTTATAAGAAAGAAGTTGTTAGGACATTTTGTACTTTAAAAACAATCTTAATGATTCATCAGAGATTTTATACTGGTTACTGATAGACTTTTGTCTTGAGTGGTAATCAGTTTGGCCTCTGGGATTTTTTTTATCCTAATCTTTTATTTG
The DNA here is from genome assembly GCA_023970755.1 of Azemiops feae. NCBI lineage: Eukaryota > Metazoa > Chordata > Lepidosauria > Squamata > Viperidae > Azemiops > Azemiops feae. The sequence goes on along the minus strand of JALGBA010003859.1, from coordinate 215,036 downwards.
AAAGATGATTTTCCCCCTATATCTCATACTTAATTCTTTTTGTCTAAGTACAAATTAACATATATGAAAATAACTTGAAGATTCTTCTTATTCTGATCCTGGATTCATGCTCCATTTATATTTGAAATTAGTCTGTTTGACAGTATGCTTGTGGTTTTCATTATTTAAGCCTTCTTTGAGCAACAGTCTAATGATTTATTTGCTGTTTAGTACTGGGATGATACAGTGTGTGTTATATATATACTATTTTTTTGTTTAATTTTTTTGTGTTTTAATTTCATAACATGTATTTTATTCATTGCTTTTTTACAATTGGGTTACTTCTTTTGAAATGTTTTGTAGGTTGTACTGAAAGTAGTACATTTTATTTCTGATTTCATAATAAACTGCTTAAGGAAATACATTCCCTGCTTCTTTGATGCATCAGAATTTGCTTTTTTGTAGTTGTTGTTTATACCTGCTATGCCATGTATAACAGAGCTATAATGATGCACATACTGGTTGCGTCTGGTTCTCATTAAGAGAACCCCTGTTTTTGTTGGATCACAAATATCCCTCTAAATACCATAGTTAGTTCCCTACATTCCTATTTAAAGAACCAGACTTTATAATTTGATAATTTTTCTCCTAATTATGGAGAGCAGATTTTGTCACCAAATAAAGGAAGTGTACAGTGGTATGTGGAAGTCAATCTGCATTGAAGGATTGAGTATCTTCTTGATCAAATACATAGTTTTAGAGGAAGTGGATGAGGACATGGGGAAGCATCCTGCTGCATGGATCTTTGGATCTTTTGCTTTGTCTTGTGCCTCTTATCTGACCTTGACTGATCCTAGAAACTAAGTATGTTTGGTTTGGAATGAAAGACCATCTGGGAATTTCAGGGCTGCAAACTAGACTAGAAGTTGAAAAAGTATTGTGGAAGAGGGCAGTAGCAGCCCATTTCCATGATACGGATAAGAAAACGGCAAAAATATTAGTGAACCAATTTGGTGTAATGATTGAGATGCTGGACCAGATAGCAGGAGACCGTGAGTTCCCGTCCTCCTTTAGGCATCAAAACTGGCTGAGTGTCAGTACCTGTCTCTCCGCTCAGACAAATGCACAAGGTGGTTGTGGAGAAAGTAGGCAGGAACATGATGATGTGCATGATTTTGATGATGCAAAATAAAGGTGGGATATAAATAGAATAGTGAGTGTGGTTATCAGAATCAAGTTTGATTCTAGGATATCTTCACCTTTATATTCAATAATGCATAATTTTTATAGCTTGAACTGTCTTTTCTATATTGCTTGTTGAAAAATAAACTCCAAACGTGCATTTATCTTTAGATATCTTCATTAATATTTTTCAACTTTGCACATAAAAACAGGAATCCAGAGCAACTGCACTTTTTCCTCCCTTTTCTGGTCAATTAATTCAGAAGGGGGTGTTCTGGTTCTGTTGACAACCATAATGTGCATCAGAATTGCCACTCTAAGTATAAATGCTTTAAGAATGGGTTATATTCATTTTACATGTTAGCCTCTGAGGTAGTTAGGTGAAAAGAGCAGTTAGGTATGTTATATTACTGGGAGAACAACAAAACATTCTGTGGTGTCAGGTGATCACTGTTCTAGATTTTCCCCCTTCCTAGCTAGCCACTGGTTTCTTGAAATGGTTCATATTTGGAATGGTGTTGCTTTAGCTTTAATGGATTGCAAGCAAAGCATTGATTTATGTCTTTTAGTTCATGGAGGGATTTTCAGGTTAGAAAATATAAATCCTGATTTGGACAGATTGAGAAATAATCAAATTAAATATTATCTTCCTGCAATAATCCAATACTGGACACAAGCAGTGGTTTTCTAGGATGCTATCAGAATAAATTCTGATAACTCTCTCTGCAATTGGGAGATTCATTTATAGTGACTAACTAACTGCGTTTTCATATATTTCGTTCTTAACTAGTAGTTAAGATTTAATTAATACTGTTTAATACTGTGAAGTCAATAGAAGGATTTTTGCTTTGCTTTTCTAGTACAGGATATTTATTTTTATTTATTAAATTAATTTATATACGGCATAATTTTTGTTATCTCCCTTCTGTCTATCATATCGAAGCAAAAGATTATGGATACTCCTCTCATTTTTTATCCCAGTAACGAGTATCTGAAAAGATAAAATGCAAGCTTTGTAAAATCAGAATGCTTTTGCAATTCATGGCAAGCTTCTCTTGATAAGAAGATATATACATGGCTAGATTCAAATGTGTGTTAAGGTTGGATAAATTTTCATTTTACCATAATTGCATTCCTATGCTTAAAATAAAATGTTTTTAGGTGTGTTGCTTAATGAAATTAGCTATTTGGGCAGTAGTGCTAATATAGTAAACTCCTGCTCTATGTACTCAGTCTGTTCTGATCCTGTTAATTATAATTCAAAAAATAATTATCTTTTAGAGGTCTTTCTTGCCTTCTGTACTACTTCTACATTGGGGGAAATTATTAAAAATGCTATCCTGTAATGGGTGAGGGTTACTCCATTCTTTAGGAGAAAAAAAGGAGGGGATCAATCTAATCAAACTGTGTTTAAAACACTACCTAATTTATTTTTCCTCTCTAAGCTGGGGGCCGCTCGTGACTAATTTGAGCTGAATAGGCAGATAAAAAAAGCAGCAGGCATACAATGAGCGGCAGAAAGTGTGGGAAAACCAGGAAAAGAAAGGGATGTCCAAGACTTGCAGTGTGAGAGCTACAGAAGGCTATGTAGCACCCACGTTCAGCATGAAGTCACTTTTCAAAAATAGACACTAGGACTCTAAATGCAATAGGTCTGACTATAGGTCAGAAAGGAGAATGATTGTAATTTGTCCTTCATAACAAAATACAAACATATGTTCTTCCCAATTGCAATGTTGTATTCTCCCCATTGGCCTCTCGCCCAACCCTCCAGCCTTTGGTGGGTGGGTTTGAAATTGTTTGTAAGAAAAAGAGAAAGGCACCTTAGATGTGTGCCAGGAAGGATTTGGTTAAAAAGAAATATATTTTCTTTGCCCCATCCCTTTGCTTTTTTTGAATACTTACTGAGTTCTAACACAATTTTATTTCTAGAATAAATATACCCCAAATTCTAAACATCTAAAATTCAACTTAATCCCCTTCTACCTTGGAAAGAACTAAAAGCTGATTTTATACTTGCATAACTTAAGATCACATGTAAAAACTACCTTTGCTTTTTTTGAAAAACATGATAGGAAAAACACATACAACAATGATCAAGAACTATAATACAGAATTGTGGCATGACTGCTAACAAATTTTAGAGAATGCAGCTCATTACACACTGCACGTTGCCCCAGGGCAAGGCGATGAGATTTGCCTTTAAGCCTGCAATGATAAATATGTGTATTGGAGAACGGAGTCGCATAGGACACAATTTATTTCCTGGCAATACATACCCAGGATTATGCTGTATATAACAAGGCATGTTGATTCCACTGCAGAAGGCACTTAATTTAACATTATAATTTAGTTGGCGTACTTGGCAATCAAACATTTTTTTTAGAAAAATATTCACAAGATGATTTCAGGACTGATTTTAATACTGAAACTATATTGGTTAGTTTGATGTTGTAGAGAGGATTGATAAATTTTTTTGATATTTTTAGGCAAATGTATTCCACTTACTCTTAATCAGATTGCATTAAACAGGTATAAGTCTGGGGAAGTTTTTATTCAATTGTATCAAAGGAAACAAACATGGTGTAAATACAATATCTGTACAGTATTGTTCTATGATTCAAGTTTAAATAATATCCAACCTAAACAGTTGCTGTGTATTTGTGTAGAGACTACTCTCAAAGATTTTTAATGCCTGTTATTTCAAAAATGTAACTGCAAATTCATTTACCATAGGCCTGAGGATGTCGACAAGTTACAATTCCCAGTAGTCTAATGTTCAGTGGTGACATATTTATGTAAAACATTTATATAACAATCCATCTTATGTCAAACTCTAGACAGTTCCCAATCAACAATTAAAACAATGTCAATAATAATATACAGATATCTATTGAAACTATAAACATTGAAAAAACCTGGCACCAAGTTAAGCTTCTAACATACAGTCCTTCATTAAATCCTTTTGTCCACTTTACCCTATCCCAGCCAGGTCTTCAGTGCTTTGTGAAAGCCTAGGAGGGCAGAAAACTGCCAAACTTCAAGGGGACAGATGTTCCATAGGGCAGAGACTGCCATGAAAAAGACATGCTTCCTAGATCCCATAAGATGGCTGTATTTAAAAGAAGAGATTAGGAGTGTGCTCACCGTATCGGATTTGGTAGGGAGATGTCTTTAGGGAGACATGGTCCTGTAGATTACCTGGCTCTGTGCCGCATAGGCCTTTGCACCTTGAAAAGCTGATAGCTTGCAGCTTTTCTCTCATATGCTCTACATATGCTGAGTTGCATACAGCAAGATCTGCTAATATTTTTTGGGGGGGGAACCAATTGATGAAGCTACATCTCACCAGTTTTAGACTGCTGTTATACTGGCCTGTTTCCAAGCAGAATTCAAATATGGGCTTTTGATGAAGCTTTGCTTTGTTGATGATGTGGACAAATGTCAGGTTCCATATCTGTTTATATTACCATCAGGGACTCTCCTCCACATATCCCTATCAAAGTAAGGAAATTTGCACCTGGAGTTGGATGTTTTCCCCCAAAGAGACCTATGTGCCATGTACTTGCATCTTTTTTCAGCACCAGAAAAATCATCTCCTAGGCTTTTGCTTGTTAAGTTGTAATTCAGGAGTTCAACTGTTTTTAATTTGGCTGTGTCGAATTCAGTTGTAATGGTTTTAAAGTAATATCTGGTGACAAAACTTTGCAGGTTAATCGATTCAGAAATACTTCAATAACTAAATGAGGATTATAAATAATTAAGTAGATTGTGTCTAGTTTTTACATAGAGCAAATGAAAGTTGCTGTAACAAAATGTTGCAAAGTTTGATAAGCATTGTGATTCACTCAGTATATATTCCTTTTCATCTTGGTTGGCTTCTGTTCATCCTTGGCCCAATTCAAGAAGCTGCCATGGCCTGGGAAACTGCATGATATGGAATTTGAGTCCAATTTTCCATTTAGGTAAATAACTTTACCAATAGAGTCTCTTTACCAAGTGTCCTATCAGAAGTTTGAACAGCAGTTACAGAAAAGGGGGCATTCTCCATTTAAAACTCGATCACACAACGGCTTCCTCTCCTTAATTCTTGCTTCAGAGTTGGTATGTGGGCACTTTGGGACAATTTCCCAACAAAAGTAAAGCTCCTGCTCCAGATCCAAGAGGATTGGACATCAGAACTATTTCTTTGCTCTCCTAGAAAGAGAGCTTATAATTATGAGTACGCTGTGATCTTCCTATTCCTAGGTGTTTGCTCTCAGATGTGTTAATTGTTCCAAGGTATTTAAAATAATTCCGGTTTCAAGTAAAACCCCACTTTTTACAAATTTCCATAGATACTTTGGAGCTAAGAGGAGGTATATGAGATTTATTACAACTCCCTGAAAAATTCTCAACCTTTTGCTGTGTCAGTATATTTTGGTAAAGAATCTTCATAATTACCATTCAGACACATGGTAATATTATTTGTATTAAAATTTAATATCACTGAAATTAAATCAATTTTAGTTTTAGTTCTGACCTTATTAATCATGGGAATGTGGCTCATGGCATGATACTCAATAGTTAAGTACACAGAAAAACTTGTACAAACCAGTTTTAGGCAGATTTTTCCAAAACTACTTTCCTCTAAATGGAAATTTTCTAGATGTAAACACATGTTTAGGTGAGACATTGCAGTAAGCCAGAACTACAGGAAATTCTAATTAAATTATGAAGGATCATCTTGCTGAAATATGGAACTCAGTTGGTCCTGCTTGCTCTTCCCAAGGACAACAGCAATAAAAGTTCCCACCCTGTTTTTTTGTTCAAACTGGAAATCTTGTTTCTGTGCTAATAAAATAGAGTTATAAGCCACGATATATTAATAAGTTCACAAACACAGCTTTAGTCAGCATTCGGTCTGGTTTTCTGGTATAGCTAAATACAACTATTTTCAGCTTTCCCCTTTATCGAGTGTTCTGCCTGCCTCCTGAGACTCTCCCATTAATTATTCCAGAAGGCTTGTTTCTCTAGGTATTTGATTTAATCTAAAAGGCTTTTATAATGCTCGAAAGAGTTTTAACTTGAGTTGTTTTCTTTTGTTTGGGGCTTTGACTGCACTTGTCTTACCTCATGTGCCATTCTTCCATTTCTTTATTATCTTCATAGTGAAAGCCGCTTGGACATCTGTAACCATCCCCCTTCCCACCCACTATCCTCGGTATTTTCATTAATGTCTAATATCTTCAAGTCTTAAGATTTAACTTTTTAAGTTGCTGAACTGTGGATTTCATTCTGTCGCCTCTCAGTTTTAATTTTGACTTTGTGGCATACCAGATTGCTGCTTTTTTGGTATCTTACTGAGGTTCTACCTACATACAGAGTTTGTTTTGGTTTTCTCTGAACACCTCTTTGTTCTGAATATGCAAAGTTCTACTAAATAATTCTTGGTTCCTTTGGAAGAAGAGTGGCATAAAAAATAAAATAATAAATAATAAACCCTGTCTGCAGAGTAGCAGTGCTTTACCCTGAAATGTAAACTGAGTGATTTCTTCTTTCTGTTTTTTTCATTTACTGCTTCAGAATGAATTAAGCCATGGGTCAAGTTATTTAGTTAAACTTGAGTATCTCCAGTTGTTTAAAAAAAAAAGTTCTGCCGTTGTAGCTGCTTGAGTCAAGAAGATGATTTATTCTTTGCACCAGTGATCAGATGAAATTTATCCCTGGACGTGAATTCTTAAGTAAAAGACTAGCTAAAAAGGGATGGTTGTTGAATGAGAAGAGACTCACAGAGCAAAAAGTAATTAGCTATTCTGGAACATTGACAATTTTTAAATTTTGTTTATTATTAGCTTTTTTATGGACTGAACTAGTAAATAAGGAAAAAACCCATTGGTGCTAGTTTGTAGTGTCTAGTTTATATTACTAAATGAGAGATAACTGCAGGAAATTTTATTTATTTATATGCCGCCCATCTCACTATCAAGCGACTCTTAGCAAAATAGAAGCAAAGTTAATGTAATATAAATGTGGACTTAAATACTTTCAAGAGAAGTAGCTTCTAGGGTCATGAATTCACATTTATATGAATGAATCTGTTAATATGCCATAAGTATGTAACTCAGTTAATAGCCACCAGATATTCATTTAGAGAGAAGAAATGGTGCTGTTTGTTCCATTCCTTCTAATTAAAAGAATGCTGTGCTATTTCTGTAACGGATAATAAATATCTAATAAATGTATTAGTAAACTATGTGTGAATCATGCAATTAGTTACATATGCATGTTTTTCTGTCTTGTTATTCTTTCTTTTTTTTTTAATGTTACAGTCAGGAAAATCTTAGAAAACATGCAGAGAATGTATCTTAAATTCCATTTTATGAGAACTTCCTCAGATGGATCTGACCAGACAATTTCTTCAGCTTTGGTAATCATCTCTGAACAGATTGCACAGGTGGCTCAGTCTGACAGCCTTTTCTTATTGAAGCAGGCAAGAAAATTCTATAAATGCATAATATCTCATCAGGAAGGTACCCCGGAATGGATTATTGAGCTTGAAGAAGCATTGCTAGTTTAGAGGCTTGGGGAAACTTAAGACTTAGTTGTGTGAAGTTGGTTAAGTTGAGCTGCTTAGAATTTGCACACATTTAGTTGTACAGGTAGTCCTTGACTTATGACCACAATTGAGCCAAACTTTCTGTTGCTAAATGAGACAGTTAAGTGAGTTTTGCCCTGTTTTACAACCTTTCTTGCCACAGTTGTTAAGTGAAGCATTGCAGTTGTTAAGTTAGTAAAATGGTTATTAAGTGAATCTGGCTTCCCCGTTGACTTTGCTTGTCAGAAGGTCCCAATAGGTGATCACATGACCCTGGGATACTGCAACCGCCATTGCCAAGCATCTGAATTTTGATCACGTGACAATGGGGATGCTGTAACAATTGTAAGTGTGAAAAATGGTCATTAGTCACTTTTTTCAGTGCCCTTGTAATGGTCACTAAACTGTTATAAGCCGAGGACCAGCTGTATAATACTTTTTGCTGATATTCATTTGTGCATTCACATTTCCATTTATCTCAAAATAGTAAGCAAATTCATTTTGTTGAACCTTGTCACCTTGATAACATACACAGCCAGTATTCTCAACATACCCGTTGTCTTTTTATGAGGGCTCCATAAAAAACAACATTCCATGATCTAGTTTCCTGTAGCACATCTGGCCAATTATAAATCTTAGCTTTTATAATTCGGGACAGCAAAACAAATGAAATAATTTGAGGTGGGCTTGAGACTCCCTTTCAGGACAATCTGGAATTCTTTGGTATAATTGGCAACCTTTTTTGCAATATAGGTATCACTAAATAAATAATTGCTTCATCAATGCTGTGCTCAGTCCAAAGCATTGTATTTTTGCCTGAAAGGTTGCCTTCCCTCAAAGTTGAGGTGATAGAATGAAAGTAAAAGGAGAAAAAAAATAGTGGTACAACTAAGATGGATAGATGGGAGGCTACAATGTCTTTCCATTATGTATATGCCTGTGATTAATCACAAAGAGAGATAATAGATATACAGTAGTGACTCTGCTTAGCTTCCTGTACTAGCCAAGGTCAGCTGAAATAAATTGAAAGCTATTTTGGGAATGATGTGCATTTCCAATCTTTTAAAACTATCTGTTAAACATTTTTGGTTGTTCACAATGTTTTCCAATTTTTAATTAACACTAAATATCTTTCAATTTGCATTATATTGGTACCTGAAGCGCCTATTTATTATTTCAAGCTGCATCTGTAAATATTATGAGTTTTCTTGCCCTCCCACCAAATCTTTTTCTTCCGAACTAGCTGAACTCTAGATTAAATTAATAGTAAGCACTTTCATGTGTGCTGTCTTATCTCTGTGTACAACTTGGGCTTAATAATTCTTGGCTCACTTGTGAGTTTCTCATCTAGATACCTTATTATAGTAGTTACTTTTAAGTTGTTGAGATAAGAAATTAAAATGAGACTAATATTCTAATGTAATATATTGTGGCAAAAATGTATATATTTTGCTATTCCTGCCCATATTTCAATTTGTGTCAAAGAAGGTAATTATATAAGTCATTTTTTCTTAAAATTCATAAATAGAATAATCATACTTTTTAGATGAAGTAGTAATAGAGGCAATGTAATTATGGTGTTTATACAATTATTGTATTTTCTGCTGAAGCCAGCAAAAATAATTTATATATAGTTGCAGGCTTTACGTAAAATATACAATAAGTACTTGACTTACAACCATTCATTTAGTGACTGTTTGAAATTACACCAGCACTGAAAAAAGTGATGTATGACTATTTTTCACAACCATCACAGCATCAAAATTCAGATGCTTGGCAACTGGCATGTTGATAAGATAGAAAAATGTGGGTTAGACAGCATCACCACCAGATGGATTCGTAGCTGGCTGACCGGCCGTACTCAGCGTGTGGTCCTCAATGGAACCGCATCTACATGGAGGGAAGTGTGTAGTGGGGTGCCCCAGGGCTCTGTTCTGGGCCCAGTGCTCTTTAACATCTTCATCAGCGATTTGGACAAGGGGATAGATGGGGAACTCATCAAATTTGCAGACGACACCAAGCTGGCAGGAATAGCCAACACTCCAGAAGACAGGCTTAAGATACAGGAGGATCTGGACAGACTGGAACACTGGGCGCTATCTAACAAAATGAAATTCAATGGTGAAAAAAGTAAGGTTCTACATTTAGGCAAGAAAAACCAAATGCACAGATATAGTATACGTGGTACCTTGCTCAATAGTAGTAACTGTGAGAGAGATCTCAGAGTCCTAATGGACAATCACTTAAATATGAGCCACCAGTGTGCTGCCAAAAAAGCCAACACAGTACTAGGCTGCATTAACAGAGGGATAGAATCAAGATCATGTGAAGTGTTAATACCACTTTACAATGCCTTGGTAAGGCCACACTTGAAATACTGCATCCACTTTTGGTCACCACGATGTAAAAAAGTTGAGACTCTAGAAAGAGTGCAGAGAAGAGCAACAAAGATGATTAGGGGACTGGAGGCTAAAACATAAGGAACGGTTGCTGAAATTGAGTATGTCTAGTTTAAAGAAGAGAAGGACGAGGGGTGCCATGATAGCATGTTCCAATATCTCAGGGGCTACCACAAAGAAGAGGGAGTCAAGCTTCAAAGCACCTGAAGGCAGGACAAGAAGCAACAGATGGAAACTAACCAAAGAGAGAAGCAACCTAGAACTAAGGAGAAATTTTCTGACAGAACAATTAATCAGTGGAACAACCTGCCTCCAGAAGAGGTGAATGCTCCAACACTGGAGGTTTTTAAGAAGAAACTGGACAGCTATTTGTCTGAAATGGTATAGGGTTTCCTGCCTGAGTAGGGGGTTGGACTACTAGATGACCTCCAAGGTTCCTTCCAACTTTATTATTATTATTAATAATAATAATAATAATAATAATAATAATAATTAATAATTAATAATAATTAATAATAATAATTAATAATTATTAATAATTAATAATAATAATTAATAATAATAATAATAATAATAATGTATTTATGAGGGTTGCAGTATCCTGGGGGTCATATGATCACCTTTTGTGACCTGACAAGCAAAATTAGTGGCGAAGCCAGATTCGCTTATCAACCATGTTATTAACTTAACAAATGCAGTGATTCACTTAAAACTGTGTCAAGAAGATTGTAAAATGGAGCAAAATTCACTTAACTGTCTTGCTTAGCAATGGTAATGTTGGGCTCAAATGTAGTCATAAGTTGAGGACTACCTGTATTTCTATATTGTGTTTAATTCTATCAGCCATGACAATTATCCATTTATACTAGGGAATGGCTGTTATTATTATTACTAATTCCTTCCCAACAGTTAATTTTAAAGAATAAACATTTTAAATAGATAATATCCATTTTAGTATTTATAATTTTACTATTTATAAACCAGGAAATATTGTTAGAAGGAATTAGAGAATTTTTTCAAATGTTTTCAAATATTTAGATGTTACTGAAGTTTTATTTTAAACACGTTATCATTAATTCCAGGCCCTTTCTCTTACAAAGTGATTATGTGAAAAGGTACATTGATATAACCTTGTTTTTACCCTTAGCCTAGAAAAAACACATGGGAAGAATAGTTTTCAGGACTGGAAGCTAGTTTAGAATATATTCTAGTAGTTTAAATATTGTTAATTTCTTAGATGAGAGGTGTTAGAAAATATTTTCTAATCTGAGTATTGTTTTTAAAGAGATTGTTTCAAGAGATCCCTGACTACTGTGAAAGGAAATAAATTATATATGCCATTTCTATTTCTAATAATTAAATCTCTCTCTCTCTCTCTCTCCAAGTAAGTGCTAGGCCAGGAAAAATCCATACCACATTCCAAATGCATTATCAATACAGTCACAAATTGTTGCTGAGAAAGCTACATAAATATCCCCAGGTAATCAATAGAAGTTGAGATTGGTTTGTAAGAATCTTTTTTTTAATCCCTATTTCTAACTCTGGCAAGTTTTAGTTCATTAGATTGCTTGAATAGCAAGTTGAATCTTGAAAGTCAAGAAACACTATTCTTACTTAAACTGCTTAAAACAGAAAAGAATGAAATTACAGTGGAAAAGAATGACATAGATAAAAATAGCCAAATCAGTGGAATTATAAAGATTTTGAAATTCTCTTACAACATGATTACAATTTAATCATATGCAACTCAATACCTTTGTAATATGATCTTCACTTCTCAAGAAATATGATTGGGTAGTTCCAGATGGTTTTGAGATTAAGAGCATCCAGTAACAATTTATATTCCAGCACTTTTTTTTTTCTTCCTAGCAATAGAACTGAGGCCTTAAGTTACACATTGAAATAAACATGCCAATCTCTTCATTAACATTGGAAACTCAAAACCAAGAACATCAAGTTATATATTCTCAAGATTCCAAACTTGACACATTAAAGGAAGAAAATGTTTTTGCTGTATATATTTATTGTACAAAAAAATCTATAAAAGGACAAAGAGAAATTGGAACAGAAGCAATGCTTATGATATACTTAACAGACTAGAGCCAGTTACAGAACAAATTTAGTTTATACAACATTGAAGAGAAATAGCCAAGGCAGTATTTTTCCTCTAATTTTTTTTCTAATATGTATATGAAAGAAGAGTTCTTAAAGTTACCAGTTCTGATCTCATCTTCTCATAAATGAGTGCCATCTCAGTTTAATTCCTATGTTTATACTCAATAAACCCTATTGAGCAGAATTAGCATATTCCTGCTCATAAGCCATTTTTTTTTAACTGAATAATAGTTGGGAACTTTTTCTGGCTAAACTGGAAAACAGTTTTTCTAGTATAACATTTGTCATATTAATTTCATAATTAATGTCATAGTTTTAACAAATCGAGAATTTTGTGCATTTTATAAATGCAATGAAATCATTTAAGAAATAGATTTTCAACAGTGACAATAAGTTGGAATTATAAAAAAAAATGTAACTTAACAAAATATCAGCAAGAGGTTAATAAGACTGTGGTGCTTTTTTAAAATATAAATTGGTATTAAACCACATAATCCTTATGCCTTTAGCATTTCCTTCATTTGCAAATTCTTTAAAACTTTAAACATATTACTTAAAACTTGCAACACCGATGAATGAGAAGCCCTCTTCTTTTGATGAAACACATAGTTAAACCAATTTAACTTAAAATTACACCAGAGTTGGTAAAGAAGTGTGCAAAGGGTTTCAGGCGTCCTAAGTATTGGATGTGTATGGAAATATTTTTTAAAAATGTATCATTGCAAAAAAGAAAAAGGGTGCATTTTTTATTCCTGATTTCCTAATAACTTAGGAGCCGTTAGTTATTGTAAACGTCAGCTTTAGCCCTTTCTTCCAGACTAATGATTTCATAGTATTCTCTCTCATCCATGACAACTCAGCAGAAGCAAAGCCTAGCTGGACATTAACTGGCTATTTCTTTAATTATTTAGGGTTTTCAGAAATTGTAATAGCATGATTTACCTAAATACAATCTGTGGAGAACTAAAATATATCCTATTAAAGTTGAGTTTAGTAGTAACAAAACACTTTTTGACTTGGAAGTTAGGTAAAACATATGATTGTTGTTTGCAGAACTACATAGCAAATTTCCTTCTGCAGAAAGGGAACTAATCAAAATTCATACATACTAGTCCTCACACACTGTCTTTACAAAAAGAGAAAACACAGACATAAAAGTATCTCTTCAGTTCTAGAGTGTATTATAAAAGGGAAAACTCCTCCTATTCTCTTAAAATTTTCTTTAACCTTCCATAGTGCAAATGGTACCTTAGCCCAAAGCAGTCTCTCAATACAGAAATTTTTACAGTGAACATTCAACATTTTTAAGTCCAGGCTTTTTGCTTCACTCCTGCAAAGTCTCTGAGGCTTCCATATGTTCTGATGGGATTGCCTATTACTTCCAAAGTGAATCGGCATCCATTTTGTAGAAAAAGGCAGCAGGTCAGGGTGATGGTGAAGAGGTGTGAATCAATTCACTGATCAAGTACAACAGTCCCGGTTGAATAATGTCCGCCATGGCCCAAAACCACCTTGCACCTTTTCCCAACCAAAATTACTATATGCTGTCGTAGAACCAGTTTTCCCTTGAAATCTCAGTTTTCCCCAGTTGGCAGCCTCTTCTGTTTAAGACAACCAAAAAGCTTCTGCCTAGAAAGATTAAAATGACAGCTATGTATGTCCCAGGTGCTGGACTGGAGTGAAAAGCTCTGAACTCTTTTTAATTTTTTTTTTAATATTTAAATTTTTATTTTTGATGTTCAAGTGCTGTGTTTGGTCATGTCATTAAAACAAACAAACATAAACACAATCTTAACCAGTGAATGGCCTTTTGGTCATGTGATTAAAATAAACAAAAAAACTTAGCCCATGTTATCTTCAGTCTCATTTCTTCAGCTCACCTACACAGGCATATGCACCCATTCACACATACTTATGCTCACACATCCTTCTATGACATTTATGGACACTAAACAAAGTAAATAATAATATACTTGTAGGTCTGATATTTACAAGCACACCTCCAGAAATAATTATGCCTGTCTGCCTTTTGTGAGTCAGATTACCCAAAGCAAAATATCCCATTGGAAAGACCTATTAGTAGCAGTTAAGTTGGATCTTATCTTTCTAGTTTAGCACCATTGGGCAGTAGAAGAAACAGGGAATCAAACCACCCAAATCCCAGAAAGCAAGCATCCATAGTTCAGGAAAGACTTACCCAGCTATTCAGTCTGTTACATTTATCATGGCCCGTAAATATTAGTCAGCATTGAACAGGAAATTATGAACTTTCAGATACAGAGTTGTTTTTATACAATAGTGTAGGCTGTATCATTGCCTCCTAAGGCTACAGTCCTAAACACACTTATTGAGAACAAGTGCCACTGAAATAACAAGGTGTGTATCTAAGTAAACATTCAAAGGATCAATTTGCATGTCTCAAAAGAATCCCAAATGGCTTTGGACCCTTGCACCAGTAGGGGACTATTACAAAAGAGACAGTAACAAATTATACTAGTAGATGGACGAAAGAGCAAATTATATTTGCTCTGTTATGATGTGTATCTTTGCATGTAAAATTCAAGTAGAATATTCTCTCTCCATCATTATGCACATTAGCCATAACACGTTTAGTACACAGCTTAATACAGTGCTACCTATAAGACAAAGCAAAGCCTTTGCTTTCAATGCTTCTCTTAACGGTCCCCTCTGATTAACAGAATGGAATGTTTTGGTATTTAATAAGCTACTTAGAATTGTAACAGTCCAAGTGACTAGCTTCTACAAATTGGCTTAAGAATGTAATTCAGTTCTTTCAGGTAATTTTTTTAGTTGTTGTGGTACAGGACATTCATCCTCTTTTCTCTGGCTCCAACAAAATAGGGCAGAACTTTTTCTTGATTGGACATTGGAAAATACTCATTTGTAAATCCTACTGTTAGAGGTCCAGTTTGATCATCGCTATCTCAGTTTTCACAGGACTGGGTTTGTGTGTGTGTGTGTGTGTGTGTGTGTGTTTGTGTGTGTGTCCTCCATCCTTGCAGTTTAGCAAAGCAATCAACAAGAAATTACAGGTATTAAAAAATAGCCCTCTCACGCATATCTGCCCTCTGTGTTTTTAGCAAGGAAGGACTTGTGCATACTAATGTATGTGGCATTGTGCCATCTGTCTTAAAGAAGAACATGGTTAAGAATCTGATAACCATAGCTACAAATCAGCACCTTCTTGAATCAACAAATATTTTTTAAAATGTATTTATTAAATTGTTTGCCACCTATCTCACCACGAGATATGGAGAGAAGGTTAAGGAAGGAGCATTTTGTTGGGCTTCTTGATGAGATGTTCTTTGCCATGGTGAATGGTTGAAGCTAAGGCCTACTAGATATTAGATAGTCAGAAAAGTTACTACAATAGGAAGAATTTCTGTCAAGCAAATGTTACAGAGGTAGATTAATGAATTTCCTGTTTCAAATAAATTTGCACATTACTATTCCCATAATTTCATTGTTGTTAAATTCCTTTCCTAGAATTTTGATTTCATTTCCTGAAGAAGAAGTCCAGCATTCCTATCAATTTTTAAATGAAACTCCTCACAGCCCTATGCTTTTGTTCTGCTTGTACAGAATAACTCTAAGGTGAATGGTTTGATAGCTGGGCGTTATTAATCTCAGATACATTCCTCCTATTCACGTCATATACTTATTTTCCAACTGTAGAAAAACCTACTTAAATCCATGGTCGGGAAATACTATCTGCACTCTTTCAAATTTCAGCCAGGAAATATGAAATCTAGAATGTTATTTTCATGGAATCAAAATGCAAGATTGTGTGTGCTATGTGCCCTGTCTGTAAAATATCAAAAGGCACCTTTTGTGAATGACAGTGCTGATATAATATTAGAGGAAAAATGCTTGACTGAATAAAGATTTGGAATTCATTCATTTTTCATTTCTTTTCTAGCCTTTTAGAGAGAGTGTGTGCATATGTGCACAACACAAACATATTTAAATAAAAACATTCAGCAATGTTTGATTTGTCAAATTGTTGGGGTGGGTAGTTGTAAGGAAGTTTTTTTTTGTAAGATATACATTTTCAATCACTTCTAGAAAATCAAGCATATAATGATCTTTTTATTATGGATTGACTTAAAAGGAGAAAAGTTGTGCCTGGATATATGTAGGGATTATTGCTTAGTGAAGAAAAGTACTTTCTGTTCTGCTACTAATTCTTTACAGAGTACCATAAGTACCTGAATTACAAGCTATGCAACATGTACCTTGTTCTATTCAGAGAGAAAGCAGTACAGGATCTCTTAATAAAACATGTTTATTGAGAAAAGCCCTCTCACATTTTTTCTGAATTGCCTGTTTCTATGCCAAGTCCAATAAGAGCTGAAAGGTGGACTATATGTTGCAAAACAAGAAGCTAAAATGGAGAGAATTTTACTTGTTTGCAGGATTGTTAGTTAAGATTCCCAGAGCAGTATAATACTCCAGAGGAGGGTTGAAATACCAGTTATTTGCAGATTTTGTGTTCATTCACAAAGATGGGGAAAAAATAATAGGAGGACAGGAATTGAAAAATAAATCAGTATTATTCTACATTACTAAATAGCAAATATTCAGAATTCATATTCAGAAAAATACCAAGACAAATAATAAAGATTGCTAGGATCCAATTTTTTTTAGATCTCACATTTCAAGATTTATGCACATTTTTTCCCTTTGTCTAAAATGTTAAAACTGCCATATACACGTCATTCACACTGCTGGTAGTTCAGATGTGGGGATTTGGCAGCACATGACAAAGGAAACTATTTAATTTTGTTTCTCAAGAAGACTACATTTTTGTATGGGCCTGATAAATGACAAGAATGCAGACTAAACAATGACCAATGCAGGTAACAAATACTAAGATAAGAGAGGTAAACCCACCCCCATTAGCCATCTTTTAAAAAATAAAAAAGATTCTAAGCTATTGAAAACTTAAGTATTCCAGCTTTAAATGCCCTCATAAGCTACCAGTTGCAGAAGTGTTATTTTCTACTCCTTTAAATTCTCCATTTCATTTACACTGCACTTAATAAGTTAGGGTAACTTAGTCAGTGTTAAGAAGCCGAGAAGGCATGTTTGATGAGTGCTTTGAAAAAGGGTGAAGCGCTTCAGTCTAATAAGTGCTAGAGGAGGAAAAGCAGTACAGCTCAGAAAGGGCCAGGAGCGTTTGTTCTCTGTGCCACCTTGGGTAAGCGACTGTTCCCTTCTTTTAAGGTTTAGGATTTAACCCAAGAGAAGTGCTAAGATTCTGCTCAACTTTGAGCAGCGTTGAACTCCCTATCAATAGAATAGAGGTGGGAGAATTTTTGTGGGCAGAATTTCACCTTATACATTCTTAACTAAAAATCTATCCATGCCTTCTTTGCTGCTTTAGTACTCTGGAACTTTCAAGGGAGAAGTCAAAGCTGTATGAGTTTGCCTACAAAAGAAACAAAGCTGTTGTCTATATAGAAATCTAGCTGAGTGCCGAGATCCTCAACTTAATATATAATAAGTGCTAGAACTAGAAAAATAATCTTTCATCCTGTCAATCTCGGTTGACTCTTCTTCCCCGTTTATTAATACCCATCTTATCCAAAACCAGTACTTTTGTGGAAGAGACTTCAGAAAAATTCAAAGGGCATATTTTAGCTGTTTGACTACAACAGAGCGGCTGTTGTGTTGGCAAGCAAGTTGGTTGGCTCAAAATTGTGCTGAAAATCTTGACTAAATTCTTGGCGCCAGACCTGCCAGACTCCCCTCCGGTCCATCACCTCAGCACTTGGGTTCCAGACCTATGACAGGCATTTCTGAAGGGTTGCATCATACAACACAGCAGCTCCCTAGACAGCCCAAGCCGAAAGTAGAGAAACAAGCCCTAAAGCAGCAGGAACAGTTGAACTCTGCAGAAACAGGAATCCTGATTTCATACTGTCAGGAAAATAGCAGAAGGGAAATCAAGACGCCACAACGGTATGAGCAGTCTAGTCCCAGTGTTTTTCCAATTTGATGCCATAAGACTAAAGGCCTATTTAATTCTCACTTGCCTGTCGCATATTTCCTTTTTCAGTTAAGTAATTACAAAGTCTTCATTCCAATTTCATTGCACAAATATTATGAAAACTACAACAGCAAAGTCTTGCATTAATACAATCCTTACTTTGACCTCACAAATAGAAAGGCATTGGTCTACATTCCAAATGTGACAATGAATCAGGAGAGGGAGAACTGATTCATTGCAAAGTTGCTATTCATTGTTTGGCCTATTTTTTTTTTACTTCTACTTAAGAAAAGAAAGTGATCCTTCCAAAAAATACAAAGTCTGTTAGATATGCCATCCCTTCTGCCAAAGTGCTTCAATCTTGAAAATAATATTTTGGTAGTTCATTCATAATTTGGCTACTGATAGCCACAACTGGGGGGAAAATGATTTTTCCTATGCCAAACTTGTTAAACTTTTGTTTCCTGTGCAAATAGAGAATCAGCAGGGAATGACTGGACACAGGTCATTGTCAAACAGCAACATTTTGTTTTCCAGTTCACATGCTGGATTAGAACCTCTAATAATGGATCACTTATTTGTGATCCAGGTTGCAACATTACTCAGTTGCCTGGAAAAGCCACTTTTGAATACTTTGACTCCATGATTATCGCTAACGTAAATAATTAGAGTTTTAATAATATTTAACCTTTACCTCCCCCTCTTCTTTGATTCTGAGGATTATGAGACATGTAATTAATCCTAATAGTAGGAAACAGCAAGTGCTTAGATGCAATTTGTTATCTTGATCCTATGCAATTGTCTTGCTAGAGATTTTGACAAAAAGCTTCTATCTTCTATGTCTGGAATCCTATCTGAGTTATTCAAAGTTGAAGTTTACAATTACTGTATTCTCACTATATGGCTAATGCTTTGCCACTTGAAAGATAATTATCTTCTGTCTACTTTCAACAAACTCTTGAAAACAGAACAGCAACACTTCAGTTAAATTAACATAATCTATGACATTAACTTCAATAGAATTCTATTTGGAAAGCATTCCCTGTTCATTTAATTCTCTTTATGTTACCTGGATTTTTCTGCTTTAGAAAGAAGTAGAATTGGATGGTATTGTTTGGTTAGGTGAAAGAAAGTCATACTACAACTTCAAAGAAAGCTGGAAATTAAATCTCTATATAAGTGCATTTAAAATTAATTTAAAAAGGTTTTAAATGTTAGGAAGGGGGGAAAGGAACAGTACAGAGCAACACATCCTATTATTCAAGGATTGATATGTCAATATTAGCCAGTGGAAAAAAATATTGTACATAACCAGAGTAACTGGATGGATGTAGTTGAGTCTTGCAAATGATAAAGAAAAATTACTAATCTTATCATATATACATGCATATATATGATTTTTTTTCCATTGGAATATTAAGCAAAAGTGACACAGAAAAAAAAGGATTCTATTGCCAGGAATAAATAAATAAATTTTCTATCTTAACTTCATCCTGCCTGGAGAGATTTCTGTTCTGTAGGTAAAATTCTTTATCCTCACATGGACAATACTGTTTCTGTGGTCTTTTTTACACTACCTCAAAAGTGGGTTGAGGATGAAAATATGTAATTTAAATTCATTGAATGTTTCTCAATTTTCTAAAAAAAAAAATAGAAGCTGAAGAATAATGACTTTTGGAGAAAGATTGCTCAGGTTATATATGAAGATATTGAAAAGAAAGAGTTGAATGTGAATACAAGGCAGCTAAAATTAACAGTTGATCCTCCAGTTAGATAATTCCTCCATAACCCCCCCCCTCCCCATCTATGCCTCCATTTCATTACTTTTTCTTGCTATCATGCAACTCGCAAAAAGCATCCCAAATAATTCCAGTTTTCATTTCTTTGGAGCCTCCAGTGTCTTTAGGGATTCAGTCTCTCAAAAGGCAGGCAGGATCAGCAATCCACAACTTCTAAATCATACTTTCCCTCCCACCCCCTTGCCCCAAATCCAGGATGGCACGTACGTATCCTTCGTGCTGGCAGGTTTCATTCATCTTCATATAAAATATCCATTTTAACCCCATTCCCCGTTTATCTCTATAACTTCATACAGCATTTTATTCCACATTATCACAACCTAGGAAGCTTTCATTCTTGTAAACAGGTTGAACAGCTTCTTCTTTTTTTTTTTTCCTGATGGACTTTTCACTTTATCACCACTTTCACGTCTCAGATCAAGAGAGGAAGGGGGTGGAGGTGGGGGTGGGAAGAGAGAATGCCAGTAAAAGTAAAGCTTGAGAAGTGTTGGGTCAAACAAAGAGCTTGAGGAGGAGAGAAGAATGCTTATTTCAGATCTGCCTCAGGGATGGAAGTATCGATCCAAGGCAACCCATCCACTCTCCATTAATGCGATGTCTGTTTTGATTATTGCACAGCGCATGTTGTCACTTCAGAGATTTTTCAATGCAATTCTGTTCAGTTTGTTCTTTTTCCCACAATTACTTTCTCTTCAAAAGTGTTTTAAAATGCTAATGAATGGATTCATCAATGTCAGGGTGCATCTTCGAAGCAAGAATCCGGGGAGGGGGTGGGGGGTGGGACAGGAAAAAGAATGAAACAGAACAGGCTGGGGGTTTAAGAGCATCCACACCTGTCAACCACCATGCCAGGGATTTTGCCATAGATTATCTGCTGTTTGTCATTGAAATACAGCATGTTGATGGGAGACATCTTGGTGGGTGTACAGCATGGCCCTGCTGACCCCCGGGGATTGGCTTGCTGTACCAAGTGGGTATGGGGATATTTCTGCATGAACATATATTCACACTGGCCTGAACAATAGTTGGCTTTGTACCGCTTTGGGGCAATTATCCAATCCCAGCCGAAGGCTTCAAAGTCAACAGTCAGGGGGTAACGGCAGCAGCGGGACTCAGTTGAGTGCTCATCACAGTCTAAGCCTAGATTCCTTCGGGACCGTTTGTTGTTCTCCAGCACACGCAGTTCCATGAATGGGTGCTGCAAAGGACATACAAAAAGAGAAATCACAGAGGTAGGCATTTAGGTAGAATATCTATTGGCCCCGAGGTGAAATAACAGTTTCTAGTTGTGGAAAACAGCCTATGACAATAATTGATGGGTATCAATTACATGCCCATCTATGCATAATCCATCCACAACTTCATCTCTGCAACCTTTGCTCTCCCTAATACTATGAATATACATTCTCCTCCACAGACTTACCAAATCCAATACAATCTCTTGACCATCTTTCCAAGAGAGCCCACAGCAGTTGTCGTTATTTATTCCAGTTATTTATTCAGTTATTTATTCAATTCCTAATAATGGTCCTGAGCTTTGCTCCTTTAAAAAAAAAACCACTCCAGCTGACACCATTAAGCCTGATGATGAAATATTTCTTAAGTAAATGTTGGTCCACTATGAGAAAAAAAATCCATGAAAAAGTGGAATATTGATCCATCAGTTGCTGCTAGGGGGAAAAAGTATTCAGGCTAAAAGATCAGTTTGTACATAATGGATGAATAGTACTCTGGAAGAGAAATGTTTTTTATATATTTTATGTTGTATTTTTTTACTTACATGTGGGTCATTCTTAGTTAAGCTATAAGAATTATTAGGTAATTATAATTAAAGGGATAGGTTCCAAGGAAATAATTCAGAATGTGAAAAGAGAGATAATTTTTTAAAAGACATTTATATAGGAGAACTAAGATGAAACTCATTTAAGTAATTTGCTAAATGTTTTTTGAAAAATGTAGTTTTTACAGGATTAAATTAAATCATGAAATAACACATGATATAATATTTCTCTGTATAAAAAGAGAGCTAATTGTAATAAAAGTATTACTTTAAAATATACCCTGATAAATTTTGAATTCCTGAGAAGGATATTTGGTTGTTAGAGCTCTAATTAGCACAAACTAAAATTAAGTTGTTCTCATTTTTCTATGTAAATAATATTAAGCGGATATAAATTTATCTCAATCCTGTATTCGAAAGCAATAAAAGTTTCATCTAAATTAATGCATGTTGTTGTAATACGAATATTGTGAGAATACCGATATTGTTATTATCAAGCAAAAATCACAAATTACAACCAGCACAATGACTTTGCAATGTCATGACTGACATGTAAACGCCTTCTCTAAGTAGTAGCACGGCAGTCCCAACTGACCACAGAGGTAGCAAGAACTCCCCCCTTAAGTCTTCCCCTGACTATTCCATAAGCCTACTGTTGAGATGAAACGGATAAAAGGAAAGTGCTTCCCATTTTCCAACCTGCATTTGACTGTTACATTATTCAGTGATAATATTGATTCTGAAAGACAGCATTCTCTAGAGAACACCCCAACAGTACTACATACCCTAATGTTAAAATTATCATGTCTGTCAGCCCTTCAAGGTAGTCCAGACAGGAAACCATAACCATAAGTCCTAACAATACTTTTATTATAAGGTCACAATAACAGACTCTCGCAAGTCTGAAAGAACTTCTCCCTTCTCTTGCTTTTGCTTTCCAAAGAACTAGGGAGGGTCCCTTCTAAGGTGCTTTCTCCACCCACATCCCACCTTTGGACTCAGATTTTGTTTATCAGAGTGTTGTCTAGGATGCAGCTCTTTCTCCTGTGCCCCAAGGTTATTCTCACAGAATGTCGACAGAGAGGAGCTCAGCAGGCAATCAAAGTAGTTCATGGGCCTTCAGCTCTATTTTCAGGGCTAGGGTCAAGAAAGAAGAGGATAGCAAGTGTTCTCATTTACCCACCAGGCCTTCAGCACCAGGCCCAAGAGAAGTCACAGCCAGGTCATTGCCATTGGGATCAAAAGCGTTGATCTCAATACCCCAGTTGTTCTGAGGCTGCTTGAACCAGTTCTGGAGCACGTGCTTGAAATCAATGCTCTGCCAGTGGCCGATGCGTGAATTCAGGTCAATCTTGAGTGAGCGGATACGGATGTGTCGGCTCCCATCCTCTGTCACAGGCTTAAGACGCAGGATCTGTAGATAAACTGTGGATGTGTGTTGAACAGGCCGTAGGTACACCCAGAGCTGTGCCTTTACTACCTTGGTGAACATAATTTTGGGGCTGAAGTTGAAGAAGCAACAATGTGGATTGCCTTCGATCTGTACCACTGGATCCGCTGACAGAGAAAGACAAAAAGAGAAGCAGTGAACAGATCTTCTTCATAACCCCAGTTTCCCACAGTCCTAATATGTTTCTAAGGCGCAATTACTGTAACGCCACTATGATTATCATATAAAGATCAAAGCTATTGCACAATTGAAAGTGTTAATGCTGGGCCTGCAATGAAAGCAGTGTTGAACAATAAGATTTCTCTTAACTGGCAGCATAGCCCGAAGCACAGGGAATATTAAAATCCTCAAGATAAATGTTTATTTTATGTAAATAAAAGTAATTAAGAAACCATTTACTGCATATCCAAATCATTTATTCCATGTTCTATATCCGTGTTCTAAATGATGTAATACAGAAATAAAGACACTGGTGAATTAGTAATCATTAAATGGGACTTTAGGTGTTCCACCACTAAAAGATGGAGTCAAAAGGGCTAGTTAGAAAAATCAAAATAATGGCATTGCATAGGATAAAAAAAATCCACATTTAGAGTCTTAGACATTAAAGTGATTATGCTGCCTATTAAAATCAATGCCTAGACATGAATTCACTTCCATGTTCAGAAAAAGGGCTTGTAATTCTAATGTTGGTAGAAATTACTTTTCCTCTCCTCTTGCAGCCTTTCTCTGCAAGAACCCTCAGGAATAAAACTTTCAAGCACTATAAGAAAGGGGAAACAGGAAAACTCACATCCCTTGCTACTATTAGAAGGACTACTCCATGAATGGGTCTCTATTCACAGAAAGTTCTGGCAGCTGAATGGAAATCAAGATCCAAATCCACGTACGTTATTTGTTCAAAATTAAACTAATTTGTAGGAATTGAATGGTTGAGTGAAGTTTTCTAGAAGTATCTGGTTTTATAGGTTATTAGATAATTTGGATGTATGGTATAGATAATGCCTCACCTTATATACTCTATATCAGTGATGGCGAACCTTTTAGAGACTGAGTGCCCAAAGTGCAACCCAAAACCCACTTATGCATCGTCAAGTGCCGGGTGGGTGTGGCCCATTGGGTGGGCGTGGCCCATTGGGTGGGCGTGGCTGCGGTGGTAACGGCAGACTGGGTGGAACTAAAAAGTTCAATCAATCAATTCCAACTTTGCAAGATCTTTTTTTTTTCCGCGAGAAGTTGAAATTGACTGATTGAACCTTTTTTTTTTTTGCACACGGCAGCGGAGGCCTAAAGCGAAAAGGTTTTATAAAACCCAGCTGAAGGCCTAGGACTGGGGCAACGGCGCGCATGCCCACAGAGAGGGCTCTGAGTGATGCCTCTGGCACCCGTGCCACAGGTTCGGCACCACTGCTCTATATAAAAAAATAAAAGCAGGATAAAATATATAATAGGCAGGAAATAATAATACCAGGTCTTTGGGAAGGACACAACAGGTGGATAAAAATGCCAGATCTGGTCTAACCATTTGGCTGACTGTGTGACGAACCATAATAATAACAACCTCACCTATTTTCCTTGGTAGATAGAGCCTGTCAACATTGCTGCATGGATAAAGGGCACGATCCTTGGGAAGGACTTGGTAGGTTGATAAAAATGCCAAATCCAGTCTGAATATCTGGCTGACTGTGCGATGAACCATAATAATCCCAAAAGAACTGGAGCACCACTTGAACACCATCGGCATTGACAAATTCACCATCAGTCATTGCAAAAGGTGGCTTTACTTTGAATCTCTTACATCCTGCGACAATATCTCTAACACCACCAAACATCAACATCTGCCTATCCCAGGTCTTTGGGAAGGACTCAGTAGGTGGATAAAAATGCCAAATCCAGTCTCAACATCTGGCTGACTATGTAACAAACAATAATAATCCTTATTTGGACCTGAACACCTTAATTTTACAAAAAAATATCCTTCTTGGAACTGCCTATAACAATAATCTGCTAATAATAATAATTCTTAGGTCCATGGTTGGGTCTTGAATTATTAGATTTTTACCATCTCTGTGAATCTAATTGGAGAGTAATCATATCATAATAATATTAATAATTATTATATAAAAAAATCTGTGGCCAACCATAATAACAGCAACAACAGACGGTTTACAAACAATGGGATAATGAAGTAATAAGAATGGTGTATTTGATTTACCTGCAAGAAATACCACTTGCCTGAAAGCCAAAACTGTGGTGGGGCCACAAAATAGACAAAGTAATAGAAAATGAAGAAATTAAAGTGAGGGGTCCTTGGTGCTCTCTGAGCTTATGTCATGGTTCCAACAGATGAAACTCTTCAAAGAACTTCGAGGCATTGTTTACCTCAGATGTTTTTGCATTGACAGCTTGCTTGTTTTCTTGCAGACGTTTCATTATCCTAACTAGGTAACATCATCAATGCTAGTAAGGAGTGCAGTTTATATTCTAGCTGTGTCTTGCCCGTGTGGGGGGGTGTTCTTAGGGATTCTTTGGTTGGGCTGCTTCCTAATGGCTCTTTGGCAGTTTCTTAACTGGGGTATTGCTTACTTGATTGTTGGTCTGAAGTTGACCTTGGAGCTAAGCTATGCTGATCTGAGTGCTGGTTACTGGTGGAGAAGTGCTGGAATCTTTTTCTCTTTGGGCTAGTTGATTGTCTCTTTTGCATAGTCTATAGGTGTTGTTAATGTCTATGTGTCTATTGATGGCTGATTTGTCAGAGTGCCAGGCTTCTAGAAATTCCCTGGCATTTTTGGATTTGGCTTGGTCTAGGATTGTCACATTTTCCCAATTGAAACTATGGTTAAATCTATCTAAATGTTGTGAAATTAAAGAATTTTGGTCTTGGCTTTTGACTGCCAGTTGGTGTGCATGGATACGTTCTGCCAGTCTTCTACCTGTTTGTTCTACATAATGGTTGTTGCCGTTCTTACATTGTATGTTGTAGATGACTCCTGTTTTTTCTTCTGGGGTTGCTGGGTCTTTTGGTTTGCTTAGGATGTTTTGAAAGGCTTCAGTTGGCTTGTGGGCTGTGCTGATTCCATGTGGTTGTAGTAGTCTGTTGGTGGCTTCTAAGATATTCTTGACGTATGGCAATGTAATTCTTTTTAGGGTTTGTGTTGGTTGTGCTGTATTGGGTTAAATGGTCAAGGACTTTTTGATGAAGTTGTGTGGGTATTCATTTTGTATTCATCCAAGAAAATAACTCGCTACTCTACCTGGACATCCTGATCAGCAGACCACAACGGCAAACTAGAAATGCAAGTCTACAGAAAAACCACCCATGTTAACCAGGTGCTCCACTACCAAAGCAACAACCCAACCTTTCACAAGAGAAGCTGTGTAAGGACTTTATTTAAATGAGCCCAAACACACTACAGCAACCCAGAACAGCCAAAAAAGGAAATCTGGCATCTATACAACACATTCCAACAAAATGAATACCCACGCAACTTCATCAAAAAGTCCTTGACCACTCAATCCAATACAGCACAACCAACTCAAACCCTAAAAAGAATTACACTGCCATTCATCAAGAATATCTCAGAAACCGCAAATAGACTACTACTACCACATGGAATCAGCACAGCCCACAAGCCAACTGAAGCCCTTCAAAACATCCTAAGCAAACCAAAAGACCCAGCAACCCCAGAAGAAAAAACAGGAGTCATCTACAACATACAATGTAAGAACGGCAACCACTATGTAGGACAAACAAGTAGAAGACTGGCAGAACGTATCCATGAACACCAACTGGCAGTCAAAAGGCATGACCAAAATTCTTTAATTTCACAATATATAGACAGATTTAACCATAGTTTCAATTGGGAAGATGTGATAATCCTAGACCAAGCCAAATCCAAAATTGCCAGGGAATTTCTAGAAGCCTGGCACTCTGACAAATCAGCCATCAATAGACACATAAACATTAATAACGTCTATAGACTATGCAAAAAAGACAATCAATTAGGCCAAAAGAGAAAAAGACTCCAGCACTTCTCCACCAGTAATCAGCACTCAGATCAGCATAGATTAGCTCCAAGGTCAACTTCAGATCAACAATCAAATAAGCAATACCCCAGTCAAGAAACTGCCAAAGAGCCATTAGGAAGCAGCCCAATCAAAGAATCCCAGACAGACAGGCAAGACACCAGAATATAAACCGACAGCAAACCGCACTCCTTACTAGCACTGATGATGTTACCTAGTTAGGGTAATGACACATCTGCAAGAAAACAAGCAAGCTCAGAGAGCATCAAGGACCCCTCATTTCAACCCTGAGCTACAAATATTGTCCTTCATTAGGAACTAAAGTGTCCTGGGACTTCAGAATTCAAACAGACAAGCATTTGACACACAAGATTTAACAACTGTTGATAAGAAAGACAAAAAATAATGGATAGTGGACACTGCAGTATCTGGAGATAGCAGAAGATGAGAGAAAGAAGTGGGAAAAATCACAAAGTATAAAAACATGCAAATAGAGGTAGAACAACTGCAACAAAAGAAAGCCAAGATAGTTCCAATAATAATATTGCACTTGAGGGTACAATCCCCAAACAACTGGAGCACCACTTGAACACTATCGGCATTGACAAAATCCCCATCAATCAATTGCAAAAGGCACCATTACCTGGAAGAGCTTACATCCTGCAAAAATAACATCTGCCTATCCCAGGTCGATAGGTGGATAAAAATGTCAAATCCAGTCTAGCCATCTGGCTGATTGTGCAACCAACCATAATAATATGGTTGTAGAGATGAAGGGAAATATCCCTAAAAGTTACCTTAAATGCCATGGAGAAGGGATGGTGTAATGGTATGTAAAACATATGTTTTACTTAAAAGCAAGTCCTCTGAGTTCACTGGGGCATTCTAAGTATATGTGCATAGGCTTGCAATGGTAATTCATAATGAAATGCAATGGGAATGTGTTGGGACAGGAAGCAGGAATAAATGAAGCTATTATCTGATTTTGATACAGAGCTCACCAAAAATGTGCTGGTAGAAGAACTGAATGTAGCTAGAAGATAGCCAAGACTTTTGAGGAGTTTGCAAAAGGATTTTAAAAAACAAACAAACCTCAAGTCAATTAAATCTGTTCTTCTCTTTGTAAGCATACACTCTTTAACAACCATTGTATTATTCTCCAAAGGGAATCCATCGTGAACCCCTAAGATTGCATGATGATAAAACAGGTATTCCTCGACTTAACAATTCATTTAGTAACTGTTCAAATTACAACAGCACTAAAAAAAATGACTTATGACCATTTTCCTCACTGGTAACCATTGCAGCATCCCCAGGGTCATGTGATTAAAATTCAGATGCTTGCAATGATTCATATTTATGATGGTTGCAATGTCCTGGAGTCATGTGATCACCTTTTGCAACCTTTTGACCAGCAAAGTCAGTGGGAAAGCCTAATTCACTTAACAAATGTGGCAAGAAAGATTGTAAAGTGGGGCAAAACTCACTTAACAAATGTCTCACTTAGCAACAGAAATTTTGGGTTCAATTGTGGTTGTAAGTCAAGGACTATTTGTATTGTGTTGTTTAAATTAGATAGTTTTAGCTCTTTTCTAATCATTTTTGTAGTCATAATGTTTATCCAATTATGTCACAATAAGCTTTTTATCTTTTTCTAAAACATTATAAATTATCTGTTCTCAACAATGTGAAGTCACAGCCGCTGGTACTTTAGTTTAGCTGGTGTTTGCCCTCATATACACTGAGTTCTTCCCAAGAACCTAGATGTCATAATCTGTCAGCGTAGTATATGTGTGGATCCAAGTGATGTGGCTTTTGCAACTGACAGATGGAAATTTCTAAATCACATTGAATATCTTTTTGTATGAACACCTACCGTGCCAACTGAGACCACCACAATTGGTTTATGCCATAATCTTTCAAGTTTCAGAACTTGATATTTTCTGATCTTTTTCAGATCTTTGTCTTTTATTCTACTATTCTCTGGTATTGCCACTTCAATTATCCACACGTTCTTTTTTCAAACCACATCATATCTGCTATGTTATGAGCCAAGACTTTATCAGTCTGTTATTGTGGTTTGTTGCAAAGTCAGCCAGATGGTCACACTGTATTTGACATTTTTGTCCACCTATTTGAATCATTATTATGATTCATCACACAGTCAGCCAGATGTGTAGACTGGATTTAACATTTGTATCCACATCGAGTCCTTCCTAATGATCTGGGATAGGCAGATGTTATTCGATGGAGTTAAAGGTATCATCTCCAGGATGTAAGCTATTCCAAGAAAGCTGCCTTTTGGAATTGACTGATAGGGATTTTGTCAATACCGATGGTGTTCAAGTGGTGCTCCAGTTGTTTTGGGATTGCACCCCAGCTGCCCATTACTTTTAGTACTATCTTTGTTTGCTTTTTCCACAGTCATTCTACTCTATTTGCAGGTCTTTGGGATTTTCTCCTATTCTTTCTCTTCTATTCTGCTGCCTCCAGGTGCTCCCATCAGTTCCTGCTTGCAAACAAGCAGTATTTCTTGCAGATATTCTAATGCACCGTTCTTACTCCTTTGTCGTGCCATTGCTTGTAGTCAGTCTGTGCAATCTTCTTGCAGGAGCAGATTGATGTAGAGCTCTGAATGCTCCATTGCCTCTTAAATAAAGTCAGCTTAACAGCTACACAGCAACGCTGCTCAGCCCTATACATTAGCACAGTGAATAATGGTACCTATAAAAGAAACTGTAACAGACTGAAAAATATTGTGACAAAGGGCACTGGTTCTTCTAAGATAAAATCATGCATATTCAGAAGCCAATTAATTTAATACAGTTGAAATAGGCCATTGCTTAGCCAGTAGAAGATAAGTCTTCTTAAAAGGCTGAAGTTAACCCCACTATTCTTCCTGAGGTGTTAAACCTTTTTTAAATGCAGCCTACTGCCACTAAATAAAATATCTGGCCATCATTGCACAGCTTCAGAATGATGTAGAGCCAGAGTTTTCTATACCAAAAGCACGAAATAACTCTTTAAATAACTGAGCACATCGCTACTTCTACACCTAAATGGGTATTTCCCTCCTCATCCCCTCCGCCAAAGACACATTTTTCAGCCCCTTCCCCCACCCCAGCATATAGCTTTAATGCTAGGGCTTAAACTGAATTAGCAGTAGACTTTTCCTCTTTGATTAATCTCAAGACTCTTCTCCTAATCAAGGGTCAAACTTGAATTTGGGAGCAGAATTTCTACCTATTTCAGCTTTAGCAGGTAGCTGAAGGAACCAGGGGCTGCCATAAACCCAGTGAGAAGGGTGACAGTTTCCTGGCCTCTCTCCTTTACTGAACAAATTGATTTACTTGGGAGCAATATCAAAGTTCTGCAAGAGCCAAGGAAAATCCTAAGGACTAACAAACTGAAGCAAAACTCAGTACGTAGCCGTACTGAGATTAGGAATAACATTGTTTCCAAAAACATAAGATAGTCTATAAGAAATATTTCTAGAGGCTTAGAGTAAAAAATTGTTTTCATCCAAGCTTGGACAGAAATATCAGAATGAACCTGGATTTTGCTCAGTAACTAGCCAACCAGAAACTGGGCACTCAAAGGTTAGATGCTTTTCCATACTTAGTATGATGAACTTTGTTATAATGAAGAAGCAAGACAATTGACTTGTTTAATGATAATGATAATGATAATAATAATAATAATAGTAATAGTAATAATAAAGTTGGAAGGGACCTTGGAGGTCATCTAGTCCAACTCCCTGTTTAGAAAGCAAGGAGTTATAACTTTCTCCTGGTAGTCCTCCACTTATGATTACAATTGGGATTGGAACTTCTGTCGCTAAGTGATGCAGTTGTTAAGTGAGTCACATCTGATTTTATGAGCTTTTTGCCACGGCAATTAAGCATATCGTTAAGCAAAGCGTGTGTTAAGCAAATTACAATCACGTGACACTGCAGCCATCATAAATACATGCCAGTTATCAAGTTCCCAAATTTTGATCACATGACTGCAGAGGCACTACAACAGTTGTAACTGCAAGGACCGGTTATAAGTCACTTTTTTCAGTCATTAAATGAATGGTCGTAAGTCAAGGACT
Source organism: Azemiops feae (assembly GCA_023970755.1). Taxonomy (NCBI): domain Eukaryota; kingdom Metazoa; phylum Chordata; class Lepidosauria; order Squamata; family Viperidae; genus Azemiops; species Azemiops feae. The sequence continues at coordinate 183,620 of JALGBA010003859.1, read as the reverse complement.
AACTGTAACTCTATTCTCCTAAAATGGGATTGGTGGTGGTGGGAGGGGTAGGAAAATGGGAAGCCCCCAGCTGCCATGCTCCGCCACCTGCTTGCTCGCCCCCCTTGCCTGGTTCTCCCTCTAGCCACCAGTGGTGAGTTGTCCATGTGGAGGTGTCCTGTGATGAGTTGGCAGAGGCAACTTGGTGATGGTGAGTTGGCGACGATGAGCAGGGCCGCCGTGAGCTGGCCAAGGCATGTTGTCCCATTCCAGGGGAAATTGTTTTCAACTCAAAGCAGAGAGATTGTGGCTCAGAAATTCAACCACTCTGAAACCCAGAAATTTTGGTGGTTCTGGATTCTGGCTGAGATGAAATCTGGAGGGAACTTACAAAGGCAGTCAGGACAAGACTGGTGTACCTCTCCCTTCTTCGTCCACATGCCACGTACACTGCCAGTGCCTTTCTTTTCCTATCTCCCCTTACTTATGTGCCACTGCCTCTGATGGCCCTGCTGTCTTTTACTCTCTCCATTCTGAAATCCTCTTCCTGGAATGCATCATTGTGGGTCTGCTTCCATGCCAAATATGCTTATTATAAAGTGCTTTACATTACTTCAGTCAAAAGAAAATCCAAGCATTTTTCAGTCTAGAAACAGACAGCCCCGTGCTGGCTGTTTCATGCATGGAACCTTTTGTACATCATTCAAGTGGTGGACCAATTAAAATTGTTTCTGAAATGTGCTGTGAAATATCCCTGTACTGTCTGCTTGGCAATAAACTATTTAATACTATGGAAGCCTTGGCTGACCTATAGAATACAGAGACAGTCCCAGATGACTGCTACTAAGAGCAATCTTCTTCCCTCACAAAACCAAAGCTGTGGAAAACTAACAGTGACAAAGCAGGAGGATGCACTACAACTCGGGCACAAGTAGAAAAAAGATGAATCAGATCGACGTAGGTTGGATGGTAAAGGAGTTAGTATAATGAGTGTTTCTCTGCCTTTCAGTTTGGCTTGCAGGACTGATTTAAATTGCAGCTCTATTACTCTTGACAGTGTTTGATGCTATTGGCTAAATTCTCTTCCTGCAGCCCTGGAGACATTTCTCTGTCACAGTACCAGCCTTTCCTGTCAAACCCTATCCGAAATACGGTGAAGGGAAATCTCTGTTCAACATCTATCTTGTTACAATGAATTATAGGGTTTGAGCTTCTTATTTATGCTTCATGTTTATATAAAACCTCTGGGAAAGGTCACCCAGAGTTATGAAACAAGGTGTCTCTGGCACCGTGTTTGGTACTATGCTCTATTGCTCTTGCCACTTAGCTTCAAGGAACAACAAATGCTTTCTTGGTTCAGCAATGATCTGGATCAAAATGAACCAAATGAAGCTAAACCTAAACATTAGATAGAGATGCTAGCTGTTTTGTATAGGATAAAAGCACTCAAGCTAGGATCCAGAAAAGTCAATGGGGTGATTTGGGCCAGTCTCAGCCCTAGGAAAACAGTATGGCAAGAGAGAGGGAGATGCTGTTGATAAGTGAGACAGACATATTGTAGATTTAACATAACTTTTAAAAAACAGGCCTGTTGTCTTTCAAGATTCCCTGGTGATGGCTATAGTGAAAAGCACATGCATCTGTTTAAATCTAATGTGGCACCTACAGCCACTCCTAAGTCAGACCGATGTGACATCGGTTATCTGTGACATGGCACATGTATTACAGTTCGACTATTGCTATTTGTTATATGTGGGACTATCTTTAAAATGGTGTAGAAATTTCAGGTGCTGCAAAATGTGACAGATACGTTGCTTGCTTGATGCCATTGCTGGAAAATCCACCACAGGCTACCAATTTTTCAGGAATCGCTTAATCTATAAAGGCAAAACAGCTTAGATCCTGAAGAATATTCCCATCATAAATATACCGTGACAAGTTGAAATGCTCTTATTGCACTGGCTTTTTTACTTTTCAGTGAGGAGCTAAGTCACATTTATTTAGACAAAAATTGGGAATTTAATATTTTAACATTATGATTTAATATTTTTGTATTGATTTGTGGGTTTTTCCCATGCATTTTTATTCTATAATAATAATAATAATAATAATAATAATAATAATAATAATAATAATAATAATAATAATAATAATAATAATAATAATAATAATAATAATAATTATTATTATTATTATTATTATTATTATTATTATTATTATTATTATTATTATTTGTTTGGAAGTTGAGATATACAGTAAATAAAATATATTATTTACAAAATTAGGATTTATACCCTTAAAAGAGATTAAGCATTCAATTCCAGAGATTCTTCTTTTAGATATTCCCAACAATTAAGAAATAAAATAATATGAATGTTCCCAGGCTTCTTGTTGTTCTGCAGTGAAGCATCTGCTAAGGGCTTCTTGACAGAAATTAATATTGATCAGGTTTCACATTATCATTAGACTTTTTATAGTTCAAGTCTTACAATTTCATCTCTCTGTTTCCATAGAAGGGAGGAGTTTTTAATCTACTCTGTAATGCAAACATTAGTTTTATATTATCCTTGCTGTGGAAGGCAGTGCAATACAGATAGTCCTCACTTAATGACTTCAGTTGGGACTGACAATTCTATAGCTAAGCAATGCAGCAGTCATTAGATAAAGTATCAGGTGACCATGCTAGATTTAAGTTGACAATATTGCTGCAATCATTAAGCAAATCACCATAGGTTGTTATGCATGATGTCATGTGACTGCAATTTGTGTCTTACTGCTGGCTTCTCCATTGACTGCTTGTCAGATGACGGCTTTGAAACTTGTAAATTGTGATCGTGTGACTGTGGAACACCATGACTGTTGTAAATGTGTGCCATTGCAAAGCAATTGAATTGTGATCATGTGACCTTGAGGACACTAGGACTGTTGTAAGTTTAAGGACTGGTCATAAAACTACTCCTTTAGTTGTAAGTTCAGTCACTAAACAGCAGTCATTAACTGAGGACTATCTGTATCAGCAAAGGTTTCTTTAACTCTTAAAGAATCCCTAAAATTAGATGAGAATCCCTAAAATTAAGCTTTAACACAGAAATTATGTACCATATCACTAATAGACAGACACATCTGTCTATTAACACATACTTCATTACCTCATTGTTTGCCTTAAATGAATCATATAATTTTGCAATGTCTCATTTCTGTAATTTGGAAAAAAGATTAATCATTAGTGCTGATCCAGATAAAATTATTTTTATTTATTTATAAAATTTATATGCCACCCATCTCACTATCAAGGAACTCTACCTCAAAGACAACACTACTGAAAAATTAATCAAGTATAAAGCATATATTAAATAGTCATTGCTTTCCATGCTGTCCTGTCCTTTTTCCAAGAATGCCTGTTCTCAACATTTTAAGACAGATTTTAAAATAGCAGGATGTTATTTGTTGATTTGGAAACAAAAAGACAATGTTTTAACTACTTGATAGTGGATATTCTTGGGACATTCTGCTGCATGCTTCTATATATCATCACATACACAGTTTAATCTTTTTCTTCTTTTGAATGTCTCCTTTAATATGGTATTGAAATGTCATTGCATAAGAGGCTTCTTGGCATAACCTTAAGAATATTAACAAAACTTTAATTAATGTCCCTTCTTGGTCTGTGATCTATTTAACAGTACAATAGTCACTTCTCCTTAGGTGGTCTGGATTGTTCTGATTGAACCTGATGTCTTGCTAACCCATGTCACGTTTAAATTTCTTCTGCTATACATTTATGCATTGTAATCATAAATACAGACTAGCTATAAAGGCAGTCTTTACTAGACTCTAATGAAGTTCTCTTCACTGCAGAAGCAATTTTCACTATAAATCCAGGCAATCTTTACTAGAGAAGCAGAATAAATAAAACAAAATATGCAAACATTAAAAACTTTTAACAATGCACTCTCAGCGAACAAAATGAGCGAGGAAGCCTCTCATCCAAAGGCCAGTCATGATGGTTATCATCACCGCATAGAGAAAGGGCTTCACTGAGACCCCAAGATAGATGCCTCGTGTATAAGCCAAACTGGGAAAATCAGAGGAGGAAATCTTTAGGACCAGATGCTGGAGACAGGAGAGATTCTTCACGTTCTCTTGACATAGAACAAATGGCCAGGAAGAATGGAGAATTATTTCTATCAAGACAGATGCACAGACAAGAAAAGTGATTGGGATTGAATCCTGTTGTTATACAAATAGGCTGAGTGTGAGAAGGAGTCGCTTCTTCCCTCCCTCCCAATGTCAGCTAGCAACACCCAGTGGACAAACTCTTTACTTCCTCCTCTATTCACAGACATCTGGGTTACATTCAGTTAGGAGGGCCCCCTTGCCCCTGCCTGGTGCACCCCGCTCAGCTTAATCACCCCCAGCTGCATGTGCCATGAACCGCAAGGCCTGCTAACACACCAAGGTCATGACACCAGCCAGCCGCCTCTCCCGGTACAGCGAGCTAGGAGCAAAGGCCTCTGCTAACGAATGCCCAAGGCAATTTGCTGTGCACAAGTCCCAAATTAATGCTGTGTTCCCCTGAGAATTTCTCCCTGTCAGTTTCTGCCAGATCTTAAAGTGACAGAAAACCTTTCCTTCTTTTCTCTCTCTCTCCCCCCACCCCAATGCTTTAGGCCTAGCTATTTGAAATACACCAGATAGTTACAAGCATTGCTCTGGCGAGAGGCTTTGAGACTAAAAGTTAGAAGATCCATTGAAGTCTTGAAAATAAAAATGTGCTAACTCATTACATGTAAGCACCCTCAGTACTTATATGAGGTTCCTTATTTATTACGTTGAAGTCTCCAAGGAAGAAGACACTGTGGGCACCATGTAGTAACATCTGTATTGAACATTAACTAGCTCTGTCTTACTGCCGATCATCTATTCTCAACGGTATTGAATTTGTCCCCCCTCCCCCAGCTTGCCAAGGCGCTGTCCATGGTTCTGGGCCATGCCCCTGGCTATTTCCCCACTTGCTGCTAAAAGAGGGAGGGAGAAAATGATAGCATGATGGAGGTCTATGACCAGCACGTCAGTGGGTAATAAAAATTGTAGTTCTGCACATCCGGAATGCATCAGAGTGGGGAATTCTAGCATATAGGTAACCATTTTGAAACCCTGGAAATGTAGTTCCTGGTGAAAAATATTTTCAGAATGTGGTACTAGGCTTGATTTTTTTTTTAACCAGGTCTTCATCACATGGATACCTAGCAAAATGAAAACATGGAGGATTCTAATTCACTTCTCCATACATTTTAGAGAGGCTCAGTGAATTCAGGAGTGAATTCATGATTCCTATATTAAGGGGAGCTGGATTGGAAGACAAGTGTGGTTTTAAAACTGGAAGAAGAAACATCAATAACCTTTACCAGGGATAGGCAACCTTGGCTCTTTTAATGACTCGTGGACTTCAACTCCCAGAATTCCTGAGCCAGTATGGCTCAGCTTGGAAACTCTCCCTTTCCCCTCAGCATGGCTGGCTCAGGAATTCTGGGAGTTGAAGTCCACGAGTCATAAAAGAACCAAGGTTGCCTACCCCTGACCTATACTATGCTGATGACACTAATCTCAATAGCCAAAAATGCAAAGGATCTGCAAGTTCTAGTAGATAAATGTTAAGGGGCACAGTGAGAAAAATGGCACTAAAATTAAATATAAAGAAGACCAAACTAATGACAACAGGCAGAAGAAACAATCTTACAATTAGCAATGAAGGCGGTGGATAATTTTTGCCTTTTAACATCAACCATCAATAGCAACGGAACAAGGTCAAGAAATACCTTATGCCACAGACTAGCACATGGTGGAGCAGCCCTGAAGGCCTTGGAAAATGCTGGAAAAAGTGAAAGGAAAGAGAAGAAGAGAATGACCAGCAAAAGGTGGATAGTTACAATGGTGATGAATGCCCCATTGGTAGACCTGAAAGTCCAACTGAGGGATAGATCATCATGAAGAAAATCTATCTATGTGGTCGCTAGGAGTCAAAAACAAATTGAGGCATATAATCAATACCATCAATCAACTATACTAAGCAGTTCAAAGATGTAAAATCTTCATTATAGCACTGTTTATAAAGAGAATTTAGCTTTTATACATTCCATATAGAGTCTTAAAATTTCTACAGTACATGGATATGAACTTCATGAAGTTTCCTTAGAAAGGTTTATCATGGCAGGTGTAACAAAAGATCTTTAGAGAGTGAAACCTTTAGCCATCTCTACCAATTGTTGAATGCTTTCTTACATCTCTTACCGCAGAAGCAAATCAACTAGAAATAGAGAGCTGGCTTTGCATCTCTGTCTGAGGAATCCTGTTCTCTTCTGACTTTGCTTCAGGACACCTGAATCTATCCAGCTGTTCTGAATGCTTAACAGAGAGAAAGTGAATGTGCACATGTCCCAAAGTAAGCAAAAGCAAACATGATACATTCCAATGTCCCAAAGTAAGCAAAAGCAAATATGGTACATTCCAATGTTTTGAAGTCCATCCCCTATTAACCTCAGCAAGGATGATAATGTGGGTGCTATAATCCAAAACATCTAGAGGGTGCCAAGTTGCCTATTCCTGTGCTAATAAACGCACATAAGTGAGAAGTAGCACATATTGGAATATTTGTTTTATTTAGTAAATTTGCATTCTATCCTTCTCTCTGATAAAACAATTTAAAATAACTACAGATCCAAAGTCGAATGTATAAATCATAGCTGAATAATAAAATTCTTTTTTTATATAAATATTTTATTAATTTTCTAGTTTTCCAATCGTAAGTACTTAATAAACAACGTGTTGTCTGGGTCCATCAGTAATTCAATAGTACATATTAACTTCCTCAATCTAGGTACAATACTACACCATCCAGTGCTTCCTCTCTTCTTCCGGTGTTATACATTTTCTATATTAGGCAAATACAATTCTTATTGCTGTTAATACATAGACAATTGAATATCAGCATTTTTGTTACATTTTTCTAATATTATATATAATATCAATAGTGTCAGTTTAAAATATCTTTTCTAACCAAAACATATCTCAACTGCATTTGCCCTTAATATCAATTTGTTCAATCAATATCCTGTTATTTCTGCTTTTTGAAAAAAATTTGATTTCCCATCAGTGTTCAAAGTATCTCTATCGCTTATAATTTTCTCATAATAAGTTATATTTGGGCAACCAAAGGCTTCCCTTGTTCAAACCCTCTTAGCATTTTCATATTTCCCTTCTCATACCAAAATGTAAAATTCTAGTTATAAATACTATCTTTCTAGTTCTAATAATAAGAAATGAGGAGGTGATAAGCCGCCTGGGAAAGCCAAGGGAAATCATCAAAACAATTAAAAAATGAAAGTTAGAATATTTTGGATATGTGATGCGACACCCAGAAAAATACGGCATACTCCATTTAATCCACCAGGGAAAGATTGAAGGCAAATGAGGTCCAGGCAGAAGAAGAACATCATGGCTTCAAAATCTAAGGGACTGGTTTGAACAAAACTCAGCAGCACTTTTTCGTGCGGCTGCTGATAAAAACAGGATCATCAACATGATCGCCAACATCCGATAATGGATATGGCACAAGAAGAAGACGTTCTGATAACACTTCATTTCTAACAATTATTTATTCTCTTAGCCATATTCAAACATCTCTTTAATAGTATGATATCCCATCATAATGGGTCAGGACCTCTATTTTCTTCAATCTTACTCTAGCTTTCTTTCTTTGCCAACTAACTTTCCAGGTCAATGCCTTTGAATATCAGGTAGTTCTTCCTCTATTTTTGTGTATATTGTTTGGAATAAGTAAGACAATTTGGTTAAAGTATTTTTGGAAGATCACTCAGCCCATTGATATCATTAAACAGCCTCCCTCCTTCTCCAATTTCCGACAATTCTCCTAACAGCTTTATCTTCCATTCGATCGGCTCTTCTTTCTTATCCTCAAGAGTGTTCTGAGATCTTGACAGGTAAGATGTCTTTTCCGTTTCCTGTATTATCACTATGTCTTCTAATTATTCATTTGTCTGAGTCTGTTTGTTAATTCCTTCCTTTAGGTCCTCCATCTTTGGATCCGCTTCCTCTAATTTTCCTTCAGTTTTCTGGGCTACTAGTTCTATAGTCATTTTCTGAATTTGTGGAATTAGATTAGAAAATTGTTCTTTTATCTCCTTTGTGTTATTTTTAGTCTCATCATGAGCTAAGGCAATTGTCTCTTGTATTAATTTTAATATAGAAAGAATTTCCTTCTGAGCTTCGTCAACATTTTCTTGTTGATATGTCAAGCTGGGGACTTTGGAGATAAGTGTTAGAGATGATTTTTTAACATTTAAAGCTGAGTATGGAAGATTCATTTTATTTTTATTTGTGGTCTCTATAGTCCAATCTGTTTAGTGATTTAAAAAGTTTTAGTCAATTGTCATTTGAGTTCCAAGTTATCCAGCCAGCCTACCAGTCCATCCTTAAGCCTCCTCTAAGCAAATATAAGCAAAATTCAAGTTTTTCTGTCCAATGAAAAACGTGTCCTTTCCATCCAGAGAGAAAAAAGCAATTAAAAGTTGTTCATCAGTCAAAGATTTATAATCCAAAGTATTCCATCATCTCAATCCATAATGCATGTTTCTTCTACAGGTAAATAGCTCCACGACACAGCTCTAAAAGTCAGTTAGTATTTACATTCGTGGTCCAGGCAGGCCAGTTTCAAAATAGTTTATCGTCTCTGCCACACAGATAAGCAGCCCAAGAGTTTTTTTTTCCCTTTTCCCAGCTGCAGTCTAGAAAAGTGAAAGTTTCCAAGGACAACCAAAATCTTATCTGTGTCTGGGCTTCAAGCCAAGTTTCCCTTAAACATAACAACTGTAGTGCTGTGGTTTGCCACTAGATGTCATTGACGCCATCTTCCAGCTTTTTAAGTCCAAACTTATATTACAAGGTTTTCGAGTCTTTTTTTAACAAAAAAATATCAATAGCACTTTTAATCCCCAAATTTCAAAGCTATATATATGTATTGATTCCAAATTAACCTTGTAATTTTTCTCTGTTTTCCCCCAAGCAATTAATTTGCCGCTTTTCTTTTCCTGAGGGAATGGGGCAGAAATTCCCCTTCTCTTTCTCCTCGGGGAGGATTCTTTGCTTTGGGCAGTTTTTTTCCAGGAAAAAATCTTAAAGTCAAAAAGAGAGGATAGGGTCTCACCCAGTTCCATCCATATTGTTCGAAGGTTGCTCGTTAGTGCTTATTTTCTTTAGTTGTCAGCAGCTTCTGACTGGCCACATGAATGTAACCAATCTTTCCCCCGCTGGTTTGGAGGGCTTCCTCAGATCAAACGGAAGGGCTGCTGCCCTCCCGCAATCAATGAGGGTCCCCTCCTTCTTCATCGCCTCTCCGGGGCGACTTTCGACCCTTTCTAAGATCCCCAGCGGGGCAAAATCGAAGACAGAAGACAGAGCCCCATTTTCTTGCGTCCTTTACACCACAGCGTCAAACCGGAAACTCCCTGAATAATAACATTCTTAAAGTGAGGAGTGAGGTGAAGCATAGCAGATTAAACCAGGCTAAAATCAGAATTCCATTCCATTAAGACTAACCAATCCAGCAATTCATATGCCTGTTAAAATAAAAAGATTTTACCTATGTGCCTGTAAAGTACCAAGACAGGAAATCTCATAATTCCATAAAGGAAGTCCTTTCCTACATTCCATCCAGTAATTCTTTTTCTCTAACATCTATCATCCATCCATCCATCCATCCATCCATCCATCCATCCATCTGGAGAAGGCCTTCTTAGCAGATCTTAAAGTAAGCAGATTCATTCAGGAAGAGTTAATTGAAGGTCTAGACTCTAGATTATTTCACACATTGTGGTGAATATGGCTAGACATGTTCCTTTCTATCTTCGGATTTTTTTATTCTTTCCAAACATATACACATGGACACCAATAATGACCTACCCAGTCATTTATCTTGCAGTTTACTGGGAATTTGAAACTTCTCTACCTTATATTAAATTAAATATCCAATCATTCCAGGTCATTACTCATACTTGCCTGGGCTGATAGCAGTGGGAATACAACATTTTATGGGATACAAGTTTCCCATTCAAAGTTCCAGGGTCTGCCAACACTAGAGGTGAAATCATAGGATGGTGGGATTGTATTGTAGTGTAGAGCGTGTGTTTTGGATGTAGAAGATCCTAGGTACAATCTACAACTAGGACTAGAAAATACTGTGAGAAATTGCTATTGCCAACTCATGTTGAGAGTGCCAGAGTAGATGGACGCAGTATATAAAAATGTTCTATATTTTTAGAAATCTTCCAGAGCTTATGGGAAGATAGAAGCAGAACACTGGATCTGAATGGAAGAAGCTATAACCCCACTTCTTGCTTCTATAATGAATTAAATCAGCTGGTGCCTTCCTGATGTGCTAAATTTTGACTCCAATAATTGTTTATCCATAATTTTTTAGAACTTTTCATCCCAATATACTTGGAAAACATATCATACTTGGGGAGAATATTCATATACTAAACTAGGATATAAGTATCTTTGCAAAGAATTTCCAGTCCATATATCTTACTTTCCCTATAATTAGTGTTATCAATTCTAGCATTCATCTGCATTTATAAAAAATAAATCCTGCTTCTTTGCGATAGATAGATGAGACTTTTTTTTACTGGAATTTAGATCTAATCATTTTTATTATTCTATCTTTTTGGAATTTAAACCTTTTTGGCAGATATACTGACGGCCACTTGTGTTTATGTTCCTTTGATTAAAGCTCCAGTGGTAATCATCTTTTCTCCTTTCTCTCTCTCACACACATAGACCTAAAACATCTGAATTGAAAATTTCATCATAATATTTCAGTGACATTTTTCAATTGTTTATATAGTATTAATCTGCATTTGGGGCTGTGTGGGAAGCTTAGTTCATAGGCACTTATATTTAATATAGTTTGGTCTTCATACTGGCTTAATACATATGTTCTGAATTTCCCAAGAGATGACAAGATGGCTTCTAGTCCTTGTGATGCCTGCTTTCAGTTAAAAACAATCAGAATATCCTAAATCTATTACCTGGGAAATCAGCATGTAATTTATTACAGAAATAGGCTTTTACACAAAATACTAAACTAAAACCCAAATTTTAGCGTTCATATGCTCCACAACCCAGTCCATCTAGTTAATTTAATAGTTTGTTTGTTGTGCAACTTCAGAAAATTAGATTGAGTGAACCTGAAATGACTAATGGTGTGTCATGCAAACCAAGTGATAGAATCTTTATTTGTTTATATATCTAATTTAACATGCTAATTTATCTATGCCCTCCAGTGTGCTATGCAATTCTACTAGTCAGTACTCAGGTGGGAGAAGGACAAAATTGTGCCAGAGTAAATCTGAGTCAAATTAACCTCCCCTGGTCAGCTGTGTCTGTCAAAAACTCAGTTAACCTTTAGGCAGTGCCTAATCCTCAACTCATTAATCCTTAAAGGAAAGATGTGGTTCTATAGATTGGCTAAAGACACAAAGTATCCTATTCCAGAACTTACTCTCGAGGTCTGTCAGTATATGATGCTTTTCAGACTTTTAACTATGATAAATAAATTATCTGTTCTTATCAATTTAACATCTAATAAACTCTACATATTAAATTTATTTTTGGAACTGGTCTCTGAAGGGTGACAGTATACAGATGTTCGTGTAAATAAATAACATCAATGATTCCCCATAATATTAACCAGCTGCAGCAAACTTACACTTTTTGCTGCCCGCCAGGCCAGTGGGTCAGTGGTCACTGACATAGTGACATGCCTTTCCTTTTCCTGGTTTAAGAATTCATAGGGTATTAGGCAGGTCTTGAAAAAAATGATAATTCCTTAACTGGGGAACACTAGCACTGCAATTTGACTGGCATATACAAGAATGGTCCCCAACTAGCTGAAAAGCTTTTCTGTTCGGTGATATAGATACGATGGTTGTGCAGGTTTTTAAAATAATTTAGACAGAGTGCTTTGGAATGCACAGGAGTGCACATGTAGCACTTCTTTAAAGCAGCAACATGTTTCTTTTTGGCTCTTGCACAAACCTAAACTAATGTAGCTGCTTTAATGAGCTGGCTTAAACCGCTCATACTTATTGCTACCTGCTGCAATAGATATAGCTACTGTGGGGTACATATAACACTATTGAGTTTCCATTTGCATTAGTGATTAATGTTGGCTCTTCTAGTGTTCATTGCAAGGATGAATAACCTATGGCCTACAAATCTCATACAATCCCCAGCCTCTATTTTGTAGCTCCCAGATTGTTCCCATAGAAGTTCATATGCCACTGAACTTTGTGATACGATTTTGTTTGGCTTCATGGAGGCACATCTTGGTGTATTAAACTGAAAATATCTAGCCCAATATCCTCCCCCACCTGTGATGTTGCTAGACTTCCAGACATGGTTGTTGTGATTTTTGTGGCATGATGATGGTGATTATGGTCTCCCAGTATAAAAATGTTGCCCTGCTTATTTTATCAAACTTAGCATTGTTTACAAACAATAATTATATTTCAATAATACTTCAATTATTAACAAAGTGCTACTATTAATATTGCATTGGAGACCACATTCACCACCTCATATTGATATGCCAAGCTGAACCCATAGTTAAAGAATAAACTACTCCCTAGATATTTCCACAAAGAGATATAGTTATGATATCACATAACCTTGGCATAATTATCATTTCCATACTAGTGTTGGAATTGCATTTCAATTAAATATAAGTAGGTACTCCATGAAAGCTCTAGAAGATGCAACTCTTTTGGGGGATGGAATTTACTATATATTCTCACAACGAACAAGAAAATATAATTAGCCCCAAGTAGTAAGTGCAGAATTATATTGGAACTATTATCTGGACATAAATGGCTTGACATTACTAGGGATAGGTTGTATATACTTTGAAAATATCAGTAAACATTTTACTCCTATCTGTTTTTGAGCTATTTCATTGCTTGTTAAAAATTGCTAATACTTCACCATTCCAGCTTCCCTCTATTAATATGCTGAATCAACATTGACAGCCTGGATTTTCCTGAGATATTTCGGTCTCTGGTTCTTGACCTCATACTTTCAGCCTTGAAATTACCCCAGATCCATAAAATAATACTTACAAACAATTTTGTATTTACTGTTGGTTTAAATCTACTCCTTGCAGTTAGAATGCTGGGCTGCGAGTAGCATTTGGTGGATTTCACACTGTCACACACGTATACACACACTCTGAAGAAACCTCCAAGATACTTCATTAACTTCCCTTCTCCACCTCCAGTGCCCAAACGAAAGGTCAGCAGGGGTCATGGGTAGCCAATAAATGGTTTAGAACCCAATTATCCTTTCCCAGTTTCTTTTCTATCAGTGGGAGAAATGTATGCTTTAGATTAAAAAGTGTGTGTGTGTGTGTGTGTGTGTGTGTGTGTGTGTGTGTGTGTGGGGAGAACAGGACAGAAGGACTGAGAAGGGACCCAGAAAGGTTTATGGCCCCATTGCCTATAAAACCTTCTCTTCCTTCTGTTCAGGAACCATAAAAACACTGGCACACACAATTGCTTCATGAAAGAATGTAAGCAACAAAAATCATAATTGTCTTCCAGAGAAAGGGAGATGAAGAAGAATGTCCAGGATTCCAGGGGATGAAACCTAAGAGTTGAGTGGATGAGCTCCAGCCAATCGGTGAGCCTGGGGCAAAGGGAGCTTTTCCACATGGCTAATTAAAATCAGATTGGATTATTCTTGTCAGTGTTTGCATGCTGACTTTTATATTTTTTATTTTTTTTGGTTGGGGGGGAGAAGCAAGTTGTTAAGGAGAGAGAGATGGTTGCAGCAAGGAGGAGCAGCAAACGTTTAACACAGAAAAAAGTCTCAGCGTGTCACCAATTTTATGGGCAGTAAAATTTCAAAGCAATCCAAATCTATTAATGCTAGAGAAAGAAATTTCTCAATGAGCTGTAGAATTGGCCAGGAGGGAAGTCCTTTTCCCTATTGCGATTCCTCACACTTGTGCCCCCCACACCTTTTCACCCACACCCCTTCCTTCCGCTCGGCCTTCACACACTCCAGACCATACGCTGTCTCTCCTCCTTACATGGCTGCTTGCTAAACTGAGCCTTTGGAATCATTGGTTCTTCCAAAGGACATAACATTAGAAGAGAAGGCTAAACTTATGGTTACGAAATAGGTGCAATTCACAAAATGTGGTAAACATTCCTGGTATACATTTTCTGTCTTTTCAGTCTCTTACTGTAGGTGCATTTGGGGCAGAAGCAGAGACACTATAAGCCTGTAAAATGCTATTGTTCAAATTCTATTCTGTTACAAGCATTTTATTTATTTGTTTTTAGAATTTATTGACTGTCCATCTTACCCCAAGATAACAAATAGTTTTATTCCTAAAGTGCAGCTATTCGTCATTTTCAAAATGATGTATTGGTGCAGTGGAAGAATGACCTTTGCTCATCTTTTATCTTAAACTTCAGATTCCTGGATCCACTAATTTTAAACTCCCATCCCATGGCTACTGTCTATATGATTAGGATAAAGGTCTCTTCTCATCAAATGGTTTTATGTAAATTAAATAACTTATTTCTAAACCACTGTACATTTTGTTTGCAAGTCTTCTGGAACTGCTTTACTGTGAATGTCATTTTTTTCTCCTCCTACAGGGCCAGATTTTTTTTTTTTTAGCCATGCCAAGTGCTGACTTGATTTCAAGTCCAGCAGTTCAGTGTGAATCACCCCTCCTGAAGACTTTTAATGACTTTCAGTTCTTTGATTTCCTTAACATCCTCAGCAGTATTCTGGAGGAAGTTTGACATAACAGCCAAGTCCAATGTGGATAACTGATCCACTATTTTAGATTTATTTGATCAGTATTAGGTCTTCTCTCCTTGTCTCCCACCTAGTATGCTCTCAGGATTAATAAGTAACATTTCGGGAGAAACTGAAGGTTCAAAGGATTCCAAAGTGAGGGTTCAGTGAAATGAACATATCTTTTGGTTTTCAGCTTACTTCACCCTACTTTTATCACTCTCCTTCTGATTAGAACTATTGCTTATTAGACTTGGTTTTGTTTTCTCTAGTGATTGAAGATCACAACAGGAAACCCGGAAGAAAGAAGATTCATATTTCATTCTGGGGGAAAAAGATCTAACTGCTGTGTTTCTTGTCATGAAAAAGCCATTTCAAATGAAGTAGGAAAAGATTCTCTCTCTAGAGTTGGATAACTGAGGCATTTATTTCATTTACTAGTACTGAAAAACAAACTCAATTACTTTGAGCCCCAGTTAACAAGTGAGTGATAACTTTGAGTGACATCCAGTTTGATGATGCTAAACAGTCCTGAACATTTGCCTCAGCACATAGATAGTCCATTGCAGACTTTTTGCAGGCTGGCACTGTGCCTCCTATGCCACCTGTGCTGGAGGCTTTTGTACCCATTTCCAGGGCAGTATTTACCTCAGTCATGCAATAGAAGCATGTATTGAAAGAAATCTGTTTGGAACTAGAAAGAATCTGATAGACTCATTGTCATGAAGTATGCTTGTAAAAGAACAATAGGAGAGTCTAATGTGGTGATATGTGTGGGGGAGCACTTAGAAATATATAAAAAAGAAGTTGCAAAACATCTTCAGCATATGGCTTCTAATTTTCTCAATGATGTAGCCTAATAATTCCCAATCTCATGGGATGATTTTTGTTATTGGAATTAATGAATAGCAAAACAACTTCATGATACAACTTTATGATCTCTAAAGACCATTATAAATAAACATGAAACATAAGGTTAAATGCAGTTTTGATTTCAAACATTTCATTGATTATGCTAATATTTGGGGAATTTGATTTGACCAGAAACACGTGTTGTTTTTAATAAAAATCTAGCATTTTTTAAAATAACAATTATCTACAGTACAATTATCTATGGTTCCTTAGAGAATAAAGATGGGATGTGTTGCCCCTTTTAAGCAACTGGTGTTCAAAAAAAAGGGCACTGAAATGCTAGACTAGATTAGATTAGATTAGATTAGATTAGATTAGATTAGATTAGATTAGATTAGATTAGATTAGATTAGATTAGATTAGATTAGATTAGATGCGAAGAAGCATTCTTTTCTCAGAAAGTGATTTAATATCACCTAATCTTGGAAAAGCAGTTAGCAGTAATGGTGCTGAAGTGGTGTCAAGTCATATAAGAACTAATATTTTCATGTAAAGAAAATTAGTAAAATATACTTGCTATAATTTACTTTATGTAAATTTTAGAATGAGCCAGTAAGTGGTAATATTTAAACATGATTAGGTTAGAGTGACTTTTTTCAACTAAGAATAAGAGAATTGACAAAGAATAAAACATCCAACCACTTAAGGACTGGATTAAATTTATTTTCTTCAGGATAGACAATATTGTAGACAAATTCTTCACCCAAAATAATCAAAAACCTGTTGTCATTAAGCTTGATTTTTAATAGGTAACTCTATTCTGTATTAAAAAAAACTTTTATTGTAAACTGCATTGAGGACTTTTTTAAAGTCAGTGATGTGAAACTATTTTAAAGAAATAAATAAAACACGAGGAGGCAGGAACTATTTTTTTTCTCCACAATAAGATGGGGGTCTTGTAGACCCCAGTCTTAATCTATAAATAACAAATAAACATAGCATAAGTGGCACTTCTCTTGCTTTTCTCTTTCCACTGAAGTATGCAGTCATTTTCTCTCTTTGATAAGTATAGGAATTATATTCCTTAGTACAGATGCCATTCCTGACCAGCCAGGCTGTTCCAGAAAATAAGAAATTATATTCATTTATAATAGTAACAGTTAAACATGCTGCAATTCCAATGATACTCAAATCCTCGTTCAGCTTTGAATTTTAAAACACCATTAAAATACTTAGATGGAGTCTCAACACAGAAATAATAATTATGAAGAAGATTGCAAGATTCACATATTTTCAATTCAATCTGCTTTCAATACAATGCAATCGTATGTGCTTTGGTCAATGCTTTAATTCCAAACAGTAAAAAAGACAATTCTCTCAATTAGTAATAAAGAACCTACAACTCTAAATTTTGCTGAAAAAATACCTCAGGAATACCAGCCAACTAGGGCCCACAGTGAAATATGCTTAGAGATACGCTTAAAGATATATGCTTAAAGCAACATTAGAAGATTGTGGCATGCGTTCCTCATATAAGATGAATATGGATAAAGAGTTTTTCACATATTCCCTTGTGTTTGACAGTATCCTTCAACTATCTAATCATTCCTGCTCAGAGTTTACCAATAGATTTGATTTTTGCAAATGACCTAAACACCTGTCTCATAGTGGTTTCACTGAGAATATATTAGCCTGAATATCTGACTCATCATATGATACTAACGAATCTCTAATTCTCTAGTTCTTATCAGTTTTTAAAACATAGTTCTTCCAGTTTTCTAACCCTTATAGTATTAAGCAAATTTTAAGGTGTATTTATTTACAAAGTCATTTTTGCTGTGGTATATCAGATGATACTTTAAAAATCTATTACTGTTATAGAAATCAGATATCAAGGGTATATTCATCAGTATACTACAGTAGAATACATTCAAAAGACTTCATGGTCTAAGAGGGGTAGGCAACCTTGGCTCTTTTATGACTCGTGGACTTCAACTCCCAGAATTCCTGAGCCAGCATGGCTGGCTCAGGAATTCTGGGAGTTGAAGTCCACGAGTCATAAAAAAGCCAAGATTGCCTACCCCAACAGATCAAAATAACAGAGTTGGAAGGGACCTTGGAGGTCTTCTAGTCCAACCCCCCGGCTCAACAGGAAATGCTATACCATCTCAGACAAATGGTTGTCCAATCTCTTCTTAAAAACCTCTAGTGTTGGAGCATTCACAATTTCTGGAGGCAAGTTGTTCCACTGGTTGATTGCTCTTACTGTCAGGAAATTTCTCCTTAGTTCTAGGTTGCTTCTCTCCTTGATTAGTTTCCATCCATTACTTCTTGTTCTGCCTTCTGGTGCTTTGGAGAATAGGTTGACACTCCCCACCCCTTCTTTGTGGTAGTCCCTTAAAATACATCTCATCTCACTGCAATTACAGAATGACTCCAGTCATTCTCCCTTATTCTCAGCCTAGCTAGCCTTGAGATTTAAGTTATATCCTGCTGTAAATGATAATGAAAGTTCCATGTAGTGATTAAGGCTAGAAACTGGGAAACCATGTTCAAGTCCCACCATAGGCCCAAAGGTCAACAAGTTGCGCTATAGGCCCAAAGCCAGCTGGTTGACCTTTGAGCCAATCCCTCTCTCTCAGCCCTAGGAAGCAGGCAAAGGCAAACCACTTCCAAAAAAACCTTGCCAAGAGAACAGCAGGGATTAGTCCAGGCAGTTTGTCTGGTGTCAACCCTGACTGGAAGGCACCAAAAAAAAAAAAAGATAATGGAGGGATAGGAAGCTTCTATCCTTCAGGTGCTGTTGAGTTATAATTGCTAGGATCTCTCAACGTTAGACTTTCTGGCAGCAGCATTTGAGAAGTCACGATTTCCTATCCCATAGGAAAGGACAATGCCTATAGACAGACAGTGAATGTACAGGAATTTTGTATCCTGTGATTTGTTTGCTCTAATGTCCAAGACATATTGGCTCAGAAAAGCTTATAAAGTTATCTTAAACAAGTATGAATGGCAAAATGGTATAAAGCATTTTTAAGAATGCTGCTTTCGCAATCTGAGGCACCAATAAGGCTAACACATGTGGCTCATAGGGAAGAGAGTCTATGCTAACAATGTTTTCAGCATGGTAAATAAATTGCTCTCATTGCCACTTAATTTTATGAGTACGTATCATTCTGGTTCAACATACTGCTGCTATCCAGCATTCTTTAACTGAATACTATACCAACTGTTCTGAATTTTGTAAAAACTAATTGAAGTGCTATAGAAAACTGCATGAAAAGTTATTTGGAATTGTTTCCCACTTGAAAACCAGTTCCTCCTTGGTGGCAGTCTCTGCATTCCCCTGACTGCAAGCTTCCCTAAAAATTGGAGCTACAGAGAGGTCTGTAGCTGAAGGGAGCACACTTAAAAGTGACTAAGAAATGAAGGTGAATGTGTGAATGATTATTCATGGAGGAAAGTTTGCGTGATTTGCAGGCATCAGATATATGTACGTGAGCCTGGACTTAGAGAGATTTGCTTGCACAGTAGAGTTTCAGTGACTCTTGTCTCATGTTTGAATATAAAGGTTATGTGCCACAGAGATTATTCCCTGAAGTCAAAGCAAGCAAAGAAGGCAGAAAAGCTGCAGATTCATAATGCAGAGCCGTAATTAGTCAGCATTTGCTCTTCGTTTCAGGCTCCAGTACACCTTTTCCCCCTGAAGGATACTGCATTTGAGAGTGCAAGATTTCACTTGTTTAAAAAGAATGTTCTTGCTATATTGCACGAAGCATAAACTGGCACATACATCACATTAACAAACATTGTATTTTGTTAGATATTGGCTTAGTGTGTTGCAGAAACCAGATTGTCTGGCTTACCATGTTTGACAATTCAACCCCTGTGTAAACTGTATACAAATAAACCACACTGTTCTCTGTTTGTATTAGCCAGTCAAATATATAATTCAAAGTATTTATTCCCAAATACGAAGTTATTATTTGCTGGCTGAGCATGCAGGGTTGTGTTAGGCTGCTGTCATTGAACTAGAAGAAAATTAAAAGGGCCTCTATGCTGGGATTGCTGTGCCCACTAAGCAAGCTAAAGTCTTGAGGGAGTGGTCATTTTGAGATTTATCTTGGGGAGGAGTGTGTGTGTGTGTGTGCGTATCCTGTTCCCCGGGATAAAACTCAAAATGACCAAGACTTATATCTCGTCCATCAGGCAGCAAGGAAAGTGCCCCTATAATCCCTGTGCAATTGTGCAACTGTAACAGAAATTAGCAGACCACTTAGTCTTCTTTCCACTCCCACTATCTGCCATTTCTTAAATTCACCTTTATGCTTTACAGAGAGAACTTTCAAAGAAGCGACAGTAACAGCAGCAGCCCTGTTAGAGGAGCCTGAAACTAACAGGTACCTGTCAATGCCAGTTCCAATCACCGCAACTCCTGAAATATACCTCAGTAGCTTCAGGGTCCCCATAGGATCAATATTGCACAAGTACTTCCACACTCAGTCCACTTGCAAGCAAACCAGCCAAGGTAAGGGTGGCAAGAAAGAAAGATTGCATTGCACATAGGCCTGTCACTCCCAAGTCATTCTTGCTTGTTTTCTCAAAGCTCTAGGAAACATTTACTTTTAACTGTTTTTTTTTCACAAAGGAAAAAATGTAATTCAATGTGAGGTTATAATAAACGGGAGAAGTACAAAGGGCCGTGGATTTTGGCAGACCTGGAAAGAGAACAAGGAGGGGGCCTGATGAGGAGGGAGGCAGCTGGATATTGCAAACGCTCTGCTGGCTGGGCAAACTTCTGAGTGTTTGCAGCTGGAGAAAGGAACTCACAAAAGGGATTATGCCTTAACTTGGCAGGGGGAGAGAAAGGAGCCACCCTCTCCAGCCGGGAGAAATGCCGTTTCCCCTTTCTGTTTGCAAGGGAGCATGACTGGCAGAGGCCTTTCAGAATCATGACACCTTTCGGCAACTGTGCTCTGGAGCAGAACCTCTCCATGACCTTTCTTAGGTTTATTTGGTTTGGGCAAAAAGTACTTTTCACACAACATTAATCTACGCACAGATCACCCCCACCCCCCCACTCTACTTCCACAGACACACACACTTTAAGCTCCAAACCCACAGAACAGTAGGGTGACAAAGCTCTCAACAGGGATGAGTTTGCACAATACGTTTCATGTTGCCAAAGCTGGATGCAGCCACTTTCTGCACAGAGCTTCTCTCTTCAAGTGCATCTTATCTGCTGGGTGAAGAACTTTGCACAACTTAGGGGAAAGCATTAGGTTTCTGCAGTCAATTGGGGGGTGGGGGGAGCCTGGACGAACATTTTGAGGAACAGAGGCCTTTCATTCAACTCAACCTTTCCGATCTGACCCCCTCCTGGCATTTGCTCTCTAGCGCGCAGGGGAGGGGGCGGGTTAAGCATTAAACTAACCTGATAGTGAAATCAGCCCTTAAGAGATACTCAAAGAAATCCGGCCCAGGCGGAGATGGAGAGGACTTAGTGCGGATG
Organism: Azemiops feae; assembly: GCA_023970755.1. Lineage (NCBI taxonomy): Eukaryota > Metazoa > Chordata > Lepidosauria > Squamata > Viperidae > Azemiops > Azemiops feae. The sequence continues at coordinate 162,391 of JALGBA010003859.1, read as the reverse complement.
CCTTCTTCACACCTGGTCAGCTCTCGCTCTCTCCCCCACCCTCCGGCAAAAACCCAGCCATCTGCAGCAAAGGAGCCCACCCATTCCCTTTGATTTGGAGGTCCCTGCTGCTTGCCGCCGCCGCCGCCGCTGCTGCTCTGGGAGCAGTTTCTGCCGAGCTGCAATAAACAATAAACCCCAAGACTCGCAGAGGCGAAGCGGCTGGCTGGCCGGCTGGCTCTCCTCCTCCCTCCCCCAAGCCCGCGGCCGCGAAAGTTGCGCTTGGCCGCTGCAGGCAGCCCGGCTCCTGCCTCCTTAACAAAGAAGCCCCGGCTTACTTTCTTGAGCCATGCTGATGACAGTCTCGGTGGTGGCGTGGTACTCGTCCTCCTCCAGGTAGTCGTCGTGCTGGAAGGAGTCCCCCTGGAAGTCGTGCAAGTCCAGGATCTGCTGCAGCGGCGGGGCTTTGGGCAGCAGCTGGTTGACCACCTCGCGGGTGATGTTGGGCGCCTCTTTGAGCCTCAGCTTGCTGAGGATCTGCGACTTGATGCTCTCCAGCCTCATCTCTTTGCTGTGCTTGCGCCAAAGACACACCGGGCAGCTCTGGTCCTCGGCTTCTGTCACCAGGGGGACGCCCTCGGTGGGCGCCTTCTCGCTCGGCTCGCCCGCGCAGAACTCCAGGGACAGGACCAGGAAGCCCCAGAAGACGGTCGACTTGGGCACCGGCATGTCTGGCGCTTCTCCGCTCGCTCCCCAGCCAAGCAAGCCCGCTCCTTTCTCTCGCGGAGCACAATCGCTCTGGCTCGGCCTCGGGATGATGGGCTGCAGCTGCTGGGTGCTTGGGAGGTGGTGCCGCCGCCGCCGCCGCCGCTAAGTTCTTTGGGGTTGGAGATGGGGGGGGCCGACTTGCTGGTTGGGGGAAGGAGAGGAGGGGGGGGAAGAAAGAAGGACTCTCCTTTTATATCCCAACTGAACTGTGTCGTAAAAAGCCTTGATTGGCTGCGGAGGCAACAAAAGAGCTCTCGGCAAAAGGGCTGTCACCGGCAGGGGAAAGCGAGCGGACTTCTCCGCGCTCTCCTCGGGTCAGGGCGAAGCATTCCGACCGCGCTCGCCTCTCCTGGTGTCAAACCTTTTAAAGGCTGGCAGCGCTCTTTGAAGCGAGGAGGGGAGGGGGCGCCCAGATGGGGAGGGAGGGAGGGAGCGTGTGGAGGAGGCATCTGACAGCCCCTTAAAGAAACAAAGTCCCCTTTTTCCTTCCCCCGCGCGCTACCTTCCCGCGGCAGGCGGAGCGGGGTGGCTTTCAGCCCCGGGCTCCGAGGGGAGGAGGCGCTCGTAACAATACGCGGGGAGGGGCGGCTCGGGCACTCGGGGTGGTGGAAGCGGTGGCTGGGCGAGCGACGAGGGCGAGGGAGAACCGTTGGCTACTACCCTCGACCTCATTCTGCCTCGGGTGCCGGCCCACCTGGCGCTCCCCGAGCCCCTGCGGGCTTCATGCACTTCTCAGGCGGCAAGCGCCGCTTTGCCTCAGCGCAGAGTTTACCTCAGCGTCCCTCCCCTTCTCTCTCCTCTCTGGGCCATTTGACAGTTTCTAAGTGCCCGTGCCGTCTAACTCCCCGATCGATTCGACCGTTTCTAGCTCTCTCTCTCCTTTTCTCTCCGGGTCCTGGTGGCTTTGACAGTCCTCCCCGCTCCCACCAGGCGAGGCACGCGCGCCGCTGCGGAGACCTCGCCCGCCCGCCTGCCTGTCGCCCGAAGCTGGCCTGGAGGGTGGGCTGCTGTCACCCTCCGCTGCCCTCGGGCGATAGGCGCCGGGGCTGCCCCGCGCTTCGCGGCGTGCGCGGTCTCCCGCGGCCGCCCCTCTCCCCTGCCCAGCCCCCGAGCGGCTGGGGCGGCTGCCCGGCGTAGCTCCGACCGGGAGCCCAGCCACGTGCGGCCGTGTTGTTTTGGCCGTCGGAGAGCAGAGGGGCGGCCGACTCGCGGGCCAAGCGCAGCACCTTCCGCCCCGACGCCCGCGGGACTCCCGGCGGGCTCGGGAAACCCGAGCTTGCTTGCTCTCGCCCCCTCTCCGCCGGCCCCGGAGCGGAAGGGGGGCGAGGGAGCGGGCCAGGTGAGGTGCCAATGGAGCGGTGGGGCCGAACAGGGGCAGCCGGAGCCGGAAGAAAGGAGGTCCTGGGGCTGCGATGCTCTGCCGAGCAAGGAGCGCCGTTTCACCTGCCAGCAGAGCTTCAATTTCACTTACGCTAAAGTTCAGTCGAGGCAACCGTAGTGTGCATGAAGCCCCGTCAAATATGATCTCCCCCTGACTTGCCCAAGTGGCACCTCTGCTTTGGTGGGTCCTGTAAAACTCCCACAAAATATTCGAGTGTGATCGTCGGAAGGAGTGGGTTGATTTGTAATTTCTATGCTCCAAAATAGTATAAGTGTAAATTAGCCTGCTCTTTTCCCCGTATAGGTAAAAGGAAGGAGCATAGAACATCTTAGTTTCCTGAAATAGCCAACCTAAGTTTGGGAGGGGTAAACCTCTCTCCCCCCAGCCTCCCAAATCCTTTGGACCAGAACCCTTTGAAGTCCCAGCCGTTGTGGACAATGATCTGGAATTACATAGGTGATCTGCCACTCTAAAGAGCACCAAGCTGCCTATTTTAGTGCCCATCAGGATGACTATAAACCTGGGGAAAGGAGCATTGTAAGAAAAATGCACATTTCAAACAGTATTTGTCTCCAGCCATTCTGTGTATGAATGTTACAGGATTATATGACCTTAGAGTACGTGTTCCTTATTACTTGTTTAATTTAAATGATCTAAGCAGATTTCTCTTTAGAGAGGGATCGTACAGAAGAACACTCCCTTGTGCTGCTACCTAAAAGTTCACATCAGTCCGTGGCCTGGAATCTCCAGGTAGGGCTAGAAAAAACGCATGATCTGAAACATTGGCACACTGCTCCCTCTTTCTGCCATCCCCAACCTTAGCCTGGCATTTCTATCCATTGGGTCCTTCATCTCTTAACATTCCTGAGCAGCAAAAGCACATACACTAAAAGGTCATCCTGAGAAAAGGTGATCTCATTTATCACATAGAGTTGCTTAGTAAGAAGTCTGGCCCTTTCTCCAAACAATGAGTGGGGATGGGTGTGTGTGTGTGTGCAAGGGTATTTTCATGAAGAAAATATGTACAGTTATGTACCCAGTAAAGTAGCCAGACAGAAAGAACTTCTTTCTCTTGCTAATCATCATCATCTTCAGGTCAAAGGATCCATGACTACAAACATGTGCATCTGCATTTCTTCATGCCTAGTCTTGGCTAAGCCTATCAACTGAGTGGGCTTTATTATCAAGCATAAGGCACAATATTTCTTTTTTACATAGAAAACTAAGACATGTAGAGACAACAAACATAGATAAGCCATTATTCAGACACACAGAGAATACACATTGTGTAAAAAAAAAAAAATGTTCCAGTCCATCAGTGAAATTTTGCTAGAAAGAAATGTAGAAATGTTCCACTGCAGTGAATAGAGAGAAAGTTTCTACATATGAAAACAATATTATTAAAGTGATTCCTTTAAACAAGCCACCAGTATTTTCCCCTCTTACTCTCATAGGTACTATGAACTGATGAGTGTTGTTAATGTGTGTTCATATCGCTCAGACATAGGTCAGCTTTGAGAGTTTCATGCTAATTTCAATTTGCCATTCTTGGCTTTTAAGCTTCTGTCATGATCGCTCAGACTGACTAATTCTAATCGGTACTTGCAAAAACTATCAAAGATCCTGGAGCATTGGGGAACTACCAGAGGACTGAAAAAGAGCTGATGTGGTTCTAATCTTCAAAAAAGGAAAAAATAATGGATCCAGGAAACTATAGACCAATCAGTCTGGCACCAATAACTGGGAAAGATTATCAAGCAACAGATCTGCAAACACCTAGAAGCAAGCAAAGTTATAATCAGAAGCCAACATGGGTTTGTCAAAAATAGATCATGCCAAACAAATCTTACTTCATTCTTTGACAAAGTGACTAAATTAGTGGACCAATGAAATGCTGTAGACATTGTATACTTGGACTTGGTAAGGCATTTGTAAAGTAGATCACAGCCTACTTCTTAGTAATATAAAAAAATGTAGGATAGATAGCATTACCAGATGGATTCGAAACTGGCTGATAACCACACTCAATGTGTAGTCCTCAATGGAACTGCATCTACATGGAGGGAAGCATGCAGTGGGTATCCCGGTACTCTTTAACATCTTCACAAATGATTTAGATAAGGGGATAGAAGGGAAACTCATCAAATTTGCAGAGGACACCAAGCTTTGGGGAATACCCAACACTCCAGAAGATAGGCTCAAGATCCAGAAGGATCTTGACAGACTTGAATACTGGGCCCTAGCCAATAAAATGCAATTCACTGTTGAGAAAAGTAAGGTTTTACACTTAGGCAAGAAAAACCAAATGCACAGATATAGAATAGGTGATGCCTGGCTCAACAGCAATAACTGTGAGAGGGATCTAGGAGTGCTAATGGACAGTCAGCAGTGTGCTACAGCTACCAAAAAAGCCAAGGCAGTCCTGGGCTGCATCAACAGGGATAACATCAAGACCACGTGAAGTGTTAGTACTACTTTATCCTGCACTGGTAAAACCACACTTGGAATACTGCATTCAATTTTTGGTTGCCAAAATACAAAAGAGATGTTGAGATTCTAGAAAGAGTGCAGAGAAGAGCAACAAAGATGATTAGGGGACTGGAGACTAAAACATATGATGAACAACTGCAGGAATTGAATATGTCTAGTCTTGCAAAGGGTGACATGATGGCAATTTTCCAATATTTGAGGGGCTGTCACAACAAGGAGGGGGTCGACGTATTCTCCAAAAGCACCTGAGGGCAGGACAAGAAGTAACAGTTGGAGTGATTCAACCTAGAACTAAAGAGAATTTTCCTGACATGAGAACAATTAATCAGTAGAACAGCTTGCCTCCAGAAGTTGTGGGTGCTCCATCACTGGAGGTTTTTAAGAAGAAATTGAACAGTCATTTGTATGGAATGGTATAGGGTCTCCTGTTTGAGCAGGGGATTAGACTAGAACACCTTTAAGGTCCCTTCCAACTCTATTATTCTGTTAAAATGTTTTCTCTTTTTATAAGGTACTTTGGATACTTAGTACTGTAGAATGGGATAAATCTAAGATACAAACTACATGAAAGTGCACAGGTCATCTAAATCCAACAAATTGACTAGATGCATTTGTTGACATAAATGAACAGTTGCATCAAGGACTATTATTAGGCATGACTCATTGCCCACAAGCGTAGTTGGATTGTAGATCATAGTGAATGGCTATGTCAACCATAATGTAATTACATTGCCTTTGGTTTAACTGGCTATGTGTACCAATCAATGCTGGTTGCAAATCATAGTCAATAGTTCTGAACAATATATAAATACAATCAAGTGGCTTATCTACATATCATAGTTTAAAGCAATGCTGCTCTTGTCAGTGATGGCTCCTAGCAACTGCCTGGGCTAGTCCCTGCAGAGTATGACTGGCCCAATGTCACCCAACTGGCCTAAGTGGGACTCCTGATTTAGTGCCTTTATCCACTACAACAAACTGACTCTCAAAACAGTGTATGGAATCTGTCAATAAATGTTGGAATAAACTCTAAGAATGGGAACTAATCTGCCACTTGATTGACTTATACATTGGCTTTCATCCAGTCAAAAAGAAATCAAGAGCTAATTCACAGAGTATGACCATCATTTTATCACTGTTTTAAAATTTGGGAAATTTACTTGCAACCGCTGATTTGAACTTTATCAGGTTAGATAAAACACTTCAATTGTTTTATGGTCCATGCACATATTAAGCTAAGAGATGCTATATGAGCAGATGACAGGTTTGCGTGTATGAATCCAAAATAACACAAGACAACTTTGCTGTGTAATAATGGCCTGAAGTACAGAAATCTTGTACAGATAATATTTGAACATCAGAGAAGTGTCTACTTAAGCATTCAAATAGATCTTTGCCAAATAGGTCACATTAAACACCCAGAGGCTCTACATTACCAGTTTCTTTGTTATTGGGCATGTCAGAAGTAAGTATATGAAATTTTACCTGACCTCCATATACCACTCTTGGAGGGGGGATAAACCTATTTATTTTTACACAAATATATACATCCTGTGGTATTTTCAGTTACACTGACCACCAGGAGGCACCACATTACCAGTTTCATCCTTATTAGGAATTGTCAGATGTGGGGAGCCAGATGTTATTTGGGTTCAAATAGGGGTTATCTCTCTGCAGTGATTTGCTTGCTTGAATCATTTTCTGCTATCCGCAATGTGGCTTCCCTTTCTCTAAGACAGCTCTTTGTTGTCTTTGGCCTATCATGAGATTCTGTTTTAAAATTAGACAAATGGCCTTTCCTTCTCATGCTAATTAGATTAGTTTTTCCCCATCCTCCCCCAGGTACTTCTTCCTAAGGGACTGCCAGACAGTCTTCAGAGTGGGGCAGGATGTGAGCCACTGAGGTCATAATATGGATAGGTAGGAACTTAGCTAAGCATAGAGGAAATGTAGCTTGTTTGCTAAGTGTTTCGCTTTGTTAAATCAAAAGGTGGTTACAGCAGTGTATTATTATATACACGCTGATTTTAAACTGCATTAAATCAGGAACTCCAGCTTCAATTCCAGTTGTGATATTTTTGTTTTCTCTTTCCCGTATATTCTCTTATATTTGGCTTGCCCTGTTCAATGGCTAATAGTCTCCTGATCAAAAGATGTAAGAAAATATTTTTTTCCACACAGTTAACACGATTGGATTCCCTAAATGTGTGAGGGCACAAACTTAGCTTCCTTGATCTGAAACCTCCATGTTTGGAAGGAGATGAAACTGAGGAGAAAGCTATTTCCCTCCTGTCCCATTGTAGGAGGATGTTGAGTTTATAGGAGTCTTTGGCCTAATCAAATTGGGCTGTCCTTCTATCAAGATTCAGCTATTAAGAATACCAGGCAGCGGAGTGAAAGTGTTGCAGCACCTTAGCCATGAAAGCCAGCTTGGTGTCTTTGGGCCAATCACTCTCTCTCAGCCCAACCCGCAAGGTTGTTGTTGTGAGGAAAAGAGGAAGAGGAAGTTTTGTTAAATATGTTTGCTTCCTTGAGTTATTTTTTAAAATAATAAAAGGTGGGATATAAATAAATAAAAATAAAAAAAAACTTTTTAAAGTAGCAAACATCTGTTGCTTTTAAAATTTTATTTCCTCTTAATTTTTTTCTATCTTCCATACTTTAGTTGAAGGCACACAAAACATACTAGCAAAAGAAAAAGCTAGTTATCATTTACCCTCCTTATGTATTTTTTCTGTGTCATATCCACATTCTCTTCCCAGCCAAATGCTCTCCAAATGGTTTGACCCTGTGGGTTCTGAGGAAGAGGACAGGGCCCTTTGTGATTTCAGCTCCACAGTTGTGGACTTGACCCCTGGCCCTCCAGAATGGGACCTTTAGGCTCCCACCATTGGCTGCCCCCACTTCGCCTCCAGCCACCTGCCTCAGTGCATTCACAGCCAGCTTTCCTCCTCCGCTGGCCCTCCCCCGGCGATTCTCTATGGCAAATGGGCCCCTGGCCCTCCGCCCCCTGCCCTTCGGCCCAGCCTGTTCACCCAGGCACCATTTGTCCTGGGTGTTTCGCTCCATGGAACAAGAAGCCGCCAGCCAATCAGGTGACAGGCGGCAACGATGGTGCTGGGAAGGGCGACCAAGGGGACTGTGAGGGGGATGCAATTGGTGACAGATTAGTGGAGAGAGCAAGATCTGGTGGCGCACGGCTGCTAGTGTTGTGGGGTGGGTGGCAGGCCATCAGCCTCCCCACTGCATGCCACCACCGTTTGCTACACTGCCAGCAGTTGCTCTCACCACCAATGGCTTGCCACACACCCTAGCACAGCCAGCAGCTATGCACAACCACCATTTGCCTGCCATACACCCCCTCCTCAATGGCAGCAGCTGTGCGCCACCAGATCTTGCTTGGTGCCTGGGTGAATGGGCCGGCCCGAAGGGCAGGGGGTGGAGAGCCAGGGGCCCATTTGCATGGAGAATCACCAGGGGAGGGCCAGCGGAGGAGGAAAGCTGGCTGTGGATGCACTGAGGCAGGTGGCTGGAGGCAAAGTGGGCGTGGCCAATGGTGGGATCCTGAAAGTCCTAGAGCCTGGACCTCCTAGTTGATTAAAGCAACCAGGGAGGAGACCAAGAGGTGAATCCAGCAAAAGTCAACATCTTTTTATAGGACTGGGAAATGTCAGCAGCCTTATAAAGGGTATTGGCCTGCTCTTTCCTCAAGAGGCCCATCCTGGCTCCATTATTCCTGGACAACTCTCATCCTGTATCTAACCTCCCCTTTGTAGGGAAGGAAGTTGGGAAAGTGAGAAGGCAGCAGTGACAAAGGGCGTTGGCAGAAACTGTTTGCTGGGCCTATGGCAGCCAGGTTTTGGGCCTGAAACACGGGACTGGAATTGCATTGGTTACCTCAGGGGTGTCAAACTGCCGGCCCACGGGCCGGATGCGTCACGCTAAAACATGCCCACCCCATTGCCGGCAATGGGAAAAAAGTCACAATACGTCGCAACATGTCACGTGACGTTGCAAATTTGACACCCGTGGGTTACCTTCATACATGACCTTTGATGTGACCTCTATGGAATGAACACAGACATTCCTCTCCTGGTGGATCTCTCAGTAGCCTTGAATATCTGCTACAGGATCAGCACTGGCTACCAGCGAGTTTTCAAGTTCAATTACAAGGGCTGGTTATTGCTTTTAAACCCCTCTAAGGCGTAACCACCTGTCCTGGTCAGATTCTACCTGTCCTGTCTGAAGGAACAGAGAATGCCTATTGAAGGTTTCCATCAATCAAGCTGTAAGTGGGACTGAAAATAGGCATTGTCTTAGCAGTTCACTTCTCCCAGATCTGTATGACCCCCAAGCAAAAGCTCATATTCTCACAGCCTTTTGGAAGCTTGTGAAAACTAGCTAGTCTCGAAGCTTTGTCATTTCTTTTTCTACAACTGTTGATATGAGGCATGTTTTGGTTTTATGATATTTATTAAGGTTGCACAGGCTATGACACTATTGCTCCTGAACACCACCTAGAGTCTTTGAGATTGAGACTCAATCTTAAATGCATAAATAACACTCCCTTAATGAACAGAGCCATTGATATTGCTGGCCAGGAATTGTAGTCTAACAGTTTTAGAAATAGTTTTATCTCACAGGAAAACAGTGAGGTTGAGAGAGAGAGAAAGAGAGAGAGAGAGAGAGAGAGAGAGAGAGAGAATAACATAGAATAGAATTGAGCTGGAAGGGACCTTGGAGGTCTTCTAGTCCAGCCCCCCGCTCAAGCAGGAGAACCTATACCATCTCAGACAAGTGACTGTCCAGTCTCTTCTTAAAAACCTCCAGTGATGGAGCACCCATGATTTCTGAAGGCAAGCTGTTCCACTGGTTAATTGTCCTCACTATCAGGAAGTTTCTTCTTAATTCCAGGTTGCTTCTCTCTTTGATCAGTTTCCAACCATTGTTTCTTGTCCTGTCCTCTGGTGCTTTGGAGAATAATTTGACCCCCTCTTTGTGGCAGCCTCTCAGATACTCGAATACTGCTATCATGTCACCCCTATTTCTTCTTTTCTTTAGACTAGCCTAACGCAAGTCCTGCAGCTGTTCTTCATATGTTTTAGTCTCCAGGCTTTGGATCATCTTAGTTGGTCTTCTCTGAACTTTTTCCAAGGTCTCAACATCTTTTTTGTAGTATGGTGACCCAAATTGGTTGCAGTATTCCAGGTGTGGTCTCACTAGGGTTTTATATAGCGGTACTAATACTTCGTGTGATCTTGATTCTATGCCTCTGTTTATGCAACCCAGGATTGTATTAGCTTTTTTGGCTGCTGCCAAAAGAGAGAGAGATCAGGTTCACACATTGTATTAAATCAGATTTTTCTGAAATATGATTTATAAACTGAACCATAATGATTGGATTTACATCACATTAAGCTAATTGCTTACTTTCACACAGAGAGACTAGTTCTCAAATCTCTCTCTTTCTCCATGTTTATAGATGCTTAGAGACTGAAACTTACATATTGCTTACTACTGACATATATGAAATTTACATAAAAGAATCATCAAGCAGATTAAACCAATGTGTTCAGTCATAAAAACACAGCCTATAAAGGCAGAACTATTTTATAACAGACTGTGGTAAAGGAAATGAGAGGGATAAAATGGTTTTATAGATGCAATGTTATGGGAAATCCTCATACTGTGCAGATTTTTGTCCATACACTTGCCTCCTTAATGTCTCCCTTCCAGGAACTCTATAAGGAAGTTATTAACACTGGTTAGATTTTATTTCATTGCAAAGGACACAGACTGCTATGGTAGCAGAAATGAAAGCCGCCAAGGGAACTTGTGAAATCAAGCTAATCCCAGCTTGGGCATTTTGGTAGATGATCATCACAAAATAGATGAAATGTTTACTACTGGTAGTAGTAATAGATTGTGGCTGCCTGAGCTGGAAGTTCAATTCCAAATTTGGGATATAGTACGAAAATAGTATAAAGCAGGAGGGAATTCCTGGACTGACATAATCCTGTCAGGCCCTAAAATTTAGCAACCCACTTTTGAAACCCCTCAGCCCTCAGCCTGAGAGCCAAAATGGCTGTTACAGCATTAGTTCATCTTGCACTGGGACATCTCACTCTTCAGTCCAGGAACTCTGTTCTGTGGCTGTTATTCTTGACTCCCTCCTGTAGAGAAGAACTTTGTGAGCTTTAACAAAGAGACAGTGGGGTCATATGAAAGCTTGTCCTCATCCATCTCCAGAGCTGCCCTATGACAGGAGCCAGCAACCATTTTTGGATCGAGAGCCTGCACAGACATCCTTCTCCAAACTGGGTTGGATCAGCATAAAAAAAACAATTTCATGCTCAGAATTGTTTGAATACCAGGAAGTATTTAATGATGTTTGTCTTCTGTCCTCTTAAAAATTCTGTTTGGTAGGAACTGTTGGAAGCTTCTGCATCCAAGGATTGTGGAGGCTGTGAATTAGCCTGGGGCTTCAAGCTGTGCATTTTTAGTATTCCTTGCTAAGAATGGCCAGCACCAGGGAAAGTGTTGCTGCTAGGTGTTTTTCATATAGTATTAATCAGTTGCATTTTGGGGAAAGTAGTATATTGGGAATGAACTGATATTTTTTTAAGGGCTGATGGTTTGGTGCTGGCAAGAAGAGCAGAAGGTGGTGTAAAATTGCTGCCTTTGACATGAAAGTAATTAATCTGATGGTTCCTGGCCAGTGATGAGAGATCATATATCACCAAGTGCTTCTGAATATTAATAACAATATAGTGTCCACCCCAGTCTTATAATTTTGTGCTGTGCTTTTGTTCACTTATTTATTTTACAGGGTAGGTTACCAAATCCCCATACTTTACAGGGGTTTATAATCTCAGCAATAAGAGCTATTAAGGGTAATATAATAAAAAATACTACTAAAGATATTAAGAACGGAAAAGTCAGCAAAACATTTAATTTCTAAAGCACAGTGAAAAAATACAAGTAGTCCTCAATTTATGACTGGTCAAAGTTACGCTGGACCCTGAAAAAGCTATTTATGACTTGGATTTGAAGTTCTGACAACTGCCCTTTCCACCATAGTCATGTGGCACTCAGCAATCAGCCTGTATTTATTACTGTTGGCAGTGTCCTGCAGTCACATGATCATGATTTACAATGTTTTTGCCAGAAATCAGTGTTTACTTCTGATTTTCAGCAAAAAATGCCCCATAGTGAACAATGGGTTTGCTTAACAGTGTTTGCTTAACAACCTCAGCATCACTTTACAACTGTGGTGTTTGCTTAATGAACATTGCAAAAAAAGTTGTAACATTGGGAACAGTCATGTGGGGACCTGCCTAACAACCATCACTGCTGGCTCAATTATAGTCATAAGTCAAGGACTGCCTGTATAATCTTTTCCTCCTTCTTGAACAGGAAGCCATTCAACAAGGTGGCAACTAATTACAAAAGTTGGACCTGGTTCCTTGCTCCTGTCTTTCTAACTTTCACACCAAAGTTACACTAGTAAAGTCACACCACTTCACATATATATTCCACCAAATAAAGAAATATTGGAAAGCATTCCTCTCAGAAACTAAGGAAATTAGCATACTAACAAGGGTTAATATGGGGTTTGAGCAGCCCTCTGCCCCATCTTTGTTTTTCAAAGCATGTGCCGTCCCTTTTTGTTTTAAAAAGAGAGTTTGATTCTATTTATCCCCTATGAGATTGATCTATCTCACTACAAAGGAGGAGAGGCTGATTTTCCTATCCAAGTGCTTTAAAGCTACAGGAGCAGAAGGTGGACTATAGGATGCTAGGAGGCTAACACTTTTTAACCATTCTACCACTGATACCCTTTTACTTGCTGATAAAGTGCACAAGTTGTGAGAGCTCAAGTTCTCTCACATATTAATTTTAGGGTAAAGATCCCAGATAAAGATATCCCTTGAAAGACAGACCCAAGGGAGAAGGCAGAACTAGCAGGATGTAGACCCCTGTGGTTTCTGAGAGGGGAGGTTGACTTCCAATCTTTTCCACTACTGGCCCAGTTGTGTTTCTGCATTGTGATAGAAATGGAATAGGGGAACACTAGAGTTAGCCAACTTGGGTTTTCCCCCCTAAATTAAAAAAAAAAGCTGTAAAGAACATTGCTATTTTGTGTCTGACCCATAGCTAGGAATCTAGCTTGGGGTGGATAGATGGCTATACCCTCCCTCCAGTGGTAGGATTCAGCTGGTTTGCACCATTTCGGCAGAACCCATAGCTAATTTTTTGTTGCCCAGGCCCAGAATGGACTTCCGGAAGTGGCATCCACAGAGAGAACCAGTTGTTCACATATTTGAATCCCACCACTGCCTCCCTCCCCTCATTTTGTTCTCTTCTTTTTCTTAAATTCCTTTAAGCAGAGATATGAAGTAACTTGCATACACAAAAGTTATTTTTAGTTTTAGTTTTGTTTGGGACTTAATGGAACAGTTAAGTTAGGTGTAGGAAGGAGAATGTATGCTTTTGGGAAGAAAATTACAGAATAACAGAGTTGAAAGGGACCTTGGAGGTCTTCTAGTCCAACCCTCTGTTCAAGCAGGAGACTCTATACCATTTCTGACAAATGGTTGTCCAATCTCTTCTTAAAAATCTCCAGTGATTGAGCAGCCAAAACTGTTGCTGTTTGCTGTTAAGTGAGAAATTTGTTAAGTAAATTTTGCCCCATTTTACGACCTTTCTTGCCACAGTTGTTAAGTGAACCCTTCTAGTTGTTAAGTTAGTCATGTGGTTGTTAAGTGAATTTGGCTTCCCCATTGACTTTGCTTGACAGAAGGTTGCAAAAGGGGATCACATGACTCTGGGACACTGCAAGAGTCATAAATATGAACCAGTGACCATGGGGATGCTGCAATGATTGTAAGTGTGAAAAATGTTCATAAGCCACTTTTTTCAGTGCCGTTGCAACTACAAATGGTCACTAAGCAGACTGTTGTAAGTCGAGGACTACTTGTACTGGATGTAAGTGCTTACAGAAAGAAAAGAACTGAATGAGTATAGCACCATAATAAAACAGTAATAAAACAAATTTATTTGAGTTCAGATTTGCTAGTCAGAAAGGAGATGGCATTTGGGGGCCTCAGCAAATCAGGACCCCTGCATGCCAAAACTAAGGGTCAATCAAGGGACAGAGAACAGAGATACAGAGTGATACCAGTCAAAGAAAAGGAACATGAGAATGGGAGAAAAATGAATATTAGTTAAGCAGTTAAAGAGAGCATTTGAATCCTACACAGTCCAGACTCCCGTTACAGAGAGAGAGAGAGAGAGAGAGAGAGAGAGAGAGAGACTGAAGAAAAGGAACTGAAAGCTAACTTTGCAAACTAAACAACAGTCTTTCTGTTAGTACACAGACACAAATGTTCACAAGGAGGCTTCTTGCCCCAATGAGGATGTGAGGAGTGGTGAGGAGATGCCTTATCTTCCAATTAGTTAGAATGCAGGTGATCTTACAGTTACTGCAGCATCTGTATTTTTTATTTAATTATTTGTTTTTATTCTGCCTTTATATTTTTATAAATAACTCAAGGCAGCAAACATAGATAACACTCCTCCCTCCTCCCTGGCCACCCAGCCAGCTTTCATGCCTAAGGAGAAACTAGAATTCACAATCTCCCAGTTTCTACCATGATGCCTTAACAACTAGACCACAGTGACTATTTCATCTCCATTTCAAATGAATGTAATCATGCACATATTGAACTAAATTGTAGTTCAGAGAATAATGTGGTGGAGACAAATTACAGTTCTCATTAGTTCCTTAAGTCTATATTGAGCAACAGCTTGAGGGACTTCCTTGTTGTGCACGTTCCTCAAAGACAATAAAGATAGACATTCCTATCCAACTCAGGATTAGCATGAAATGCCCAATGGTGTTGAAATAAAGAGGCAATATTTATGCATGCAACCCTCCCAAATACATACTGTTTTTGTGCAAATTTCCAGTCTAAAATTACAGCCATATAGGATTCCCCAGGAACAAAGGACTGAAAAATATGGCTTGAAATCTGGCAGGGCATGAGAAGGCAGCAAATCCCTGGATAGCACTCCATAAACAGATTTGAGATGAGGCTAAAGCTAAATGCCACTATAGATGATTGATCTCAAAAGGAGACTGTATCACAACCTCTTTGCTGGCAAATGTTCTGGACTGTCTCGTGGCCATTGTGAAAAAACTGGCTGAACCAAACCCAAGGCAGGACTGTGTAGCCTTTCAGATCAGCTAAAGGTGACTAACAAGGGAAACCTGTTAAAATTTTGGAGCTGATATCTGAGTTTAATACTGTGCCCAAGAGCATGTAAGAAGAATCATCACTCAAGTTGCTACACACCAGATGAAAACAACTGAGGCAGAGATAAAGTCAGCAAGACATTACTCCTAATATCAGCCCAAATGACTCTAATGGTGTGTTTTACGAGAATTGATGGAGACTAATGAAAATGTCCCCGCAATCGTGACTGTGAGAGAGCATTTTCTAGAATTTACTGACATTAATTATACTAAAGGAGCTACTATGACAAACATGTTCTCCTTTACTGAGGTGGGCAGCGGTATCATGGAGAAAAATGAAACAAGAAGAAGGAAGAATTGTGAGCTTACATAGTTTTGGCCAAAGTAAGGGGGTCTGGAGAAATAATTGGAGCTTCCCATCGCCAGTACCAAAATGTTGTGTTCTGTCTCTGACTTCTACTGTGTTTCCCCGAAAATAAGACCCGGTCTTATTTTTTTTTTGGCCTCCAAAAGAGGCACCAGGTCTTATTTTCGGAGGGAGGTGTCTTTTCCACTCAACTCCAGCACCGACAGCCCTGCCCAGCCGGCCCACTTCTGCGGCCAACGGAGCAGCTTTATTCTGCAGCTGAGAATGATGCTCTGGCCTGCATTTCACGGTCAAAGTCCTTTCTGGAAGGCCTCTGCAGCCGAGAACCAAGCTACGGATTCAACCCATTGCTCGGTTCTCGGCTGCAATAGCCTTCTGGAAAGGCCTCTGACTGTGAAATGCAGGCCTGGGGATGTCACAGAAGAAGTGGGCCAGCCAGGAGAGGCCTGGCTGCAAGATAAGTGGGTGCAGGGCACAGGGGCAGCTCCACACCCCCACCCCAGCTTGATTTTTAGGCATGTGCCTCGCCCCAAAACTAGGCCTTATTTTCGGGGTAGGGTTTATATTAGGCCCACTCCCAAAAATCAAGCTAGGGCTTATTTTCGGGGTAGGTCTTACTTTCAGGGAAACAACTTAGCTCAGATAATATCACACAAATGGAGAATATACGTGTCCCAGGATAACATTGCAGGATCTGGGTTGGCCACTGGGACCAAAGGTTTTGTGTTCTGAGCTTTCTGACTTGTGCTGGAGCCCATCTTCAGGGAACTTCTCTCTAGTCTCCCTCCACAGTTTCAATTTAAGGGCTAACATGCATCTTCAGGGAACTTCTCTCTAGCCTCCCTCCAGAGGCTAGAGGTTCCATGATGATGGGCTCCAGCACGAGTCCCGAAAGCTCAGAAAACAAAACCTCTGGTTCCGGTGACTGATTCAGATTGGATCCTGCAGATAATATCTTTTTGTCAAATATCTAGATTAGCCAGTTTAGGCTAACCTAAATCTAACTAGGATGGTACCCTGGAAATCAGGAATGCATTTGCATTTTAAGAATCTGCACATTTTTATTCAAAATGAAGGCTACACATAATATGCCCAAACTCCCTGTCTTCCAAACAAAGAAACAAAACTGGAATGAAACCTAAATATCAGTAGTGTACAGTAAAATTGAACGGCATCAAAGTGATTACAGTAATCTAACAACATGCTTAATGTTCCTGTTTCAACCAATTTCCATAAATCATTTATATTGGTGCCAAGCTCGTCTCCTGTAAGAGACTATGTCTGAGTGAAGGCATTATCACAGAAGGAACCCTATCTTTGTAGATGAAAAATATTTGTAAATGAATAATATCTCCACAATGTAATTTGGAGAAAACCCTATCTGACTTTCTTGGATAAGTACATAAGAAGGGTTTCCTTTTGAATCCATTTGGGTCAGGGCGGGTTTGCACTTGCCTACCAAGGGCCATGTCTCCTGGGGCTGACGAATTTTGCAATTGATGAAATCTTGGTTGAAATGAGCTGCTACGTTCATTCCATCTCAGCCCCTTCCCCCTTTTATGATCCCTTCTCCAGGCTTATGGAAAAGCCTGATAGTTCTTAGCTATTTTGTTCCATAAGAAACTTGAACATAAGGAACTCTATGCTAAATGGAGTTTCCAAATTGTTTTAAGGGGCAACCGTATGCCTTAAATACAGAGAGTAGTAGTTCCAGTGTGCCTTTAAAGGTAAGACCTTTGCTGAAGCTGACTGAAGAAACTCTGAATGCCAAAACGATTTGAATCCACGAATGACCCCCAATTATATACCTCCATATAGCCATGGCAAAAACAGTTTGCATATGAACCCCGTAGATTCGGAATTCACCTACCCAGAATGCTTCCCTCTTCTTGGGATGGAGTTTCAATGTAAGGGCTGACATGCAGCAACTTACAAGATTCCAGGAGACAGAGCAGTGGCACCTATGCTTCATACAGTTCTGATGACAGGTCGGCTATCCTTAGCATAGGTTGATGATGGCATCTTATTCCAAAGTGTTTGGGTGGTCTCATTGTTTATCCACTTATGTGGGGGGGGGGCTGCTTAAGTTAGGTTTAATTAAATCAAGTTAATCAGGAATAGAAGTGTTAGTGAATACCTACTTAAAACTCTGCACCTGTGAAAACAGCTTCTCATTTAAAACTTATATCATCATCATCATCATCATCATCTTGCTTTATCATATTAGAGCTAAGCTGTTCTGGTCCAGCTTCAATTACATTCTTAGTATGGCTCAAACAATGTCATCTATAAAATATAAAACCTATATAACTGGAGACATTTTTCTAAGATGCTTGATTGAGGTGTGCAGTGCATTGGTGCATAATATTACGGTGATGTTCACTTATTATTTTTGTTCAACTATTTATAATTGAGCATTATTACTTACTGTACCTAGTAAGATAGTCATGGAATAACTGGGCAGATGTAACACCTCCATGGGTACTTGCTAGAGACCAGAGAGCATACAGGAGCATGGGTGAAACCTTTTGTTACTTTGGGCAGGTTTCAGAAGATCCCTCCTCCCAAATCAATGCCACCTCTGCCCTGGCCTCCAGAGAGAGCCAGTTCAGGAAAAAAACTCCAGAAAGTTTCAATGAAGGTTCCAAAGAAGGGATCTATCAATCAAACAGGGAATAGGATCCGGTAGCATTTGAACTATGCACAAGGGTCAAAAGGACAATCATAGCAGGGTTCAGGGAACCCCAAGGTATGCACAATTAGAGAGAGAGAAGGGGAGGGGGATTAAGAAACAATTACTGGGGACTGAGCGCATTCCTGACACATGGAGTGTGAACAGAAAGAACTAAAAGACAAAAATGAGAAGATGGGAGAAGAAAGGTGAGAATCAAACAGCTTGACAAGGGTGCGGCTGGCTGGTACCCCAAATAGGAGCAAAGCAGAATATTTTATTGTAATGCTGATTGTGTTGCATAGTTCCACTTGTTGCTCCCCTATTCCTTCTTTACTTTCCATAGGAATAAAGTTTCTCAAGTTAAAAGTCTGTGTAGGCTGACTATTTTTGTTTGCTAAATACTGACCAATACGGTATTCCAGTTAATGTCACGACCTTTTCGCCTAAAGTCGGAATTAATGGCAAAAATAAATGGGAAACAGAGTGGGCTTTGCAGCATTTCAGACCCGCATCCATAAAAGTTCATTATTTCAGTAACTAGGTGGGAGTGGGGGGTGGAATTGTGACTTCTCTTGCTTCAAAAGGGCACTAAGGCTTTTGAATGCCAACAATTACAAGAATGCTTTCCCCATTCAAACCTATATGAAGAAGTACCTCTCTCTCTCTCTCCCCCCCCCCCGTGTGTGTGTGTATGTGTGTGTGTGTGTGTGTGTGTGTGTATCCCATACTTATTCCTCTCTTACTTTCATCTTGTAACATCAGATGCAGGGGAGAAAATGGAACGTATTCAGGTATCTACTTTGCAAACATAATATGATTCCATCACTAGATCATTCCTAAGAGAGAGTAATCCGAGATATGGGACTGCAGTTGAGGTGAGGAAACAGAACAGCTGTCTGAAAAAAATTAGCTAAGAGGGACCAGGAGACACCCTCCAGCAGTTATATCAAGAGCTCATCTTCCATGCTCCAGATTGGCATGAGTGGCATCGGAGGGCACAACCTAGGTGACTTAATTTTAAGTTTCCTATAGGATTAGACAAGTTGGCTTTATTAGATTCCCCCAAATGTTTTTAATCAAACTTGTCCTTATCATCTGTTCATTCAAAATAAAAACATGGTTAGGTGGAAGCAGCCAGAGACTTTTTCTAAGTGTGCTACTGCCTCTCTTCTCGATGGGCTGGAGAGCAATGTCCTCAATTTCTTGTCTTTGTTGATCTGAAATTACTGTTCTTGTTATATGCTCAGCTCAGGTTAGCTTTAATAGATACCAAGTAACTTTACCATTTTCATTATTTTTATCTTTGTCCAATACAATTTCTTCTCAGAGTCCAGCTACACTGATCAAAAATAAAAGCTACATATAAAGCCTTAAAACACTTTAAGCACTATTTGAAATAATAAAATTATTATTCTGTTACATGTGTGTGTCACTAATATCACAACTACCAGATCTAGGCTGCAAAAATATGAATCACCACATGACAGAAAGACTAACGCTGCTGCAATATACTGTTTGTCTGGATTTTTGCAGTCCAGATCTTGTAGTTTGTCTATTAGCCCTTCAGCTAAAAAGTGTTGAAACGGTACAGGTTACAACCACTCACCTGGATATTAGCCATGTCCAAACAACATCCTTAAATGGCTGAGTCTTGTTTCTTCTTGCCCCTATCCCCCATGGTGCTCATTAGCTTTAAAACAAAGTCCCATCTTGCACCTTTTCCCTCAATCTGGGTTCCTCTACCTGTCTATCAGAGGCCTGGGAGTTTGAGGGTTCTGTGTAGTATCTTAGGAGTTCCTACGGTAACACTCTTCTGGACCGAGCGCTTTGATGTTGTTACTGGGATCTGTTGGAGCCACTTTCCTAGCTTAGGAGTCAAAGCCCTAAGTGGTTGTACCACCTCTGGGACCACTTGGGACTTTTCTTTCCACATCTTCTCCAGTTCCTCCTTCAGGCCCTGTTTTTTCTCCAGCTTCTCATACTCCTTCTTCCTGATGTTGCTGTCACTTGGCACCACTACATCTATCACCCCCACTGTCTTCAATTCCTTGTCTACACACACACATACCGTACACACATGCATACAGAGTAAGCTTTTGTTCAGGGTCATTCTCATCAATAAAAATTCCATTAAATGTCTTAAGTCTATTTTGACTCTAGGTAATTATCTCTACACAAATGATAGTGCAATGTGCACAGGTGCCCACAATCTTTCTAAAGTTTAAGATTTGAATCAAAGCTAGCTAATGATGAAGAGAAGGATGAGGGGGGACATGATAGCAGCGTTCCAATATCTCAGGAGCTGCCACAAAGAAGAGGGAGTCAAGCTATTCTCCAAAGCACCTGAAGGCAGGACAAGAAGCAAGGGATGGAAACTAACCAGAGAGAACCAACCTAGAACTAATGAGAAATTTTCTGACAGTCAGAACAATTAATCAGTGGAATAACCTGCCTCCAGAAGTTGTGAATGCTGCTAGACAACCATTTGTCTGAAATGGTATAGTGTTTCCTGCCTGAGCAGGGGGTTGGACTAGAAGACCTCCAAGGTCCCTTCCAACTCTATTATTATTATTATTGTTGTTGTTATTTTATTTCCATTTTGAAATGCAAATGTTTATCAGGTGATGCTGCCATTCTATTAGTGGCTTTCTGATATTTTAATTCATTTTTTGTTTCTTATTAAAAAGGATCTTCGTTAGGTTTCATTGGGAGCATCACAATGAGGCAGAATATTTATTAATTAATATATTCATAAACTTAACAGACGTTCTTAAACATTTGATACAGGAAAACAGCTTGGACTTACCCATCAGATAACCTGCATTTTTCTTTTTCCATGCTGTCAATAGTTTTAGAGCACCACCTTCTGGAAAATCAGTGGTGCACATATCAAAACCATCTACTTGCTAAATAAACTGAGGAAACAGCTATGGTACTAAAGCATATTTTGTGACAATTTAAATCTTTAATTTAAAAATTCAGAATGGGTTGAACTAGATTAGGGACAAAGAAAACCAGATGCTAAATAAAAAAATGTGTTTCCTTTATTTCCTAATAAAGATCCATTCATTCATGATCCAAATAACAGGATGTGTGCAATTCTAAAAACAAATCGGAGAAATCATTTGGTGCACACGTGATTTTTTTCCCCTTAATTGGCAAGAAAATTGTTTGCCAATCTATACAGAGTTTTGCCCCAGGGACAAAAATTAGCTAACTGCCCATTCTCATGTTGCATTAAGCCACACACTTTTCCTGGACGCCAGGCAGGGAGAAAATAAATGGTCCCCTAGACCTTTATTACACTGTTTAAAAAAAAACCCTGCTATATTTCACTTTGCCAAACAAAAGCAAAAAAATGGCTAAAACCAATTCATATTGTTAACAGTTCAACAGCAGCTGATGAACTATATATGACCATGTAAAAATTATGAGATAGCATTATTCTCAGTTTTTCATATCTGCAACTGAGAGCAGATCTCCATATGTGCATACAGGTTTGCATAACTGCAATTCTAGCATTCTTTGGGCTTCTGCAAATACATAAAATACATCTTTCAGAGTTGCAGTTAGGTCATTGGCACAATGTGCGTGCATTGTTTTTCCTTCTCCTTGCTTAGCTGTAGTGGATCTTGTTGGGTCAGGACAACATCAGGCTGGTGAGAGTTGCAACTCATACCCTGTGGTCATACTGGTTTCCCCACTCTGTTTACTCCAGGGGTCTTCAAACTTGGCCCTTTTATGACTTGTGGACTTCAACTCCCAGAATTCCTCAGTCAGGTACGCTGGCTGAGGAATTCTGGGAGCTGAAGTCCGCAAGTCATAAAAGGGCCAAGTTTGAAAACCCCTGGTCTACTCTTCCACATTCTTGATGTAATGGCCTCTTGCCTTTGCTTGTGGATTCTTTGATCGCTGTAGAAGTACTGCTGTCTAACAGCATGGTAGAAAAATCACCACACGTGATGTTCAGGGAGCATTAGTTATTTGGCGTGGGGCGTGGGGGTGGTGTTGTCGCACAATTTTGACTTGTGTGCCAATTGCATCTGTTCCTGGACTGAAGGGTCTTGCTCAATCATTCATGCCTTTGTCATCTTTGCAACACACTTTATATGGGGGCTGCCCTTGAAGACCATCCAGATGCTTGAATTAATCCAGAATCCAGCAGCGTGGATAGTTATGGATTTTCCTCCTTATGTCCATGTGACATCTCTATGAGATACACTGGCTTCCAATAGGCTTCTGGGGTAATTCAATGTGCTGCTTATCCATCTCTATAGTCTATATTTCTATATAGGCATAGAAACCTCCTCCCTAGATTATCTGCCCATCCCATCTGCCCCAGTAGGGAGGGCACACTCCCAGTCCTCTCACCGAAGCAATACCACCTTTGGGACCTTGGAGGAATGACTTTTTGGTGGCAGCCCGACATTTGAAACAATCTGCCTTCTAATACACGATTGGTTCTGACCCGTCAGGCCTTTGAAAAATCAATCTAAAAATCAAGTCAATAATTGGTCCTTCCTCCCAGCATTTTCATGCTTTCTTCCAGCATGAATGGTGTCCCAATTGCTGGATTGCAGTATATTTCAGCCTGGTTGCCATTTCATGTTTTGGTTAACTTTTAATGTATTATGTTGGCTTCTCTTGGTGGCTGACTTTTTACATGCCATCCGGAATCACTTTGTTTTGAGTTAGGGGCCCATATAGATGCTGTAAGAAATAGATCCCTCCACCAAGACAACGAAAGAGCCACGTGAACTGGAAAAGTCAGCATTAGCTGGGTTGAAGAGAAGCAACTCCATCATTAACGGAGCAAATCACTCTGAAGAAGGGCAGCTAATGCAAGAAAGTCAGGTAGGGTCTCGCAACTGGGCTGATCTAGCAGGATTTCCCATGATTTAACAATGCAAAGGAGAAGCAAATAAATATACTGCCCACATGATCACTCTAGGCAGAACAGTGAGGAAGTACTTGTGGCAGGAAGGGGATAACCATGGGCTCTGTACCCTAACGCCCTTCAATGGGGTGTCTGGGAACACGCAGGACTAACCGGATAGCAGTACAAATACCTGACTAGCTATTTTCACAATAAAAGAAAGGAAGCGCTAAATTTCATCTTTAAAGGTTGAATTCCTCAAATATATAATTGTGTACAGGGTGCAACAGTGCATGGGCTAAGAATGAAACTGTAGGCCAGCCTCTCCAAGGCATTGATACGTATTTATAGAAAGGATAATACACATTGTATTAAATATATGTATATACATACAAATTTGAACTTTTAAAAAAGTAACCTTCTATAAAAGAGGTTGAACAATTGTAGAGCTAGCCATCCGTGCTAAAATTGTCACCTAACACACCCATGTCTTAATTGACTTGATCACAGTCTTAGGCCAACATAGACGAACGGTATGTACTTGCTAGGATCCAGGAAGAGCAAACCAAGCACCTTAGAACATTGGGAACATTGAACTCTTAAATAGTCATTTTATCTCCAGAGCCAGGAGTGGCCTCTTGCTCTTTAATCATATGGTAGTGCAAAACACCTCCTCTCAGTAGTCTTGCAATGGAATTGGGCAACATTTGGGTCTCCATAAAGGAGAAGCTTACTTGGCATAATCCTGAGCTATAAGTAAGTAACAATAACTGGGGTGCATCTTCGTCTCCCCTGGTCTTTACTAAAAGAATAATCCAGATGAATTCCTTTGCATGGCAAGCAATTAATTAACATTTTACATAAGGAAATTCCAGGCAGGGAGCAGCTCTCCTCTCATCATTTAATCTAGGCGCAGAACACCCAGAATGGGATAAGAAGACAGTTGCTAAATAGGATCTGTTTTCCTGCCCACACTAAAAGTTATCACAGGCAAACCGCACCTTCCCTGGGCATTTAAGCCATCCTCTACCTTTTTTATTTTTCTTCAAAGCCTTGGAATGAAACAAATAAGAGATTCCAGGCCAAGCATTTTTGTGGACAGGAGTAAACAATCAAGTGAAATAACTGGTGGAAGCTGTGGCTCCGCCCAAGAAGGAGCACTAGACAATTATGAAAGCATACGATTGGACGCTTAAAGGCTCAATATTGTCCACACCTTATTTTCATTAAGTGCTTTCAGGAAAATATCCAAAGGAGTTCTTTGGTATCACACGATCCATATTAACAACTGCAGTGGAGAATATTTTGTTCCAGCTGGAAGTTACAGGGTTATAAATGAGTCCAGAGGAGCTTGGAGGCTTATCTCTGATCAAGAATACTTTTTCAATTTTTTAAAACAGCCCTTTTGCTACCTGATGAAAAACCAGGGAGATTTCTCTCCCATTCAGTCAGGTCCTTAGCGCTGAAAGGGGCGTCGCACTTTTTTCCGCCGTTTCTGCTTTGAATCGCCCTTCTGGAAGCTACTGTCTACTTTTGAAGAAGAGGCAGGAGGCATCGACATATTCCCAGGGCCTGGGGGCTGGGGTGTGCCGAAAAGGTTCCCGTTTGGCATCTGCCCGGGATTCCCTTGGAAGATACGGTTGAAGAAGTCCTGTAGTTCCGCAGCAGAAGCTGGGCTACTGTCTGAAGCAGCTCTGTTTGGGGGTGGGGAAGGAAGAACAGACGGAGAGAACAAATACATTATTTGATCCAGAACTGGATTACAGCAGAGAGCTATGTTCAGCTTTATGTTAAAGTACACGGCGGGAAGGCAGACTTCAGAATTTGCAACTGTTGGATCACCCTACTCATCCTGGGAAGGAAAGGAATCTATTTTCAGAAGCCCTTTATAAATACTTCATTTTATTTATTTATTTAAGAATATTTATGTATCCGCCCAACTCACTCTCATGGTTTTTCTCATCTTTACAATTCTACCAGACACAGGGCTATTCCACACTCTTATCAGCGTACTGCTTTAAGCCCCAGGAAACTGAGTTTCACCCTCTTATCAGTTTATTGCTTTAAGTATAAAGGTCGCTCATGCAGAAGTATAAAGAGACAAGGCAGAGCCGGGCCTCTGTAGTGAAAACTCTCCTGTTCTGACTCTCTTAAAAAAGGAGGAAAATGAGACTCAAGAAAAAGAAAGTTACAAGCTCATGTCAGTTTGGAATTAACAACCAATCAGGCATAGGCTGCATGTTTGTGTTTAACACAACTGCTACTGCAAGGCTAATTGTGGACTATTGATTTATTTCATATTCCACCTTTATTATTTTTTAATAAATAACTCAAGGTGGCAAACATATCTAATGCTTCTTCTTCCTCCTATTTTCCCTTTTCCCTGTGACATGAACTGGGCTGAGAGAGACTGACTGGCCCAAGGTCACCCAGCTGGCTTTCATGACTAAGGTGGGACTACAATTCATGGTTTCTAACCTGGTGCCTTAACCACTAGACCAGGGGTAGGCAACCTTGGCTCTTTCATGACTCGTGGACTTCAACTCCCAGAATTCCTGAGCCAGCCATGCTGAGGGGAAAGGGAGAGGTTTCCAAGCTGAGCCATGCTGGCTCAGGAATTCTGGGAGTTGAAGTCCACGAGTCATAAAAGAGCCAAGGTTGCCTTACTCCTGCACTAGACCAAACATATTGACATGTGCCTGTACAAATGGAAAAAACAGATCAAACAGATTTCTCCACAAACTGAAGGAAAGTCAGTTTTACATGAAGTATACATAGTAAACCCCTACATTTCAGTTCTCAATGAGAACCAAACATTTCTTAAGAAGAAACCAACAACATAATTCCACACTAACCTCTGGCGTCCTCCAGAGCCTCTTGATCCAAAAGAGATGTGATAGGGAACTCGATGCGTATCTGGAGAGATTCCCACTCTCTGGCAGCCAGCCCATTCTGCACATCAGGAAAAAAAAAATCAGCTATCAGTTCCTGACCCAGATCTGCCCCACAAAACAGACAGGAACACCCTTAAAAATGTCATTTTTCTTCCTAGACAGCATCTCTCAGCCTTTGCAGTAGGATGATTTATCACTCACATGGCACTCTTAAGGTCTAATATTTTAGTTTTGATATTAAAAATAGGATTTCGTTCCTAGAAGAAAAACATGATGCAATCTCTTCTGTTTTCATAAGCATAGGTTTTCTGGGTGTATAAGTGGGGAAAAGAACAGCATTCTGGCTCAAATCTAAATTCCATCCTTCTGTTTCCAAAGAGGCCAGTTAGTTAACAGAGAGAGGTTCACAGGTAGGATATTGGCCATTGACAGCCTTATCTTCCATCCATTTGCTTGATCCTCTGAAAGAGACTATTTTTTAAAAACATTTTTAAATTCTGCCACTGAGGATTCTATCTAAATAAACACTTCTATTTTGGCTATTTCTCAAAGGACTTCAGTTGCATATGTTCTGCTGTTAGTGGGATCAAAATACTTTTGAATGGGCTGGGAAGCAGAAAACAGCTGTAGAATTAAGCTCATAGGGAAATACCATGTTTTCCCGAAAATAAGACCCGGTCTTAATATTTTTTTTGGTCACCAAAATAAGCACCAGGGCTTATTTTCGGGGTAGGTCTTATTTTTTGCGGCCACAATGGAGCAGGAGGTGAGGCGGGGGTGGGTGGAGTTGGGTACGAAGCGAGACGGTGGGGAAGTGGAGGACAAAGCGATGCACCAGTGCCATGGCCACTAAGCAAGGCGGTGGGGGGGATGGAGGACGAAGGAAGGCAGAGGGCCCCGCAGCCAGGCCATCAACGTGCCAACAACTGCCTGGCCTCCCGGCAGTGGCAGCTCCAGCAGCCCTATGCAGGATCGCCAGCCCGCTTCTTCTTACTCGCTGTCGCAACAAAGCAGGAGGCTGAGTGCCATGGCCACTAAGCAAGGCGGTGCGGGTGTGTGGAGGATGAAACCCCAACAGTATCCTTGGCCACCCGGCCTGCAGAGCCCTGATGCTGGCGGGAGTGAGGCGGCGGCAGCCAGAGCAGCCCCTTCCCTGTCTCCCCTCTCTTCCCCAAAGAATCCCTTCACTAACCTGCTTTCCAGCTCGTTCTCCGCCACCACGTGCTGGGCAACAAAAGAAGCCCGTGAGACTACCGGTAAAAAAAAAGTTCAACCAGATCTTCCAACTTTGCGAGATCTTTTTTTCCCCCCCGCTAGAATTTGGAAGTTGGGATTGATCTTCTTTTTTTTTTAGTCCCACAAACTTCTTTTGTTGCCCTCCACGCGGAGAACAGAGCTGGAAAAGAGGTTAGTCGAGGAATGTGGTTGCTCTGGGGTGGGGGTTAGGATTTGGCATTGTGGATGCCCTGGGCTGGGGTGGGGCTAAGAAAATCCTAAACGCTTTGTTGCGGCGGCGAGTAAGGAGGAGAAGAAGCTTTGTTCTCCACCCCACCCCCCCACTGCCTTGCTTAGTAGCCTCGGCACCGGTGCATCGCTCAGCCTCCTGCTTTGTTGCAGCGGTAAGGAGAAGAAGCGGGCCGGTGATCCTGCATGGGGCTGCTGGAGTCGCCGCGGCGGCGAGGCCAGGCAGTTGTTGGCACGTTGATGGCCTGGCTGCGGGGCCCTCTGTCAGCCTGTCCGGGGCATGTGGGACAGCGCCGCACCCCCGCCTTGCTTCGTTGTCAACCCTCCCACCGCCTTGTTTCATGGCCACAGCAACCCCCCCCCCTCATGTTGGCAGCAAACAGAATGAGCGGCCAGCCGGCTGCACAGGCTCTTAAGTAGGGCTTCCCTTCGGGGCAGGGCTTATATTTGATGCAGGAGTGAAAATCAGGCTAGGGCTTATTTTCGGGGTAGGTCCTATTTTCGGGGAAACACGGTAAAAGCTAGAGTCCTCAGTTTCTCAACTTCACCTCACTTCTCCTCTCAGCTGCTCACTCTTTAGTGCAAACTCCTCTCTCCCGGCTATCTTCTCTCACCTCCCAGGTTAACCACACTCCTCTCCTTTCCATTTCCTCTCAATGATACTCCCCTATTAAGGTTCACTTCACTTCTTTGAAAGCTTCCATGTTGGTGGCCATCACTGTATCTTTGGAAGCTAAGTTCACTGGTTAAAACTAGGCATGAGTTGAAATATAGCACAATGTACTCTTGAGTGTAATTGCACCATTGATTTCTATGAAGGTACAAAGATACTACTTGGTTAATTTCCTGATGCCCATAGCATTACATTTGCATTTTCCATAGCAGCCACATATAAGTTTGATATTTTTATCAAGCTATGCCATTATAACCCAACATTCCTTTTCTGATCAGTAATCTCCCAAGCTCCCACCTGCATGAAAGTTTTTACCACCAAAGTATTTCTGTTTTTTTTATTGGGTCAAGATGTCCTTCATCGACTTAATCTGTTTCTCATGCGCTCTCTCTCCCCTTCCCAGTGAAGCCTCTCTTGAAGGCTTCAGTGTGTACTGTTTAAAGCTGAGCAGAAAGCAACACTCTTTAAGACGCTTTGTGCATTTGACCCGAACTTTAGATTATAGATCATACTTAAGCCTATTTCATATCTGAAACAAAAGTTAAATCCGGTTTTTGTATAAGCAGACTTTTCTGTTAGGCTACATTTTCTAACAGATACCATTATCCTCTCTCATGGCTCTATAATCCCCTATTGGATCACTACTGCCAGATGCTTGAAAGTGGTTGCTAGAAAAAACACACACATATATGCATCCTATTCACAGGCTGCACAAATGTAGAGTTACCCTAATTTCCCCTACTCTTGTGTGTATATGTATTCACATACATACACACAACAGACTACTGGACAAAATAAGAACAAGAACCTCATTTAACACATCACTTTGTGCTTCCACTTCCCATTGTCAAGAGTGTAATTCAATTACCTGTGATGTCATAAACCTTTCCATCCATCATGGCAAAGTACGTGATCTTCAATCCCAGCATGCTGGATTCCGCCCAGAAGTCACCTTCCTCAGCTGCATGGAACTTGCTACATTCTGCACAGTATCGGCCATACAATGGGTCACGATCCATCTCAAACCTCCTGCAGCAAAGAATTCAGAGGTCAGAAAGCACCAAGTATGATCATTATATTACAGCATCCCGTGGGTTCCCTGTGTGTTTGTGTATATGTGCACGCGCATCCATCCGTTTGCATTTAATTTCGGGATAAAGGCAAATAACAGAACAACAGAGTTGGACGGGACCTTGGAGGTCTTCTAGCCCAACTCCCTGCTCACACCGGACACCCTATACCAGGGGTATCAAACTGCTGGCCTGCAGGCTGGATGCCTCATGGTGAAACCGTGCCCACCCCATTGCCGGCAATGGAAAAAAAGTCAAGATACGTCACAACACGTCATGTGACGTTGCGAATTTGACACCCCTGCCCTATACCAGTTCAGACAAATGATTGTCCAAATGACATCTAGGCGTGGTTCATAAAGAAATAAAACATTCCATGCTCAATTTATAAACACTGAAGCTTTTCTAAACTAAATATTTTAGAAATGGATACAAGTCCAGTAGGAAATGAAAATATGGAAATTGAATCATATGGCGAACAGAATTAGTAAATAGCTGAGGTATAATTGAACCCTTGTAGCGTATAACAGTTGGGTACTAATAATCGAACATTTTCCAATTTTGAACTTACGGTATATATATTCACCTAGCTATCAGATCTATATACTATCGTAAGTACATTACAGACGTCTGCTGTTATAGACTTAACCTATCCAGCTAGTGCCTGTAGTTTTTTAAATAAACAAAGGAAAGCTTAGGGTCTCAAGATATTGGATTCTTCTCTTGCGGAAGAATCTTTCATGTGAAGCAGGCATTCTGGTGTTCTCCAAAACCTTTAATCACTTGACTGTGGGGTTACTGTAACAGTTGTAAGTGTGAGAACCGGTTGCAAGTCACTTTTTTCAGTGCCATTGTCATTTTGAACTGTCACTCAATAAATGGTTCTAAGTAAAGGACTATCTGTATCTCAGTCTTTCGGAGTCTTTTGACACCTCAATTAAAAGCTAAACTATTGATTTAGGCCTGCTCAGGAAAAGATATTCCACTCTACTGTCCAGAGACTTTCAAGGGAATAGAAACCTTGGTGTTGTCACTACCCTCAGAAGGAATCAGGCTTGAATGTAGTTTCTCCCGCACACAGATTAGATAAAGGACCGCATGAATGGAGACTCTGCAAAGTCAAGATCCTGCTGCTTGTGCGGCGTGGCTGACATCCATGCCGCACCGGTGAAGAGATAATGACAGCTGGCCACTTACCTGTGCTTCCCTTGGCACTTGTTACACTTCATTGTGTTCATGACTTCCTTCAGATCATCCTGAAGCTTGGAAAGGAAATCATTCATGGACTTAGTCAGCTCTGTCTCTGCCATGCGCTTTCTGAAAGAAAAATAAGTGAATTTAAATGGGAGCACCAGTTACACAAAGCTTGATTGTGGTTGCAATAGTGTACACATGTACTGGAAATGAAAGCCATTTCAACATTCAGGGAGCGTCTAGGTTACACAAGCTCTGATTTATATTAGCCTGACCTCAAGTAAGGAGTCCAAAAACGACAGGATTTTTTGTGCAGGCATGCTCTACACATTTGGATGTGCACAAAAAGTGACTTATGCAAGAGTTCCTGAACAGAACCCTTCAATGGCCTAGAGATGGCCAAGAATAATGTCCAAATAGCATTTGGCTGACCTTGGCATAATTATTCCTTGGTCTGGAGACCACCAGGGAGCACCATGAATATGAGCTAACCTGGAAAACTGAAAAAATATTCATAGCAACGGGACATCACTTCTGTACTTGGACCGTGAAAACTACATGGTATCTCTATGGTCACAAGCAATCAAGCTTAACTTGAAGGAGACTTCAGCTTATGATTAGCTTCAAGCTGTAGGACACAGGTTCTGCATGCAGAATCAGCGCAAAACACTCCTCTGATTAGGGTTGATTAGAATGATTTTGCTGTTATAGAAATGGCTTGAAATGTTGAGAAGTGCAGAACAAAAGATTGACGTTTTTTTCCCCCCTGTGTAAATGATCAGATTTTCTGGGGTGGGGTGGGGGTGGGATATGGGAAGAGACATTACCAGTATCTTGGTTTTTACATCCAATTGAAATGAGTTCAAATACAGAGGTGAAACAAGGACCAGCGAATAGGACAAGCTCCTCTTGTCCAATTCTCATGTCGCCTAGTCAGTGTTATTGTTGTTGCTCTTGAATGAATAATAACAGAACAGATCCGATGGACTCAAGCTCAATTAACTTTCACAGGAAGATTTAGATAGGCTCGCCTGGGTGATATGTATCAGATGCTTGTGGGAAATATATTATTTTCAGATAGTATAACTAGTGTTTCCATTGCAGACAAAAAAACTCAGGGAAATAATGAAAAGCATCCAGAGTTTCAATAAGTGTTGCTACCTGACAGTGTTGATGCTCACGTTTTCAAATTTATTCTCTGTCCCCTTAAATAGAGGAATCTCCTTGAAAACTGGCCTCTCCATATTGTCTCAGTTCCAGATCAAACTTCATATAGCTATGTAGTTCTCACTAGGAGTGAAGGAAGCCCAAATAAGTTTCGGTTGACTCACATTTCATATTCCTTCTTCTTCTCTGGATTGCTGACAATATCCCAGGCTGCCCGCAGTACCTTGAATGCCTCCTCTGCCTGTGGGTGCTCATTCTTGTCTGGGTGAACCTGTGTAACACCCCATCCCCAAACCCCAAAGAAGTTAAGACACGCCCTTATTCTGGTGTTTGTATTTTAAAAACATTTGAGACAAATATATGCTATATATTGACAATAAACCTAACAGTCATCCTGCAAAGTAAAGCCAGTACTCTCACTCCTATGTGACATACAGACCATAAAGTAGGCTTTATTTACAGATCACTCCTTGTACAGGGACATTTCTGTTCAGAAGTTCAACTAGAAAGGTTGTTTGTCAATTGAGCTCTTCCCTTGCAACAAGCAACAAAAAAATGACAGCTTTTTGTCAAAAGCAGTTTTCGGCTAGGGAATGAGAGAAATTAGCAAACTGCAGAAGCAGAGTCTGCAATCCTCCTTGGTGTAGTATAGCAGCTCATTTATCCTTCTCTTTCCTCAAAGGAAAGGGAAATCCCCAAAAATGGGATTTTCATTCAATGCACCTTGAAGATTCAGGCTGGAATTCTACAGGCTGAGAAATGAACTGTAATCATCAGCATCTCCAGACAGGAAGATAAAACAAGTTGAACCAAGTTTCCATACATCCTGTTCCCTTGATAGCCCAGAAAACAAACAAGGAGAAAAACTATTTGTCACAGTATCTTGATCAAACTTGCCGCTATAGATGATTACATTTGTCATTTCCTTTACTTGTTGAAATTAACAAAGATTTGCCGCTCAAGTAATAATCACACAGTAAGTCAATATGCAAATGATAAGTGAAGATTAATCAGTTGTATCATGAAAGACTGCATTATATTCCAGGTCTCTTCCCTCCACCCTGAAAATGTTGGACTATGTCAACCAGACAAGAAAAGAGCTTTCTTTTACTACTGTCTTTAATAATTCCCATCAACATTCTCAATTCTTGGAGGAGGAAAAGCTGAATTCTTGTCATAATTATTTGCTAATAAAAGGAAAGGGGGAAAAGGAATGCCACCTCTTTTAAACAAAGGCTCTCTCATCAAAGACACACATGCTTCCAATCACCAGTCAACCTTTCTGGTTCAAAAGACGTGCTCACCAGGACTGCCAAGTGCCGATAGGCTCTCTTCAATTCGACATCAGAAGCTGTTGCATCTAAGCCCAACACCTGAAAAGGATTGAGCTCTTCTTCAGGGGTGTGTGCCATAGCCAGCAAACGTGCCACCTCTTCGCCAGGCTCGAATGGTCCGGATCCACCAGGAGAGTCATTATGAACAGTGCTCCCTGACTGGGTGGTCCTTAATCCTTTGGGCATCCAAAGGAGAGCATGCCACTTAAGCAGCAGACTTGCCATCCGTTTGCAAATCCTGCATTCTCTGAAGAGGGCCCCAATTTGAGGGAAATCAATAGTTGAGAGAAGCCAGGCTCCATAGCTAGTATGAGTCATTCTACTCAGAATATTGAGTAGGACCGACTTGGAAACCTTCCAGCAGAGTCGTATACTACCCAGGAGAAGCATAAGCACCAGGAAGAGAATAGCACATAGCATCTTAAGCAGGCGGTAAGTTAGTGACAACCATGAGACTAGCTGTCCGGTCAATTTTCTACACCCTATCCTTCCACGCTGGATCCAAGTCTGCACGTCAGTTTGAATGGTGTTTAAATCATGCAGGCTGAAGAAGCAGCAAGAATACAGCATCTTCCCACCAGCTTCCACCCCCTCACCGCACCGGAGGGTGACCTGTACAATTACACTGATAAACAGTCTGAAGCAGGAAGCACAGAACGAGGCCAGACCTTCCAGATGCTTCAGCAACTCAGCTTGGACATAATGACGCCCATCACTCCTCTTCCTAGTTTGTCTGTGTTTCCCCCCAGAGGGTACAAAGTGACCTTCTCCTTTGTCTTTAGCAGAAGAGCGTTGCCTTTGTTGCCGGGCAATTTTTCTTCCACCAGGAGCCCGAGTGCAATCCGGGATTTCTTCCTTGGTTTTAGTAGCCAGGCCATCTTCAACATCTACTTCTTGGCCTAACAGCAGCGTAGGCGGGTCCTTCTTGAATCCTGAATGCCAGTGCTGACAACTGAAGCCGCATAAATCATTCCCTTCCTCTGAATAAGCTGCAGAGAGATCAGACATCTCTCTCGGACAGTTACAGGAGTCAGTTTCATTACTGGGAGTTTTATAGTCAGTAAAGTGCAAGCTGCCATTATCGCGATCGCAACTGCCATTCCAAAGCATTTTTGTCTCCATAGCACCTTTCTCCTGCCTTAAAACCTCAGCCTTCTGAAGACTCGATAGCTCTTCTTAGCCAGGAGATACTTTGCAACAGCAATACTTTTTTGAAGTGAACATTTTGCTTCCTGCATCCTGCATCACAAAGGCTGCAAGGGCTCAGAGCAGTTTTGTCCAAATCAGAAAAATCTGGCTGGGATTTACACAAAGCTCCAGTCCCAGGCCTCAGGTGTTCCATGGTGTTTGTGTTCCGGAATTACTGTGGCCTTGATGAAGATTAAGTTATAGCCATCGCCAGCCCCCTTTCCTGCAAGATAACCAGAGAGAGTGAAAAAGAGGTTGTACCTCAAATACAACAGCCCACTTGCCCTTATCACTTTCGCTGGCTGGAAGGTTGTTTCATTCTCAACCCGTTACACCAATATTAACTCTCCTGAAATACTTAACACGGAAAGAGAATGCCGGGAACCACTTTCAGGGCTGGAATGGGGAAAGGAAACAAGTGGAAGCTGCTCCATACTGGGGTGGCGGCGGAGTGGGGGGAAGGTGAACGGGGATGTCCCAATCGGGGGTGGGGGCAAGAGCCACCAGGAAGAAAGCGAGAGGGGACGTTACCTGGTCCTGTTACTTAGCAACGAGAAGGGGGTTGCTGCTGCCGCCGCCGCCACTCCTCTTCCTCCATCTGACTGCCCCCTCACTCTCTCTCGGCAAACCTCCACTTCCGACTTCCGCCCGCCTCGCGAAACACCGCCCTCCAATTTCCACTTCCGGGTCAAGGGAAGCCTTCTAAGTTAGTCTATTGGTGCGTTACGGCTGGTCGGGGTCTGCTCCGAATCCGCTTTTTTATTCCGTTCTTTTTCAGCGCCTCCTCCTCCCCACCCCCTCCCGAGCTCCAGTCTTCTCGCGCGCGGTTCTCCCTCTCGCGGCCCTGGGACAAGCGCCACCGTATTTCCCGCCGGCAGATTAACGGGGCTGGGCTGGGCTCTTCCTCCTAGAGATCTCCTAGTACACGGCGGAACTTGCTAGCGTTTGCCTTTACTCTCCTTGATCAGAGCATGGAGTAGGATAATGGGAGCTGTAGTCCTGAAGGAAATCGGGACTAGAGGAGGCTGCCGTGGAATAAGAGGTGTCGGAAAGTCTACACTGCCTCACTTAACGTCGCTTTGGTACTCAATCTGCATCGAGGGGGTTGAGCAGAGATGACACGCAGTCCCTTCG
The DNA here is from genome assembly GCA_023970755.1 of Azemiops feae. Lineage (NCBI taxonomy): Eukaryota > Metazoa > Chordata > Lepidosauria > Squamata > Viperidae > Azemiops > Azemiops feae. The sequence goes on along the minus strand of JALGBA010003859.1, from coordinate 127,480 downwards.
AGTCGAGCTGGACTCGGGCAACTTCGTGATCCCAATAAAGGAGAATATTTGTAGCTCAGGGTCGACATGAGGGGCCCTTGGTGCTCCCTGATCTTGCTTGTTTTCTTGCAGACGTTTCATTACCCCAAACTAGGTAACATCATCAGTGCTTCGTGATCGCCTCCGTATGGCTTGCTTGGCAGCCATACAGAACTGGTTTGCTATTACCTTCCGGGAAATTTGCGGAGTTTCACTTCCCGATCTAACTTGTGGCACCAAAACAAAGAGTGTATGTGTTCTGCTGCAGAGGGTCAGAGATGCGGACATAAAAACCTTCGGATGATAACGAATGCATTACGGTACTTGTTTTGAAAAAGAGTTCTTAGGTTAAGATTTCAATGTAAGACCATAGCAGAAATAGATACCGTTACGAATGGCTTCATGTGGAAAGGATGCCCTGACGGTAGAAAATTGAAAGTCCACTTTGGTAAACGAAACTGAAGTATCTTATAATTAAACCTTCCAGCATCTAAGGTAATAATCCATCATTACCTGCAAGATTGTTTTGTGCATGTAAAGAATCACAAAACTCAAGTTTTGAAACTCAAAGGTGTCTGTCCACGTTAAAGATATTCATGGAAGAGAATTGGAAATTAAAAATGCAGCATTCTTAAATCTAAAGAATGCTCATAACATAGTCTTTGAACTATAGGTTGAATTTATATTTGTAGTCAAAATGAGCAATCCCAACTCCATCCCCCCCCCATCTATTGAAAAGCATTTGAACTTCAACTGCAAATAGAGATTACTCCTATTTTGTGGTGGTGAAATGGAGGCAAGACTGACTTGAAAGCATTCCCATAGAAATATATATTTTCATTGAACAACTATATGAAATTTGGTAAGATCATCAGTACAATATTAAGTATTAAGGAAGAGCAGAGGGCAAATATGAATAGTTCAAATGCTACTATGGTAAGAAACCAAAGAAAAATTTGATGTCAGAGCAGTCATGTCGAGACTGAACACTGACATTTTGGGAAACTAAATAGAAATGGATTGGGGTGAATCATTTTTAAAGGAGCACCAGATCTTTGAGGACAAGAAAATTATTGGAGAAATGAAATGGCCATCATTATTAACAAAAGCTTGCCAAATCCTGTGCTTTGATACAATTCCCCAAGTGATAGAAATATCTTAATTTGAATCTAAAGCAAGCCAATCAATATTATGGTGATCCAAGTCTATTTATTTAATCAATTTATACAGCCACATATTTCACAAACATGAGTGGATAGCTTACAATAAAAATAAAACATAAAAATGAAAGCTGGGAATTATACAAATCATCATTCACATAGCCAGGAAACAGGCTCCGTCCCATACCTGGGGCCCCGGGTTCAGGCACAAAACCAAGTTTTCAAGACCTTGCAAAAGGCTAACAGGGTTGGGGCTTTCCCAAAAGGTAGGCACCACAGCAGAAAAGACTTTCCTTTCAACAAATTCTCCTGCCAGATGGATAGGACAGGCAGAAACAACCAGTAAGAGATGGTCCCATAAATAACTTGGTCCCAAACTGTGAAAGACTTTAAAGGTGGCTACTAGCACCTTGAATTGTACCTGGAAGCACAGTGCAGTTGGCGGAGCAGTGGTATCATATGCTGAATAATAGGCACCATTAATATCACACACCACTGCATTCTGCACCTGTAACTTCAAGGGCAGCCCCATGTAGAATTCATTACAATAATCCAGCCTTGAACTCACAAGGGCATGACTGACTGAGAGCAGGAGTGGGGGCAACTGATGTACAACCTGAATGTTTTCTATTTCATCCATGCTCTATAACCATAGCTGCAGAGGAAGCAGAAGTCAAAAAGCTCTATGCAACTTGTCACATCTTGCCAACACAACCACCATAAAAGATGTTATGTTGATTGAAATATTGAAATTGATTGAAAAATTGAAATAAGAAAATGGTAAGAGAACACCTAACCGACCTTGACGAATATAAATCACCGGGACCCGACAGATTTACATCCCAGAGTTCTGAAGGAGCTGGCAGATGTTATCTCAGAACCATTGCACCACATCTTTCATAAATCCTGGAGCACCAGGGAAGTAACTGAGGATTGGAAAAGGGCTAATGTGGGGGGAAACGGACCCAGGAAACTACAGACCAATCAGTTTAACATCAATACCTGGGAAGATCCTAGAAAAGATAAAAAAAAAAAACATCTGTCAACAACTAGAAGCAAACAAAGTTATAACTAGTAGGCAGCATGGGTTTGTTAAAAACAGATCATGCCAAACTAATCTTATTTCATTCTTTGATAAAGTGACTAAACTAGTAGATCAGCGAAATGCTGTGGACGTATTATACTTAGATTTCAGTAAGGCATTTGATAAAGTAGACCACAAACTACTCCTTGGTAAGCTAGAAAAAGGTGGAATAAACACCACCACCAGATGGATCTGTAGCTGGCTGGCAAACCGTACTTAACGAGTAGTCTTCAAATGAGTTTCAATGTGGAGAAAAGCCAAGTTTTACATTTAGGCAGGAAAAGTCAAAGGTACAAGTACAGATTGGGTGAGACCTGGCTTAAAAACAGTAACTGTGAGAGGGACCTTGGAGTCCTAGTGGACGATCACTTGACTATGAGCCAGCAGTGTGCAGCAGCAGCCAAAAAAGCGAATACAGTCCTCGGTTGTATAAACAGAGGCATAGAATCAAGATCACGCGAAGTATTAGTACCGCTTTATAAAACCCTAGTAAGAGCACACCTGGAATACTGCAGCCAATTTTGGTCACCATATTATAAAAAAGATGTTGAGAGTTTGGAAAAAATTCAGAGAAGCGCAACTAGGATGATCCAAAGCCTGGAGACGAAGAATGGCTGCAGGACTTGGGTTTGGCTAGTCTAAAGAAAAGAAGAAATAGTGGAGATATGATAGCAGTATTCCAGTATTTGAAAGGCTGCCACCAAGAAGAGGGGGTCATATTATTCACCAAAGCACAGAGGGCAGGAGAAGAAACAATGGTTGGAAACTGATCAAAGAGAGTAGCAACCTGGAATTAATGAGAAATTTCCTGACAGTGACAACCAGTGGAATAGCGTGCCTCCAGAAATCATGGGCGCTCCATCACTGGCGGTTTTTAAGAATAGGCTAGAGTCTAGACAGTCACTTGTCTGAGATGGTATAGGTCAGGGCTTTTCAACCTTTTCACCCATTGTACCACTTTTAGGATATGGCAATATTCGAGTACCACCAGTTACATAGCAAGGTGTCAAAAACTTGATGACCAAAAAAAAAGGAAAAAAGTGATAAAGTACAGGTAGTCCTTGACTTACAACAGTTCGCTTAGTGACTGTTCAAAGTTACAACGGCACTGAAAAAATGAAATTATGACCATTTTTCACACTTATGACCGTTTCAGCATTCCCAGGGTCATGTGATTTACATTCGGCTGCGTGGCAACTGATTCATATTTATGATGGCTGCAGTGTCTCAAGGTCATGTGATCCCTTTTGCAACCTTTTGACAAGCAAAGTCAATGGGTAAACCAGATTCACTTAACAACCTTTTATATCAGGGGTGTCAAACTCAATTTCATTGAGGGCCGCATTAGCATTGTGGTTACTGTGGGGGGGGGTTTCTTCCTTTCCCCCTCCCATCCTGCCTCCCTCCTCATTCCCATCTCCTCCCTCCCTCCCTTCCTCCCCTCCTTCTCATTCTCATCTCGTTCCTTCCTTCCTCCCTCCCTTCCTTCCCTCCCTCCTTCTCATTCCCATCTCCTTCCTCCCCTCCTTTCCCTCCTTCTCATTCCCATCTCCTTCCTTCCTCCCCTCCTTCTTTCCCTCCTTCTCATTCCCATTCCTCCCTCCCTCCCTCCCCCCTCCCTCCCCCCTCCCTTCCTTCCTCCTTCCTTCCTTCCTTCCTTCCTTCCTTCCTTCCTTCCTTCCCTGATCCACGCTTCTGCTGAACCCTGACAGGTGATCCATGCTTCTTTGGGGCTCAGCGGAAGCGCCAGGATCAGTCCTGGGCTCCAGCTGATCCACGCGTCTGGGTGGCTCCGCAGAAGCGCGGATCCTGGGCTCCTGCCCAGCTCACTTGCTCACACTTCACCGGAAAACATGCTGCTTGCTAATTTAGCAGAAGCGCCAGGATCAGTGCCGGGCTACAGCTGATCCATGCTTCTGGGCGGCTCCGTAGAAGCGTGGATCAGCTGTAGTGGCATGCGCCAATCCTGGGCTCCTGCCCAGCTCACTTGCTCGCGCTTCGACGGAAAACATGCTGCTTGCTATTTTAGCAGAAGCGCCAGGATCAGCACCGGGCTACAGCTGATCCGCGCTTCTGGGCGGCTCTGCAGAAGCGCGGATCAGTTGTAGCTGCTCTCCTGGGCTCCTGCCCAGCTCACTCACTCACTAACTCAACCTTTACCTGAAAACACGTGCTTGATAAACACGCCGCTCGCTCGCTCGCTTGCCCTTCCCCGAAAAACACGCCGCTCACTCACCCTTTGTCTGAAAACAGGCCGCTTGCTCTATCTCTCTTCACTGCTTCGGTAAGAAAAGCGTCTTCTCTTCTCGGTCTGCCCCTTTTATACCTTCTCTCTGCCCACCTCCTCCTTTTCTCTTCCGGGTGCACCGGAAGCTCCAATTAGCATGTCGCCACATGGCAGATCCTGAGGATTGTGCCAAGCTCTGCAGCTCCAGCTGATCTCCTCCAGGTCTGTGTGGCTCGGCTTTAATTGGTTCCCTCCCCCACTACAATTAGCTAGGGCTCGCGTAGCACTAGCCAGGTGCTAAAGTACCACTGGTGGTACGTGTACCACGGGTTGAAAAGCCCTGGTATAGGTGGTCCTGCTTGAGCAGGGGGCTGGACTAGAAGACCTCCAAGGTCCCTTCCAGCTCTATTCTATTCTATTATAGAAGAGTAGGGTGTTTGAAACTAAAATAATATCTGGAACAATGGGTAATTTTGGCTTTGCTGCACAAATGAAGCTAGACTATCTAACAGAGTTCTGATGAGGAAATTTAGATAGCAAATAGCATCCTTCAACAGCCTAAAAGATGGGCAGATTTACACATGGACATCACTGGATGGATACCAAAGAAATAAATTTGATTATAACTCTGCAAGTAAAGAAGGAAGACCTCTATTCAATCAGCAAAAGCAGATGCTGAGTTTCAGTCAGTTCACCGACGCCATCTCACAAAATTACAACTTCAAAGGAATACAGTCCCCCCCCAAATTACCAGATAGATACGACCTGAGTGATATTCAGTTATACAGTGAAGATAAAGAATCAATTAAATGGATTAGATATGTAGAATACCTGAAGAACTTCAGACTGAAATTCATGACATTGCTTCGAAGGAAGGAGGAAACAGGAAACACATTAAGCATCAATTTTATTAAATTTTTATTATTTATAAACATACATAATGTCCTTTCCTCCTCCAATTTTCCCCACAACAATAACCTTGTGAGATTTGGGCTGAGAGAGAGAAACTGGTCTAAGGTCATTTAGCTACATACATCAATGTACCTATTATTGTATAATTCCTAAATCCAGTACATTCAGAATAGCTTAACTTAAATTTTTCTCACACTTCTATAGCATTTTTCCTATTGCTAATTGTCATTAGATCACCTTTAATTGATTCAGTTTTTGCAGGACCCCACTTGAGAGACACAATGATAACTGAAGTCTTCTTGAATCATTACTCAGTGGCTGCCTGAGGCTTCGACCTAGTAGTAGATGCCTCATAGAGCAGTTCTTTTCCTATTAAAAGTTGTCTCCTGACCAAGGCACACAAGCATAATTCTCATGGAATATTCAAGCTGCTGTGGACATAATTTGGATACTTGCCCAAAGTATCTTGCCCCTATCAATTGAAAAGGTTTAGAAGCTTCTAATTTGGGCTGGTTTTGAATTAACCCACATCTTAGAAACATTATATTCCAAGCTGCAAATGCTAAAATAAAGGCCTTCAGACCAATTTCCAGTTTTCACCAGCAGAGGACAATTCATGCCTTTTAATTCCCCTTCAGTTCATACCCAAGAGAGATAACAGCTGGTAGAGGGGCATTATTGCAAAGGAAATTAGCGTGGGCATGTCCTGGTATGGTGGCATCTGGAGAATGAGTTGTTCTTCAGGGCCAGTGGTATGTCCTGTAATTTGAGGAAGTGTAAACTCCCTGGGAATGTACAATCAGAGATTTGGGAGTCTACCGAAGCAAATGAGAAATACGGCTGCTTGTGAAGAGTGAGGCATAACTTTTTGGACACACATTTTGCCTCCGGCTACTCTACCAGGAAGTTCTGGAAGGGAACTTCATTCAATTCTGCCAGATAGGTTTCCTCTGTCCCTCATTTTGGATGTAACTGAACCATGGATACAGCTGGATTAATCATTACACTGAATATACAATTCAGTGCTTACCCTTTAAATAATATGCAAATTTAAGAGTATATCAAACAGTTATTTTAAAATTTTCCACAATTTGGAAAAACCAGAATTTACTAGCTGACTGATAATTCTGGGGATGGATAGCATCAATTTTAGGACAGATTTTCTCAGTCTGGGACACTGCAGACGGTAGACTATAATCCTTATCTGTTCTCAGTCAGTATAATTGTTCAGGATGGGGAAAAGACATTATAATTCAACAGGTTTGAAGGTTATCAGGTTGGGGAAAAATGCTTAACTGAACCAGAAATTAAAAATTACCCAAATGTTGAAGCACCTTTTTAATAATAATAATAATAATAATAATAATAATAATAATAATAATAATAATAATAATAATAATAATAATAATAATAATAATAATAATAATAATAATAATAATAATAATAATAATAAACATTTGCATTTCAAAATGGAAATAAAATAACAACAACAATAATAATAATAATAGAGTTGGAAGGGACCTTGGAGGTCATCTAGTCCAACCCCCTGCTCAGACAGGAAACCCTATACCATTTCGGACAAATGGCTGTCCAGTCTCTTCTTAAAAACTTCCAGTGTTGGAGCATTCACCGCTTCTGGAGGCAGGTTGTTCCACTGGTTAATTGTTTTAGTTTCCTACTGCACTCATAAATGAAGGCAAATATACGTGTCCCAGGATAATGTTGCAGGACCCAATCTGGGTTGCTCACTGGGACCAGAGGTTCAATCTTCCGGACTTTCAGACTCATGCTGGAGCCCATCCTCAGGGAACTTCTCTCTCAAACACATTCTGGTGAGAGAGAGATTCTCCGAGGATGGGCTCCAGCACAAGTCCAAAAGCACAGAAGACTAAACCTCTGGTCCTGGTTGACCGTCCCAGATTGGTTCCTACTGCACTGACTGCTCTTGACCTCTGTTAATGTAGTATTCTCTTTAGACTGCCCTGCCACTATATGGTGAAATAAAACATACTCAAAGAAAATGTTTGCCACAACACTTCAGATTACTTACCTTTATATCACATATGGTTGCACTTTGTTCACATATGCGTTGCAATAAACATTGATAAAAAGATTTATAGCAAGAGTTATTGAATTGTTCAGTCTTATACATGCTCAGAGGTAAAGCTAGGTGAGTTCAGTTGGCACATACTAATTTCAACCATTGGTAGAACATTGTTTCAGTGTACTGTATATTCAGAATATTTGCCGTGTTGCTGTACAGTCTTCACAAATTTAATAGAGAATGTTGATAATCCTCAAAAAAGTCCAAAACATCAACATGTTATAGCAGCTTATTGGCAATTTCTACAAACTGTGCACTTTGAATGTCACAAGATCATCCAACAAGACACACCCAAAGTTCCAACATCAAATTAAGTGGAGATAAATGATTACATTCACAAGTTTAATTTTAGGGACTAGTCTGTGACCCAATGGAGGGTTCTAAATTGTTTATTTGAAGTCAGAATCTGACCTGTTCAAAGTGAAAAAGCTGTTTAGAGAGACTTTAGAGGATCTTCTAGTAAGAGACAAAATATCAAAAGAAAGTCCTGCATTTAATCAATGAAATTAAAATTGGGAGGGCAGAAGACATCAGGCTGTGCCACTTATTATTTTTGTTCCTGTGACACAAACCTCAGTGACTAATTAACTTTCTGAATGATCAAGAAGGTAATTAAATTTATTCACTTTAATAAATTTAAAGTGAATATCAGACAAATGGAAGTCAAAGTCTGTCTTACAAGAGTAGACCATCAACAACACTCTTCCCCCATCTGTTCCATCTTCACACATTTCTCTAGTCATGCAGATTGGTCAAATACTTAATAGTCCTGAAAACTATAAATTATCTTTTAAGTATCTGGGTGACTGGTGGTGTCAGTTTTCACACTCTATGCTTTTTCATTATTCTCAAGAAGTACACAAACTGGGACACCATCCTAGATTCTAAATAATGCATTGCCACATCAATTATTACAAGTTTCAAGTGGAAACCCTGAGATCCTTCCTAAAATGTATTCAGAAAGAGGACACTCTGATCTTGTTGGACTTACAAAACTATCTTCAGGTCCTATTTGATATAACACACAGGAAGTTCTTAAGATTCAAACACCATGGTGCCCATTACCAGAACAAGGCCCTTTCATATGGCTTGTCATCAGCACTCAGAGAATTCATAAAAGTGATTACAACCACCATCTCATATCCCTGGGAATACATGTGTACTCCTATTTGGATGATCTCTTTATCTAATGCCCATTGAACAAGGGAAGGACATATGGATCACAGTGCAGAACCTCAAAGACCTGGAGTTCTTGGCCAACAAAGAGGAAAGCATCCTTCAACCAGTACACAACTTACAACACCTGGGCACAATTTGGACCAGCAAAGCATTTGGTTTCTCTATCAAAGTTGTAAAATGAGACCATCCAACAACTAATTGGATTAGTTCAATGGACCAGCCAATTAGAACTCAGGACTCTTGCCAGTCCCTGGTATCAGATAATTGCCTGAAGGAATTGTATACTATGGTGACACTTGCTTCAGTGGACGCTCCTCCCCTTCTGGAACCAAATAGCCCATGATTCCAGATTCTCAGTCCCAATATACTGTAGTTGAATGGCTCACTTTGATCAGACACATAAGGGTTGTAATTTCCAAAGTTCCTAGTCAGCAAGATTCTTCCACCATGCTGGGTGAGAATTCTGGGAATTGTCCCAAAACAACTAGAAGATCAAGGCTGAAGAAGCTGACACAGATAAAATCAAGGTACCATTCCCCTTTAAACAGAATGCCCACCTCAACTCTATATGGAAACACAAATCTCACATTGTTCTCCTCCTTGTAGAGAGAATTCAGAACCCCCAACCTCATAGTCTGATTATCTGCACCAGAAGGAAATAAAGAGTGGCAGCAAGGAATTGATCATGAATGATCCAGCTCCTGAGGGACAAACCCTCCTCCAAGGATCATGTGCCAGTGTTAAAACTGTGAGCCTTGGGTGAGAGTTGCTTCCAACATAAAGCCCTCTTTGTTTCTAAAGCCCATGCTGGAAAGAATCCAATTTATTTCTGAGGAAGGCAGGGGTAGAGGCGACTTGCAGAAGCTTTTAGCATTTGGACATTTTAACCCTCTCACAAGGGAGGCTGTGGGAAATGAAAAGCCCTGCCTTGGCTATAGTGGAGCCAATAATGAGAAGCCCAGAGGTAAAACCAATAAAAGGGCTTCAATAAAAGCAATTTGTGGTCACTCCTCTTATGGAGCAGAGTTTACTAATCCAGACAGAGAGATCTGCAAAAGTAGTGATCTGGCATCAGACCCCCAGAAAGCCCATGGCTAGCTGCGCAAGGCTTCATCCCAGTTGAATTTCCTTTCACTTCTGTCTGAATTTCCAGAATCAAACTGTAAGCATTATTGGGTTGGCACACTGCACTAAGACATCACAGTAGTATTCACAAATTATCCTAAACCAAATTTTGCTTAACATTGCTTCACATTTCATGTGAATCCATTTTGGTGGATTTGCATAAGAATCAAGCTATAAAGAAGATGCAGGAACAAGCAAAGCCCTTAAATTTATAACTTTCAGCCAGTAGAATTGGTTTGGTTTTACCTCTTAGCATGTTGTATGAACTCATCACTCAAGCACTTGATGAGTAGATGGCATATACATTTAATAAATAAACCCAACCATTGTACTTTATTCAACATTGTTTTAACAACAGACTAAGTCAAAATGTGGCATGCTTGTTAGTAGCTCTGCATGATGCAAAATCTCTGCGTAAAGGTGAGATGCATAAACCTTGGTATTACGTGGTATTACATAGACCCAGCTAACTGTGGCCTATTCAGTAAATTGCCAGGTGCAAGTAATCAGGAACAGGCACTTAGTTCAAAATACTTCAAGTTTATTCCATGCTACCTATACACAAGAACCTGATCTAACGGTTGAAGCAAATTGCTGCTACGTAAGAGTCAATGGAATTCAAGGGGTGCTGGATTAGGTCTCTTGCGGGAGCGGAGAGACTCCAGACTGATGACGCATTTGACCCCATCCTCTGGCTCAGCCTGGTCATCTCCTAAATAATAGTTAAGCCATTGTTCCCCTTTCCCTCAATTAGCAGTGCAGTATTTCCTTTCAGCACACATTTGGTTTTCATAGCGTTTCAAAGACTGCAGAGAAACTTTTACTCTTCAGTGCCGGTTATCGTTCTTTTCCTAAAATCTCTAGCTATGCATTGCTTGTCCAGAAACAGGAATCAAAATGTTCAAAACTTCAGCAATCAATACGTAAACTATTTTGTGTTGGAAAGAATCAAGCAGTGAAATATGGCCATGAAAGTAACTCAGAAAAGGGTGAGAAAGGTCTCACTGGCAAGGTCTCAGAAGTTGCAGCAACATTATCAACTTACTCCTGCTTTAGATAAGGAAGGTGAAAATCAGCAGGGAACCAACTGTACAAAAGCAAAATGGGGGGATGAGTGATATCTCTCAGCAGGATGGGCTTCTAAGTTGTGATGGTCACCCAGGAGCAGCCAAGTAAGAATGATTTATTTAGGCTCTCCTGCAGCGAGAGGGGCTTTAAAAGCTAAGTTTGCTTGGGTTCAGAGATGGCTGGGACCACCTGCTCTTGTGCTACCTCTTTACTGTTAATGGAACAGCTCTTTATTCTGTTAAAGGCCTTAGGACAGAGGTCCCCAACCTTTTGGGCACCAGGGACCGGTTCCGTGGAGAAAGTTTTTTCCACGGACTGGAGAGTGCGTGGTTTTGTATGTTGCCTGCATCCCACGGATGGGGCTTTGCTTGTGTGGACCGGTTGCTGGCATGCCACAACCTGGTACCGGTTCACGGACCGGGGGTTGGGGACCCCTGCCTTAGGACATGGAGCAAGCATGGCTTCCCACGATCCCAAGGTCAAGGGAATAGCCCAGCCAGAATGCCCAGGAGTTAGTTTCTCGTTTTCCCTACACCTTGTCTCTGAGTTACTATGGAACTCAGTAGGATAGATTTACTGGAAAGAACCTTGGGGACATATTCTTACACTGGTCCAGCAGCCACTGGTCCTTCTCTGTACTATTTGTATGTCCTTGTGAAAAACCTAAGGTGGACTTGGAAGAGGAGGAACTCTTTGAATCACGTACATGTGGTCCTTGACTTACGATCACAAGAGTCCAAAATTTCCATTGCTAAGCACGACAGTTGTTAAGTGAGTTTTGCCCCATTTTATGACTTTTCTTGCCACAGCTGTTAAGGGAATCACTACAGCTGTTAAGGGAATCACTACAGCTGTTAAGTGAATCATTAGGTCATTAAACGAATCAGGCTTCCCCCATTGACTTTGCTTGTCAGAAGCCGGCTAGGAAGGTTACAAATGTTGATCACATGACTCTGGGACAATGCAACTGTCATAAACACAGGCCAGTTGCCAAGCGTCCAAATTTTGATCACATGACCACGGGGATGCTGCAATGGTTGTAAATGTGAAAACTGTCATAAGTCACTTTTTTCAGTGCCACTGTAACTTTGAACGGTCATTAAATGAATGGTTGTAAGTGGAGGACTACCTGTAGTCACTTTGGTCAGCTTTGAATTTGATGAACAGATGCAGAAGACCTAAACCAGAGGTAGGCAACCTTGGCTCTTTTATGACTCGTGGACTTCAACTCCCAGAATTCCTGAGCCAGCCATGCTGAGGGGAAAGGGAGAGGTTTCCAAGCTGAGCCATGCTGGCTCAGGAATTCTGGGAGTTGAAGTCCACGAGTCATTAAAAGAGCCAAGGTTGCCTACCCCTTACTAAACAGTCCTTTGAGTACCACCTCTGAAAAAGAAGATTATTGGCTGATGGAGGATGTGGAGAGGTCCACTAAAAGGGGCCAATATCTCCTCTAAACAGCAGGCCAGGGGCATTATTGGGGTTCAGTCTCCCAGAAATCCCCGCATCCTCTATCTCTGGCCTCTCCAGTCCCAGCCAACACTTGTCCTGTGTCGGAGGCTGCCTTGGTTTGAGGCACCTGCTCCGACAGCTGGCCAGCTCCGAAGCCTGAGCCCGGCCGCATTCCTGGAGCCGAGGCCTGGAGACGCAGCCGTCGGCTGAGCGCTCTCCCGTTCGAAGGCGAGATTCTTGCAAAGGACTCTGGCTGGAATGCCGAGGGAAGCCCGCAGCGGTGAGCGGACAGGCGTCCCTCCGCGCCCAACTCCAGGAAAGCAAGAAGCGACGACGGGAAAAGTTAGCAAGCCAAGCTTTCCCATCGCCTGCAACGGCCCGGCCGCAGCAGAAAGCTCCCTCCTCGCACGCAAATCCCGCCCGGCTTAAATCGCGCCTTTCTTTTGCAAAACAATCGAGCGATTCTCTCTCGCTGGAAGGAACCACTTCAGTCGCCGAGGGGTGTGCCCGGCTGGCTTCGGGGTGCCTTTTCCCAACCACCGCTTCCCGGATCGCCCCAAGAAGCGGCTCCCTCGCCACAGCAGAAGGGCTGGCCACGCGCCGGCTCCTTTCCTCCCCAGAAATCAGGAGGAGGCGCCGACCCCTCGCTTCCCCCCCCCAAAAGTCGCTTTACTCCCCGCCAACTTCTACGCTGGCCCCTCCCCTCCTCGTGAGGTCACTTTTCAGCTGTCGCGGGGAAGGCTCCTTTCGCCGAGTTTGCCACGGGAGGGGTAGGGGGGCATTTTCGCCCCTCCGGGCAGGGCTCGTTCTTGGAGTCTCCGGGAGTCGCTCTCCGGAGGGGGGTGGAGTCTGGGGGGATGTTGCTTTTGCAGAGCGATCGTGGCTGTGCACGGCGGTGGGAACCCTTCCCCAGACTGGTAAGTTTTAGCCTGGAGTTCCCCCCCCCCCCAACCTTGTTATGCTGGGTTTCCGGTGATATGGATGCAAGTTCTGACGGCCGTTCATCAACCTAGTGACGATCGGCGTTCCTTTCCCTCTTCGCTATCCTGCCAGGGACCGTGTTTCTCGTTCCTTTGCTCGTTGGAGGAGAGAAGGACTTCGGGGGAAGAGTTTTTTTGCATCATCCTGGGGGGGGGGGGTCTTTTGCCAAGTTGGACTTGGACACGTGACTGGAGGAAAGAGGGGTGGTCTTTCAAAGAGGTGGAGGGATCAGATTTGAGCCTGCCAGTGGTGGAAGGAGCTTCTCTTGGACTCCGCGGTGAAGCGTTCTTCGGCTTAAACTTTTAAAGGAACTAAAGGCGTGTTTTTAAACTAAGAGTAAGAAACCTTCGCTTAATAAATAATGCTGTTTGTAACATTGCTCAGTAACGGTTGCTTTGTAAAAGCCTCCGTGTCTTATTTAACAGAACTTCGCTGCACACCCTAACAGTTGAGAATTGCTTACTAATCCATCCCTTCCCAGCCTCCCAGCTGTTTCTTTTCCTCCCTGTCTGCGCATTAAGGCATTTTAAAGGGATGCTGGACTCTGATTCCAGAAGGGCGATGTCATTAAAACTCAGCACCATATTCCTATCTGGGATGGGAGTCACTGTTGGAGAAAAGGAGATTTCTGCAGATGTTTTTGTTTACAAGCATATGAAGCCACAGCCAAAATAGGATGACCCATTTGGTTTAGCTGCAGGTCGAAACGTGGCACATGTGTGTTTCCCAGGCCTCCTCCAGAAAGTTCCCCAAAAGGAGGATGTATCTCTAGGGTGTGAGATGCTGCCTTCCAGCTCATACGGTAGTCTCTTTGAGAAGTTTAAGCACTGACTTAATTAACTGAGGCTCCTAATAGGTAAGAATCACAGCTTAACTCCAATAACCTCATGCTTGCTATGCTTTCATACTGGCTTCTCCTCATTCAGTGAACTTTAATGTTTTGCTATCTACACATGGATTTTTGAGGTGCTTCCCTGGAAGGAAATATGTGTGATTTGTGGGGTCAACCGCTTAATACTTATTTTATGCTACCCTGTCAGGCTTGGGGTGACCTAGTAGATTTTAGAAATTCTTTCTTTGCATAATTATGGATAGATATTTGTGGAGAAAAAGTAATTTTAAAACAGGAATAACCTGCTGTGGTTATATATGAAATATATAACCCTAAAACTTCAGAACTAAACTTGGCTATTTGATTATCTTGCACAGGAGATGAGAAAGCCTCCTTGCAAATGCATTTCTGAGGGAGAGGGTTGTTTTAAAAATGCAAAAAATAAGTAAATAAATCTTTTTTGCTTTCCCCTCATTGCCCTTCCCTCCAAAAGTCTGATGCCATATTTACAGAGTATTTTTATTTGCCAAAGTGCAACTGAAGTAGGATTATACCCCTGAAGTAGGGGTTTCCTGAACCCCTGAAGACCGATGTTTGTCTGCACTGATTGTCTGAGCAGTGTCAGAAATGCTGAAAATGGAAAGTAAATAGTTAAGTAAAAGTGAAGTTGTCAGCTGAAAAAGTTGAGTAGAAGTAGAGATGATCCTGCAGAGAACTAAGGGAATGTATTATAAGCCCGTGGGGCTGTAGTACACTGGGTTATGAACATCTTAATTACTGGGTATCTTAAATTGCCTACATTTCCTTGCCTTGCTCCCCTCTTGAAATAAGACCCATCTGAACAATGATGGATACCATCCACCCTGAAGCTGGGAAGGGAGCCCAGAAGTTCTGGCTCCCACTTTTACCTTCTGCTCCAATTAACAAGGCTTCCCCTTTTCCCAACAGAGCTGGGAATAAGACTCCGAACTCCTGGCAGATGACCAGATTTCAATAGCCGTTGAATTTAAATGTCCCAATAAACTTCCACGGGGATGAGAGGAGAGATTCCAGTTTGAATGCATAAACGTTGGCTTGGATTTGCTGCGATGATCACTGCCAGATTTGGTTAGAGGGCCGAGGAGTGAGGCGTTTTGTCAATACTAACTGGGGTGGGGAGATTACTCACACTTGCATCATGGGGGACAGTTTAACTCTTGAGCAATAAGAGTAAAGAAAGGAAGGATTTAGGAATTTGGGGTGAAGAAATAAGGTGGTTGGGCCCATGTGAACCTAGGAGGCGCCACACTGGACTAGTAGACCAAAATGACCCATCTAGCCCAGCACTTTTCTTTGGTGACCAGGACTATCTCCCAACTTGCGTCTTTCATGTCTTAGGACATAGGGTCCTGGATTCCCAGCCACTTTTCCTGCAGGTAGTCCTCAACCTAAGGTCACAACTGAGCCCAAAATTTCCTTTGCTAAGCAAGTCAGTTAAGTGAGTTTTGCCCCACTTTACAACCTTTCTTGCCATAGTTGTTAAGTGAACCATGGCAGTTGTTAAGTTAGTAACCGGATTGTTAAGTGAATCTGGCTTCCCCATTGACTTTGCTTATCAGAAGGTCACAGAAGGGGATCACATGGCCCCGGGACACAGCATAAATATGAGTCAGTCATATTTATATTCATATGTTATATTCATACACCAAGCATCTGAATTTTGATCATGTGACTACAGGGATACTGCGCTGAAAGTAAGTGAAAAACGGTCATAAGTCACTTTTTTAAAAAATCGCTGTTGTAACTTCAAACAGTCACAAAACGAGCTGTTGTAAATTGAGGACTAACTATATTAGCTGCAGTGCTTGGGAATTCCAGGAGTGCAAGCAGGAAGGACTGCTGCATTTGGGCAACAATCTGTAGAAAGCTAGATAATTTGTCATCAATGTTTGCTGGAGAATTGATATTTTAACCAAACCTCTTCCATAAAAGTTTTCATGTTGTTTTGTTTGTTTAAAATATTTATATAACTGTCTTCCAACCAACTCCAGACAGCTCCCAGCTCTGGACATTTTGACATTTCTGTGTTTCCTCTGTTCTTCAATGTTATCCTCTCCTTTTCTTTTCTTTTAGCCAGCTACCAATCCCAAGTGGAACTGTATTAGGGATGTAAAGCCATACTCTTATCTCTCTCTGCCCCAGATCTCCCTCACTTGTAGGGCTGTTGTTCAATACCCTGACTGGGGAGAGGGAGAAGAAAGTGGCAAAGAAACATGACATGCAGCTGCATTGGGGGTAATGTCAGGGATGGGAAGAACCAGCATCATGAATAATATCAAGTGCCTCATGCCAAGGCAATTGCTTGTGGCTCCATTATACCCATTTCACCTTTTTGACATTTTGTCAGATAAATGCAGTTCATAACAAAATCCCTACAGTGGAGATTCCAGGTGCACCCAGCATCTTTGCTTTCCCTGAGTACTTCTAGACTTGTCAGAGACACTGGGCAGAAAGAATGATAGACATAGCAGGAGACACCTCCCGGAGCAAGGACCCTCAGAAAAAGGGTCCACTTCCTGTGATTGCCTGTCAAATGACGGGTGGGGTGAAAGAACCACCTATCTTTAGGGTCAGGGTTGCGGGGCACCATAGGAGAAAGGGAGACAATGATGAGGCGGGCAGGATAGGATTTAGGGGCAACTTTGAAGATAAGGCTCAAACCATATTCAGCTTTTCTTAAAAGTCTAACCTGAACAATCTGAAGAAGGTTTGGGGCTGGGTTCACACACCACGCTAAGTTAATACAGGTAGTCCTTGATTTACGACTCCAGTTAAGCCCCAAATTTATGTTGCTAAGCAAGACAACTGTTAAGTGAGTTTTGACCCATTTTACAACCTTTCTTGCCCCAGTTAAGTGAATCACTGTAATTGTTAAATTAGTAACCCGGCTGTTAAGTGAATCTGGCTTCCCTCATTGACTTTGCTTGTCAGAAGGTTGCAAAAGGTGATCACATGACCCTGGGATACTGCAACCATCATAAATATGAGCCACTTGCCAAGCATCCAAATTTTGATCATGTGACCACAGGGCTGCTGCAATGGTCATAAGTGTGAAAAATGGTAAATCACTTCCCCCCCCCCCACACTGCCATTGTAAATTTGAATGGTCTCTCTAAATGAATGGTTGTAAGTCGAGGACTACATTACAAAACAAATTTACAATGGATTATATAACGTGATATGTCAACCAGGTCTTGGTTCTAATTGTGCAACTTTGGGAAGAGGAGTTTGGTGGGCTTGAGCCTTCTAGGATTCTCTTCACGCCCTAA
This sequence comes from Azemiops feae, assembly GCA_023970755.1. Taxonomy (NCBI): domain Eukaryota; kingdom Metazoa; phylum Chordata; class Lepidosauria; order Squamata; family Viperidae; genus Azemiops; species Azemiops feae. The sequence goes on along the minus strand of JALGBA010003859.1, from coordinate 110,033 downwards.
CAGAATTCTCTCTCTAGGCTGCTTTTCCCCTTTGGATGGCTCTGGCAAGCTGAGTTGTTTCCTGGCTCGTAAGCATGGATCTGACCTTGCTGCTACCGGTTGCTGTTACTTTTGATCCCCGGGGTTTTAATCAAGGGGCAGCCGAGCCCACTGAGCCCGCCTTGGACCCTTGCAGTCTCCTTTCAGAAAGGCACTATGAAGTGGTGCCGTGCGTGGTTTGTGCTCTCTGCTGCATTTTTGGAGTGGCTTACTGCTGTTTTGGTGAGTAGAGGGGAAGGGGACTTTTTTGTTGCAAGCTCCTTTCAAGTTTTGCCATCTGCTTCTTAAATGATCCCCAGCTCCTCTTTCTTAACAGCCCCCCCCTTGGGTAATAAGGATTGCTTGATTTGAACAAATATCTTTGAACAAATAGCAGAAGGTTTGAATGGCACTTCTGGAGCCCCTGGAAAACATCTTTGCCATCGAAAGGCAAGGTGTATATTTTCCTGATGAATTGAAACTTTTATTTTATACATCCAGCTGGATGTGTAATGCTTGGCAGCTCCAGGTCCAAAACAGTTTCAGAATTACAGTTTCTAGAGCATTATTTGCATATTCTTGAGATGCACACGTTATTGCAAGTAATAGGCAAAATATTTTATCTAGCTTATCAGATAGATCTCCTTGGGTTAGGCATCAAATATGCCACAGATGATAAAGCAAAGCTTTTGTTTCCAGTGTTCATGTATTATCTTTCCAGTCACTGAAATTATTGTTACCTGCCCTGCCAGTGAACCTGTGAGTCTATGTTAGCAGAGTTGCTGCCTGATTTCCATACCTATTAGGACAACAACTCCCAGAATTCCCAGCAAGCATCACTAACAGCTAGGGAAGGAATCTAAGGTTGTGCTTTCTCCATGATTTCATGCCTTGCTCTCATAAGGAAGGGAAACTTTACGGTATGTCTTTAGGCTGTATGCCCAAAATTTAGTGAAATGGAGACCGTCTTGCAGTTTCTGAAAGGTTTTTGTTGAATTGATAGTAACACTGTGGGGTCCTTGGTGCTCTCTGAGCTTGGTTGCTTTCTTGCAGTGGTTTTATAACCCAACTAAGTAACACCATCAGTACTAGAACAAATGTTCTAGCACTGATGATGTTACCTAGTTGGGTCATGAAACGTTTGCAAGAAAAAAAAAACCAAGCTCTGAGAGTACCAAGGACCCCACAGTTCAACCCTGAGCTACAAATATTCTCTTCTGTTGGAGTGGAAGACCTGCTATGTTGCTTTTCAGTGTGCCTCATATCCACCTTGAAAGAAACCAGAAGAAGAGTGGGAACACTAATTTGTTACCTCTCAGAAAGTTGCAGCTAGGTACAAGTACATGGGAAGGGGTGCAGATTAGTTAACATAGCAAACCGAAGTGAAGCAAGAAAGACACAGAATGGACTGGGGTAGAAGAGGTAGTCTTCATTTGGTTTTTTCTTCAGTTTTTAATTAAATTTTATATTATAAATACAAATGAAAATAAAGTAGTAGGGAAATGGAGAAGGGAAAAAGAAAAGTGTGGGATAGGGGAAAAAGAAGAAAAAAAGTGTTAACGTCCAACTTTTTGCACTGCAATAGAATAAAAATAATAGGGTTCAGCTTCAACGTTCTACTTTTACATACTTAAGTTTACTAGCCACTTCTATAACAACAGACTTACCTAATCAGCAAATCCTAAAAATCATTTATTTTTTTCTGTCTCAAGCACCAAATTGTAAAGGGATTTAAGTACAGTAGAGACAAAACTAGATGTTTTCTTTGATTAAAGCAGTAAATTTGACTACCTCTGCAAGCTCCATCAGTTTTTCCATCCTTTCTTCCACTGTGAGAATTGGAGATGATTCTCATCTTGAAGGAAAACAAAACCATCTTTTTAAAATTATCCATTCTGTTTGCTACTTCATTTGGAGTGAATAGTGAGAGTAAAAGATTATCTTTTATTCTTATTCTCTTGACCTATGACCCAGAAAAGAATCACTAAAAGAGGCTATTGTTTTAAAGCCATCAATTACATTCCCCCCTTTTCAACACATGCTTCCATTGAGCTAAATAACCAAGCTCCAATGAGCACAGTGTCCTTCATGTCTTTCAAATAACATCAAGTACCCAAAATTATTTTGTAGTAATAATGATAGCAGCAAGTCCCCATTGCAAACTGCATGAATCCTTTGTTCTAAATAATTATGACAAAAGTGCCATTTTAAAAAAAACCCAGCTGATTTGTCTGGCCATTTTTCTTACTCTTGAGGATTAGCTGAACCATCATGAGTATTTGGATGTAATGTTTCTGCAATTGCCCTCTTAATCTATCCTCCTGTTTATAAACGATTTGCCTGTGTTCACTGGCCTTGGTAGTCTTATTTCATTCTTTCCTGTCAATAGGCTATCGGTGTTTCAAGGCCATCATGTTCCTCTCCGGTCTCCTCTTTGGCTCCGCTGTGATCTTTCTGCTTTGCTATAAGGAGCGTATCTTGGACACCCAGCTCAGCTTGGAGGTCAGCGCTGGCATTGCCCTGGGCATCGGAGTCTTGTGTGGCTTGGTTACTATGCTGGTGCACTCTGTGGGGTTGTTTCTGACAGGGCTTCTGCTTGGCTTGCTGGTGGCCACGGCTGGGCTGGTAGCCACCGAGCCTTTCTACAAGCTGCCCAACGGGTGGATCCCTGCTGGGTCCCTGCTGGGCTTGTCCCTCTTAGGTGCTGTCTTGGCACTGCGCTGGCAGAAGGTCCTCACGGTGATCTCCACAGCAGTGTTTGGGGCTGCTGTTCTGACTCTCTGCTTGGACTACACGGTGGAGAATCTGGCTTTGGGCCACCATGTCTATGACCGCCTCCGTCTGGCCCCTTCCTCCCTGCTCTGCTGGTGTGGCTGGGCAGTGCTGGCTACCTGGCCTGCCCTTGCCTTGATGGGCATCCTGCTGCAGTGGAAAGTGACTGCTGAAGGTTTCTCCCACACAGACGGTGAGTGAAAATCTTGGATCTGACTGAAAGAGTAGGCCTAGCTCTTAGGAAGTAACAGAGCGTCTCATTTTTTTTCCTTGCCATTTTTCTTTCCCTCTCTCCCCACTGAATATAGCCCTCTACACATACACACACATATATATATATGAATATATTGTTATGTGTATATTTTTATATTTTATGTATACATGCATTTATGACGTCACACCTACCTACAGTGGCCCGTAATTCTTTGATCACATCATGTAAATATGATGTGTTATAATGCATACTTAGTTAAATACCTGCCCCTTGCCCATGGTGTAACAAAAGTGAAATTAGTACAGGTAGTCTTAGATCAGGGGTAGGCAACCTCGGCTCTTTTATGACTTTTATGACTTCAACTCCCAGAATTCCTGAGCCAGCCATGCTGAGGGGACAGGGAGAGGTTTCTAAGCGGAGCCATGCTGGCTCAGGAATTCTGGGAGTTGAAGTCCACGAGTCATAAAAGAGCCAAGGTTGCCTACCCCTGGCCTAGATTTACAACCATTTATTTAGTGACCGTTCAAAGCTACAATGGCATTGAAAAAAGTGACTTACGACCATTTTTCACACTTAATGACTGTTGCAGCATCCCCATGGTCACGTGATCAAAATTCAGATGCTTGGCAACTGGCATGTATTGATGACTGTTGCAGTGTCCCAAGGGTCATGTGATCTCCATTTGTAACCTTCTCAGCCGGCTTCCGACAAGCAAAGTCAATGAGAGAAGCCAGAGTCACTTAATGACTGCATATTTCACTTAACCATTGCAATGATTCACTTAACTGTGGCAAGAAAAGTTGTAAAATGGGACAAAACTCACTGAACAACTGTCTTGCTTAGCTATGGAAACTTTGAGCCCAATTGTGGTTGCGAGTTGAGGACTGCCTGTAAATGCAGGCGTAAAGGAAGATTGTGTAAAGATTTTGAGGTTAATATTATGGTATCGGGGAGAGAGAAAGGTGAAATTAATATGTAGCTAATTGAGGGAGGGTGTGAAGAAATTGCTTCTGCCTTTTCTCTTGATCTATAAGGAAGCTGAGATTTTCATAATCTTAAAAAATGTATATGGCTTTATGTAGCATAATAGCAACAGAACAGATTTCTTTAGCCTTCCTGTTCTTGAAGGAGATGGAGGAAGGAAGGAGTAGGAGACAAGACAAACTCTCAGTATCACATCTTTCCTTTGCCCCACTCAAGAACATACAGGTAGTCCTCGACTTACAACAGTTCGTTTAGTGACTGTTCAAAGTTACAATGGCTCTGAAAAAAGTGACTTATGACCATTTTTCATAGTTACAACCTTTGCAGCATCCCCATGATCCTGTGATCAAAATTCAGAGGCTTGGCAACTGGTTCATATTTACGACCGTTGCCGTATCCCAAGGTCACGTGATCACTTTTTGCATCCTTCTGACAAGCAAAGTCAATGGGGAAGCCAAATTCACTTAACAACTGGGTTACTAACTTATTAACTGCAGTGATTCACTTAACAACTGAGGCATGAAAGCTTGTAAAATGGGGCAAAGCTCATTTAATAAATGTCTTACTTAACAGCAGAATTTTTTGGCTCAATTGTGGTCATAAGTCGAGGACTACATGTACAAGTGAGAGGCTATAGTCTGAATCAAAGCTTCCCTTTCAAGCTATCATTTTCTCCCAGAATGGGGTTGGGCTAGGCAGGTTCTATGTGGGATTTTAAGCTAAGACTTCATCATCCAGTCTCATGTCTCTTTTCTGTGGCCCAGTGGTCCTGAATCGGCGCCAGAAGCAATTACAACTCTTACGGATTCGACAGCGGGAAGCCAAAAAGAGGCAGTGCCAAGTTCCACAAGAAGGCTCCTACCGGCACAAGGCTGGTGCCATCAAACGCTGCACCGGAGACGTCCTCGCACCAGTGAGTGGCTGTGGCCTATGGCTGCTTAGCCCCTTCATCCCTGAGCTTCTAGAAAGCCCATCCCACCATCTCAGCCAATGGGACCTCCCAATCTTTGTACAGAATGGCTTTGGAGTGCCAAAAATAATAACGGTGATCAACTTTTGTGCCTGTTTGGGAATCCCTTTCCTACGAAGACTTGCTTGTCTTCTTCATTGCCTTTGCAGTTCCAGATGATCTACTTTCTTACCCAGATTTTTATTTCATTTTTTTATTTGTGCTGCAATGAGCCTTACATCTACATCATCTACATCTACATCATCTACATCTCATATACATATACACATACATATACATATACATACCGTGTTTCCCCTAAAGTAAGACCCAACTGGAAAATAAGCCCTAGCATATTTGTCAGGACGCTCGTAATATAAGCCCCACCCCAAAAATAAGCCCCAGTTAAGATCATCAGCCAGACGGATGCATTTAGTACCGTATTTTCCCGAATATAAGCCCTTACCGGAAAATAAGCCCTAATCCATCTTTTGGAGCAGAAATTAATATAAGACCCCGTCTTATTTTCAGGAAAACATGGGTATACATATACATATACATATACATATACATGCTTGCATGCATACACACACATCTTAGCTTTATGTAGCAGCTGATTTAATTGATAACTGTCTTGCATCCGTGTTTTATTATAGCAGCATAAAATGTATCAAAATTATTCCATATTTTCATTCATTTTATGCTGCTGTAATAAAATATGGATGCTGTTTTTCAAATATTGTATAAGGCCTTTGGGAAATATTCCTGGTTTGAAGAGCAGCAGATCAGTTCTTAAATAACTTGTCAATCAAGAGGGCTAATATGCAAGATAACTATTTACCATCAAGAGGATCATAAGAGAAAACATTCTTCTTCTTTCCTTCCATGACCCAAGAGCCTAGGGATGGTAGGGTCTCTGTTCTCTTCCTTCCTAGAAAATTGCCATCCAAGAGCACCAAAGAGTTCCTGGTTATGCCCAGAGGACTTTTCTAAATAGATTGATTAAATTCTTTCCTTTCTTGATTGGAAATATATCACCAATGGAATATAGTAATATTTTGATTCACAATGGAACCTTAAGATTTAGAAGAGCAAAAAAGGCTTTGTCTGTTTAAAACTGCAAAATCTTTTTCTGTCATTCATATGTTTTGGGAGATGTGAGCCACCTAGACCAGGGGTAGGCAACCTTGTCTCTTTTATGACTCGTGGACTTCAACTCCCAGAATTCCTGAGCCAGCATGGCTCAGCTTGGAAACCTCTCCCTTCCCCCTCAGCATGGCTGGCTCAGGAATTCTGGGAGTTGAAGTCCACGAGTCATAAAAGAGACAAGGTTGCCTACCCCTGACCTAGACTAATGAGTAACTAGCATACCAAACTTTGAAATAAATAAACAGGTAATTGGTTGTGATACAGTCATATTAGAAGCAGTTCTGCCACTCGGTGTCTAATCTCAGTTTAGATCTATCTGAGATTGATGGGTGACTGCCACATAGGGCAATGCTTTTCAAGAATAAATTTTGACTTTTGTATTTTGTACTCGGGAGGTATTACACCTCCCTGTTTCACTTAGCATTTCAGTATGTATTGAATACTGAACATTGGGACAGATCCTGTAATCTGACACAAAGAAATCAATCTTCAAACTTTAGGGCAACGTTCCCTAATCTGGGCTTCTCCAGGTGAATTATGGTTTTGGGGAGGATAGTACAGGTAGCCCTCGACTTACGACCACGGTGGAGCCCAAAATTTCTATTGCTAAGCAAGACAGTTGTTAAATGAATTTTGTCACATTTTACTACCACAGTTGTTAAGTGAATCACTGAAGTTAGTAACATGGCTATTAAGTGAATCTGGCTTCCCCATTGACTTTGCTTGTCAGAAGGTCACAAAAGGGGATCACGAGACCCCGGGACACCGCGACCGCCATAAAGATGAGCCAATTGCCAAGTGTCTGTATTATGATCGTGTGACCGTGGGAATGCTACAAAGGTTGTAACTGTGAAAAATGGTCATAAGTCACTTTTTACAGTGCCGTTGTAACTCTGAATGGTCACTAAAGGAACTGTCGTAAGTCAAGGATTACCTGTAATAGAAGTACAACACAGTTGGGGAAGTTACCAGGATGGGAAGCCATCTTCACCGCAGAGGGAATTCAGGATCACTGATAGTTGGAGGTGAGGGAGATTCTCTTCACACTTCAGTATGATTCTTTTCTAAAAGATTTGACCTGTGATACAGATGTTTTGGTAGCTCGGTTCCGTATGTAAAGTTTGTGGGAAAGAGGAGCCTTGCTGAAGATGCAGGAACCTATATAGTGCTATTCTATTTATTTCATTTTTTTTAGATTTTTAACTCACCTTTATTACTTTATAAGTAACTCAAGGTGGCGAACACGCACAATACTCCTTCCTCCTCCTATTTTTCCCCACCACAACAACCCTGCGAGGTGAGTTGGGTTGACAGAGAGGGACTGGCCCTAAGTCACCCAACTGATTTTTCTTGCAGGACTAGAACTTGGAGGCTGCTGGAAGGCCAGCACTTTAGACTACACCAAACTGGCTCCTGTTGCAACAGTATAAATTTAATAAACAGACAAATAATGTACAGCCTTATAAGAACGAGAAGCCGGCTGGAATGAACTTGGACCAGTCCCTCTTTCTCAGCTCAATCTCCCTCACAGGGCTCTTGCTGTGGGGAAAACAGGAGGAGGAAGGAGTATTATGTATGATATGTTTGCTGCCTTGGACACTTACAAATCAACAATGGCAGGATAAAAAAATCTAATAAATAAAATAAAGATGGTCCTTGACTTGCAGCCATTCGCAGCACTGAAAAAAGTCACGACTGTTGCAGCTTCCCCATGATCACACGATCAACATTTGGGTGCTTGGCAACTGGTTCATATTTATGACGGTGGCAGTGGTCCCGGCATCATATGATCCCCTTTTGCGACCTTCTGACAAGGAAAGTCAAAGGGGTAGCCAAATTCACTTAACCGCCCTGTTACTAACTTAACAACTGCGGTGATTAACAACTGTAACAAGAAAGGTCGTAAAATGGGGCAAAACTCACTTAGCAACGGAAAGTTTGGGCTCAGTTGTGGTCGTAAGTCAAGGACTACCTGTCATCGCATTGCCCATCCTATCGTTCTGCCTTTGGAGGCCCTTCCTCACATCAAAAGTGGCTAGAGTGAGGTGCTTTAAAAAACGTGATCGAGTTCCTAATGTGACATCTCCACATCCCGGCCGGTCCCTGCTTATTCCAGAGAATGCATGATTCCCGTTTCCTGAGCTAATCTCTCTGACTCATTTTCCACTTGCTTCCCAAAGAGTTACATCCAGAGCCTGCGGGACCGTCAACACTTGGGAACTGGCACCTCCTTGAGCAATCTCAGCACAAGCGCTCATACCACGGTGGACCTGGATTATGACTCTGGCTCTACTGTCCCCCTCACTACGCCACAAGGTTGCCTCTGAAGGATGCGTGGGTATGTGTGTGTTTGTGACGTTGCTGCATTGCCTTCTTCCCCTTCTGCTTTTAGCAGAGTCAGAGCACAAGCCGGCCCAGGGTTCTGAATATGTTCTCTCCTGTCTGCAAACATCTTTGGGTAGCCCACTATATATTTTTTTAAGATTGCTTTTCAAGGGTTCAAACTAGATGGGTCTGTCTCCTTTCCTCTCTTTGGGAAGGGCCATGGGTGACTTAAAGGAGGAGGAGAGAAAGGATTTAAGGAACACACATTAATGTATTTCTGTTTTATCAATGAAGGCAGGACACCAGTTTCCTTTAGAAGGTCTTGATAGCTACCTCTAAATTTTGTCAGGATAAATTGGCAAATGTCTAGGTTGGCTGTCGCTGTCTTTGAAGCTGATTTTGTCTCTTATCTCAACACTAAGCCATAGTTGTGTCCTTCTCTTGACTGAGAAGGCTGTTTGCTCTACTTTGCAGCACATCTGAAGCAAGCATTTTTTTGGCCTCGATAAACTGCCCTTTGTAGAGACTTAACTCAGGGGTAAAATACAACTACATGGTAGCCTACGATGGTTTGTTGCAATAGAAATGCATGGCATACAGGTTGTGATTTGCGATGCTTCTCCTTCAAGATGTTGCCATTTTTTGTATCTGTGACGTACAAGAGATTTACTGTATTTAGTTTATCCTTTCTCTAGAGCAGGGGTAGGCAACCTTGGTTCTTTTATGACTCGTGGACTTCAACTCCCAGAATTCCTGAGCCAGTATGGCTGGCTCAGGAATTCTGGGAGTTGAAGTCCACAAGTCATAAAAGAGCCAAGGTTGCCTACCCCTGCTCTAGAGCAATTAAGGTTGCTTGTATCAAGAAGGGAAAACTACTCTCGTATTCTCTCCTTAATCTAAGATCCAAACTGGACCCTTCGAAGCCATAATTGGACATTCACCCTTGCCATAATTATGGTCACCTGTGATGCCCAGAATATTCTAAAAAGGTCTCCAGCAATTTCAAAATGTAATCCTGCATTTTTTAAAAAAATATTAAGTGTTCACAAGATGTCAGCTTTTTCACTGAAATCTATTTGACCTTAAGGTTGTGACTGAAACTATTTGGTCACTCTCATTATTGCACAAATCACCTCTTGAAGATTGCTAAGTCTAGCCAACAGGGAGAGTAGTAACATTCTTACTAGCCCAGTCTTTCCATATTCCCTCCACAGATGTGATCATGCCATCATATCTGCTTTAGTGAATGGGAGGGGGATGGCAAGATCGTGTCTGGGGAGAGAGTGATCTTCTGTGGTCCTTCAGATATTGGATTTTGACCTAACTAAGCATCGAAAAACTTTGCGGATAGCCACAGGTTTCCTAATCTCTGTTGTGGTAAAGACTGACCAGCAGGGCTATGAAATTTATGGGGGGAGGGGATTATATTTGCAGAACAGGCTACTTTCTTAAGATGTTCACCTTTACTAAGTTGGTGATGATGAATATAAGCAAGAAAGTGATTGCACTTCTTCCACCCTTGTAACCCCCAAAGGAATGAATACCAAATAAAATTGGTATTATTATTTGGAGTGCCTTTTCTAGCATGTATAGAGCCATATGCGCTTTGGAATGATTCCGAATTTAACTCGACAATGGTGCTTTTAAGAACATGTACATAAGGATTAAAAATAGAAAAACAAGAGTCCTAACCCTTGAACTCTTAACTGGGTAAGCTAATTCACCTGATTTTCAAATCCTGCTTTTTTTTTTTTTAATTCAAATTCACTCTGTGTGCACAGGTTCAAATCCTGTTCAAGAAACCTTTTTGTTATTGTGATTGTTTCCTATGAAATGTTTGTTACTGTTTTATAACTGTTCCTGTTTATAAAACTTAACACAAATACACTTGTGTTACGCAGTTTGTCTCCATCACATCAGTTCTTGGGGGATGAATTAAGCTCACATTTTGGATGGTCCTTACAAAGGCAAAAAGTGATCACTGTTTCCACCCATCTCTGGTATTCAGAAGGGAGAAGTGTAGGGGTTAAGTGGTCCTTGGTACTCTCTGAGTTTGGTTGTTTTCTTGCGGATGTTTTATTACCAAACTAGGCAACATAATCAGTGCTAGAAGAGGGTGGCTTTTGCTCCCTGTTCAGAAATGATGTTTCTTAGTTGGGTAATAAAATTTCTGCAAGAAAACAGTCAAGCTCAGAGAGCATCAAGGACCCCCCTCATATCTACCCCAATCTGCAAATATTCTCCTCTCAATGTAGGGGTCTTTGCCCCTGTAGGGCATATGCTCAAGTCCAATCTTCTCCAGCATTTGTCTCCACCAGATATGCAGTCTTCCAGAATTCTCAGCAGTGGCTCCAAGGCTAGAGAAGGCCTACTTGCATCCTTATTGGGCAACAAGGGAAGAAGGTGGCCTATCCTACTTGAAGAACATAAGCCCTGCAGTGCAATCTAGGGTTAGGGACAAACATTAGCTTATGTGGAAAGAAGAGGATGTCTTTCTAGGAAAGATGCGAGGTCAGATAACCTTGGCTAAACCTGCGAGGGATTCCTAATCGCCTATGATGGGAACACTGGCTGAAGGAGAGGAGGTCCCGATAGGAGGGGTTTAAAAGACATTCTGGTGAGCTTAGGGAAAGGAAATGTTTGAGGTGAAACCTTTAGGTCTATATCTGCTTTTCTCAAGGGAAATTGGAGAATCTGGTGAGATTCTTGTAAACCAGTGAGCAATAACAAAGAAACCTACCTGACCCGTTCTCAAAGCTGTTCTGGTTGCTTGTGCCTGGCATCACCCTAGATATATCAGAAGAAGTAGTAAGTTCTGCTAAGGCTTTGATCATCATGGTGTCCCTAGGAGGGCAACTGTAGCAAATATCTTATTTAAAAACCAGTATAAGAAGGGCAGGAAAAAGAGGATACTTCTGCAGAGTTAAATAGGAATATGTAGCTAAACGTCTGAACTTCATCTATCTTTCTCCACTAATATTCAAGTGAATGGATGAAAGGAAGTGTTTGCTCTGCAGCTCATAACACCTGCCTTATGTTCTGCATCCCAGTTAAAGCAGCATCTGGCTTTGGTCCACATTTGATCTCAATATGCCATATGGGCTTCTCTTTGATCCCTCATTCAGCTCCTACTGGCACTGTTATATTAAAAAACGTTATTAATTTTTTTTCCTAGTAGTTCCCCATTTCCACAATGCCACACAGCTTTATCACTGTCATGCACAAAGACTACTGCATAGGAAGGTAAATAATTGGATTGTCTTAACCCAATTGAGAGGAGGAAACAGAATAGGGAAAATCAAGGGAACTTGAAAGATGTCATCATAAGGAGGGGTTCTTAATGAAATGCTATCAGGACCCACAAGACGCTAGGCCTTGGATTCCCCTTATAAGACAGAGGAGCTAGTTTAATTGAAGCATTGTGGGATATTTAAATGGCTACTTTCTGCTTTCATAAGAACAGGATAAACCTCAGGATAAACAATATTTCCTCATATGTTGATTTATTTACTCTGAAACTACTCCAGTCTTGTCTCCAATCTGAATTGTGATATGGAACCATGCTCAATTTTATATTGCTGGTCCTAACTTCCCAATCACCCTGAGTTTTCTTGCCTCCTTGTTTTTGGGGAATTACTGCTAAGTATGTGTGTATGTATGTGTGCACGTATACTGGCAGTCCTCGACCTACAACAGTTCATTTAGTGACCAAAGTTACAATGGATCTGAAAAATGTGACTTATAACTGTTTTTCACAGTTAACGACCTTTGCAGCATCCCCATGATCATGTGATCAAAATTCAGATACTTGGCAACAGGTTCATATTTATGACCGTTTGATCACCTTTTGTGACCTTCTGACAAGTAAAGTCAATGGGGAAGCCAGATTCACTTAACAACTGGGTTACTTATCAATGGCAGTGATTCATTTAACAACTATGGCAAGAAAGGTCATAAAATGGGGCAAAACTCACTTAACAAATGTCTCACTTAACAACAGAAATGTTGGGCTCAATTGTGATCATACGTTGACTACTATCTGTACATGTGTGTGCAGAAAATCCAGAATGTGGGCAGGAGCCAAGAATCCCCATTATGAAACTGCAGCAAAATCGATTCTGGTCACCTCTTAATTATAAAACTAGATTATAACAACTAAGCACAAACTAGTAGCCGCCAGCCCAAAACTTAAGTTGGTTAGACATTCTCTCCCACTCGTCAAGTGTTCTGCTTCTAATGTTGCAGGATCTGGTCAACAGCCAGTTCTTTACCCTTGCAAAAGTGTTTTGTCTGATTGTGTGTTAAATTTGAAGCAGGCTTCAGGATTCCTTATTATAGTCCTCATGTCTGTTTGCAATGTGGAGCAGATACACATCTGTAACGTTTTTACATGCATGTCCCTAAGCTTAATGTTTCAGAAATGGAATGCTCCAACGTAAGTGCACGTAAGTGCAAAAAAAACAACACTACTTTGTTTAATACTGTTATTAATAAAACTAGACTTTCTTCCAGATTAGGGCAACCAGTAATTTCACTGTTTATGTGATGGACGTGTGATTGAGCCAATTGTAGTTGTTGAAGATTTATGAAGAATCATAAGATGTTGAGACTCTAGAAAGAGTACAGAGAAGAGCAACAAAGATGATTAGGGGACTGGAGGCTAAAACATATAAGGAACGGTTGCTGGAATTGGGTATGTCTAGTTTAATGAAGAGAAGGACGAGGGGTGACATGATAGCAGTGTTCCAATATCTCAGGGGCTGCCACAAAGAAGAGGGAGTCAAGCTATTCTCCAAAGCGCCTGAAGGCAAGACAAGAAGCAACGGATGGAAACTAATCAAGGAGAGAAGCAACCTAGAACTAAGGAGAAACTTCCTGACAGAACACTTAACCAGTGGAACAACCTGCCTCCAGAAGCTTTGAATGCTCCAACACTGGAAGTTTTTAAGAAGAGACTGGACAGCCATTTGTCCGAAATGGTATAGGGTTTCCTGCCTGAGCAGAGGGTTGGACTAGATGACCTCCAAGATCCCTTCCAAGTTGTTTTATTATTATTATTATTATTATTATTAATTATTATTATTATTATTATTATTATTATTATTATTATTATTATTATTATTATTATTATTATTATTATTATTATTATTATTATTATTATTATTATTATTATTATTATTATTATTATTATTATTATTATTATTATTATTATTGAGTTGGAAGAAATCACAATGATCACATACCCAGTTTGGTACAGTGGTTAAGGTGCTGGCTTAGAAACCAGGAGACTGTCAGTTCTTGTCTCACTTTAGGCATGAAAGCCGACTGGGTGACTTTAGACCAGCCACTCTCTCTCAGCCAATACAGCTCGCAGGGTGTTTGTTGTGGGGAGAATAGGAGGAAGAAGAAATATTAGCTATGTTCTCCACCTTGAGAGAACATAATAAAGGTCAGATAAAAAGGTTTAACTCCCCCCCCCCTCCCCAAGCAACTGTGCCTTGTCTACCAGGAGAAGTTAATTTTCTATCAGGGCAGTGAATTATTGAAATAGTAGGCTGCTTCCTTTGTGGAAATGCAGGAGTCTTGAGTTAGATTTATTTCGCCTGCCATACCAACATTCTTATTTCAATTTTGGAATAATATGAAAAGTGAAGATTCAGACAGGCAGAAGCACATGAGCTTCTCCAAAAAATCAGCCACTATGGCTTTCAGCCACATTAGGAGAACCAAACGGGACATTTTCCTTCCAACTGCTTTAACTTTAATTAATGACAAACACAAGTTATTTTGGAATGTGCCTTTCCAATGAGCAAGGCCTTCTCAGCCCTGGGGAAAGGCACCAGATTGGAGATGACCTATTCATGTGTTGGTATCTTCCTTTCTCAATATGGTGCCTTCTCAAATTCCTAGAAAGTGGGAATAGAACTGATGCATTCATTCGGCACAACACCTTGACTGGAGTGCCTACTGGGTTTCTTTCAACTCTAGCCAGCTGGCGGAAATGACAGGAGAAATGAAGCAGTAAATGAGACAGACATTTCTGGACTAGAGCCCTTCCACACAGCGCTTGTACCCTTCCTAGATTGGCTCTTGAAGCTTGTGATTGCATGCTCATTGTTCTTCAGAAACTGGGCCAAATTATTTCTTGCTATAATGCAGAGGTCTTCAAACTTGGCCCTTTTATGACTTGTGGACTTCAACTCCCAGAATTCCTCAGCCAGGCACGCTGGCTGAGGAATCCTGGGAGTTGAAGTCCACAAGTCATAAAAGGGCCAAGTTTGAAGACCCCTGCTATAATGTAAGCATAACTACTCTGAAACTGCTTTTCATTTGAAAATGTGGAATGGGTCATGAAAGGAGAATTGATCCACAGGGTTGTCTTGCCTCAGCATTCCTCCTAAACCCTGTGTTTTACTGGTCTAGCAAGTCCTCCAAGTGGAATGCTAGCTTGGTAGCTTCTCATCTTTCCCTCAATAGTTAATCAAGATTACAGAGATAAACCTGGGGGCGTTTTGTCAGTTTTCCCCTTGGGCAGGAAATGAAGGTGTCAAAGTATCAGACTATCTGGCTTCATGTCTTTTATTTCCCTTTACATAGGATGCCTTGGTAGAAGGGAGTGGGCGGGATTGAAGTTTGTGGCTGTAGAATCTACAACGTTCTGACTGTTGTTCATTGTTCTCAGTGATGCAAAGCTGGGAGCAGAGGAGAGTAGAAACAGTGGCATTGTGATGAACATGGCAACTAAAGGGGAATTCTGTACTCTGATTCTTGCAAAATGAGATCAGAACTGCATTACAGAAATTGCAAGCTGACCTTCACTTCCTTCTGAGAAAATTGATAATGAATCCCACCTACTTTCTGGCAGGGTTAGCATTTTCCTCTGAATGGGTAACAGAAGACTATTGTGAGTGTTTTAAGGCAGATTGGTACTGACTGTTGCTCATGCTTGCCCAGCCAATGATTTTCAATGGAGAATTTCAATCGCAGCAGATCATGAAAGTAGAATAATGATCCGCGACTATGTTCAGGCCTGTTTGTAGCCAAGCCTCTTTGAAATAAACTGACTATGCTTCCTCCCTCTTCATCTGCAAAGTAAAATGAAGAGGAAAGGATTGTTCATTGTTAAATTGCTGTAATTTTTTTTCATTTTGAAATATGTTCCTGGGATCTTCTGCTTCCGATACTAAAATAACAATTTTGAACCACACCAGTGCAAAGGAGAAGAAGGGACAGCTTGTGCTGCCTTAGGCAGCAAAACATTTGGCCTGTTTGTACCCAGCTAAACAAAACCAGAAAGAAAAATGATTTCCTCGTCAGAAAAAAAGCATAAACACACATATAATAAAACATCTTTTTTTTATTGGGAACTGGGTACACTTTGCATAACTGGAAGCAACATTCTAGCCCTCGGTCACCCTGCTGGATATATGAGATTAAATTATTACCATGGAATTTGAAGTTTGCCATAACAATGATGTTTGTGTGTTGGTGTGTGTATGTGTATGTCTATGTGTGCATGCATTGCAAGAGATATACTCCTCTACCCCAGGATATTCCATACACTTTCCTTGTGATTTCAGTTTTAATATTTGTTTTTTAAAAGCTTAGCTGTTCTTCTGATAGAGATACAAGTAACAGCGAACCACCGATATTCTAAAACTCTGCAGCTCTATTTGACACAGCCATAGAACAAGGAATGATACTTCTAAACTATCCTTAAAGTTCCCTTTAAAAAAAAACTCTGATGTTGAATTATTATTCTACAGTCTGACCTCTTAGGTATAGTCTCCAAGGTTTCCTGAATTCTGAAGCTGGGCTAGTTCCTTCTGCAGCTATGTTGCCTCCAAGATCATCCAGATATTTTTGAAATCCAGCATTATTTTTTTTTTAAAAAAAGGTAGATATGTCTGCAATGAAGAAGCTCAGCGGAAACAAGAGTTTCCAAAGTCAAATGTTTTCTTTGCTCCTCTGCCCACGTTGGTCCCATTCAGAAGACTTGCTCTTGTGCATCACCTGTAGGTGTCGCTGTGAGGTCTCTTAAAAACAACAACACATCTCATTGTTTAGAGAAGGGCCATCTCTGAAAATTGTAAGCCAGAGCAACAGCCTAAACATTAGCAGTTCATCCAGCGCTCAGCTGTGCTTAGAGGGTAGCCTCTCTCTACCCGAAGCTGGTCATTGAGCCTCCAGTAGCTCTGTCCCTTGAAAAAGTAGACCTTGCCATTCTCCCAGGTTAGTGCAGCATCCAGGTGCGATGGAGCCCCGGTGAAGAGGGTGGAGATTTTTCTAGGGATATTAGTGAAATAGCTCCCCAGTTCATCCCATTGCCAGTACTCCGTATCCTGTGAAAACAGATTAAGAAGGAATTAACGCCCTTCCTAGCATTTGCAGCTCCTTAATCCATTTGTCTAGAGTTCCTCAAATATTTAAGAAAAGAATACAAAGGCATCCCGACAAGCCAACTTTCTATCATAATCAATGGCTCTGCCATTATATGGAAGAGCACAGCCTTTCCTTCCTGTCCCTAAGCAAAGTCTGTTCAGGGAATTGCGCAGCAGGTGTCCAAATGAAGGCAGAGACACTGGCATGAACTCGTAGTTTTATATAAATATATTCTACATCTAGATTTACAGCAAACAAGACAGTCAGGCAAACAGGAGCATCATGAGGTGAATTGCAGAGCATACAGGGCATACAGAAGAAAGGGGGGGGAGGAAAACTCCCCCTCCACACTCGCAGCAACCAATCACAGTGTAGATTGCCTCCTGCAGGAGCCAGCACTCCAACCAATCAGCCACAACTGCATGTTCTGGCTCACTGCAACCACCCCACTGCTCCAGCTACTAAATTTAAATATCTCAACAAACCAAGTGGCTTCCCTTCTCTGTATGGCCTCCTCTCCAGTCCTTCCTGCAAGACTTAGATCAGCAGTGCCTTCTCCCACGCCTCTTATTAGTGACATATTCATCCTATCCTCGGTCTCTCAAGCCCCATTTTAAGAAAATATGTGTTGTGCTTAGGACAGGTACCGGTAGTTCTCGACATTCAACTGTAATGGAGCCTGGCCAATTTTCTTTGCGAGGGTCGTTAGGCAAACACTGCAGCTGTTAGGCAAATGCAGTGGTCGTTAAGCAAGCCAAGGAGGCGGTTTTGCAGAAAACCTGGAAGTAAGTGCCATTGTTTGGCAAGAACCATCGCAAACACAGTCACATGACCACCGGCCGCTGCAAACAGCTGTAAATGCAGCCACATTGCCGAGTTCCTGAACTTCAGTCACTTGACTATGGGCGGGGGGGCAATTGTTGGGATTTCAAATCCAGGTCACTAAGTGACTGGTTGTATATCAAGGACTACCTGTGTATCCCCTGGACTCACAGAACCTCTGTTTTCCTCCAATAAATACCAGAGAATAGGGAGCATAGGTTGCAAGGATGGACTACGAAAACTATCTGAACCACAATGAAGAAAGCAGATTTTTTTGACCAAAACAATGTCACATCCTGGCACAATTCATATCCTAATAATTCAAGCTTATCTCTCTCATGTATCTCCAAACTCATATTTTCTATTTTGGTTGAAAATGACTTCTAGCTCAATGCTTCCTAGAGGTTTAAACCCTTAAAGTTTGTGTTTTTACCTTAAATATGAATATCTTCTTATTTGTTGGCCAATAGAGAGCAGCATCTATCTTGGCGGGGATACGAGTGAGGGGTTTAGGGTAACCATAATCCAGCTTGAATCCCCGGTAACGCCACAGTTTAGAACCTGGTAACCAAGATGCAATAAATATAGATTAAAAACAGACAGTAAAAATATAGTTTATAATCATTAATAGCAGCCACAGAATCTATGGTCAAACCCATGCTAGCAACTTTGTCTTCTAAAATTAGCCACCCATTGTGGTGCCAACAGAACAGCAAGGACAGCTTTATATCATTTCAACGTGTGAAAATGCCCTATGTTGGAGGCAATTACATTATCTTATAATCACTTTGGAAGCCTTGTGAGGAGAAAAAAGGCATCATCAACAGAATGGAGGCAGAACATGCCTTTAGAAAAATATATTTTTATTTATTATAAAATGAATGTGCTGCCCATCTTGCCAAGAGGTGACTTTGGGCAGCTTACAACAAAGATATATCATTTTCTTTATAAAAAGGGATCAGGTTAGAGCAATTAAGGAAGGGGGGAGGCATCATCTCAATGCACAGACCTTTGAAGAAGTAAGTGCGTCCGGTACGGGGAGAGTGCACAGCGGCATCCAGCCACCCAGGCAGGCCCTTCCACAATGCTGAGATCTTTAATGGGGGGTTGGTACCGAAATCAGTCACCATCCACACGTAATCACCATGGAAAGCATACGTCTTATCATATGGTCCTAAACAGTGGGAGAGAAGAATTAAAAATCAATAATTGGACTCTAGTTGTTTTTTCTTATTTCTGAAAGTACATACAGCATTATCTTCTTCTTCTTCTTCTTCTTCTTCTTCTTCTTCTTCTTCTTCTTCTTCTTCTTCTTCTTCTTCTTCTTCTTCTTCTTCTTCTTCTTCTTCTTCTTCTTCTTCTTCTTCTTCTTCTTCTTCTTCTTCTTCTTCTTCTTCTTCTTCTTCTTATTCTTATTCTTATTCTTATTCTTCTTATTCCTCCTCCTCCTCCTCCTCCCCCCTCCTCCTCCTTGAGATCCATGTGCCTCTTTGCGTGTTCCTCAAACCAGGGAGTAGATAGCACACTCCTGTGGCTGGATAGGAAAGCCTTCATTCATGAAAAGCTTCAGGGGACAAGGTGGGCGTTATTCTCAATCTTCCTTTCCTGCAAGCGGTGGAAGAATAAGCTTGGCTCTAGAAACCAGGATGAGAGAGATGGCTTACCCAACATGATAGCATCCAGATCACCTTTGCAGGGATCGGGGACTTTGCTAGGTTTCAGAGCACCTGAAGGTGGAATAGAGAAGGTAGGGGAGGTCTCAGGTGCAGTTGTTGACAGGGTCTTCTTACCTGTATAAAAAATTAATTTGAATTGTGAGTCAAGCCTAAAAGAACAGGAAAAATAATTGGGATGAAAAAAAAAGTGTGTGTGGGGGGGATATTTGTCAATGGCTAACTACTGATCTCTTGCTACAAATAGTCTCAACTTACGAACATTCATTTAACGACCAAAGTGATGACGGCACTGAAAAAAGTGATTTAGTCTTTTCAGTCTTCACACTTATCACCATCACAGTGTCCCTGCAGTCAGAATTCAGGCACTTGACAATTATCACACATTTATGATTATAGCATCCCATGGTCACTTGATTGCTATTTGCGACCTTCCCAGCCTGCTTTTAACAAGCAAAGTCAATGGGGGGGGAAGCCAGATTTGCTTAAAAACCATGTGATTCACTTAACGACTGCAACAAAAAAGAAAATCAGGTGTGACTCACTTAACAACCTCCTCGCTTAGAGACAGAACCCAATTATCATAAGTTGAGGACTGCCTGTATTATATCGATTCTAGACTTGCTGTCTTAAAGCCAAAAGCTTGTTCAGAAATGCATCAGGAATAAAAGTCCAGGCTGCTTTTGTCAATGGCCTTGGCTTCCTCTGCCCATGATTTCAAAACCACTGGACCAGATCCCTTCATGACTGTCATTGTAGGAAATATATCTCCTTGTTGCTAGGGGATGGACAAACCGGAGAAGACCGGCCAAGAGGTCAGGTGGGAGGATGAGAGGAAAAAAAAAAAAAGAGAGAACAGCAGAATTCAAGCATGATGGAAAAGAAACAGGGAGTTCACCCTCCAGAAGGAACCCTCCTTTTGGAAGACACAGTGAAAGCTCATTATTTGTCAAGGGAGTTCCCCATCTTCCCTATATAGTCAGCATTCTTTGTTTTACATAAAACTGACTTGGACATATTAGGTGTAATAAGAAAATAATAAATCTACAGCTCATAGGCTTACCAGATTTAATTAACATGGGATTCGATGCAGTTATTTCAACTATTTCTACATGTTATTCTTTAAAAATTCATAGTGGTTAAAACCTAAGAGCGGACTCATAATGAAATAGTGCACTGTCAAACAAAGAATACACACACACACACACACATTGTATATACTCTGTGTGTGTGTGTACATACTGTATATACTCTGTGTATATATATATATATGTGTGTGTGTGCGCCCGCGCTTTCATATACACATACACACACACATACACATACCTATACACCTACATATACTGTACATATGCACACTATGTCCATATCCATAACTTAGTTACCCTGGTTTTGTTTCAACTCCAGCAAGCCTATTATAAGCCGACCCAGAGTCACAAACCAGCCCAAATTGTCTGTTCCCAGAAATGTTCACCACCTTCCTTACATAGGAATTCCAGCTGCCGTGGACACACAATCACAGGGAAGGAAACAGGACAGAGCAGCTGAGCATGTTAAGAATGACCTTTGAGGGCCAAGCCAAGGGCCAGAATGGATGCATGTAAACCAGGGTGGAGAGATTTCCAAGGGACCTGGGGGTGTGCCAGACTGCTGAGTTCCATACCATACAGGGCCTGGATGCCTTCGATGTCATCCCGATGCAGGCGAAAGGGGGACCAATAGCCACTGTAAGAAGGAGCCATGAGTGCGGTTGGATATCGAGAATGACCCAGGCCCAGCGCGTGGCCAATCTCGTGGGCTGCTATAATGCGGAGGTTAATCCCACGGGAAGTCCCTTCTGTCCAGTATTCATCAGAATCAAAGTGGACTGTTCCTAATTCTGGGATGTCTGCATGGGCCAATACATAACCTGAGGGAGAGAAAAGATTGAGTGTTACTAATTTGCAATTTAGGCTTACCCTTGTGAAATCTTGTTCTAAAGATGAATCTGGCTTATTCTACACAACACAGAGCTCCTCCTCCTCCTCCTCCTCCTCCTCCTCCTCCTCCTCTTCCTCCTCCTCCAACACCAGTCTTCCTATGACGCCCTGCTGCTTAAAGCATGGATGCCACCAAATGTAGCAGGAGGGACATACTCATAATTTCTCAACCATCGTCTGATGCATTGCCTTCTAAATGGTTTAAAACTGAGGTTAATGTAAGCCTTATGATACAGATTTAATGTGAAAATAAGCACATTATAGTTGTTCAAAATTTTATAGAGACAAAGGGAAGGGGCAAGTATCTATTCTTTTTCATAAAAATACAGCATTTTTTAAAGAGTTAGGTTAAAAACTACACAAACAAATTGAATAGTATTTTTAAGAACAGTCTATAACTGCTCCAACGTCTTTGCTTATAGGATAAAAAAAATGATTCTATTATGAGTAGTTCTCATTCTACAATATTGAAGAGGCTTCTTGTGATGTAACAACTAGACTAAGTGTAGCTCAACTTCATGTACAACCATGAATGTTATTAGGACCACCTTGAAGCCTTCACCCTCACTCTTGTCTCTTCTGCCTCACAAAGTTGTCATAAGAACAAAATGGAGGTAAAGGATGTAAACTCTTGAGGTTCTTTGGAGCAAATGTTATTAAAGAGATAAGCTTTTGGCCAAGACAGCTTTTTTGTGATCTGGGGAAATTTAAATGAAGGTCTGGAAGTCTACCAACTCCAGTGCCAAAAGTTCTGTCAAAGTTCCTCCTGGGCAATTTATCAGATTGAGCAAGATGTAAAAATACATCCTTCTCAAATCTACCATATTGTGAGATGACCAGTTGATGATATTTAGAGATTTTGGCCAAATCTTTCTGAAGGTTTCAGCCCTTTAGATAGGTCATGTCAAGAAACAGACCATACAAAGATGGGTGGAACACCACTTTTCTATTGGTGGATATAATTACAGAAAACTGAAAGTCTGCTAAGATTTCTCTGTATATATATATATATACCAAGAGAATCAAGGCAGGGTTATTTAGAATTTCTTTCTCACACTTCCCAATTTTCCAGGACTGAATTGGTGTTCTCCTCCCTTAAGGTTCTTCCATTCATTCAACAACATTATTGCCACATTCATTTACAGAAGGGCACTTTAAAATCTCAATTTAAGTTATCTTGATTTAAAATCAATCCATCTTCATGAGCACTAAGGCTGGTACTGAGCTTCTAATTGTACATGCCATTTATAACCCATCTTGGAACTTAAGATGGTATGAACAGTTTCTCTTCACCCTACCATATTTCCCCTTTGGTTCTGTGAGATAAACATTTGCAAAGACACCCAGTGAGCTCCATAGTTGAGTGGAGATTCAAACCCAGGTGTCCCCAAACCTAGTCCAGTTTCCAATCGCACTTTCTTACAACACCTGATTTCTATCAATAAAGCAAAACCACGCTTGTGGTCTATCCTATCCTTGCCAACTGCTCGACCCCATCTCTGCTAACACTGTTCTCATCCAAACTCCATCCAGCTCCCCCTCCCCCTTCCCCAGCCCTGCTTGGGTCCATACCGGGACCATCGAAGGGCCGTGAGCAGGTCCAAGAAGAAGAACCATGGAAGGACAGGCGGATGTCAGCACGGCCAGTCCGCACCTCCTGGAAAGTGAGTTGGCTCACATCACTCCAGTACTTGAATGCTGTCTGGATTGCAGTGCGTGTGGCAGGGATCCCCAAGTCTTTGCTGTAACTGTAGATCCTGTAAGTTAGATGCTTTTTGTGCCAGCGACCTGTAGAAGGAGGCACAGAACCAGAGGAATCAATAACTGAGCACTGGCTCTCCTGCAGAGGTAGGGCAGGATGAGGACTGGGAGAATCACAGCCTTTGAGTGAATCTTCAAATTGGAACCAGAATTTCCAAGGTTAAGGAAGGCGGTTAAGTGACTTGGGCCTGATGACTTTTTCTGCCACCATTGTTAAGCAAATCCTGCAGCTCTTAAGTGAACCACATGGTTATTAAGTGAATCCAGCTTCCCCCATTAACTTGATTTGTCCGAAGTCATCTGGAAAGATCACAAATGGTGTTCACGGGACACTGCAACCATCATAAATATATGTGGTTGCCAAGCACCTGAATTTTGATAATGTAATTGTGGGGATGCTATGGTGGTTGTAAAAGCAAGGGCTGGTTGTAGGTGATTTTTTCCGTGCTGTTGTAACTTAGAACAGTTGCTAAATGAATGATTGTAAGTCGAGGATCACCAATACAAGAATGAGTTTTACTGAACCTTGCTGTCAAAGACCAGCAAATTTATTATCACATAAGCTTTTATGGATTTCAGATAGCTGAAGTATATTTCAGATAGCTGAAATATAATTCCGAGAAGAAGTTTGTAAAATGTACATGGCTGTATACCGGTAGGAGGGGAGGGAGGAATAAGAGACATACAAAGTTCCTTTGGACAGAAATGAGAAATGAACTGTTGGTAAGATCAGTAAGGAGTCTTCCTGTTGGAGGAATTGGCCTTTTATAGAAATAAGCAAGTATCTTGAGGCACTCAAGTGTATTTTTTTTAGAACTGTATACCATACATCTGAGATACTCAAAAGCTAATCTGATTATAAAGGTGTTATGTCTTTAGAGCAGAGATACGTAACCGTAGCAACTTCAAGGCAACTTCAACTCATGCTGGCTGGGGAATTCTGGGAATTGAAGTCCACAGGTCTTAAAGTTTCCACGGTTAGACAACCCTGCTTTAGGGTATTACTTTGTTATTCTGGCTGCAAAAGACCAACTTGGAACCCTATAGGAGCATATTTGGAAATATACCCCAAAGAAATTTGTTGGACTTACTTTTTCAATCAACACAAGTAAAACTGGCTTTCCAGACCGTTACAATCACAACTACAACAAGCTGGCCCTAATTCCCACTTCAGGTCAAAGCCGCATGTCTGTTCCTTTCATACTGAGCATGGCTAGGGTGGAGTGAAGAATTGATTAATTAATCTTGGCTTTTTGCACATCTTTGCTTGTGGCAAATACATCAGCTCAAACTGGCTTCAAAGATCCTTCAATCTAGGCTTCCGGTTCCGGATCGCGACACCAGCAGTCGCACGGAGAGATCTCTCTCTCCCACCGGCTGCTTTCCCTCCGCCGGTAGACCCTTAATCGGGTCGAAAGTCGCCCCGTAGAGGCGACCACCGTTAGAGGAGGCCCCTGCTCGACTGGGGAAGAGCGGCGGCTCTCCCCAGTTCGAGCTTTCTCCTTAGGGCCGCCGGAGGAAAAGATCGCCCAATAAAATGGACGATCACTTCGTCGCACCAGCTGAAAGCCAGAAGAACATCTAAGCTAAAGAACCCCCGTGGAGAATCCGGGTGAGACCTTTCCTACCCCCTTTTTTTTTCCCTAACTACTTTCCTGTTAAAAGCTTTCTTTGAACTATTTCCCTGTCGTGAGGAAGCAGCGTTTGGGCAATGGGGAAAAACAGCGTTGGAAAAAAATATATATAAATAAAAACCAGTTAATTTCGATGGACTATTTAAATTTTGGAATACTGAGGGGACCTGAAAACATTTTATTCTTGACTATTATTGTTACAACTACGCATTTACTATCTTGAACCCTTTCTTCATCTTTTTTTAACATGAAAAATAAAAAATCTATTATTTGGAAAGGAAAAAAGGAATTTTTGGTTTGCTGAGGACATCTTTTGTCGAAAAGTGGTACTGCAATTACATTTCTTTATGGCTGGGAATGGCTATGACCCTGAAAGAGTGATAAGATAACGATGCAGCTGGCCTATTGAAAATTGAAGGTGAATGCTTGCTTGATTCTTATGAAGTAGAGCCTTCTTTAAAGATTAAAGATTAAAAAGCCTTATTACTATTGATATGGAACTTAATACACAACTGGACTATGAACTTATATTGGAAACAATTTTAGAAGCTGCAGAGGATGTGAGCTCCTATTTTCACTCCCTTTTCCCTACACTGAGAGAAACTGTGGAAACCACAAAACAAACTAATTTTATTCAACTTCCAACACAACCTATCGAGAAGTCTGATGACTATACAACAACTTCAACAGAGATGTCTGAAGCATCAATACCAACACCAACAGAGACTGACACTCAGATACAACTTATTGAAAATCGAGAAAAGGTGGATAAACAATTGGCAAATATAACATGGAATAAAACAGCTTCTACCATCCAAAGGTTATTAGAAGAAAGGAAAGAGAATTTTGACCAATTTGAAGCGTTAAAGAATATGGATCTTTTAATACTGTGGTTTGATTATGTAGGAACCTTACTATGGAAACCACTATGGCATAGAAAGAAGCCTAGAGTTAGATTTAAAAATGTATTTTAAAGTCTTATTTAATGGGATTAAAAAGGCTTTGATTTCTTGACTGACTTAACCACTAATGGAACACGTGAAATTTTTAAGAGGATACTCTTTGTAATATTACTCTGTTTTAGATATGATATGTATTGGAGAAGTAAACTTTATCTACTGGTTTAAAAAGATTTTTATAGATATAGAGGCATTGATAGAATATATATTTAAATTAGATAGAAATTTATTTGTTGGCCTGATATTTTTATTTTAAGAGAATTATTTGGAAATAAAAGGAGAATAAGAGGGATGGGTGATAAGAGAAAAAAATGGTATCAATGAAGAAGATATGGGAATGTTGTTGTAAGAACAATATACCAGATATAATTATGTAAAAAAAAAAAGGGCACCCGAAGTGTTAATAATATGTCTATTTAAGGCTAATTGAAATATAGTAATTGTAAGTTAGTAAAGCTTAAAAACAGGATTTGGATTTTTAGAATTGAAATGTAACTGATATTTGATAGGACCGTTTGAAACTTATATAGAATTTATTAATTTGAATATGTAAAATTAAATGAGGGAATTAGAGAGGGAAGTTTAAAAGACTTGAGTTGAGTTATATATTTGTGATTGTCTTTCTTTTTTTGGATGTTTAATATACCCACCTCCATGGTGGTTCCTAAGCACCTTAATGTTATCCCTGTACCCCTATAAAATCTAATAAAATATATTTAAAAAAAAAAAAAAGAAAAAAAAAAAGATCCTTCAATCTAGGCAAATCCAAAACCAGCCTTTTGAGACAGGCCTGGTTAAAGACTAGACACCACAGGAATGCCAGAAAAGCAACTTCACTTTGCTTTTACTAACAAAACCTTGAAAGCCTGCCAAAACCCTTCACTGTTCCTTTTTAAGGAAAAAAGAAGGCCAAGGTAGACCTTTTCTGAATCTCTTTCTCACTTTTCTACTTTCCCTTCTTAGAGTTAATTTTTCTACATCTGGGGATCTTTAGAAGCAAATCAAGGGAAGACATCCAAATTCTGGAGAGTTTCTGCATGGTCAATTATCTTTCACTGAAATGTGTAACTGCTTTATATTTGCATGGTGAGTTAATATTGGACCTGGTTAGTATGGAGACTATCAAAAAATTCCTGGGCTATAACCTAATTGGGGAAATTGAAAGACTTCATGGAAAAAGACAGGGAAAAATTGTCACCATATTATTGTCAACGCTGCTAACATCAAATGTTCTGCATTGACAACAGATGGAAATGTAGCCATCTTTTTCCCTTTCGCTTTTAGAGTTAGATGATGCTGGGAAGGAGGGGGATGTGAATGAGTCTAGCTAGACATAACACAAAACTTAGTGTGAGAATCAAGGTTATTGAGCCCAGAGCTGATAAAGAATTGGTGGGCTGGAGAACTGGAGAGGAAGCCCGAGCTTCAAGCTAATTGGGGAATGTGATTTATGACAGTTAATTGGAGGAGGGAATTGTGCTTTGATATTATGTGCCCAGGGGAGGGGAATTCAGTTTTTGGCTTTGATTATGCAGTGCCGATATTATGCTACTCAAATAAAAGATTCTTTAAGGTAAACAATGCCTCAAAGTTTTTTTTGAAGAGTTTCATCTGTCGGAACCATGACAATTATAGCCAGAAAATTACCTAGAGTTGTCTATGAAGCCTCTGCAAACTCAGCATGACACATTTTTGATCACTAGCATTGATGATGTTATCTATTCTGGTTAATTAATGCAAGAAAACAACTAAGTTCAGAGAGCACCAAGGACCCCTCATTTCAACCCTGAGCTACAAATATTTATTGAAAAAAGCACCTTTGGTACAAATATTCTCCTTCATTGTTTTTTATCAGTTTTACATGGAGGAAATTCACAGCAAGTCTTACAGTTGAAATGATTGCCTGCCTTAAAACACCTAAGGGAAGTCCTCGACTTACAACTACAATTGAGCTCAAAATTTCTGTTGCTAAGTGAGTTTTGCCCCATTTTACTAACTTTCTTGCCACTGTTGTTAAGCGAGTCAGTGGAGTTGTCAAGTTAGTAACACGGTTGTTAAGTGAATCTGGCTTCCCCATTGACTTTGCTTGTTCGAAGGTCGCAAAAGGGGATCACGTGATCTTGGGACACAGCAAAGGTCATAAGTATGAACCAGTTGCCAAGCATCCAAATTTTGATCATGTGACCCCGGGAATGCTGCAATGGTGTTGAAAAATGCTCAGAAGTCACTTTTCAGTGCCATTGTGATTTAGAACCGTCACTAAACAAATGGTTGTAAGTCAAGGACTATGTGTATTGAATGTGTTTAATTGGACAAGCTGATGCAGCAAGAGCATCCCAAAATATATAAAAAATATATGCTATCCACATTTGCATGCTGTTAGATGTACTCCCTTTTTAAAGATTTTTAAGATTATTTGTGGATGCTTTTTCTACAACAGCATAAATTCTATTGTCAGCTTCCCACATGCAGGAAGTTAACATCTGATACTAAACTATGTTGGGATTGTTTTTTTAACACTGAAAAGCCAGATTAAAGTAATGTAAATGAATAAATAAGACATGGCTTACATTATCAGTTTTTGACTGGCAACATGTCCTTGACTCTAGCACTGATGAATGCCTTAGTAATAATTGGTTCATATCAAAACTTGTTTGACCTTAACATAGAAAATCTAAATTTGGGTGAGAGGTGCAAGTTTTAGGATAGGCTACAGAATGCTGACTTTCAGTTTGTATTTTACCTCATCATGGAAAAAGAGCCGTGTTAGCCTATGGTAGCAGTCTCATATCAGACTATTGATTTCTTTTACTTTGGTCTCAATATCCAATCTCTAAAATGAAAATAATCTTTAAAAAAACTGCAAAATGTCTTTCCTAACTTAGCTCTGATATTTTCTAACTCAGCTCTAATATTTTTCAGACTAGTGAGGGAAAATATACTTGTAGGACTAGGAATATTCTTTATTGGCCAAGTGTGGTTGGACAGGGAATTTGTCTCCGGTGAATAAGCTCTCAGTGTACATACAAACAACAAAGTGGTAAGTAATAGGTCATAAATCATAAGATATAATAATAAATCATAAGACGCAAACAACAAGTGATAAATCATAAGATACCAATAGGAGAAGATAGTAGGAAAGATGAGAAGATGTACCTGTCATCATAACCGAGAAGGGAGGGCATCATCATGAAAAATGCCGTAATCCAGCAATTACAGATTTTACTAGCTTACTGAGTGCTTTTGATAATAGCCACCTGCTCTTAGAGATTTTCCATCTCTTTGCTGATGATGATTATGTTTAGAGAACCTACAGAAGCACCGCAAGCCTCTTAATTTTTTTCTCCAAACTGAGTGTGTTAGGCTGCATTAACAGAGGGATAGAATCAAGATCACGTGAAGTATTAATACCACTTTACAATGCCTTGGTAAGGCAACACTTGGAATACTGCATCCAGTTTTGGTCACCACGATGTAAAAAAGACGCTGAGACTCTAGAAAGAGTACAGAGAGGAGCAACAAAGATGATTAGACATCTGGAGGCTAAAACATATAAGGAACGGTTGCTGGAATTGGGTATGTCTAGTTTAATGAAGAGAAGGATGAGGGGGGACATGATAGCAGTGTTCCAATATCTCAGGGGCTGCCACAAAGAAGAGGGAGTCAAGCTATTCTCCAAAGCGCCAGAAAGCAGGACAAGAAGCAACGGATGGAAACTAATCAAGGAGAGAAGCAACCTAGAACTAAGGAGAAACTTCCTGACAGTTAGAACAATTAACCAGTGGAACAACCTGCCTCCAGAAGAGGTGAATGCTCCAACACTGGAAGTTTTTAAGAAGAGACTGGACAGCCATTTGTCCGAAATGGTATAGGGTTTCCTGCCTGAGCAGAGGGTTGGACTAGATGATCTCCAAGGTCCCTTCCAACTTTTTATTATTATTATTATTATTATCATCATCATCATCATCATCATCATCATCATCATCATCATCATCATCATCATCATCATTATTATTATTATTATTATTATTATTATTATTATTATTATTATTATTATTATTATTATTATTATTATTATTATTATTATTATTATTATTATTATTATTATTATTATAGAACTTCTGCATCTACCAGAATCCTTTGGCAAGTGATTGGGAAACAGGCTAAATCTTATCTCACTTGCCTTAAGTAAGATAAGAAATAGTAGTAGTCTCCCACATATCTTACTTTATCAGCACCAGGAAGACTTACAAATGAGATAAATCCTTTTTTGAACTGAATTGAAAAATTGAATCATGTCTTGTCAAGGGGAAAAAAAATGGGCCATTGATTACATTCCCTAGCAAACCACATAGATTCCTGCCTTACTCATATAATACTGGTTTGTCCCTGCAAAGCGTGGCTGTGCAGGTGGTCCTCAACTTGCAACCACAGTTAGGACCAGAATGTTTTGTTTTTGAGCAAGACAGTTGTTAAATGTTGTGCACATTTTACCACCTTTTTTGCCATGGTTGTTAAGTGAATCACTACAGTTATGAAGTAAATCAGGTGTTCATTAAATGAATCTGGCTTCCCCCACTGACTTTGCTTGCCCGAAGGTGAGAAGGTCACAAACGGGGATTATGTGAATCCAAGATTCTGCAACATTTGTAAATATTTGCCAGTTGCCAAGCCCCCAAACTTTGATTACGTGACTGTATGGATGCTACAATGGTTGTAAGCATGAGGAGCTATTGTAAGTCACTTTTTTCATTATCATTTTAACTTCAAACGGTCACTAAACAAATGGTTTGAGTGGAGGACACCTCCTTCACAGGTCTTTTGTGGGCAAGATTGTATACAGTATATAAAGTCATGGTCCATTAAAAGCCCCAATAAAAAACTTGCAGTGTAGAACAGAATGCTGATTCCAACACTCTTTTCTATTCTTCCTTTACAGAGTTTTGACAAACTTCCAATAATCACCCAGTATTCTATGTTCACTGAGCATGCTCAGTCTACACTGCTACACTTTGAAGATATGTCCCTGTATTGCAATTTATATGCCGCTCAGTCCAACAAGGCTCAAAGCAGCTGACAAAAGAAAACACCAATACCCTTGAATAATGATCATAAACCAAAGAGAAGCAAAGCAACAATGACCTGAGGAATACACACACACACACACACACACACACACACACACACACACACACACCCCAAACAAACAATCCACAGCAGGAGGGCCACTTGTCACCAATCTACTCCAAGATTCTTTGACAGGACCACATTTTAATGACTTTCTGAAAAACCAGCGGGATGGGAGCCAATCTAATCTGGGGAGGAATGTCCTTCAAAAAAGAGGGTCAGAAACAAAGGAAGTTGTTCCCTCACTTGAGGGTGTCTGACTCCCATCAGTGTGACAGTTCCCTTTTGTGTGTGAATGTGCCATTTGGGCTACATAAGAGCATCTGAAAAAAAAGGTGATTTGTTGTCTATTATGCAAATCCCAATATCAGAGCGGCTTTAAATTTGAACACAGGACCCTGTATTCCAAGTAGCAGAATTCCCAAGGATGAGGTCTGCATCTCAGGCAACTGAAGTCCCTTTCTTGCAACCTTTAATAATCATTCACCCTTTCCCTAGACCCAGGCCTTCTGTGGGAACCAGATCTGCCCAGATGCCGGCCCCTTGGCCTCCAGGAAGCAAGTTGAAGGATGCTCACCCAAGAGGCGATATTTGAGGGTCCTTTCATTGAAGGGGTCATCCACACCACAGCGAGGCTGCCTCATCTGGGACAGGGTTGCCATGTCCACCTGCCCAGTGGTTGGCAGTCCTGAAGCAAGCTGAAAAGCTCTGTTGAACCGAAGCAGGAGGGAGAAAAGAATACACACAGTGATTGTCATTGCCCAATACGTGGACACTGGTTTACTTAAATAACCAAGTTTCCCAGTTTGCAGGACATTCACCGCATGCAACCCCCCCCCCCCAGTAGACTAAGATGTGCTGGGCTTGTCTGTGGTTTCCTTGTGGCCCCCAAATGGGACTGCTGACAGTCTTTAGTGTGTTTTCCTAGAATATGTTTCTGATTTAATGTCCATCTGGTCTTTATTTTACCTCAAAGCAACCTCGATCTCCTCTTCTGTGAATTTATGTGACAACCGTTCTAGCGGCTGCTGTAAGTATCCAAACTGCAGCAGAAAATCCTGAAACAGGGAAATATATTTTAAAGGTAAGCTCACCCTCAATATTACTGGGATACAGACAGTTCTAGCAAACTGGGTGTAGAAATACAGAGCCAAAGGTGCTTTTTCAAAAGGCAACTGGACTTTTTTTGTTTTTCCCTGAAGATGTTTCGCTTCTCATCCAAGAAGCTTCTTCAGTTCTTCAGTTAGTCAGAACTGAAGAAGCTTCTTGGATGAGAAGTTAAATGTCTTCAAGAAAAAACAAAAGAAAGTCTAGTCGCATGTTGAAAAAGCACCTTTGGGACAACCATGACCTGGATGACTGAGAATCTCCATAGACAAATACAGAGCCAGTTTGGTGAAGTGAGAAAGGTGCAGACCTAGAAACTAGGAGACTATTAGTTCTAGTCCCACCTTAGGCATGAATGACAGCTAACTTTGGGCCATTCACTCTCTCTCAGCCCAACCCACCTCACAGGGTGGCTGTTGTGGGGAAAAAAAGGAGGAGGAAGAAGTAGTATGTATGTTCTTTCCCTTGAGTTACTGATAAAGTAATAAAGGTGGGATAAAAATCTAATAAATAAAGATGACCTTGAATGAAGATAGGCAGGAGCCATTACCTTCCTAGGCAAAAGGGGCTAAAGCATTTTCAAAGGCCAGAACAACAGGATAACATTCTGAAACAGCTCAGGCAGAAACCTCCCTAATCCTTTATAAAGAGAATAAACTATAAAGAGGAGGAAGAGGCGGCTGGACACAATCAGACTTGCAAGATTGTGTTATTATAACCAATCTCAATTACTTTTGGAGTGATTTTCAGTTCCGGTTGACCTAAAAGGGATGACATGAGTAACCTCCATGAAGTCCTGTGGTACTTTCTCTCAGTGCTAATCAATGCTAGATTGGCAGGCCATAGTTCTTCTTTTTTCTGAACCTATTTGGATCTCCCTGCTTTCTTTTAAGTGAATGGAGATAGCAAAAGAGCACAAATGCTAGAAGTTCTCCCGCAGATGCATATTTTAGAGGATAAACCACAACAGCCACTTTGTTCTTCCAAAGCATTATGTCTCTTTCACAGATACATTCACACTCATGTAACCATTGCTACATTTTGTGGCATGTACACATTATTATAAATAGCATGCTGCTGCTTCCTCTGATCCCTCCCTGATCAGACCAGATTCTTTTGCTGTGAGCCGAAATTGCAGCCTTGGTTATACAGTACCGCAAAACTCCTCAATCTGCCATTTCAGCTCATCACAAGTGAGTCAGCTGTTCATTTTGCCACAAGAACAGAGTCCATGATAAATTGAGTCAACATGGATTAAACTAGGCATATGAAATCTGAGATTCATTAAAAGCCAGGAAGATAGATGCAAGTCTGAGAAAGAAGTAAAGGTAGATGCAAGTAAGATAAAAACGAAGACTGGCTGAATTCACCCATTATTCTAAGCCAAAACAAATGAACCAGATAATGGCTTATTAATAAAAAGGTCTAGGCAATGATGAGAGAGAGAGAGAGAGAGAGAGAGAGAGAGAGAGAGAGAGAGAGAGAGAGAGAGAGAGACCAGAAAGAAACGTTTCTGACCAGCCATGTTTTGCCATAAAAAGCTCTGGAATAAAAGCATCTCAATTTGGAAAAAGGATGAATTGGGGATTGAAGTCTGAGCAGAAGGAAGAAAAGCCTGGGGATTGGAGATACAGGTCAGGCCAGGTCAGGCCAGAGAGTGAGCTCTTCCCACCCTTCTTGTCTCCTCCTGATGGTCCACCACTACAGAGGCTTCTGCTCTTCCATCAAAGGGAGGTGGGGGCTCTGGGCCCAACCTACCAGGGCTTCTTCTTCCATGCTGTTGAGAGCAGCCCCCTTGGCCGAGAGGACCCAGGCGAAGAGCTGGAAGAGCAAAGTCAGCCACGGGAGCTTCATGTCTAGTTTCCCCACACGCCAAGCCAGAGGCAGCTCCTTAGCACTGCTCCCCAAGAAGGTCCACAGAGCACTTCAATAATTGCTCCCCACTCTGGATTTCAGGTCAAGCAAATCAGAACCTCATTCTCCACCGTCTCTCTTCCTCTACAACCTAAGTTTTGCTCTGCCCTCCTTGATCCTTCAATCCATCATATCTTCCCTCCCCTTTCCAAAGTTTATAAATCGGCCAAACAGTGGAGTGAGTCATTCCCAACAGAAACATGTTGCAACCACAATAACCCCCCCTTTTTTTTGCAGAATATTAACTCTTTGCAGAATAAACTTTCTCTTAAAGTGATAGCTCCTAGTGTGTGGGGCCTTCTTCAAATAAGGTTAGCCTGATGACCCTGGGATTCCATTGCCTGTACAACAACACGTGGTTTAGAGGCCAGGATGATGCCCAGGTTGTTTTCATTAGCAACCCTAAGTAGCTAGAATAAAAGTGAATATCTGGAAAAAAAATTGCTTTAATTACCCAGCTTGTTTTAATCAGATCCAGAGATTCTGTTCAGTTGGAGAAATGTAGCAATACTAGGAATGAAGCCCACATAAAACCCTGCCTAGATATAGCAGGCCAAATCAAGTCTTTCCTTGATTCCTGCTTCCTTTCTCCTGTTATGAATTCCCCCTAAACCAAGAGCAAAGCTAATCAACCTTCAGCTATGTTCTGACCTGGAAAATGTGCATGTTCTCATAGTGCTAAGAAATATTAGCGTGCCTCAAATATCAAGAGTTGCCCAAGTATAAAGTGGCATGTAATGCACGGATAGGCAATCTTTTGGCAGTCAAGGTGGCACGTGACCCTTTGGAAGAGGAACGCTGAGGGCTGAATATGGCCATTCAATACATAAATTGATGTATTAATGATTTGACATTCTGGGGGAATTTTTTGGTATATTTTTGTAAAAGTGATGGGCAAATCTTAAGGTTTAGCCTACAGTTCCTACGTGTTTCCCAACTCAAAATGATAGCAAACTGCTGCCAGGTTTTAGCCATATGGTCTGAGGGAACTCCAAGGATCTCACACACATAATACCACAAGAAAAAAAAAACCTACAGTGCTGCCTGTGGTCCTGAGGCCACCTACGTCCCAACCATGATTTAGCATACTGTATATAGCAGACATAGGGAACCTATGGCCTCCAGATGTTGCTGAATCACAATTCCCTGTATCTTTTACTTGGAACATGTTAATTAGGACTGATGGAAGTTGAAGAAGGTGTCTTACTCCACCGATGATTCAGTCCTCCAAACTGTGAGCTCAACTTCTTTTATAGATATTGGAAAGTGTGTATACATATGTGAGTGCGTGTTTAGATCATAACATAACATAAACATAGAATAACAGGGTTGGAAGAAACCTTGGAGGTCTTCCAGTCCAGCTCTAGCTCAAGCAGGAGACCTTATATCATTCTGGACAAATGGTTTTCCAATTTCTTATTGAAAACCTCCAGTGATGGAGCACCAACAACTTCTGAAGGCAAGTCCTTCCACTGATTAATTGTTCTCACTGTCAGGAAAATTCTCCTTAGCTCCAGGTTGCTTCTCTCTTTGATAAGTTTCCATCCATTGCTTCTTGTCTTGCCTTCAGGTGCTTTGGAGAATAGATCGACTCCCTCTTCACCATGACAGCCCCTCAAGTTGTTGTGGTTCCGAAGGAAGATGCTTTTCAAAGAATTCTGAATATAGAATGCTGTTAATATAGGATATTATTGCATTGACACAAGTCCTGGAAGACAGCTATCATGTCACTCCCTAGTCCTTCTCTTTATTAGACTAGATACATCTTGTTTCCTCAACCACTCATTGTACGGTTTAACCTCTAGACCAGTGGTGGTGAACCTATGGCACGCGTGTCAGAGGTGGCACTCGGAGCCCTCTCTGTGGACACACGTACCGTCGCCTCAGCCCTGCCTCCTCCCATGGCCCCTCATCAGCAGCCCCCCCGGAGGAGAGTTGCCCCTGGGCGCGGCCTACGCGAAGCAGCGCAGCCAAGGACATGGTAGCTGGGTAGCGGGGACAAGACTCTGCCCTTGTGCCCCGTCATGTGCAGATGATGCTGCGGGCCATGGGCAGAGGGCATGGCCACCATGGCGCTGCTGGGCTGCTTGGGTGATCTGTGGTGGGCTGTGTAGGTGGTGAGTGGCCCAGCGGGCAGGGCGGAGCGGGGACGGGAGTGGGGGCAGTTTTTGGGCACTCAGTCTTTAAAAGGTTCACCATCACTGCTCTAGACCCCTTATCTATTTCTCTTCTTTATACTCTTTCTGGGATCTCGGTATCTTTTTTTGTGGGATGTTATCAATAAATTGAAAACAATTTAAAGTCATATGTATAGATATGGTAGTTCTGTCCCTTGGAATTAAATATAATCCATTTATTTCATAGTAAATCTTGCCAAGAAAACTGCAGGGAGTTATCCAGGCAGTCTTTGAGAACCAGACACAATTGAACAGAAGAAAGAAATATAGCACTGCAATTACCATGAGCTGAATATTTTGATTCCAGGAGTGTGAAGGCAATTGATACAATAATCTGACTCCCTAAATAATTTGATTCACTCATGAACAAATGTTTCCTGTAATACAACTTGATGCCCCTCCCTAATTTCTAAGCAGATTGTCCCTCTCATGCCCCCAAAAGGGTATGTTTCTATTTAAATTTCACAGCAAAACTTAAAAAAACAAACAAAAAAGAACAGGCAATAATCCCAGATTCCATTTTTTTTTCACGATTGCAAGACAGAAGAAAAACACAAGGATAAAGCATCAACAGAGGCCTATCTGTTCTTCCCATCCTTCATGCCAAATCACTGACATTTAACTTTATCTTAAGGATTTCATGAGTTTTTCTACAAACATACTGTACAGACATACATATTTAGGGAGATCTGTGAATCAACTGCCAGCGCACCAGTTGACACAAACCAATGTCAAATGGACACATTTCATTGCCGTCAGATAATGTGACTGATCATGAGTCAAAGGATACATATTCTTCCGCAATGATTCAACTATTGTTTGCAAAGTGTTTGTGAAGCTTGATTTTCATGATGCAAGCCTATCCTTCATGCACTGAACAAGTTGCAAAGCAATATGTGAAACCATTCTTTCAGTTCTAGCACCCTATTTTCAACTTCTCAAAACTGTGGAAATACCCAATTTGACTGATGCTTAATTATGTGCTATCAAGTCACAGCCAACTCTTTGAGAGCATATAGATTTTCTCCATGATAATTTGTTCCCAATCTGGTCTTCAAGACTCACAACAATCTCCTCATCACCACTGTAACTGAATCTATCCACCTTTCTGCTGATTGTCCTCTTCTTCTCTTTCCTTCCACCTTTCCCAGCATTAAAGCTTTTTCCAGAGGTCTAGGTTTTTGCATTAGTGTGTCCAAATAGGTAGAATTTGATTTTGATAATTTGAATCTTAAGTCAGAACTCTGAGTTGAGTTTAATGATCTTTTTGTTTGTTTTCGGTGAATGAAAAATCAGTGATAAAAATGTTCTTTCATCATTCTCTTTCTCTCTTCCATCTATCTTCACATAAATATTAATATAATTTGAATGGTGGATACCAGGCATCTAATTTATAAGATAGCATAATTCTCCATCATTAGGTGGCCTCCCCTCTTAATCCCTCCACAGAAACCAACTTGACTGGCAAAAGTGTTCCTGTAGCATCTTCGGCAGAGTTGCCCATTGCATCTAACAGGTGAAGTTAGAAGAGACAGCAAAGTTAGATGGTACAAATGCTCTGGCCAGTATTATTCTGTCTCAGCACTAGCTTTTGAAGGGCAGCTTCATTGTTTATTTTATTGTTTATTTGAAACAATAAATAAAATTTCTAATTCACTTTCCATTTAGGCCAAACTCTTTTCACAAACTAGCTTCCCATTTCCAAGCATTTCCCCCAATCTCTAACTAATCAAAAGTTATCTGCTGGCACAATTAGTAGCCCCCAATGTTTATTTAAGCAAATCTCATTTATCTGATTTTTTAAAACTATTGTTACTCTACTCAGAAAATTCACTAAATGCATTGTTAGCCATCTAGAGTTGCCCTGATAACTGGGCAGCAGAAGAAGGGGAAGGGGGAGGGAGTTGATAGGGAGGAACAAAGGAAGGAACAAAGGAAGAAAGAAAGAGAGAGAGAGAGAGAGAGAGAGAGAGAGAAAGAAGAAAGAGAAAAGAAAGAAAGAGAAAGAAAGAAAGAAAGAAAGAAAGAAAGAAAGAAAGAAAGAAAGAAAGAAAGAAAGAAAGAAAGAAAGAAAGAAAGAAAGAAAGAAAGAAAGAAAGAAAGAAAGAAAGACAGGCACTGTCTACTCTAGGCTGAGGTACATCTCAGCCTGCTTGAACTTTTAGTCAGCTGACCTCAAGGATTGCTCTCCAAACCATCATATTGTATAAATACCTAGTTTGCTCTCAGAACATACCACTCAACATGAGTAATTTGCAACGGAGAGAAGAAAATACTACTTGTTCTCTTGCTATTTTATTTTGTGTATGAATCGTTCTCTGGTCTTTGGAAATTCTGAAAGGTGACCTCAAATTACCTTAAACCACACACAATTACTTTAGCAGCTTCTGGCCACTTGGAATGCAGTTGTTCTTCCCTGAGAAGCCGGATGGGGTTGGCCATTGTTGAGGCTTGTCAGACGGGCAGGAAGTGAAAAAGGAGTTGATTCCACTTATTTCATTTGGGTAGCACTTCAGTAAAGAACTTGACTTGCCATCCCATGGGCTGGGTGCAATTTTTAAATGTTTGTCCAAAGCAAATTTTGGAAAGAAAACTAGTTGAGATGCCTTAATGAAGTAAAGTACACAATTTCCACCCACCCACCAGGTGAACAGATTCAGAAGCCAGTGCTTTGGGAGCTGGGTAATACAGGCAAATTAGGTACACAAATAACCATGATTTGCAAGGCATAATTAGAGCCACCGTGTAGGAGTGTAAGTAGACGACTACAAACAATAAATACAGAGATGCTTGTAAATGTCACTTGAGAATATATATTACTGCATATTCAATTCTTCCCATCCACAGTGTGGATAGAGACACAGATTAGAGTGCCGAAATTCACATTTAGCAAGAGCAGTTCTTGTTCTTTTATTAACATTTGGCTTGAACTTCAGAACTGGTCAGAGTTGGCCTTCAGATCAATAGTGGCCAACACCGGTCCAAACCCTTGTGGTTACATATATGTGTCACAGCAGACCAAGGACAGTTTGAGAGCCCTCATCCAACACAGGCCAGCAGCCATTCCAGAACATTGGGAATGACAATGATATGCTGTGGACAGTCAGCTTAGGAAGTATGAAAGAGCTACCTGCCTCAGGAAAACAGCTCAGGATGACATCAGAGTCAGAATAACCACCCCACACCTCTCACTTTTACATGCCACTTGATTGTAGGATCAAATATTTTTCAGAATTGCAAATCCTGAGAATGGCATCAAGATACTGTAGCAGATACCCCTGGGGAGAGGGTGGGGCAACCCAGCATGCATCACACTGCCACAGGCTTGCCATTGGTATTACCACACAATGTTTTCAACAAAAATAGTCCGTGGGCCTAGGAAGTATTAAAATTCATGGAAGAGTTTCCTAACAGGCTCTACCACATTCTGAGGTCCATTCCTTAATGTGTTTTCTCTAATCACAGCAAGCTGATGTATGTAGAAATTTAATACCGAACAGCAAATCAATATGTCTCTTCCCTAATCTTAACAATCTGTTTTAAATGAACATCTGGCTGTTGAAGTAAGATTCTTCTAATCTCCTCTTTCTGATGCCTGTAAAGGTGGCTGAACACCAGCTGCAAGATCTCTCATTAAGGGCCTTGTTGGCAGAAGCTGGACACAGCATTTCAGCAGTATCTGGAAACTGGAAGCAGATATAACTGTGTGGGCAAAGACTCTCTGTATGTGGGATCTTACTTGTGCAGGCTTTTCAACTGTGCTTTGAAGCTTGAGTAGATATAAAATGAATTAAGAAGGCAAAATGTGGGCTGGACTATGCCACTATTAGATGAATATAGGGCTCTGCACAAACAGGAAAGATAGGTTGGTTAGCATAAAGCAGGGCTTTTTCCTAGAGACCTCAACAACTATTTACAAGTGACTTGGATGAGGAGTTGGAAAATACGATTATCACATTAGCAGATGGCACAAAGATGAGCGGTAACAAATAGGTGAAACTTGTGGAAGTTCTCAACAAGCTAGAGCAGGGGTAGGCAACCTTGGCTCTTTTATGACTCGTGGACTTCAACTCCCAGAATTCCTGAGCCAGCATGGAAACCTCTCCCTTTCCCCTCAGCGTGGCTGGCTCAGGAATTCTGGGAGTTGACGTCCACGAGTCATAAAAGAGCCAAGGTTGCCTACCCCTGAGCTAGAGCAACACAATGAATTTCAGTGGGTAAAAATGCAATTTTTCACTAGGGTAAGACAAATGAAAGGCATATGTACAGGATAGGGGAGACCATCCTGAGCAGCTGAATATGAGGGCAACAGTGTGATATAGCTGCAAAAATAGCAAATACAATCCTAAACTGCATCCAAAGTAGAGTGTCCAGATTAAGAGAAGTAATAATTTCTCTCTATTCTGCATTGATCACAATATGCCTACATGGGTCAGAATGCTAAATCCAGTTCTGAGCATTGCATTTTAGGAAAAGCACTGATAAAGTAGGAGCCTCTGTAGAATAAAGTAACCAAGATGATAAAGCAACTGGAAGAGACTTGGGTGAAAAAAAATTATGAGGAATGGAGGCATTGGAATGGTTAGCAGAGAAGAGAAGCCTTGATGGAAGACCTGATACAGTAGTTTCTGAAGTATAAATGATAGATAGACCTATTCAGTTTAAATTTTTGAAGACAAGACAAGACACAATGGGTTTAAATTAGAAGGAAACAGACTTCAATTGGATATCAGAAAAAACATTCATTTTAATACTAATTCTCTTCCTCTTCCTTTTCTATTTTATAATGCCTATGTTTCACTGTTAAAATGAAGGTTTGATGTTGTAAGCAGTCCAGAATCACCTTGCAGTGAGGTGGGCTTCAAACAAATTTAATAAATAAATAGCAAACACTGAAAAAATTACAATCCCCCCCAAAATAAAGCAAAAAGATTGTTACATTTAAATACTTTTAAAAACATCCTGAAAAGCAGTTAATGATACCTCTTCCCTTTTCCTAGTTGTAAGAGGTAGTTAACATCGGAGCAAATTGCTTGGGAAGTAATGGATTCTCTGTCATTGGAAATATTTAAAGACAGCCTGGATGGCCACATGCTGAAGAGAGGATTCCTGGGTTAGGCAGAGTGCTGACTAGATAATTTTC
The DNA here is from genome assembly GCA_023970755.1 of Azemiops feae. Classification (NCBI taxonomy): domain Eukaryota; kingdom Metazoa; phylum Chordata; class Lepidosauria; order Squamata; family Viperidae; genus Azemiops; species Azemiops feae. Next base: position 68,944 of record JALGBA010003859.1, on the reverse strand, counting down.
AAGGTCACCTCCTGCCCTTACATTCTTCTATTCCACCCTGTGTAATATGGATCATAGCATGCCTCCAGCAGTGGGACAGAACATTACTGAACAGTGCTGATGGAGGAAATAACTAACTGTGACTTGTGGGAAGTTACGAAAGCAGAAGCTGAAATTTATACCAAAGAATCCTGAGTAATATAGAGAAATTACCACTCTCCTTCTCTCTTTCTCAACCACTTTGACCCCCCCATATATCCCTCTGAATGATGGGCAGATTTCAAATCCTCAGTTAGGAATTTGGCCCATTCTGGTTGCAAGGATGAGGTGTTCATACCAAGAATTTCCCATATATTTACGTTTCATTGGCAGGGTTCCATTCCTGAAGATAGCCTAATTTTGCTGCTCTCTCCAAAAAATGACATTTTAAGAATTTAGTCTGACCTTTCTTGTTCTTTCCAATTTTGTGAGCAGAAGCCATTTGGGTATGAAAACCACTTTGCCCTAGATGGGTAACATAACAACAACAACAACAAAACAACAACAACAACAACAATAATAATAATAATAAAAAAAAGTTGGAACGTCATCTAGTCCAACCCTCTACTCAGGCAGGAAACCCTATACCAGTGATGGCAAACCTTTTAGAGACAAAGTGCCCAAACTGCAACCCAAAACCCACTTATTTATCGCAAAGTGCCAGGGCCGCATCAGCATTGTGGTGACCTCAGGGGGGTGGGGGTGGCCCACTGGGTGGGCATGGCTGCGGTGGTCACAGCAGACTGAGTGGGCATGGCCGGGGTGGGCGTGGCCACCTTGATGTTGCTCGTGGGGGGACGCCTGTGGGGGCTGGGCAGGATTGGGGAGATCCAGGGGGTCTCTGGTGGGTGGGGCAGTGGGCAGGAGGCTCGTCCTGCGGGGTGAGACGGGGTAGGGCAGGGGTGCCATTGCTGCGGGGCAAGGCGAGGCAGGGGCGGCTGCTGCCTGATACCATCAGCCTCCGTACACAGAGGCCAGTGAGGGCATGGTCTACCACCTCCACTCAAGCTTGCTAGCCAGCTGCTTCGCCTCCTTTGTGCTGGGTGGGGCTGCTGCTCCGGGCACCAGCGGCGGCCTAATGGACCTGCGCGAGCTGGCGGTGGCGGCAGGTTTGCCCACAGAGAGGGCTCTGAGTGCCGCCTCTGGCACGCGTGCCATAGGTTCGCCATCACTGCCCTATACCATTTCAGACAAATGGCTGTCCAGTCTCTTCTTAGAATTCATCTAAGTCAGGGGCTGCAGAAGGCCTCCCAAGGAGCTGAAAAATGTTAGTTCCGTATTTTGCTCAATTTTGAAGTTGAGAGAAAGAAGCATCAGGAGGGTAGCATTTTATATCAGGGAGATCTTGGGTCTGGTGAGAGTGGAGTAGAAATAGGAGTGGAATGGGAATCGATGAAAATCTCCACCATTTAAAGTGTGAGGAATAAAAGACCTATGCAGAGCAAAAATGACAATGTTGTAACTGCCAATGTTCCTGCTGAAGGTCAACGGTGCAACCACAAAATGCTCCAGAGGCAATTAAAGGGATGTTCAAAGCTGCATTAGGTCCTACAGGCCACAGGTCACTCGATCCTGCCTTAGATAGGAGGACCAACCAGATAAAACTTTTTCCCAAGGTTATGCTGGTGTCAGGCACAAAGAATCAGGATCACATGTAAATTTCAGTTCAGAAGATTTATTGCTCAAGTCTATACACAAGAATCTAATGAACTAACAGTTAGCACTAAACTGGCACTAGATAAGAATAAATGGAATTCAAGGGGAGGGCTGGACTTGGAGTGTTTGTGAACACATAATAATTCTGTGTCCTCTCTTGACTCCATCCCCAGGCTAGGCCTGCTCTTCTTCTATATTTGGTCTATGACCAAAATAAAAATATGATTGACTCTTTCCCAGGGTGGGGTAAAAGCCCAATTTGGAAGCATGGGAATGCTGCAGTTTGAGCAGATATAAAATAAACAATGATTGGACGGCTAGACAGGGAGACAGAATTGACAAAGTATCCCAAGCTTTATAGTATGCTGATTTCCTTTATCGCAATTAACTTAACCTTAAACTTTTGTACCTTTTGTACATAATGGCTCAAAGTAGTATATGGTCATAGGGTGAGGAAGCAAAGTAGAGAGGATGGGAAATGGCTGGTTCTAATTCCATCTGTGCACCTTAAAATTAAAATTGTCTGGTTTTATGTGAAGATTAGCCCTGAGGTTCTCTCGGGGAGATGCTTGCACAACCCTGAGACCTTGGGTACTTGCAGGGATTTGGATGAGTCAGGATTTCTTCTGCCACACTGCCCATCGGGCGAATAGCAATTAACACAATTAGTAGCAACTTTTCACAGTAGCTTTGCACATTGGAAACATGTTCTTTCAATTATTCAGTCACACTTGAACACACTTGCATCAACCCAATGGTCACTCTCCATAAGATGGACAGCCGTATAAATGTGATCAATCAATCAATCAAACAAAACGCAAAGCTGGGCCAAATTGCATCCAAGGATCTAAGGCAGGGGTCTTCAAACTTGAGCCTTTTATGACTTGTGGACTTCAACTCCCAGAATTCCTCAGCCAGCGTGCCTAAGGCATACCCTATGGCTGATAGGGTAAAGGAAGATGGCTGTACTTTTGCCACCGACTAAAGTTTAACCTTCCCCTATAAAGGACAAGCTACTGAATCAAAAATGCTTCCTTTGTGGCTTTCAACCTCTTTCCAAAATGGGTGACGGTGGCAGGAATCCCACATGTTTCTTGGGGGATAAAACAGGGGGCTGGTGACAAAAGGATGAGGAAGTGCTGCCAGGAATCGTGTGTGGCCCAACCATCCAGAAATACTCCCAGACCATTATGCTAAGCAAAAAGAAGAAAGTGAATCAGAGGCCTGACATGGAAAAGAAAGTACAAAATGTGCTGACTTCATCAAGAAGAAGAAGAAAAAAAGAAGAACTATTTATATCCCCGGGCAGTTGGATCTGTCACTTGGATAAATCACCCACCACAATGCCACTCCAACCATTCATGACCGTTTGGCTCCCAAGAGAGAACTATTTTATCCACGAAGGCCTCTTTCTTCTATCACTGCTGGGTTAGAACATTAACGATGCCTAGAATTTTCTGCAGGGATCTCAGCTTCTAAATATAGAATTGATGGATTGGAAGGGGTCAATAAGAAACTATTGATCTTATACAATACCAAACCAAGTAACTGCAACTCTCTCTCAAGTAATGTATACATTCATGGATTTATTTACTGCTCTAGGCTGGTCAAACTCCAGCTGATTTACAGGTATATGTAATAAAAAAAACAGTAGGAATAGTATAAAAAGAATGTAATAAGCATATGTAGTACAATAAGCAATGCAATTAAACTAATTGCTCAATAATAGCAACTGTGAGAGGGATCTCGGAGTCTTAGTGGATAATCACTTAGATATGAGCCAGCAGTGTGCTGCAGCTGCCAAAAAAGCCAACACAGTGTTAGGCTGCATTAACAGAGGGATAGAATCAAGATCACGTGAAGTATTAATACCACTTTACAATGCCTTGGTAAGGCCACACTTGGAATACTGCATCCAGTTTTGATCACCACGATGTAAAAAAGATGTTGAGACTCTAGAAAGAGTACAGAGAAGAGCAACAAAAATGATTAGAGGTCTGGAGGCTAAAACATATAAGGAACGGCTGCTGGAATTGGGTATGTCTAGTTTAATGAAGAGAAGGACGAGGGGGGACATGATAGCAGTGTTCCAATATCTCAGGGGCTGCCACAAAGAAGAGGGAGTCAAGCTATTCTCCAAAGCGCTTGAAGGCAGGACAAGAAGCAACGGATGGAAACTAATCAAGGAGAGAAGCAACCTAGAACTAAGGACAAACTTCCTGACAGTTAGAACAATTAACCTGTGGAACAACCTGCCTCCAGAAGCGGTGAATGCTCCAACACTGGAAGTTTTTAAGAAGAGACTGGACAGCCATTTGTCCGAAATGGTATAGGGTTTCCTGCCTGAGCAGGGGGTTGGACTAGATGACCTCCAAGGTCACTTCCAACTTTATTATTATTATTATTATTATTATTATTATTATTATTATTATTATTATTATTATTATTATTATTATTATTATTATTATTATTATTATTATTATTATTATTATTATTATTATTATTATTATTATTATTATTATTAATTCTGGTGTTTATGTCTTCACAATCAATCCTGAATGGTTCTCTGGAAGGGCTAGGCCTAGATCAATTTGAGGAAGGCCATCAGTCAGGGAACATCTTTGCCTCAGAGGCTGTTCCATAGGAGGAGGAGAATCCCCACAGATGATACCTATTGTCAACTCCCCATCAGGCCTCCTGAGAGGCTTTAGCAGGCATTCTCCTCAAAGGTGGGGAAAACAGTATATTAGATATCTGGCCCTGTACCTGGCCCCTCGGAGATCTTCTAGTACAATCTCCTGCTCAGGCAGGAAAACCTTATGTATCATTTCAGACAATGATTGTCTCAATTCTTCTTAAAACATAACAAAGTATTCTGAATAAATATTAAAACACAACATTCTGAACATAAATAAATAAATAAATAAATAAATAAATAACCTTTATTGTCATTTTTTATATTGTGGGCACAATGGCACACATAAAAAAATGAAATTTAGTTGCCCGCTCTCAAAGTGAAACATATACATGACACACACCTAAACATACTATGTACAACATATATATAGACCCACATCCCTACATATACATAGCAAATAAATATTAAATACTGTCCATCTTGAATATATAACGCAAGGAGGAAGTTTGAGAGTTCGCAAGGTTAATGCTGTATGGAATGAAACTATGGCTGAATCTGGATGTTCTGCTACGGATACCACGAAGGCTCCTCCCAGAAGGTAACAGGGAAAACAGGTTGTGAAGAGGATGTGTAGTGTCCCAGAAAATCTTGCGGGCCCTGCTCAAGCAACGCTTCTGTGCTATGTCCTGGATGGTAGGGAGGGAACTGCCAATGATCTTTTCGGCCATCCTCACCACTCTCTGCACCGCCTTCCTGTCTGAAGCAGTGATGCCTCCAAACCAGACTGTGATGGTGTATGACAGGATGCTCTCGATTGTCCCCCTGTAGAAAGTGGTCAGGACAGGGGAAGGAAGATGTGCTTTTCTCATGCGGCGCAGAAAATGCAGGCACTGCTGTGCCCGCTTCACCAGTTTCTCACTGTTGAGCGACCAAGTCAGCCTACTCGTTAGGTGCACACCCAGGAATTTGATGCTGGTAACCATCTCCACAGGTGAATCATTAATGCACAGAGAAGTGTGGCTGTGCCTGCCTTTTCTGAAATCAACAATGATCTCTTTGGTTTTTCCTGTATTTAAAACTAGGCTGTTTTCCTTACACCAGTTCACCAACCCCTCAACCTCCTTGCAGTAAGCTTCCTCCTTGTCATCCTGAATAAGGTCCACTACTGTTGTATCATCTGCGAACTTCACAATATGGTTGGTGGCAAACCTAGCACAGCAGTCATGGGTCAACAGGGTGAACAGCAGCGGACTTAAGACGCAGCCCTGAGGAGAACCTGTGCTCAAGAAAATGGTATTAGAGGTATTTGTTCCAACTCGCACATATTGGGGCCTGTTGGTAAGAAAATCCAGAATCCAGTTGCACAAAGGAGTGTTTAAGCCTAAAAGGCCCAGTTTGTCTACTAGATGCTGGGGAATGATTGTGTTAAACGCCGAACTGAAGTCGACAAACAGCAAACGCACATGAGTATTTCCTTCCTCCAAGTGCTTCAGGCTCAGATGGAGAACGGAAGAAATAGCATCCTCCGTAGAGCGATTTGGTCGGTAGGCAAACTGAAGCGGGTCAAATGCTGGCGGGAGGCTAGATACAATAGTGTCTTTTATCAGCTTCAAACATAGTCTGAATTATTCCAAAAGGCTGAAATTATACCAGTTCTATAACTTGAACAGAGAAATAAAGAATATGAAAGTCAATCTAATAGAGCAAACAAAACTGCACAACGTCTGTCTACACATGTGGCCTATTTCTACAAAAATGGAGGCCCTCCTAACCCTAACCTAACCATCTGCTTTGGTTAGTCAAACTAGTTTTCCAACTTCTTTGATATTCCTTCCATTTAACAGAGATGGAAGTTCTGTTCCTTTTCAAGCCTCTTTCCACAGACTTCTTCTCTTCCAGATCTTTTCTATGTCCAGCATAGAGAAGAGCTATTCTGTATATTTGACAAAGGGCAACTTTTTTCCTGGTTATGAGAATTTGCTACTGGGGCCAGCAGGCTGGATTGCATGTCACCACCCCACAGAAACCTCCAAGGGAGTGGCTTGTAAGAAGCAGAAAGCAGAAAACAGCTTTTTTTCTATCCAGTACTCCAAATGGATATGGAGTCACCCATGTTATTGATTATGGAACAGGCAGGCACCATGTGTGCTATAGCCATTTTAATCAAGGCACCCAAAACTGGACTCCAGAAAGAATGAAGATTCCTGCACTGGGCAGATGCGTGGACTAGAATAGAATAGAATATCTTTATTGTTATTGTGTATCTCACAATGAAATTAAGTGCTGTCCACAGTGCACACTTCACCCAAGTAAAAACCACAAGTAAAAACATACATTATATACACACATCCTTCACCATTACGCTGCCCCCTAATATTACACTTCAATACAGTAGTATTTAATACGGTTACAGCTCTGGGATAAAAACTATTTTTCAGCCTATTTGTCTTTGTTTTTATTATCCTGTACCATCTGCAGATGATAATAGTTAAAAAAAAAAAAGAATGAAGACCTCCAAGATCCAGTCCAACTCTGTCATTTTATGAGTCTGTGGTTCTACATTTAGGGATTTTCTTTGGATACAGGAAGTGGCGTTTTCATCAGGTTTTTCTTTATTTGAAGAGTCTCTAAATAAATATTGATGGATACTGGCTATACCTATGCATAGCTTCTGATTACTGTAATTAGAGAGGGTTTGGAAATTGAAAGTTAGTTCACAACAAAAACCTGGCACTATAGGAAAGAGTTCAGGTACACACTGGAGCGGGGTCAGCTCTCCTGTTAGAGAGAGGGAGTCAGTTGAAGCTGAATGTGGATTTCTTTATCTGTTAAGGAGGTCTTGGTTTCACCCGAGCCGTGACTCTCCCCCACCCTACTGGGTAAATTTCATCCAGTATCTAAGCTCCCTTTTGAGGAAAAGGTGATGGAGAAGATGATTGCAGAACAGCTTCAGAGAACCTTGGATGAAACAGAGTATCTAGATCAGGGGTAGGCAACCTTGGCTCTTTTATGACTCGTGGACTTCCTGCTGGCTCAGGAATTCTGGGAGTTGAAGTCCACGAGTCATAAAAGAGCCAAGGTTGCCTACTCCTGATCTAGATCTTTTTCAGTCACAATTCAGACCAGGGTAGAGGGTGGAAGCCATATTGGTCGTGCTTTTGGATCTGTGGCAAGAGGAAGATGGAGATTATGCACCTAGCCTTGCGTTTCTTGACCTGTTGGTGGCTTTTGATACCATTAACCAAGGTATCCTTCTGGATCAACTCAGAGAATTGAAGGTGGGTGACATGGTGTTGTGCTGGTTTACCTCCTTTCTCCATAAAATTGTTGGGTAGCTCATCTAGTGCCATGGAGTGAGGGGTGGTCAATATGCTGATAATACCCGATTGTAGTTCTCTGCCTCTAGCAAATTAAGTGATACTGTGGATGTCTTACTCCAGTGTCTGGAGGTTGTGAGGATCTGGATAGGAAACAACAGCTTCAACTGAATCTGGCAAGACTGAACGGCTTTGGGGTTTGGGGCCTCAGATTCTATGACTACGCCATCTTTGGTGCTGAATGGGGTTACACTGCCCCAAGCCAACCCCATGTGCAATCTGGGGTCCTCCTGGACTCACAACACCTGCTCAATAAGTTGTGCAGTTGTGGCTACAAGGGCCATTGCACAACTTCATACTGTGTGCCAGTTGCACCCATTCCTAGATCAGGGATCCTGTTCACAGTCATTCTTGCTCTAATCACTTCCTGGTTGGATTATTATAATGAGCTTCATGTGGGGCTTCCCTTGAAGAGCATCTGGAAACTTCAGCTGGCGCAAAATGCAGCAGCACAGGCAGTTATGTGTGTTTTTAATACAACACATTTTACACCTCTGCTTTGCAAGCTTCATTGATACCGTTCATTCTTCATGGATCCAATTCAATATGTTATTTTTGATCTTTAAAACTCTAAATGGCACAGGACTGGGTTATCTGAGAGTCCACCTCTCTCTAGTTACACCTACCTGTCCCTCCAAATTGAGTACAGGTAGTCCTCGACTTACAACCACAATTGAGCCCAACATTTCTGTTGGTGAGAAATTTGTTAAGTGAATCAGTGCAGTTGTTACATTAGTAACACTGTTGTTAAGTGAATCTGGTTTCCCCATTGACTTTGCTTGTCAGAAGGTCCCAAAAGGGGATCACATGATGCCGGGACACTTCAACCGTCATAAATATGAACCAGTTGTCAAGCATCTGAATGTAAATCAGGTGACCATGGGGATGCTGCAAAGGTCATAAATGTGAAAAACGGTCATAAGTCCCTTTTTTGGGTGCTATTGTAACTTTGAATGGTCACTAAATGAACTGTTGTAAGTCAAGGACTACCTGGAGTGAGGACATGCTACAATTTATGCCATTTAGGGAGGTATATGTGGCAGACATTTTCAGTTGTGAAATATTCCTCCCCCCTCCCCCCTGGAGGTGAGGCTGGCAACATCACTCTTGACTTTCTCAAGGTCCCTCAAGACCTGCTTGTACCATCTGGCCTGGGGACCCCAGTTAACACATGAACTAATGAGGTGGCTTCATTATTATATTCAGCCATTATTTCTTTTTTAGCTTTTATTTTGTATTTTTAATGCTTTTTAAAGTAAGAATAATTGTTGATGTTTATTCATTATTGTTTTCTAACTTTGTTATATGGCACTTGGGGTCACTTGTTTTGTGAGATGGGTGGCTATCTCAATTTAAAAAATAAAAAAAATAAAAATCAATTTGTTTCCGGGACTGATGTTTCCTTGGACCTTGCAACGATTGGGGGAAACAAAACAATGCCTAGTATTAAAGGCTGATTAAATTTTGCTGATCTATTCTTCCTCTATCTGCCTTGAAGGAACAATCAGATCCAAACAGCTCCTTCTAGACACTTTTCTTCAAAAACACTTTAACAGAAGCTCCAGTGAAGGACATATCACCACATTCCCCCTTCGGTCAGAAAATTTTCCCTTCTCCTTATCTTATCTAAACTTTCTTCCTGCCAAGGGAAGAGTTGCTCTTGTTGTTGGTGTTGGCGTCTGTCCTTCAGGGAGAGCCTTTGTGCCTTGAACAGCGATGCGACAAGGATCCTAAGTGAGTGGCAGGCAGAGGACACAGCTTGCAAGGCATCTCACATTCGGAAAGGGGAGCGGTTGAAGACAGGTAGTCCTCCTTGACTTACAACAGTTCATCTAATGACTGTTCGAAGTTACAACAGGATTGAAAAAAGGGACTTATGCCCTTAGACCACCATGCTAATTGGCAAAACCAGGTCTTAAAACTTGTCCAGAAAACCAAAAGAGTGGGGGTTCGCCTCACCTTTGGGGGTAAGATGTTCCACAGGGGAGGGGCAGCAGCTGAGAAGACCCCCTTCCTAGATCCTGACAGTCAAAATTCCTTGACTGACAGGATACGCAGCCACTGCCTGACCAGGTGGGATGGGTCTATATAATTGGGATGAGGCAGTTCTTCAGGTATCCTGGGCCCATGCCAGGAGGGCTTTAAAGGTAATATCAAACTATTGATCAAATATTGAGCTAAGAGTCCAAGAAGGTGCTAACCATTTGAGAAAAAGTTACTGTAGTGTAATTTCTCAAGATGGATGTGACCTTGCTAGATTAGGTTGATACATCTTGTTAAACCACAGTTAAACAAATATGCCAATAATGAGATGAGTTCACACATTATGCTAAATCAGGGGTAGGCAACCTTGGCTCTTTTATGACTCGTGGACTTCAACTCCCAGAATTCCTGAGCCAGCATGGCTCAGCTCGGAAACCTCTCCCTTTCCCCTCAGCTTGGCTGGCTCAGGAATTCTGGGAGTTGAAGTCCACGAGTCATAAAAGAGGCAAGGTTGCCTACCCCTGTGCTAAATCATAAAAGATGGTTTATCAAAAACAATGGCTGGCTTCAAAAACTCAGGAGACTACAACTCAAAACACAACATTATGGCTCATCAGCTTCAGCCCATTCCTTCAGCAAAATAAAACCTGCATTAGGAATTTGTCATGACAGCAGCAGCTGGAAGATGCTATAACTCACAGCAGGCAAACCCTCACAACATGTGAACCCAGCTAACCATCTTTTTCTTCAAAATATTCCACCTGGTTTGTATTCCGGCACCAGATGTTCAAAGTGGAAAAGTTCACTGAAGGAAGGAAGAGGAGGAAGGTCTCTTTCCAAAGTGTTTTTTTTTTCCTCTCTAGAATGAGTATTTGGCTTGATGGATGACGGGAGGGAAAATAGGAGGAGGAAAGTGGGTTGGATATGTTCATGCCTTGTGTTATTTGTAAAAATGATAATGGTGGGATATTAATTAATTAATTAATTCAAGGTAGTCCTTGACTTACAACCACAACTGAGCCCAAAATTTTTATCGCTAAGCAAGAGGATCGTTAAGTGAGTATTACCCCATTTTACGACCTTTCTTGCCACGGTTGTTAAGTGATTCACTGCAGTGGTTAAGTTAGTAACACGGTTCTTAAGTGAATCTGGATTTCCCCATTGACTTTGCTTGTCAGAAGGTTGCAAAAGGGGACCACATGACCCCGGGACACTGCAACCGTCATAAATACACGCCAGTTGTCAAGCATGCGAATTTTGATCATGTGACTGTGGAGATGCTGCAATGGTTATAAGTATGAAAAATGGTCATAAGTCACTTTTTCAAGGCCATTGTAACTTTGAATGGTCACTAAACAAATGGTTGTAGGTCGAGGACTACTTGAAAATAGGAGTGCTGGTATGTATTTGAGAGAGGGAAGAGATGATAGTCAGACAATCCTGGGAAATATTAGGCTGGCATATTCATAGCTCAGCATGTGTATATGTGGGTGTGCTTCTGATATGTGAATATGGGGTGAATGAAAGCACATGCCTAGAGGGAGATTTTGTTTTAATTTCACTTTTTCCCAGCATAAGCAGATGTACATCCTGGGAGTGAATCATTCAAGGCTAAAGAGGAAATCTCTATCGCATAACGTTATCAAAGGAAACCTCACATTCCCAGCTAAGATCTTATTTCTCATTCAATCATACTTTCCTTACTTAATAGGAAGGATGTGGGTGATCTAACTGGTGCATTGGCCAGGACAGCAGAGAGATGGGGAGCCAAAATCTCCTCCTTAACTGTAGGATATGCCAAAGACCAAAATGCATCTGATTGCAAAGCCTCCAGTTCAGGAACAAACTCTTGAATATTTTCTAACTGTAAAGAAGAAAGGAACTCATGCCTCACAGTTGTCATGCACACCCAAGTTCTGTTATGTTGAAATCTCCTCTTCTTCACACTCTTTACACTTACTAGGAACAAGCAGAGGAGAAGGAAAACAAGGATATGATATCACTTCCAAGGGAGGCTAGAGCTACAGCCTGAACAAGGACAAAAGCGGCAGATGATGCCTGAGAACAGGAATTCCCAAAAGGTTGGATCCTGCTGATGCACTTGGAACTCTGCAAAAGTATAGCAATAGCAATACCACTTAGACTTATATACCGCTTCACAGTGCTTTACAGCCCCTCTCTAAGCGGTTTACAGACTCAGCATATTGTCCCCAACAATCTGGGTCCTCATTTTACCGACCTCAGAAGGATGGAAGGCTGAGTCAACCTTGAGCCGATCAGGATTGCTCCTGACTGTGGGCAGAGTTAGCCTGCAATACTGCATTCTAACCACCGCGCTACCAGGGCTCATGAGTAATTCTTATTCCAAAAGATGGGAAGATGTTCATTCAAAAATGGCTATTCTGGTGGTAAGCATAGCATCATTCATCACAGTAGCAAACTTGTAACCAAGAATAGTTTGCACCTTGCAAAATAGGATCAGTCTGAACCTTAAAACACAAAACTACTCATCCATTCCCCATCTGCTCCGTTTCCACCATGCCTTCATGGCACATTTTTCCCCCTTATCTCCTCCTTGCTCAGCAGCTTCCACTCCTACTAGCTTTTTTCCTTAGAACAGGAAGTAGTTGGCCTAGCTTAGTTAAGGCCAACTTTGTCCATCATCATGCAAAATCTTGCTATGAAATTAGAACCTTGAGTCATAGCTTAATCAATGGGCAAATAAATAACTGTGCCATTGTAGCTGCATAGGAGGCAGAGATGTAGCAGAGGAGATAATTGTGTGTGTCTATCTGTCTGTCTGTCTGTCTGTCTGATTATTACCCGCTTCTGAGATAAACGGAATGGAGTCTCAAGTCTAAGGAATATCTAATGGGAATGTCCCAGTTATGAAAGGCTTGGAAAGTAAAATCAGATCAATTGTCTTCAGATATGCATATAGTGCCACAGTGGCGAACATCTGTAGCTCGGGTGTAGGATGAGGGTGAAGATTCATTGTCTGAGCTTATGAGTTGGTTTCTGGACGTTTCATTACCAGTCTAGATAACATCTTCAGCGAAGTTTGGAGGATGTCAGTGTCAGTGTTCTTCTGTTTATAAGGGCTTTGTGTGGTCAGTAGCTCTTGTAATAGTGAGGTCACATCAGGTGAGGGGCCCATCAGGTCAGGGTCTTGTGATGGGTTTTGTGACCTTGGGACCCTGACCTGACGTGACCTCACCACACGAAGCTTTTAGAGAATAGTTGGTGTCATGGAACCACTGCCTCTTTATCTGCGGACACTATATGTGTGAGAGTGAAGATTCATTGTCCGAGCTTATGAGTTGGTTTCTGGACGTTTCATTACCAGTCTAGGTAACATCTTCAGCTGGGTTTAGGGGATGTCAGTGTTAGTGTTCTTCTGTTTATAAGGGCTTCATGTGGTGAGGTCACGTCAGGTCAGGGTTCTATCAGTCAGGGTCACAAAACCCATCACAAGACCCTGACCTGATGGGCCCCTCACCTGACGTGACCTCACTATCACAAGAGCTACTGACCACACAAAGCCCTTATAAACAGAAGAACACCGACACTGACTTCTCCTAAACTCTGCTGAAGATGTTACCTAGCCTGGTAACGAAACGTCCAGAAACCAACCCACAAGCTCGGACAACGAATCTTCACCCTCATGCATATAGTGCCCGCAGATAAAGAGGCAGTGGTTCCACAACACCAACTATTCTCTGAAAGCTTAGTCCCAAAGAAACAAACCAAACCATTGTTGGTCTGGAAATTTGTCCTGGCTGTTCACCCATGAAAGAAATTCTTGAGTTGATCCGAGCCAGTTTTTCCAAAGACGACAGGACAGTTGCTTAAAGCAAAGGTCATGGAGAGCATGACAAAGTCACAGCCATTGAAGGTCTCTAGGGAATGACTGCTTGAAGTGGTTACTTTTATAGAGAAGTCTTCCTATTGTTCCTGGAAAATGCACAAACTCAGCCTGCCTTCTAAGGATTACTGAGAAGCAGTTCCAGAGAGGAAAACCTGGCTTGATTCTCTGTGGGGCTTTTTGCAGTCTTTACCTTTTGTGAGTAAAGATGGTGACCTCAGGGTGAGGGGTTTGCATGTGGAAATCTGTTATTGGAATGAGCAACTTGTCCTAGCTAGAGGGGATTTTCTTAATAAGCTGCTGATACCTGCCAATGTCACCTATGTAAGGAATGGCTTTGTCAGTTTCAGTCTAGGAGGTGTTAAAAAGCTTAAGCAGGCTTTCATTTTACTGCCTGGGGTTAAAGGTGACATGGGGAGGAGCTCTGGCCTTCCTACACTCCTCTAGGGACAACAAAATCAAACTACAAGTAGTCCTTGATTTACAATCTTTCACTTAGTGACTGTTTGAAATTACAACAACACTGGAAAAAGTGACTTATGACCATTTTTCACAGTTATGACCATTGTCAACGCTGCTAACATTGGATGTTTCTGCATTGACAACAAATGGAGATGTAGCCATCTTTTACCTTTTGCTTTTAGAGTTAGATGATGCTGGGAGGGGGAATGTGAGCGGGAGTCCAGCTAGACATAACAACACTGGACCTAGGGTGAGAAGCAAGGTTATTGTAACCAGAGCTGATAAGGACTTGGTGGGCTGGAGAACTGGAGAAAGGGCCCGCACTTCAAGCTAATTGGGGAATGTGATTTATGACTGTTAGTTGAAGGAGGGAATTGTGCTTTGATATTATGTGCTCAAGGGGGGGGGGAATTCAGTTTTTGGCTTCGATTATGTTAGTGCCGATGTTATGCTTCTCGAATAAAGATTCTTTAAGGTAAACAATGCCTCAAAGTTCTTTGAAGAGTTTCATCTGTCGGAATCATGACAACCATTGCAGCATCCCCATGGTCACATGATCAAAATTCATATGCTTGGCAGCTGGCTCATATTTATGATGGTTGCAGTGTTCTGGGGGGTGTGTGTCATGTGATCACCTTTGGCAACCTTCTGACAAACAAATTCAGGGGCAAAGCCAGATTACTTAACAATTATGTTATTAATATAACAACTACAGTGAATCACTTAACAACTGTGGCAAGAAAGGTTGTAAAATGGGGCAAAACTCACTTAACAACTGTCTTGCTTAGCAACAGAAATTTTGGGCTCAATTGTGGTCATAAGCTGAGGACTATCTATAATTCTCCCCAACACAGGGAAATAACACAAGCACTCCTGACTTTGCTGACACATGTGGCATGGTCATGCCTATTATGTGTCATTGCCTGATCCATGGAGGCCCTAGTCTAGTTCCCCCAAAAGTTGCCTCTTCTGGAACATGTAACTGGAGAAAAAAAAATGATTGTTTTTGTTGTGGAGTCAAAAACTACACAGCCCAAAGTCTTAGTTCTTACTGGAACATCTTGTTCGTGAGGAATAGCAGCCAACGCAGAGCAGGCAGAATAGAACAAATGTTCACATGACAATTCATAAACAGGGACAGAGAGATTTCAGGAAGAGTTGAAGCCATTGATATCTCAAGGAATTACTCACACAAGTAAAGAACAGGTTTTACCAGGCCATGGTTTTCCTAACTGTGATCTATTGATTTGCCTGAGTTAGCACAACTTATCAAATTATAAATCACACGGTAGAAACCCAGGACACATCTTCCATGAACTCAAAATGAACAAATCCCAAGATAGCTTAGCGTGTTGTGTGAATGCAACCAGCATGTTAAGCCTCTGGGTTTCTGAATGCATAGTACAAGCAGCAGACTGTGTGAACATTAAAAAGAGGAATAAAGATAACATCACAAGCTTTTGGAGCCTCTGCTGGGAGAATTCAAAGTCATTCCTTCTTCATCAACTTTCTCCCAGTACACAAAGAGAGGTTTCTGTCTAGCAAATGTTTAGCTCAAAGATAGCAACCCTCTCTTATTTATTTCTGACACAGACAGAGGAAATATGGTGGACAAGGAGGGAGCATATTAAAAATTTCTGTTGACATTATTTTATTTTATTTTATTTTATATGATAATATTAAAAGCATCCATTGACAGAAATGACATACTGAATGTAGATATCTTTTCTAGGAGGCTATCCTTTGCATTTGGCTGTCTTAATTTCACATGACAGAATCTGACTCAATTTTGTGCTAAGGCCTAGGCCAGGGGTAGGCAACCTTGGCTCTTTTATGACTTGTGGACTTCAGCTCCCAGAATTCCTGAGTCAGCAAGGCTGGTTCAGGAATTCTGGGTATTGAAGTCCACAAGTCATAACAGAGCCAAGGTTGCCTACCCCAAGCCTAGGCTCTTAGGTGTGTTAAAAAATGAAGTAGTGAATTAAAGTCAGGTTACTAGATTTGACCTGCAAAATGTGGACAAGCAGTAGATGGCAGCAAGGAGAGCTTTTTGAAATGTTTGCTGCCATCTAGTGGTCATGTACATTTAGCTAAACCAGTGTTTCTCAAACTTTCTGCAGTCATGGACGACTAAATAAATGTCTAGAAAAATATGGGTACAACCCAATCATACAGACACTCTCCATTTAGTTTTTGGTCATCTCCTCATCTTGATATTTAATGGATTTTTAAAACATTTAGCAAAGCATTCAATCCAAACTATAACCCTACTCAAGGCTAAAAATGAAACATCTCCAAATCCAGGTAGTCCAAATAACTACATCCATCCCATCTTGTCATCTTTCTACAGTACACCAAACCTGGTTGCAGTTTGTTTATTTTTACTTTGTTTACTGTTTACTTTTTGCAAATCAACTGGCTGGTAGTTAGTGTGTGTCTGTGTATTTGTGTCTGTGAATGTGTGTAGAGGGGCTGATGAAGGCTCTGATTTTGCCGACTGGCTGGCAGTGAATGGGAGGGCTGTGATAGTGGACCAGTAGTGATTTGCACAAACCACAATTACTGCCTTAAACAAAAGATTCCCACATAGTACCAAAAGAGTTTCAGCCATAATGATGGCTGCACCTCATATCACTGGTGATTCTCTGCTCAGTTGTGGCTTCCCACCAGCATCTGCTGGATGTGTGTATGTGTAATCCCAAGATCACAGCAGAGCGGTGGCCCTCTTGGCAACAGGTCTCTTAGCAGGCATCCTTTTACATTAGTCACCCCCACTAGGCTTCATGGATGGCACAGACTGTTGGGATTGGAGTCAGTTGCCCTTTGATAAGGACAGGAAGGTTGTCTCTATGAGTTCGGTGTCTGCCATTTTAATTTTTCACAATTCCCTGGAACAATGCCACGTGGCGGGAGCAGGCACTGTAAGAAATTAAAACAGCAGGTGCTCTAACATGCCATGTTAAAATAACCCCATTATTTTGGCATGTAGCTGAATACTAGAAAAATGTTTTAAAAAGTGGTAGGTAAGGAAGTGCAGTTGCCAAAATCCAGATGACTGCTGAAAGGTCCCACCTGGTGAGGCCAGGCATGGTAAGTCTTTTTGTAAAGACGATTAGGGGACTGGAGTCTAAAACATATAAGGAACGGTTGCTGGAATTGGGTATGTCTAGTCTAATGAAGAGAAGGACGAGGGGGAACATGATGGCAGTGTTCCAATATCTCAGGGGCTGCCACAAAGAAGAGGGAGTCAAGCTATTTTTCAAAGCGCCTGAAGGCAGGACAAGAAGCAACGGATGGAAACTAATCAAGGAGAGAAGCAACCTAGAACTAAGGAGAAACTTCCTGACAGTTAGAACAATTAACCAGTGGAACAACCTGCCTCCAGAAGCTGTGAATGCTTCAACACTGGAAGTTTTTAAAAAGAGACTGGACAGCCATTTGTTTGAAATGGTATAGGGTTTCCTGCCTGAGCAGGGGGTTGGACTAGATGACCTCCAAAGTCCCTTCCAACTTTTTTTATCATCATCATCATCATCATCATCATTACTCTGCAGAAGGCCTGAAGTAACCAGTCCTTGAATTCTGGAGGCTGCAATAGAACAGAAGCCCTCTCACTCATGCAGGCCCTTCCCTTCCCTTCCCAACTTATCCCAAACCTACCCTTACCATTACTTCCTTCACCTACTTAGTCCTCTCCAGACTTGATTTCCAAATGCCACAATGAGATTTGCATCTGTACTGGAAAATCATGTCTCTTTAGATGTTCTGCAGAAGAGAGGGATCTGTTGCATGGCCTGGCAGCTTGCTTTCTTACTGCTCTGGAGGAAAAAAAAACACTTTTGGGGAGGACCACAGGCAACCACAGAGAGGAACACATTTCCAACTATGCTCAATCACACAAAAGTCTTGTTTTCCAAGTGACCAGGAGCACCCTTTCTGCAAACTGACATATACCATTTTCTTTTTTTTCTTCTTTTTTTAAAATAATTTTTATTGAATACAAAAAAAAGAAAAAAAGATTAAAAAACATTGAACATAGTGTATCATCTTTGACATACATCTTTGTCTAAACATTCCGTATTATACATATACTTTATACATTTCAGATATTCTTCCTCTATTTACATCCCTTCTAATGACCTTCCTTCTTTTTTTCCCTTCCATTTGTAAAATTTATTCCAGCTTAAATAGTATTCTGTTTCCTCCTGATTTTTTAATTCTTTAGTCATCTTATCCAATTCTGCGCAATACAAAATGTTTCCTTATTAACGCATCTCCACTAGGCACTTCAGTTGTTTTCCAATTTTGGGCAAACAAAATTCTTGCCGCCGTTATCACATGAATAATTAGGTATATATCATCTTTGTTTATATTTTTTTCTAATATGCCAAGTAGTAGCATCTCTGGTTTATATTGAGTTTTTTGACCCGTCATTTCTGTTATCCAATTCCAAACCCTCTGCCAATAAACCTGTACCTCTTTGCAAGCCCACCAAACATGAAAAAAAGTACCCTTTTCCCTTTTACACTTCAAACAAAGTGGTGAGTAGCCACTATATATTTTTGCGAGCCTAGCCGGTGGCAGGTGCCATCTAAAGAGCATCTTATAGAGATTTTCCTTATAAGTTGTTGCCAATGTAATTTTGCAATTACGTTCCCAGATTTGCTGCCATTGGTCCAGGTTTATAGCGTGCCCCAAATCTATTGCCCAGGTAACCATTGTTTCTTTAACTTGTTCTTCAAATAATTTATATTCTAACATATATTTATATATTTTTTTGATTTGTTTTTTCTCCGAGCCTAATAATATTTTATCAAGCCCCGTATCTTGTCTATTAATTCCCCATTCTTTCTTGTCTTTCACGTATCTTGCTTGTATCTGAAGGTAAGACCACCATTCCAAAGCAATCCCCTGTTGTCTCAACTCTTGCCTTTGCTTTAGATATCCTTCATCTGACAGGATATCTTTGTATATGATAACCCTATCTTGCCTATAAAGGTTGGGGTATATAACTGCTTCTAATGGTGAGAACCAGCCTGGGAGTTTTGTATAGTATTGGCATTTAACTATATTCCAGCTTTTTATTAGTTCTTGCCAGACTTTATGCCTCAGAAAGTATTGATGGTTCCTGCTTTTATCTGTCCATAGGTGGGTATGCCAGCTATATATACCATATACCATTTTCAAATTCCACTGAACAGACAAGGTCTCTTCCAGCAAATAGGTGTGTGATGGACCCCTTTTTGTTTCTGCAGTCCATTCTGCTAGGAGTCATCCTCAGAGCATAACTGGATGCTGCAAAAGTAGATGATGCTTAATCTCATCCTGTGAAAGTAAATCCTCCTGGAAATGTGATGGTGATTACTGTCTCCTGTTTTGAATGAATTTGTTGAGGGTGGGAGGAACTGCACATAGGTGATCAGAAGGTTAGGAGAAACTTATGACCACAGTTGAGCTCAAAATTTCTGTTGCTAAGCAAGTCAGTTTAAGTGAGTTTTGCCCCACTTTCTTGCCACAGTTGTTAAGTGAGTCAGTGGAGTTGTTAAGTCAGTAACACAGTTGTTAAGTGAATCTGGCTTCCCCGTTGACTTTGCTTGTCAGAAGTTCTCAAAAGGTGATCCCATGACCCCGGGACACTCCGACCGTCGTAAATATGAACCAATTGCGAAGCACCTAAATTTTGATCATGTGACCGTGGGAATGCTGCAATGGTATTGAAAAATGGTCAGAAGTCACTTCTCAGTGCCATTATAACTTACTGTAGAATGGTCACTAAACAAATGGTTGTAAGTCAAGGACTGTCTGTATTGAATGCCTTTATTTGGACAAGCTGATGTAGCAAGAACCTCCCAAAATATGAAAAATATTAGTTATCCACATTTGCATAAATATGAACCAACTGCCAAGCATCTGAATTCTGATCACGACCACAGAGATGCCGCAATAGTCGTGTGAAAAAACAGTCATAAGTCATTTTTTTCAGTGCCCTTGTAACTTCGAACTGTGAATAAACGAATGGTTGTAAGCAGTGGTGGGATTCAAATATGTGAACAACCGGTTCTCTGTGTGGATGCCGCTTCCGGAAGTCCACTCTGGGCCTGGGCAACAAAAAATTAGTTACCGGTTCTGCCGAAGTGGTGCGAACCGGCTGAATCCCACTACCGGTTGTAAGTCAAGGATACCTGTATAAGGATATATACAGTATTTCTCTCTCTTGCCTTTGGGAGTGAGCTGCTCCGTTTTTTTTTCTTATCAGATACATCCTGAGTTCTTTTCCTATGACTGTAGCAGTCATCCTTTGGACAGACCAGAACTTTGTTGGCATGAGGAAAGGTTAGTCATGTCCCATTCACCATGGAAATGTCCACCCCATATTCATTTGCCTTGTCCTTGCCAGCCACAAACATTTTAATTAGTCACAGGCATTATTGCTTACAAATACTGTTGCTAATACACACACACACAAGCACTCAGAAATCAAAAAGCCCTGCAGATTGTTAACCTTTGTGAATTCATAGCAGCACATCTGGAATGCATTAGCCTTTCCAAAAGAACTGAGCTGAACACAAAGCAGAGGACATATTGACTTCGGGAGGCCCTTTGTCAGAAGGGCTGTTTTACCTCACTGAAAATTCCTTTCCCTTGCAAAGGAGGTAAGCAAAGTTACTAGCCTACAAGTAGTTTGACTCCTTAGTCCACCCACACATGCCTTTGTTAGTCGTTTGTGGCACACTGGATGGCCTGAATGGAGGGGAGATGAAGTCTTTCTCTGAAAGACTTCATCTTTTCTTCATCATTTCTTTACATTTATATTCCTTATCATTTCATCATTTCTTTACAGAGCAATCGGAGGCATTACTCATCTAGGAACTTATTTTTGAGGGGTTGTAGCACTTTGTTTACTCTACTTTGAGAAGTCACTACCAATGAACATTGTGCAGCAATGAATCCTACATTGCATAACAGATGTGAAGGATGTTGCATTGGTCTGAGAGCACACACACGCTGTCAAGTAACTTTCAACTCGTTGCTGAAACTTTTAAGTAAATTGGACAACGGCAGCTCTCTATGGAGATTCTCAGTCATCCAGGTCATGGTTGTCCTAAAGGTGCTTTTTCACGAGGCAGCTGGACTTTTTTTTCACTGCTTCTTCAGATTCTTGGATGAGAAGCGAAATGTCCTCAAAGAGAAAAAAAAGAAAGCGTCTCGTGAAAAAGCACCTTTGGGACGACAATAGCAGCTAAACTCAAAAAACTGGTAATGGCTTTTGAATCTACTGAAATATGTTCAGAGAAGGGGACCAAGGATGGGAATATTTCAGGGTTGTTTTTTTTTTAAAACAAATTGGCCCACCAGGCATCATTGTAAGATTATGACTTTAGATTTCTGTTCTTTCCCTTTTCCCCTACTGGTTCCGTCCATCTACGATGTTGCTAATTCTCACCACAAGGAAAATACATACGTATCTTCCCTTTCAAAATTTGCACTGTGCATCAACTTTACAAGCGACTGTTGCAAGGCGAAACAAACTATGCATTCCTTTGAAATGAAGCCAATCTGGAATCTCAAAGAGAGTAAAGCAAAAGGTGAAGGAATAATGTAGTGAAGGCGCTTAATGCACAAAAGGAACTATGGCGAATAAAGTGGAGGCTTTCTAAACTTCTACATATAGTTTGTGCTCATGTTGTGCACTGACCATGCTTGAATTAATCGTTTTTCCAGTTCAATTTTCTCAGAGTTCCCATGATGCTTTGAAATACAACCTAATCACACAGGCTGGGTTTGTGTATTAGGTTGAAATATGTTTATTAAGAATGTCATAGAGTCAAACTAGAAGAATGGCTTAAGAACATAATAGTATAATATTATACTATTATATAATTATAATATAATAGAACATAGTATCATTTCCAAGTTGTATTCTAGAGACTAAAGGCTTAGCTGGGATTTCCTGGGGTTTATACATTATGTTAAGGCATGGTTTGTTGCACCCTGGTTTATTAAATGTCACAAATTGGTTTAGCATGTCCAGACAATATGCTAAACCCAAATCAAATAAACTGCACAATGCTTTACTATGATATTTAAAA
The DNA here is from genome assembly GCA_023970755.1 of Azemiops feae. Classification (NCBI taxonomy): domain Eukaryota; kingdom Metazoa; phylum Chordata; class Lepidosauria; order Squamata; family Viperidae; genus Azemiops; species Azemiops feae. The sequence continues at coordinate 46,855 of JALGBA010003859.1, read as the reverse complement.
TCAATGCAACGTTCATTCGCATGCAACAGATATACAGTATTTCTGCATTTGATTCCTCAAACTAAGAAATGAAAAACATGAGACATGGACAAAAGATGAGAATAAACTCCCAGAGTGATTTAACAACTGGGCCAAGAAAGGTCATAAAACGGGACAAAATTCTAACAACTGTCCTGTTTAGCAATGGACAACTTAGGCTCAATTGCAGTCGTACGTCAAGGACTATCTGTACTTTATTAGAGAAAGTGGCAGGTTATAACAATCTTTGATATTTTTGATCGATAGAAATAATCGGGTTCAGAGGAATTAAACTCCTTGGATAAGGACAACTTTCTCTACAACAGGGGTCCCCAACCCCCGGTCCATGGACCGGTACCGGGCCGCGGCATGCCAGCATCTGGTCCGCACAAACAAACAAAGCTCCATCCGTGGGATGCAGGCAGCACACAAAACCACGCCCCCCCTCTCTCCACGGAACCGGTCCCTGATACCCAAAAGGTTGGGGGCCTCTGCTCTACAAAGGCTATCTGCTGGTAGCCTTCTGGCTGGGAATTCTCCTGTCAATCCAGGAATTGTCACACCACAGAAAGTCAACAAGATCCTTTCATGTTAGCAACTTGGTATCAGATGAGTTGATTGTGTCATAAGAGTGAAGACAATATCATTGCAAAGCTGGTTGGCACTTCCTCAAAGAAATGTGTTAAGTTAATCCTTTACGTAGCTGAAGCTAAAATAAAATCGATCGACTTAGCATCTTGTGTTTGTGTTGTTATACAGCTTTCATCATCTCCATGCAACACAGACTTACTCAACTACAGATTTTAATATTAAAATTAAGGAAATAGCATTACAATATATTATTCAGATATGTATTCTTACAAAACTTACATTTTTAGTTCTCATAGTCACCAAGTAGCAATTGATGATCAAAACTGTTTCATGACTGAACAGAAACCTGAGCCCTAGATCTGGCCTGCTAACCACTGAACTATACTGCATTTGAGAACAGATTGGGGACCACATTTGTACCATTTGTTGATTTAGCTTATATACATGTTAGATGAGTCTTTGAATACAATATGGTTACGATTAGGAGTTCCTTGGTTGTCTCTGAGCTTGCTTGTTTTCTTGCAGACAGTTCATTACCGAAGCTAGATAACATGATGATGATGATGTTACCTAGTCTGGGTAATGAAATGTCTGCAAGAAAACAACCAAATTCAGAGAGCACCAAGAACCCCTCATTTTGACCTTGAGCTACAAATATTCTCCTTTCTAGTTATAATTGAATTGAAAATTGAATAAATTTGAGGTTAATTGTTGCCTCCAAGCAAGCATAAGATTTTAATCCTCCTTTCCCTATTGTAGAATCTCTTCTCAGGAACTGCAGGTTTTAACTGGGGGGGAAATTTCTGACTGACATCAAAGGAGGATTTCCTCTACAAAAACAATGTTGAGATTGGAATGATAACTAATACATTAAGAAGTGGCCCTGATTTAGGAAGGACGGCTTAGGTCTTTAAATTGGTGGATTTGCTAAACTGATCATTGTCCAATACAAACACAAGTATCTTTGGGCCAATAGAGTCAATAGCTTTAACAAGCCTAAATTCTGACTAGATTTACACATTGCACTAACCTATGATTTTTTTTTTTAAAAAACTGTGACATGTTGAATAATATTTGGCTAAATTCACATATTAAGCCAAACATCACTGTATATAAGCTACAACAGCTGGGTTTATACATCATATCAAACTTCCCACCGTTCTAAAATCTTATTTTTGCTTAACTGAAATGTGTGACTTTGTTTCTGATAGATGCTCCTCTTATCTGGAAATATAAATGATAAAGAATCTTTGTCCCAATGAATTTTGCAGATAAATTTCAACACTGTCAAAATAAACTAGAGGTGTATTTGGTCAGCAGAGGATCCTGCAAAGAATAATTAGCTAACAGTTTTAATACTTGTAATTGTGACATTTGGAGGATGCATGCCATCCAACAGTGTAGTGTAGTGTAGTGCAGTAATAATAATAATAAAGTTGGAAGGGACCTTAGAGGTCATCTAGCCCAACCCCCTGCTCAGGCAGGAAACCCTATACCATTTCGGACAAATGGCTGTCCAGTCTCTTCTCAAAAACTTCCAGTGTTGGAGCATTCACCGCTTCTGGAGGCAGGTTGTTCCACTGGTTAATTGTTCTAATTATCAGGAAGTTTCTCCTTAGTTCTAGGTTGCTTCTTTCCTTGATTAGTTTCCATCCGTTGCTTCTTGTCTTGCCTTCAGGCGCTTTGAAAAATAGCTTGACTCCCTCTTCTCTATGGCAGCCCCTGAGATATTGGAACACTGCTATCATGTCCCCCCTCGTCCTTCTCTTCATTAAACTAGACATACCCAATTCCAGCAGCCGTTCCTTATATGCTTTAGCCTCCAGTCCCCTAATCATCTTTGTTGCTCTTCTCTGTACTCTTTCTAGAGTCTCGACATCTTTTTTACATCGCGGACCAAAACTGGATGCAGTATTCCAAGTGTGGCCTTACCAAGGCATTGTAAAGTGGTATTAACACTTCTCGTGATCTTGATTCTATCCCTCCGTTAATGCAGCCTAGCACTGTGTTGGCCTTTTTGGCAGCTGCAGCACACTGCTGGCTCATATTTAAGTGATTGTTTACTAGGACTCCGAGGTCCCTCTCACAGTTATTGACCGGCGGGAAAATCAAACTCTGAAGCAAATAGCAAATGAAAACAGATGATGAAATAAGCAAAATGTTTGCCCTCAGCAATTGCAGAACGGACTTCCCCAATTCACACATTGAAAAGTTTCACCCAACATGTAAAAGCAAACTACTTCAGGTTGCAAGACTTGACTTTATTTTTCAACCAGAATCTGTAAGCCTGTCAATTTGTGCTTTTGAGTTACAGAATTTTGACTCACCCATCCCCTGCCACAAAGGACTCCAAGTCAAAAGGATAGTGAGGTTCTTGAAAAAAAGGTTAAAAACCACAAGGGGAACATTCAAAAGTTACCCTATGTTTAAAATTACTTGGCAAGGAGCAGAATCGAGGTAAAGGAAAATAGAGTTCATCAGAGACCAAGGAAAATGGATCATAGAGTTGGAAGAATAATCACCCAGGACGACTCCTGGAAGTTTTGTCTAGGGATACAGTTTTCATTAACATGCAATTCACCAAACCTATCAGCCACCTTCTGCTCCTACTGTAGTATAAATTAGAGAAAGGTACAAACCTTGTTGGGAGGGAAACAATGGGAGGGTAACAACAGAAGCAGCTGTGTTTTTGATGTCTCCCTAAGCTTTTCCAGGTGATGCTTTAATCTTTCTGTGTAAAACAAAAGACAGCTGGGTAAACAGCAGATAAAGGATATTTAGGAACCATGTGGTTTTCTCCAATTCATTTTCACCACAAGAAGTGATGTTCCTGACTATTGGCTACAATAGTTGGAGGATAGTTGGAACCCATGCTTGCTAGAAGGGGTCCTGTTCCTCACATCCTCCCTAGTAGAGGCAATGCTATCCCGAGTCCTCATCTGTCCAATGAGTGGCTCCCTGGAAAGCAAAACTAGTTTTCCAAGTGATGCAGTTATTCTTTTACTCTCAGCCATGAGCTCAGTGACCTGCATCTAAGGATTAGAGCAGGTGTCAAACTGCCGGCCCGCAGGCCAGATGCGTCATGGCGAAACTGCGCCCACCCCATTGCCAGCAATGGCAAAGAAGTCGCAATATGTTGCGACACGTCATGTGACGTTGTGAGTTTGACACCCCTGGATTAGAGGAATATGGAAAAATCAGTCTGGGATGGGATCTAGGTTAAGTTATATATGAATGCCTTAGCCAGGCATGTTGGCCTAAAAAGGGACCTGCAAATGTCATTCAATATATGGGGGAGAGAGAGAGAGAGAGAGAGAGAGAGAGAGAGAGAGAGAGAGAGAGAGAGAGAGAGAGAGAGAGAGAGAGAGAGAGAGAGAGCGAGAGCGAGAGCGAGAGCGAGAGCTGGCTGGGAAATTTTGGGTGTTGAAGTCCACAGGTCTGAAAATTGCCATGGTTGGATGCCCCTGATCTAAAGGCATATTAGCATGTGTGTGAAGTGGTGGCTTCAAGAACAAAATTATATATATGAAGTAGCTAAGCATACAAAATTGCCCTTTTAGCACCACCTGCTGGACAAAAGTAACAAAACCCCTAATCCAGCATTGGCCAATGTTACTATCCTTTGTTTTCACAGAGTTGTAGGAGCAGCTGCTGCTGGGTCCCCCCCCCCTTCCTGAACAGGAGGTGCAATCTGACACCAATGTTACCTTCCACTAACAAAAGGCATTCAGTGTACACACTATTTCTTGACACTAACTTTGAACTACAGCGCTGATTTCATGGCCGAAACTTTAGCCTAATTTTTTTTTAACTCCCTTGCTCCTTTCCCCTCTTCTGCCTTTGGCAATTTCAGTGTAACCCAGTGGTACCTGGAAAGCCTCAATTCTTGCTCAGAGACTGAGTCAGAGATTGCACTTTGCTCAGCCCAACATGCTAGGGGTAGTTAAGGGACAGAAAGAAAAATATCTCTCAATTTAAATTAGAAGTGTGAAATTAAATTTTGTTTTCTCACACCGAATAGACATGTCAGCTGGGGCACACGAAAGTTCCTCTGATCTCTGACATTGATGAAAATATATTTAGCATATTAGCATATCTAGACATAATATGATTAAGCTGCAGTTTCTTTTCCATAACCAGGAAGATACCACATACTGTAGGGTCCTCTGCAGCCTCAACCCTTTGTCTCTCTCTGTGTGTATAAAAATCACACATTTTTTTAAAAAAATCTTCCAACTAAGTTACTCAATTTCAGCTTCCTGCCACGAGAGGTGGAATATATATATAAAAATGGCAGTTTAAGCCACAATGGCATCTGTGAGGAAAACTAGAAAGAGGGAGTGTTGTGTGTCACCTTGAGTTGCTGAGTGAAAGGCATGATATCAATCAATACATAAATAAATAACACAGTTTCAGCATCAAAGAACATCTCACAAGGAAAAAAACAAAAGAAACAGAATTTTTTTGTCCTGGCCATGTCTATAACACAGTTATTCATATTCTACACAACTGCTCTTTTCTTTGTAGACTTTATTGCTATCACTCCAAAAGTTAAGTGTAGCTTCTGATCACCCCAGGATTGGTCATTTCCTCCCTTAAAATTTGGTCCTCACTATGTTTTAAGTGAACCCATTCTCAAAATTGGTCTTAGGTTGTCGAAGTTCATGAACACTGTTCTAATACAGAAATGAGAGAGAGAGGGAGAGAGAGAGAGAGGGAGGGAGGGAGAGAGCGAGAGGAGAGGGAGAGAGAAAATTTAATTATCTTGGCTAAGAAACTCTTGGACTTTTATTCAAATTGAAGATACCTCTGTTTATTTTGCCTTTCTTTTCACTTTTCTCCAAATTTAAATTTCCTGTTATATGAAAGTGATAAGAACTGTGCCCACTACACCGAGGATGATCACATCATATCCATACATTTATTATTGATTCTATTTCTAATAATCCCTTACATGAAACACAGGGACCAGATTCACACAAAACATCCAGCTCTTAGTTAACCAAACACAATTGCTATGTCCAGGGAGACTTTATCTGGGATGCAAAAACTCTGGAAAACGATTAGAGGGCAACGATTGGATTAATCTCTTTTACTGCCACTTGGCAGTCAAGCAGATTTGCTGTCCAGATATAACTAAGGAAATAAATTGTGCTACTTAAATTTGATAGTCTGGATCACACAACATAAGACAAGGTCTAGGTTCACAACAAGGTGCATTACAAATCATTCCATTTTAGCCTCAAGTGGCATGTTATGCAACCCCAGCCTGGAAGCTGCCTTAGCTAAACCAGAACACTCGTGAGATCAGCATTGTTAAGACCGATTGACAGTGGCCACCCAAGGCTGCAAGATTTTTTTCCAATCTGAAAGTAATTGGGATCAGACTTCAGAACATCTGCATATAAAACATATTCTCCATCACTGAGTTATTCTCCCTTTTGCCTTGTTCACATCTATCACAAACCGCTTTTGACACTGCCTGCGCCCACCAGCCAAAGAAAGGGAAGCCTATAAAATTGCTAATATCATACAGAAGACTTTTTTTTAAAAAAAAATGTATATTGGGGGAAAAACACAGATGTCCTAGAGTCAGAAGTCACTACTGCAATTTTTATTATTGCATCCCTTTTCCAAAATGAGGAGGAAGAGAAGATGGAAGGCCGTGTGACTGTTACAGAGAACGTGAAAATGTTGAATATAATACAGTGGCAGGAAGAAAAGACAGACTGCTTCCCCCTGCTCAGGTGCCTCTGAAAGTCAGCCCCTCTGTGCCAAATGACATTTCAGCCACCTACCTGAAACAGGAATGGAGGTGGGAAGGGGAGGAAGAAACTAGAAAGAACTAGGTGGCAAAGCTGTTGTCCTTAAAGAGGTCCTAGATAGCTAACACGTCAACAGCTGGGAGAAATATTTTTTAAAATTCAGACAGCATCAACATAAAATAAAATAATGATACAAAGGGGAAGCCTGAAGACATCACCATCTTCTGGCCTTTTTGTTGCACCGTTCTGAGAATGTTTCCCCGGGGACGGTTTGTTCCTACACACACTAGGTCCAGTTGATATTCCAACCCTTTACAAATCCAGTTCCAGGTCCTCAAGTTCCTCTTCCAAAGCTTTCCGTCGAGCCAGCTTCTCTAACTGCTCTTTGGTCGGCTGCTTGATCTCCCCAGAGTCAATCCGCGCCTGCAGATCCTCCACCTGCCGTAGTTTCTTTTTCAGATTTTTAATTTTCTTGTTCTTCTCTAAGGTGGCAGTGGCGGACACATCCCTGCTGCCAGCAGAGGCTCTTGGGTTGGCACCAGACACAGCCAGCTTACCATCCCCACAGCTGCTTGGGGACGCTGACAAGGTTGTTTTCTCTAGAGATTGAATCAGGTCATCAGCATCTCGATCCCCTTTTTCCTGTTGCTGTTTTCTCTTCTCCTTCCGTTTGAGGTTCCTCTTAGCGGTCTTGGAGAGCCCCGTCTCGCCACCCTCAGGTCCCTTTGACGTTTGCCGGGCCACAGGTGTGTTAACTTCTGGATTCAAGCCTGGAGGTAATTCTGGCTTGCTTTTAAAGAACTTCACATATTTATTCTCGTACCTACGTGAAATAAAAGAGAATGTGGTGTAAAGACAGACCATGTTTCCTTCGGAAGTTCAAGGCAGCACAAACAGAAGGTTATCTTCACTTTATCCGCATACAAAGCTTCTATAAAATGAGTTGGACTGAGAGGAGTGACTCTGATAGAAGATTCTAGCATTGATGATGTTACCTAGTTTGGTAATGAAATGTCTGCAAGGAAACCACCAAGCTCAGAGAGCACTAAAGACTAAGATTGTATATTAAATATCAAGAGTGTGGCTTGGGTCAGGTAGTCACAGCAAATTTTCAGTCGTTTTTCAGAGTAGACTGTATCTTTCCATCCCAATGCAAGCAATCTTTATGTGCTTTATGCCTTCTAGATGAACACTGAAACTTGGGACAATCACTTCTGATCTAAAAAGAGAAATGGCTATGCAGTATTTCCATTCAAAGGCAGAAAGGTGCTGAAATGCACGCAGGGGAAATGCGCAAAGCACCTGTCTTGAGCTCCTTAAATAAAACATTTTTTTCTGGGATCATGCTGCAATTGCAAAGGACCACTATCCAAACCTGGAAAAAATGGCAGTTACAAGTAAATGAAAATACTTTAGCCAAGCCCTGAATCTTTCTTGTTGTTGACTGATCAACGGACATTCTTATAGGACACTCTTTATGCCATTCTGAAGAAACCTTCCCAGGCTGGTGCCCTCCAAGCTATAAAAATCATTATTACTGTTACAACCCTGGGAGAAGCGTTGTGAACTGTTTAGAATTATTCATAATCCTACTGTACTGTAACCATACAATGCAATGTGAGCTTGGTTTTCTGTTCACATTGAAGTCATAGTCCTGCATAGTTCTAAAGCAAGGGTGGAGAACTATGACTCCTTTATGACCTGTGGACTTCAACTCCCAGAATTCCTGAGCCAGTCAGTAGCTGGGATCTTAAAAAAAAAAAATCTAAAAGCATTAAATGCTTAGTGAGAATTCCGAGCTTTTCCTATCAAAAGCAGACCAAGTTCCTCCAGATCTGAGGCCACATCATTAATGAAAACTGTTTTTTTCCAAGGATATCATTCCAAAAACTGAAGAAGGTGATGGAAGGGGTCTGTGTGTGTCCCCTGGCAATGTCATAGCCTTGCTTTTTGCTTTCTTGCCCTCCTACCCCAAGAAGCCAGTCTTGTGCCACCTTAAAGACTAATATAATTTCTAAACAAATGAGTTTTCATGAACTACAGTCTGCTTCAGCAAATGCAGGGAGCATTGCATATACACAACTAATACAAGGAGAGGAAAAAGACTATACAAAAATAACATTTCATGCATCAGATAAGGTAGCCTGTGATCTAGGGCAATCATGCTTACATTAGCCTAAGTTGTTACAAGAGTTTTTTAATTTTGCTTGTGTGGCTACTTCTCTGTACATATTCACAAGAGGACCACAGTGAGGATCAGACTTACACCGGCACTTCTTCTTGGGGAACATAGCCTTCTTTCACCCGTCTTTGTTTTCTCCAGGTACCATCTGGACGCTGTGTGGATGCAATGTATTTTCCTGAAATATGGATTGGTTATTTTAGTTTGTGAAGGAAACTGCTATCAATCAGTCATATTTTCCTGAGTGATCATTAGGAATTTCAAAGAATTGCGAATTTTAAAAGAATTGCGAAAAAGTCCTCTGCAAAACAGGAAAAAGATGTGCACAAACCCAGCCAGCCATTCAAATTCCACAAGAACCCAAACTCAACTAATCAAAGAAATATAACCCTGGTAAGTTTATTTATTTAGTGTATGACACATCACAAATGGACTAGCAATATATATTAATATTTTATCTAAATTTGTTGTTGCTAGTTGCGAAGTCGTGTCCGACCCATCGCGACCCCATGGACAACGTTCCTCCAGGCCTTCCTATCCTCTACCATCTTCTGGAGTCCATTTAAGCTCACGCCTACTGCTTCAGTGACTCCATCCAGCCACCTCATTCTCTGTCGTCCCCTTCTTCTATTGCCCTCAATCTTTCCCAGTTATCTAAATTAGTAAAACACAATAAAATATGTTTAAAAGATCTATGTTCAAATACTAATGTTTAGTCCGTTTAACCATTGAAGCGCAGAATTGTTTGGAAAAAAAAAATCCAGATACTGGACCGGTATATGCCCTCAACTTACAGCCAGTCACGACGTGATCTACAGTTTGATGTGGAATTCCACAGTCACATTGAGAGGAGGATCCTATGCCCCATTTTATACAAGTCCCGGCTGTCACTATGGGAAATGTGAATCCTATTCAGGATTGTCCATTGCTGGTGTGGTAGTTCAAAGCCTGGCAACCTTTCCTGTGGGGACATTTATATGTCTTCCTACATCTAGGCGCTCAGTGACCCATTTGGCTTTTCCATTGGGAATTGGTGTCAAAATTGTTGGGCAGATGTTGTACAAGTGCCAGTGGGGGCTTCTTGGATTTGAATCTTCCTGCTGATGAATGAGGAAGGTCGGGTTGCACCAGTAGGAATGAGTTGACCCTGGTTAGTGACTGGAAGGGAAACCACTGACCACTAAGAAATACTAAGGTTTTGGATTAGACAAAGAAGTAAAAAAAACCCTGCTTTTAACAAAAAATAATGGCAAACCACTTTGGTACCTTTGGGGTTTCCATGATGTCATGAGGAATTGAGGAACTAACACAAAGGAGATTTTTTTTTACTTTTTTATATGAAAGATAGATATATAAAGAAATGAAAGCAAAATGCCTCTGCAGTTCCTCACAAGTAATGATCGATTTTTTTTTACAGGGCAACACTTAATACTTCCAAAATGTTCCTGTCAGTGATCCTGTAAGTTAGCCCAGGATTCTCATAAGAAAAGATAAAATGGCAGATGTGCAGCATATGATCATATGCAAGACAATTAATGCATAACACGCATGACAAATTAAAACTACTATAAGGATAACAGATACATACAAAAATCACTAATATTTTCAGAGGCAGTAAGGCTACACTGCTTCCTTAAACCAACTGCAGCAATTTATGAAGGAGGCTTGAATTCAAATCTCTAGTTCAGACACAAAGCTCACATTGTGACTTTGGTCAATTTCTCTCTTAATTTAATCCATCACATAAGACTATTCTGAAGAGAAAAAAAATCATAAACAAAGTGTTTATATTGAAAAGGCAGTATTAAAGAGACTCTTCTATTATATATGGCTTTGACCAAAAAGTCTAGGAGGATTACCCTGAAGCTTGATTGGTCAAGGGGAGAAAAGTCCAGAAATTTTAATCTCTTCAAAAATTCTACACAACTGTTAGTTATTCAAAGACACAGGTTACGGGGGAAGAAACCGGTAACATCTGCAATCCAAAAATGGATGAAAATTCACTTAAAAAGAGAACAGTGAGCTTAAGACCCAAATTAGATATTTGGCATGTACAAGCTATGCATACAGAATTGTAGATACTCACCTATGGGGGAAAAAAAGCAAAATCAGTGGAAGAACTTCCTTAGAAATTTTACTGTATTATTTTATTAGGAATTATTATTAGGCCTATTGAAGTTTTTAAAAATGATTGAAATCTTTTAACCAACAAATGCTTCTTTTATTAGGCAACTTCATTATGAGAAAAAGTAGGGAAGAAATAAAAATAGATTATAGAGCCATATCTGTACCAGGTCACGTTGTTGGTTCCCATCACTGATATAATTCGATTTAGATATCTAAATCCCCTAAACCTGACTAATTTTATTTAGATACCATTTTTAGATACCCCTAATTAGATACCCGCTTGATTTAGATACCATTTCCCCCTAAACCTGATTTCTTCGGATATATTGGACTGCAGCCCTCAGCTTTTCTAAACTGGTTGAGGATGATGGGAATTGGTGGCCCAGTACTTCTACAAGAACTTCGATGGGTATATGTATGCATATACATTGAAGTCACAGTCCTAGCCTAAAAACTTTGTTTAGAATTGGACGCCCTCCGAGGTAACAGCCCACGACAATTCCTGGGATACGGCACATGAAAACCCGTAGGGGCTGCTCTTTGCTATCACCACGTGGGAAAGCGAAGAAGGGGAAACCTGCGTGCCTCGCACCTGCCACGGGGCTCACTTCCCGCGGACACGGAGAGAGCTGCCTTGCTGCAAGGGGCGTGGCGCGAGAAGGCGAGTCCGGAAAGGGGCGGGGCCCAGCGGCAAGGAGAACAGGCAGTCCAGAGAGAAGGGAGGGACGCCCTCGAGGAGGGGGCGTGGCGTAAGAGCGGGACGGACAAGCGAGGATGGAGATGGGGAGGAACCTCGCTTCGGAAAGAACCGAGGATAGAGCGGCCGGGCGCGAAGGGGAGGCGGGTGGCCGAATTGGAGGGAGTCAGGGGAAGAAAGAGTTTGGCACTCGAAATTACGTCCCCCACATGCCAACCGCAGCTCCCCCACTCACCGGTTTCATCAGTAACATAGGGAGTCGCCATCTTGGAAACGCGACCCACTTCCGGTCGCATTCCCCCCTCCCCCGGATGTGGCGCGAAGGGGAGGAGGAGACGAGTGCTCCGGCGGCCATTTTGTCCAGGAGCGGAACTGCATTTGTTCTTTCTTTTCGTTTTGGGGCTCTCGGTGTCCGCTGCTTAACCATCTGGGGGAATCTCTCCAACAGTTCTGCGTACAAAAAATAAAATTAGAAATGTTTTGAACCTCGAAGCCAACTTACTTAGCTTCCGAGTGTCTCTCTGAGGTTGGTCAGTGGCATTCATTCACTGCATTCTCTTGTTTATCTAGCAGATAATGCACCCCAAAGAAGGATTCCACAGCTTTCCTTCCCGATTTTATTTTAAGTACTTTTCCTGATCTTGCAAATCCTGTTCTGTAAGCATCTGGAACAAAGCATTTGCTAAAGTTGTTTTATCTTACGAATCTGACTGACGCCAATTCTTGTAGTTAATGTATGCTTCAGTATATTACGGGACTCTAGAAAACTAAATAAATTACAGTATAACTTTAACCATGGATAAGTAGGTTACAAATTTACCCAATGTCTTAGAATAATGCTGGAAAATGTTAACCACAAATACAAATAACAGATCAAGAAGCTGAAGGCTAAAAACGTTGACTTCTATTATAATTGTTTATTCCTCAGAACAGTCATCCAAATCCAGAAAGTTAAGACTAAGCAGGTAAATTTGCTGAATTATAATTGAGATAATATGATAGCATTTTAAGTAGCCCGAATAATTATACTATAGATATTGATAAAATAGTTGTCATTTGGGAGAGGGTGGTCTGTAAAATAACTCCTATAATATGTAAACAAGTTTCCACACGATTTTTCAGAAAAATACTAGTGAGATCTTCCTTCAGAATAGGAATAGAATAGAATTCTTTATTGGCCAAGTGTGATTGGACACAAGGAATTTGTCTCCAGTGCATAAGCTCTCAGTGTACATACAGGCAACAAGTGATAAATCATGATCATAATCATAAATACAATCATAAACCATACAACACTCAGTGATAGTCATAGGACACTAGCAATCAACATAAATCAATAGGATACTAAATAGAAACAATCCGTAAGATACAAAAAAATCAAGATACAAAGATACTAAATAGAAGCAAACAACAATCATAAGATATAAACATCAAAGTTATAGTCGTATGAAGCTAAGGAAATAGGAAATAGGAAATATAAGAAGGATAATAGTAATACAGCCCTACTAGGTGGTTTCACATCCCAGGGCATAAGATAGTGTTGTGGGAATTAGTTGTTTAGCAGAGTGATAGCATGGGGGGAAAAATGGCTTTGTGTCTGGTTGTTTTGGCATGCAATGCCCTGTAGCGTCTTGAGGGAAGAAGTTGAAACAGTTTATGTCCAGGATGTGATGGGTCTGTAGATATTTTCACAGCTCTCTTGTCTAGCTCGTTCAGTACACAGGTCTTCAGTAGAAGGCAGGCTGGTTGCAATTGTTTTTTCTTCCGTCCTAACTATTGAAGTCTTTGTCTTGTATGGTTGCTGTGCCAAACCAGACAGCTATAGAGGTGCAAATGACAGACTCAGTAATTCCTCTGTAGAACTGTATCAGCAGCTCCTTGGGCAGTCTGAGCTTTCTGAGTTGGTGCAGGAAGAACATTCTTTGTTGTGCTTTTTTGATGACATTTTTGATGTTAGGTGTCCATTTTAAGTCCTGAGATATTATAGAACCTAGAAACTTGAAGGTCTCTACTGTTGATACTGTGTTGTCTAGTATTGTAAGAGGTGGCAGAATAGGAGGGCTTCTCCTCAAGTCTACTATGATCTCTACAGTTTTGAGTGTGTTCAGTTCAAGATTGTTCTGGCCGCAACACAGGGCCAGTTGTTCAACTTTCTGTCTATATGCAGATTTGTCATTGTCTCGAATGAGACCAATCACTGTTGTATCATCTGCAAACTTCAGTACTTTAACAGAGGGATCCTTTGAGATGCAGTCATTGATATAGAAAGAAAAGAGTAGTAGAGAGAGCACACAGCCCTGTGTGAGAATCCCATAATTCTCACAGTTATCCTGAGACTATCTTGCCACATTTTTTGTAGAGGTGCAATCTAGCATACAGTGCTTCATCAACAGTGTGACTGCTGATGTGGGTCCAAAGCTGGGATTTGCCAAGCTGCCTTAGGCTGTTGTGGAACAGTCTTCTCGACGTCTGGATTCCTGTGCATTGTCCAGGTGGTAACTTTGTCTGCGGGAAAATCCAGATACTGGCTTTTGCAGAGGCATCTTTCCATGTAATGCTGACTGGCACCTTCTAGAGTGCTTGCCAGGTCTCACACAGGCTTCTTATGAACATAGATGTCAAGGATGAAACTTTGGCAGCTACGTGCCTCTGCATTTCAATTTGCCTTTAGTTTAAAGGGGGGGAGGTGTTACTTTCAAGTGGGTAGATGGAGAAATGAAACTACAATTCAGCTGAAGACAGTGAGAGCTTGAAGTCTTGTCAAGGACACCAGAACAGATGTGGATTTGAAGCAAACGGTGATGAGGATTACATAAGAAGTTGGGGGTTTGGCTGGGAAAATTATTGTTTAAGTCTATGAATTGGTGTTGGGACCTCAGAGTTAGTTTTGCTTTGACATAACCAAGCAGTGTATTCAATAAACAGTAAGATTTTCAGAAGCGGAATGAACCTAGAGTGACAATAGGAAGTGTTGGATCCTATTTTGCTGTCTGTTCCTGATTCTTTCACATTTGCTTAGATTACGCTGGTCTACAAATTTGGGGAAATTATCGACCTCCAAGATAAAATGTGTTAATTCTTACATATTTTGATTAGATGAATGAGAAAACAGGCGATAAAGGTGCTGGTTGGCTAAAGTTTTAGATAGGTGAAGTACTGCTGTTTCCTGTGTGAATGGGACAATCAAGCCAGAGATTCTAATTATGTCAAGAAAGACTGGCCATCACGACAGTCCTGGGAGCCAGGAAAGAAAAATGTTCAAAATCCAGCTCTTGTTGACTCTCAGAAAATTTTATTACCACCGTTGGGGCTGGGGCTGATGAAGAAGACAAGCTCAGGATCCAAAAAGACAAACTTGAACAATAGGCCCTATCCAACAAAATGAATTTTAATGGGGAGAAAAGCAAAGTTTTACATTTAGGCAGGAAACATCAAAGGTATAAATACAGATTAGGCGAGACCTGGCTCAAAAACAGTAACTGTGAGAGGGACCTTGGAGTCCTAGTGGATGATCACTTGAATATGAGCCAGAAATGTGCACCAGCAGCCAAAAAAGCTAATACAAACCTTGGTTCTATAAACAGAGGCATAGAATCAAGAGCATGCAAAGTATTAGTACCGCTTTATAAAACCCTAATAAGACCACACCTGGAATACTGCAACCAATTTTGATCACCATACTACAAAAAAGATGTTGAGACTTTGGAAAAGTTCAGAGAAGAGCAACTAAGATGATCAAAGGCCTGGAGACTAAAACATATGAAGAATGACTGCAGGACTTGGGTTTGGCTAGTCTAAAGAAAAGAAATAGGGGTGACATGATAGCAGTATTCTGGTATTTGAGGGGCTGCCACAAAGAAGAGGGGGTTAAGTTATTCTCCAAAGCACCAGAGGGCAGGACAAGAAACAATGGTTGGAAATTAATCAAAGAGAGAAGCAACCTGGAATTAAGGAGAAACTTCCTAACAGTGAGGACAATTAATCAGTGGAACAGCTTGCCTTCAGAAATCATGGGCGCTCCATCACTGGAGATTTTTAAGAAGAGGCTAGAGACGGTCACTTATCTGAAATGGTATAGGTTTTCCTGCTTGAGTAGGGGGCTGGACTAGAAGACCTCCAAGGTCCCTTCCAGCTTCCATTCCTATTCCTATTCCTATTCCTATTCCTATTCCTATTCCTATTCCTATTCCTATTCCTATTCTATTCTATTCTATTCTATTCTATTCTATTCTATTCTATTCTATTCTATTCTATTCTATTCTATTCCATTCCATTCCATTCCATTCCATTCCATTCCATTCCATTGGGGAAGTGGGTATGCCATTTTTTTCTTAATCCTTTCCAGATCCATGGCCAATTCTAATTTTGTCCTTGTGGATAGTAGCATTTGGTAGCAGCGTTTGCTGCTATCCACAAGGATAAAATTGGAATTGCTGCTAATACTGTTGTTCCATTGTTGCACTAATCAAGGATGAAGCTTGCTTTTTACAGATTGTTCCTTCCTACTTCACATCTTGCCACTACTCCATATCTTGTGAGCCAGACTTCTTTTGAACATAGTTTTAGCGCAGTTTCAGAAGAGCACTATACTCATGTTCATAAAAAGCCTAACTGCAACTAGTTAGTTCAGATACTTGAGAGGTGGGTAAAATTATCATTTCATGAACCCCCAATATTCATCCATCCACACTTTGCCCTGTGTTAGGGAATGCGGTTGTGGGTTGATTTCCTGCCAGCAGACAGTGTTTGATGAAAGGAGAAACAAAACTGGAAGAATCCATAAATAGCTTTCCTTAACTTGGCCTGCATTAAAACAGAGCCACTCACCATTCTCATTATGCTAGAATAGGCACCACAGTTGTACTAGTAAATTTTATGTTAGCCAACATTTTTGCCAACTCAAGGACTAGATAGCACTTTAATGCACCCAACTAAGTGTTCTTTAGATGCTGATTCTCATATTCCCCACACTGACATGTTCCCCTAGGAGGTTGTAAAATTGTTGAGATAATATGATAATTGTACAAGTATGACATTTTAACTTTCCTAAGGAGAAGTCAGACACAATAACAAAACAGTGTCTAGTAATTTTCCTAAGAAACAGTCCCATCTCAAGTAGGACGTCATTACTCCATTTAAGATGGGGATGGAGGGAGATTGTTGAATGAACATGTAGTAACTTCTACTGCATAGGCACTCTTTTTGTCTCTGCAATCACTTTCTGTATCAATAACCATATTAGGTAGAAAATTCTAACCTGCTGGATCGGTAGGATAATAAATCCTATTGATCCCAGCTTTAATCATGTTTTTTCCCTGTTCTGAGTAGCATATATTGTATAATGACTGACCTATCCAGTAAGCAGAAGCTTATTCTTAACAGCAGCTATGAGAAACACTCACAGCAATGCTAAATATAATAGAAAGTTACAGAGGAGGCGTATCTAATTCCAATCTAATTCACAAATAAAGGACCAGCAGAAGTAAAGATTTATGCAGAGGATGGAGAACAGCCTCTCGCCAATTTGCCCTATTTCCATGGATGAAGGCAATGCTACACTTGGAATGTACTTTCCAATACTGTAGGTGTCACTGCAGCTTGCTAGCAGCTGGGAAAAACGAAGGAATGGAGGTGGTAAATTTTAATCTGGAATTTGCATCACACATACATCTTGTAAATTTTTTCGCTTTCAGCATTTTCCTCTCCCAGGGTGAAGTTAGTTTAGAAGAACAGTTATCAGGGACAGAGGAAAAATCCTAAATCCATCTTTAGCAGTCCAGATGGTTATCCTCCTCACCCACCCCCAACCCACAAGACAAAGAGGAAAAATGTGTCATTTTTGATACAGTGCAGTTTGAAATTTACATGAACTGTGTGTAGGTAATAGCCTTTGGAACAACATCCTCCAAGAGAATTGGTGGTCCCCTACCCTCCTAGCCTTCCAGAAAGCCTTGAAAATCTGCCTTTTTTCCATCAGCATCAGAATAGCGTGAGGCTGGAGCCAAGGAAAACTCCTTGTGGATACATGGAAATGCATGGTGGCACCAGGAATTTCTGTGTTGTCTTTTTATGTTTTTTATAATTGTTACTGTTGTTTGTAAACCATCCAGGGCTAAGTTGCATAAGATGGAAGGCTATATAACCTTTTAAATCAAGAAAGGAGGAAATAGATTTGTACTGAGATTTTAGATGGGTGAGAAAAGGTTAAACTGTTTACTGTATACTACAACTTTGATGCAATCCCTATTTTATGTGGGCATAACAACAACAATAATAAAGGTGTGGTTAGTAACCATACTATTAAATTAACACCTGGTTTTGACCCGGCCTATGCATTTCACCTATGCACATTCTACTCTTCACGCTGGTTAATAAATCTGCCCACATTTTATCCCAACTGGGAACTGAGAACAGTGGCCTGATTTGGAGCTGCTGCAAAGCCAAAGAAGTCTAGCTTGGAGAGCAGGATGTTCCAGGGAGGCAGGCATCTAACACTGCAGCATTGTTTAATAAAGGGATCTACTCAATCAGAATACAACTGATACCCTGGAGATAATACTACACAATATTCAATCCTCTTATCCCTAGAATACTACAAACATCCCATGACCTAGAACAGTGGTGGCGAACCTTTTAGAGACCGAGTGCCCAAACTGCAACCCAAAACCCACTTATGTATCGCCGGGTGCTGGGTGGGCGTGGCCCATTGGGTGGGCATGGGTACGGTGGTCATGGCAGACTGGGTGGGCGTGGCCAGGGTGGGTGTGGCCCGCTCGATGTTGCTCCTGGGGAAGGATGCCTGTGGGGGCCGGGCAGGGTTGGGGAAGATCCAGGGGGTCTCTGGTGGGTGGGGCAGTGAGCAAGAGGGTGTCTTGCTCAGCTGATGGCTTGGGGGGGAAGGGGGCAGCTACACCCCCTCCCAAACGCTGCCATCTCACGAAAGCAGGATGAAAACTCCAAAAAGCAACAAGGAAAAAAAGTTAAAACAGAAGAGTGTCTCGCGATGGTTTTCTTCCCTGGGGGTGGGTGGAGGGCATGGGGGGAGGCTCCTGAGCCCCGCAGCTCTTCCGAGGGGGGGAGGAGGAGAGTGGGGAAGGGCTGTGCTGGGATCGGGGCTCCTCGTGCCTTCCGCTGCCCGCCTGCGCTCTTCTGCCACAGATGCCGCGGCTTCACTTGCCTGGCAGGGCAGGGGCGCGCTCGCGCTCGGGGACGCACGTGGGGCTACTGCCTCGCTTTTCGTGCCATGCTGGGGCTGGACTGGGCTGGGTGCGGAGCCTCCATGCCACTTCTTCCCCTGCGGACATTGGGAGCGCCCACCCCGCCTACCGCTCGTCCCAGGGCAGCTGCTGCCATCCAGCGTCTCCAGTCCGTCGCCAGCCACCCAGGCGCGCTGAGCTCGGGCCTCGGGCGGATGGAAGCCGGAGAGGAGTGAGAGCCGTGGCTGCCCGCCTGCGCTCTTCTGCCACAGATGCCGCAGCTCTGCTTGCCTGGTAGGGCCAGCCAGGCGCGCCGGGATGCCTTTTGGTGTAATCATTTTTCCTTCCTTCCTTCCTTCCTTCCTTCCTTCCTTCCTTCCTTCCTTCCTTCCTTCCTTCCTTCCTTCCTATTCATTTAAATTTCAGGGCCATTCAACTCCTCCACAACTCTGGGTTGCTTACAAATAAAATAAAAGATAGTCATTTTCATAAAAAGAACACAATAAACAGCCAACCTTAAGTTAAATAGTTAAATAGAATTAAACTAACCATAAGGGGCATCATAAAACACTTTAGCCCAAAGTCGGGGAGAACAACCAGGTTTGAGTAATTTCAAGAGTGTCATAAAGATGGGAGCTGCATGAATCTCCAAGGGGATATCAAGCAGAAGCAAACATATTCCAAACCTATGATTTCTTCTGTTATGCAATAGAATAGAATGGAATGGAATGGAATGGAATAGAATGGAATGGAATGGAATGGAATAGAATAGAATAGAATAGAATAGAATAGAATAGAATAGAATAGAATAGAATAGAATAGAATAGAATAGAATAGAATAACAGTTGGAAGGGACCTTGTAGGTCCTCTAGTCCTACCCCCGCCCAAGCAGGAGACCCTACACCATTTCTGACAGATGGCAGTCTAGTCACTTCTTGAAAGCTTCCAGTGATAAAACTCCCACAACTTCTGAAGGAAATCTGTTCCATTGGCTGATTGTTCTCACTGTCAGAAAATTTCTCCTTATTTCTAGGTTGAATCTCTCCTTGATTAGTTTCCATCCGATATTCCTTGACTGACTTTCAGGTGCTTTGGAAAATAGGTTGATCCCCTCCTCTCTGTGAAGAATGGTGAAACTTGTAACGCTTCTATATTTGATAATACATTCCTGTGTTTTTTTCCCCCCAACCAATGCCTGTTTTATTTTGCTTTTTATCTAAGGAAGTTGAGGCAGTGTACTGCCTTCTCTGCCTAGTAAATCTAGAACAGTGGTGGCGAACCTATGGCATGCATGCCAGAGGCGGCACTCAGAGCCCTCTCTGTGGGCACGTGCACCGTCGCCCCAGCAGAGTTCGCCAGAGTAGCAAGCACGTGGCATTTGGAAGCGATGGGGCAGGAAGTGAGCAAGCAAGCAGCGTTGGCCATCCAGGGATGCCCCGGAGATGACAAGGGACTGGCCCCTGCCGCCCTGGCCCCGGCCCTGCCTAGCCTGGTGGCCCCCAAGGCGTGCGCACAGGAGGCAGTGAGTGCACAGGGGCCAACAGCATCCAGCAGCAAGGGCTGCATAGCCTGCTGTGAATACCGGGCTGGCCCTCCAGCAGCAGTGCTGCAGCAGCACCGGCAGCACACGGAGTTGAGGGAACACGTGATGTGGACCGCCGGACACACCTACTGCATTCCATCTCTTTTTGGTTGGAGAGCTGGCTGCCACTGGTCATCTCCTCGGACCTCTCGAGGGTCTTGCCCTTGGCCCGCGGGTGGAGCGCATTCCTCTCATGCACCTCGGTACCTACTGCAGCCGCCAGCCGCTCGCGCAGGTCCATTAGGCTGCTGTTGTGATTCCTCGCCAGCCAGTGGATCTGGCAGCTGAGTCTGAGGAATCAGATGAAGAGGAGGGGCCTGGAGTGACATTAGAGTCAGAGGAAGGCTCTGAGGAGCTCCAAGACTTACGAGGAGCCTGGCCCCTCTACTCGCGCTCAGGCTGAAACAGCTGTGCTGGGAGCCTGAGTTGGACAGTAATGAAGAACAGTTGGGACAAATCCAGGATGCACGAAAGCACAGGCAAGAGAAACGAGTAGGACAGAGGAATGCAATGGGGCAGCTTCAAAGGCAAAGGAGAAGGCATTAGGAAGCCACGCCTTGGCTGAATTATAAAAGGGGAGGTGTGGGAGGTGCTGGTTGCCAAAGGCAACCATTCGTGTTGAGGATTGAGTTTCTGTGTTTGTGTTTGTTTGCCTTGGACATTGACTCAGGTCTGTGAGAATAAAAGGGGTTGTTTTTTTCTTGCGGTACCTGCCTGTTTCTTGGAAGAGGGGTTTCTCCTTGTGAGCATAACAAGAACTCACGTAGGCTGGGACAGAACAGTTTGCCTTCGGCCTTCTACCCCCTATTACCATGGAGCAGTTATGTGCGGAGAATGCCCAGCTCTCCCAGCAGCTGGCTTTGCTGGCAGCTCAAGTTGCTCAGCTTCAAGCCTCCACTCCTGCTGCTCCACAACCCTGAAGGAAGTGTCCAGTCGCAGTGCCTGACAAATTCGATGGCACCCTGGAGACATTTCCAGCTTTTTTGGGCCAATGCCAGCTCTTTATCAGTCTGAGAGAGGCTGACTTCCCCACTGACCGTGATAAAGTGGGGTTTATGATCAGCCTCCTCTCTGGTGCTGCAGCTCATTGGGGCACACCCCTGCTAGCCCAGCCTAGTCCGTTGTTGGATAATTTTGGGGGGGTTTGTGACTATATGCGTCTTATGTATGAGGACCCCATTAAGACGCAGACCACTACCCGATGCCTGAAAGCTCTGAGGCAGGGCCGACGCCCTTTACAGGGATATATCAGTGAGTTTCGGTTGCTTAGCCAGGATTGAGCCTGGAATGAAGCTGCACTCATGGACGCTTTCCAGGATGGCTTGTCGGAGGAGCTGTTGGACGAGCTGGTCCATGTCGATGTTCCCCCAGACCTCAATGGGTTGATCCATCTGTTTGCGGATTGATGCTTGGCTGCAGCAGTGTAGGAGTCGTCGTGCCACTCCAGAGACCTGGGCGGACCCAGTTGTGCGTGAGACTCTGGTTCTGCAGGAGGAGCCTATGGAGTTAGATGCTGCCAGACCTCGCCTATCGGTGGCACAAATGAATAGATGATGTTCGTTGGGGTTGTGTTTCTACTGTGGGGACCCTGGGCATTTGGCTGCCTTTTGCCCCAAGAAGCGATGAGGGGGCGTCAGCTACCGAGCCTGCCCCCTGAAAGCAACATCATCTGTCGGGAAACGCCCCGAGCCCGACCTAAAAGACATTTTGGGTCGGGCTTCCCCCAACACCGAGCAACATTCTTCGGATGCTGCACTCGGATCTCCACAGCATTTGATACTGGTGGCACACTTGATCCTCCCCGGGAAGCCACAGGGGATTCCGGTACATACTTTGGTCGACTCTGGGGCCACCACAAACTTTATGGATGCAGCATTTGTGGCCAAATGGGCTGTTCCCCAATGCCCGGTGGAACTGCCTCTGTTAGTAGAGACTATTGATGGCCGAGTGCTCCTGTCTGGGCCAATTAAGGCCGCCACGCAACCATTGGGTATGGCCATCAGCTCGCACGAGGAGGCTATTCAGTTTTACATAACCTCCGACCTGCATTTCCCCGTGGTCTTAGGATTGGCGTGGCTCTGGATGCATGACCCACAGATTTATTGGTCCCAGAACTTGGTCACCTTTCCAAGTTTACAGTGTGTGGACCATACCCGCCAAGTCTGTGCCAGCCAGGTGGTGAGTCCCCCAGGAGTCTCACTGCCCTCTGAACTGGCAACTTACACTGATGTGTTCAACGAAACTGAGGCGGATCAATTGCCCCCCGCACAGGCCATATGACTGCCCCATCGACTTAGTTCCTGACGCGCCTCTCCCAGTGGGGCGTTTGTATTCCATGTCAGACCCCAAGTTGGCCGCATTGAGGGACTTTCTGGACAAAAATTTGGCTCGGGGTTTTATTTGGCCCTCGTCTTCGCCAGTGTCTGCACCAATGCTCTTTGTAAAAAAGAAGTCTGGAGAATTGAGGCTTTGCTGTCACTATTGAAAATTAAATGCTATTATGGTATGTAATCGATACCCACTGCCCCTCATCCCCGAACTTCTGGAATGGCTCTGGGAGGCAAAAGTCTTCATGAAATTGGACTTGAGAGGAGCCTACAATCTCATTAAGATTCGGTCGGGTGATGAGTGGAAGACAGCGTTTGGCACCCGGTACGGGCACTTCGAGTATAGAGTGATGCCGTTTGGGCTGACCAACGCCCCTGCAGTTTTTCAACACTTCATGAACGACATATTCCGGGATCTGTTAGATCAGTTTGTTGTGATCTATTTGGACGACATTCTCATCTACTCCCCTTCGTGGGAGATGCACCACCAGCATCTCCGTCAGGTCCTGCAATGGCTCTGAGATCATCGTTTGTATGCCAAACTGGAGAAATGCCAATTCTATCAAATGACCATTGATTTCCTAGGTCATTGCATTTCTCCTGAGGGCATCGCCATGGAGCCAAGCACGGTCGAGTCTCTGCGTAGTTTGCAACCCCCACGTCGCGTTAAAGATGTCCAGTGACTCCTTGGGTTCACCAACTACTTAGAACCTTCATCCCTGGTTTTGCTTCCATGACTGCGCCCCTCACTCGGTTCCTGGAGAAAAAGACCCGGTTTCATTGGGATACCCCGGAGCAACAGGCTTTCCAGGCTTTAAAGGAAGCCTTCATGAAGGAACCCATCTTGAAACATCCTGACCCGCAGTGGCCATTTGTCGTGGAAGCGGATGCCTCCAACATTGCCATTGGTGCGGTGTTACTCCAAGCTAATGAGCCCGGTGGTGCCCTCTTTCCTTGCACGTACTACTCGCAGAAATTGAATCTGGCCGAGCGCAATTACACCATCTGGGAGAAGGAGCTACTGGCCATCAAACTGGGATTTGAGGCCTGGAGGCATCATTTGGAAGGGGCTCAGCATCAAATTGAAGTCCGGACGGACCACAAGAATCTGGAAAGCTTGCAGACCACCCGGAAATTGAACCAACAGATTCGGTGGTCTCTCTTCTTCGCTAGGTTCAATTTCCGCGTTAGCTACATACCAAGCGGTCGCAACCAAAGAGTGGATGCTCTGTCAAGGAAGCCAGAATATTCCCGTACAGAAGATAAGCTTTTGCCCAGCAGAGTTCTCCCCATAGAGTCTTTCTCTGCAGTTTGGGAGCAATAGATGTATGGGCTCGGATTCGGGAGGCACAACAGCATGATGCGTGGGTGGCTCAACAAAGGAAGGAGTTGGGCCAGACTCGCCATGGACCATCACGGATGGACTCCTGAAATATTGTGATCAGCTCTATGATCCAGGAGGGCCACTCAGAGGGCTCATTCTCACCCAATGTCATGATAATCCGGTGGCGGGGCATTTTGGACTGTTCAAGACACTGAAATTGGTCTCCTGTACATTCTGGTGGCGCCGAGTACGATGTGACCTCCAGGTCTATGTCATGTCTTGGATACAGTGTAGGCAGGCCACGTCAGCAACGGGAGCCCCACCAGGCCTACTTCAGCCGATGTCAACGCCTGAAAGACCCTGGGGGACAGTGTCCATAGACTTCTTGATGGACTTGGCCCCGTCTTCTGGCTTCATGACGGTATTTGTGGTGGTGGACATGCTGACCAAGATGGCGCATTTCATTCCTTGCCGTAGCTTGCCATCACCCCGCGCCAACATTCGCATGTTCATCCAGCAGGTTTTCCGGCTGCACGGCCTCCCTGATAGGGTGGTTACAGCTAGAGGGGATCAATTTACGGCCCATTTCTGGAAGGGGTTGATGAAGGCCCTAGACGTAAAAATCTGCCTATCATCAGCGCATCATCTGCAAACTGATGGTGGGACCGAGAAAGTAATCGGAATCCTAGAACAATACGTGCACCAACAAAATACATGGAAAAATGCAATGGGAGGAAAATTCCACTTAGGGTTAGGGTTAGGTTACCATGAACCCATAGAGCAAAATGGACATCACCAAGAAACTCAGAGTGCTTGGGTATGGTTAGGAGGGCACTGACTTTTGTAGCCTACCCTATCTATGTTTCTTTGTAAAATACATGCGAAAATTACATTGGAGGAAAATTCCACTTAAGGTTAGGATTAGGTCTCCCTGAACTCAGAGAGCAAAATGGACATCGCTAACAAACTCGGAGTGCTTGGGTATGGTTAGGAGGACACTGACTTTTCTAGGCTGCCCTATCTATATTTCCTGGTAAAATACATGGGAAAATCCCATTGGAGGAAAATTCCACTTAGGGTTAGGGTTAGATCACCATGAACTCGGAGAGCAAAATGGACATCACCAATAAATTCGGAGTGCTTGGATATGGTTAGGAGGGCAATGACTTTTCTAGGCTGCCCTATCTATGTTTCCTGGTAAAATACATGGGAAAATGCCATTGGAGGAAAATTCCACTTAGGGTTAGGGTTAAGCCACCATGAACCCATAGAGCAAAATGGACATCGCGAACAAACTCGGACTGCTTGGGAATGGTTAGGAGGGCACTGACTTTTTTTGGCTGCCCTATCTATGTTTCCTGGTAGAATACATGGGAAAATCCCATTGGGGGAAAATTCTACTTAGGGTTAGGGATAGGTAACCATGAATTCATACAGAAAAATGAACATCGCCAACAAACCCGGAGTGCTTGGGAATGGTTAGGAGGATACGGACTTTTCTAGTCTGCCCTATCTATGTCTTCTGGTAAAATACATGGGAAAATCCCATTGGAGGAAAATTCCACTTAGGGTTAGGGTTAGGTCACCATGAACTTGGAGAGCAAAATGGACATCGCCAATAAATTCGGAGTGCTGGGCTATGGCTAGGAGGGCACGGACCTTTCTAGCCTGCCCTATCTATGTCTCCTGGTAAAATACATGGGAAAATCCCATTGGAGGAAAATTCCACTTAGGGTTAGGGTTAGGTCATCATGAACTCATATAGAAAATATCGCCAACAAATTTGGAGTGCTTGGGTATGGTTAGGAGGGCACTGACTTTTTTAGGCTGCCCTATCTATGTTTCCTCCTTCATGGATTACTGCCTTGTTGTGGCGAAGGAGCTTGCGTAACTCAATGAAGCTGTGAGCTATGCCATACAGGGCCACCCAAGACAGACAGGTCATAGCAGAGAGTTCTGACAAAATGTGATCCACTGGAAAAGGAAATGGCAACCCACTCCAGTATCTTTGCCATGAAAACCCCATGGACAGTACCAAAAGGCAAAAAGATATGACGCTGGAAGATGAGCCCCTCAGGTGTCCAATATGCTACTGGGGAAGAGCAGAGGGCTAGTACTAGTAGCGCCAGAAAGAGTGAAGCGACTGGGCCAAAGCCGAAAGGACGCTCAGCTGTGGAAACATCTGGTGATGAAAGGAAAGTCCGATGCTGTAAAGATTTTTTCTCCATAGGAACCTGGAATGTATGATCCATGAATCAAGGCAAACTGGACGTGGTCAAACAAGAGATGACAAGACTGAACATCGACATCCTAGGAATCAGCGAACTAAAATGGACAGGAATGGGTGAATTTAATTCAGAGGACCATCAGGTATACTATTGCAGGCAAGAATCCCTCAGAAGAAATGGAGTAGCCTTCATAGTCAATAAAAGAGTAGGAAAAGCAATACTGGGATACAATCCCCAAAATGACAGAATGATCTCAGTGCGAATCCAAGGCAAACCATTCAATATCACAGTAATCCAAGTCTATGCCCCAACCACTTGTGCTGAAGAGGATGAAATTGACCGGTTCTATGAAGCCCTACAGCACCTTATAGAATCAACACCAAGAAATGATGTCCTTATCATCATGGGGGATTGGAATGCTAAAGTAGGAAGCCAAAAGATAACCGGAATAACAGGCAAGTTTGGCCTTGGAGTACAAAATGAAGCAGGGCACAGGCTGATAGAATTTTGTCAAGAGTATATGATGGTCATAGCAAACATTCTTTTCCAACAACCCAAGAGACGGCTCTACACATGGACATCACCAGACGGTCAACACAGAAATCAGATTGACTATGTGCTCTGCAGCCAAAGATGGAGAAGCTCTATACAGTCAGTAAAAACAAGACCAGGAGCTGACTGTGGCTCAGATCATGAGCTTCTCGTTGCAAAATTTAGGCTTAAATTGAAGAAAGTAGGGAAAAATACTAGGCTATTCAGGTATGAATTAAATCATATCCCTGATGAATATACAGTAGAGGTGACAAATAGATTTAAGGAATTAGATCTGATAGACAGAGTGCCTGAAGAACTATGGACGGAGGTTCGCAACATTGTACAATAGGTAGCAACTAAAACCATCCCAAAGAAAAAGAAATGCAAGAAAGCAAAATGGCTGTCTGAGGAAGCTTTGCAAATAGCTGAGGAAAGAAGGGAAGCGAAAGGCAAGGGAGAAAGAGAAAGATACACCCAATTGAATGCAGAATTCCAGAGAATAGCTTGAAGAGATAAGAATGCCCTATTAAATGAACAGTGCAAAGAAATAGAAGAAAACAATAGAATAGGGAGAACCAGAGATCTCTTCAAGAAAATTGGAGATATGAAGGGAACGTTTCATGCAAATATGGGCATGATAAAGGACCAAAATGGCAGGGACCTAACAGAGGCAGAAGAGATTAAGAAGAGGTGGCAAAATTACACTGAAGAACTATACAAGAACGAGCTTAGCATCCCTGATAACCACGATGGTGTGGTCACTGAGCTCGAGCCAGACATCCTAGAATGTGAAGTGAAATGGGCCTTAGGAAAGCTGAGCAACAACAAAGCTAGTGGAGGTGACGGTATTCCAGCTGAGCTATTCGAAATCTTAAAAGTCGATGCAGTAAAAGTGCTACACTCAATTTGCCAGCAAATTTGGAAAATTCAACAGTGGCCACAGGATTGGAAAAGGTCAGTTTACATTCCAATTCCAAAGAGAGGCAATGCCAAAGAATGTTCAAACTATCGCACCATTGCACTCATTTCACATGCAAGTAAAGTTATGCTTAAAATCCTACAAGCTAGACTCCAGCAGTATGTGGATCGAGAACTTCCAGAAGTACAGGCAGGATTTCGAAGAGACAGAGATCAAATTGCCAACATACGCTGGATCATGGAGAAAGCTAGGGAGTTCCAGAAAAACATCTACTTCTGCTTCATTGACTATGCTAAAGCCTTTGATTGTGTGGATCACAACAAATTGTGGCAAGTTCTTAAAGAGATGGGAGTACCAGACCATCTTATTTGTCTCTTGAGAAACCTATATGCGGGTCAAGAAGCAACAGTGAGAACTGGACACGGAACCACTGATTGGTTCAAAATTGGGAAAGGAGTCCGGCAAGGCTGTATACTGTCACCCTGCCTATTTAACTTATATGCAGAGCACATCATGAGAAAGGCAGGGCTAGATGAATCAAAAGTTGGAATTAAGATTGCCGGGAGAAATATCAACAACCTAAGATATGCAGATGATAGCACTCTAATGGCAGAAAGTGAAGAGGAACTAAAGAACCTCTTGATGCGGGTGAAGAAGAAGAGCGCAAAAGTTGGCTTGAAACATTAAGAAAACCAAGATCATGGCATCCGGCCCTCTCAATTCCTGGCAAATAGATGAGGAAGAAATGGAGGTAGTGACAGATTTTATCTTCCTGGGCTCCAAGATCACCACAGATGGGGACTGCAGCCAAGAAATTAAAAGACGCTTGCTCCTGTGGAGGAAAGCTATGGCAAATTTAGACAGCATACTAAAAAGCAGAGACATCACCCTGCCAACAAAAGTATGTATAGTCAAGGCCATGGTTTTCCCAGTTGCAATGTATGGCTGTGAAAGTTGGACCATAAGAAAGGCTGAACGCAAAAGAATTGAGGCCTTTGAACTATGATGCTGGAGAAGACTCCTGCGAGTCCCTTGGACTGCAAGGCGATCAAACCGGTCAGTCCTAGAGGAGATCAACCCTGACTGCTCCTTAGAAGGCCAGATCCTGAAGTTGAAACTCAAGTACTTTGGCCACCTAATGAGAAGGAAGGACTCACTGGAGAAGAGCGTAATGCTGGGAAAGATTGAGGGCAATAGAAGAAGGGGACGACCGAGAATGAGGTGGCTGGATGGAGTCACTGAAGCAGTAGGTGTGAACTTAAATAGACTCCAGAAGATGGTAGAGGACAGGAAGGCCTGGAGGAACGTTGTCCATGGGGTCGCGATGGGTCGGACACGGCTTCGCAACTAACAACAACAACAATCTATGTTTTCTGGTAAAATACATGGGAAAATCCCATTGGAGGAAAATTCCACTTAGGGTTACGGTTAGGTCACCATGAACTTGGAGAGCCAAATGGACATTGCCAATAAATTCGGAGTGCTTGGGTATGGTTAGGAGGGCACTTACTTTTCTAGCCTGCCCTATCTATGTCTCCTAGTAAAATACATGGGAAAAACCCATAGGAAGAATATTTCAATTAGGGTTAAGGTTAGGTCACCATGAACTCATAGAGCAAAATCGACATCGCCACTATCTATATCTCCTGGTAAAATACATGGGAAAATCCCATCGGAGGAAAATTCCACTTAGGATTAGGGTTAGGTCACCATGTACCCATAGAGCAAAATGGACATCGCCAATAAATTCACAGTGCTTGGGTATGGTAAGGAGGGCACTTACTTTTCTAACCTGCCCTATCTATGTCTCCTGGTAAAATACATAGGAAAATCCCATTGGAGGAAAATTCAACTTAGGGTTAGGGTTAGGTCACCATGAACTCATAGAGAAAAAGGGACATCGCCAACAAACTCAGAGTGCTTGGGTATGGTTCAGAGGATACGGACTTTTCCACCCTGTCCTATCTATGTCTCCTGGCAAAATACATGGGAAAAACCCATTGGAGGAAAATTCCACTTAGGGTTAGGGATAGGTCACCATGAACCCATACAGAAAAATGAACATCGCGAACAAACTCGGAGTGCTTGGGAATGGTTCAGAGGATACGGACTTTTCCACCCTGTCCTATCTATGTCTCCTGGTAAAATACATGGGAAAATCCCATCGGAGGAAAATTCCACTTAGGGTTAGGGTTAGGTCATCATGAACTCATACAGAAAAATGAACATCACCAACAAACTCGGAGTGCTTGGGAATAATTAGGAGGATACGGACTTTTCTAGTCTGCCCTATCTATGTTTCCTGGTAAAATACATGGGAAAATCCGATTCTAGGAAAATTCCACTTAGGGTTAGGGTTAGGTCACCATGAACTCGGAGAGCAAAATGGACATCGCCACTATATTCGGAGTGCTTGGGAATGGGTCGGAGGATACGGACTTTTCAAGCCTGCCTTGTCTATGGCTCCTGGTAAAATACATGGGAAAATCCCATTGGAGGAAAATTCCACTTAGGGTTAGGGTTAGGTCACCATGAACTCATAGAGAAAAATGGACATCACCAACAAACTCAGAGTGCTTGAGAATGATTACGAGGATACGGACTTTTCTAGTCTGCCCTATTATATGTCTCCTGGTAAAATACATGGGAAAATCCCATTGGAGGAAAATTCCACTTAAGGTTAGGGTTAGGTTACCATGAACTCATAGAGCAAAATGGACATCGCCAAGAAACTCAGAGTGCTTGGGTATGGTTAGTAGGGCAATGACTTTTTTAGGCTGCCCTATCTATGTTTCCTAGTAGAATACATGTGGAAATCCCATTGGGGGAAAATTCCACTTAGGGTTAGGGATAGGTAACCATGAACTCATACAGAAAAATGAACATCGCCAACGAACTTGGAGTGCTTGAGAATGATTACGAGGATACGGACTTTTCTAGTCTGCCTTGTCTATGTCTCCTGGTAAAATACATGGGAAAATCCCATTGGAGGAAAATTCCACTTAGGGTTAGGGATAGGTAACCATGAACTCATACAGAAAAATGAACATCGCCAACGAACTTGGAGTGCTTGAGAATGATTACGAGGATACGGACTTTTCTAGTCTGCCTTGTCTATGTCTCCTGGTAAAATACATGGGAAAATCCCATTGGAGGAAAATTCCACTTAGGGTTAGGGTTAGGTCACCATGAACTCATACAGAAAAATGGACATCGCCAACAAACTCGGAATGCTTGAGAATGATTAGGAGGATACGGACATTTCTAGTCTGCCCTATTATATGTCTCCTGGTAAAATACATGGGAAAATCCCATTGGAGGAAAATTCCAATTAGGGTTAGGGTTAGGTCACCATGAAGTCATAGAGAAAAATGGACATCGCCAACAAACTCAGAGTGCTTGGGTATGGTTAGGAGGGCAATGACTTTTTTAGGCTGCCCTATCTATGTTTCCAGGTAAATTACATGGGAAAATCCCATTGGAGGAAAATTCCACTTAGGGTTAGGTCACCATGAACTCATACAGAAAAATGAACATCGCCAACAAACTCGGAGTCCTTGGGTATGGTTAGGAGGGCAATGACTTTTTTAGGCTGCCCTATCTATGTTTCCTGGTAGAATACATGTGGAAATCCCATTGGGGGAATATTCCACTTAGGGTTAGGTCACCATGAACTCATACAGAAAAATGAACATCGCCAACAAGCTCGGAATGCTTGAGAATGATTAGGAGGATACGGACATTTCTAGTCTGCCCTATTATATGTCTCCTGGTAAAATACATGGGAAAATCCCATTGGAGGAAAATTCCAATTAGGGTTAGGGTTAGGTCACCATGAAGTCATAGAGAAAAATGGACATCGCCAACAAACTCAGAGTGCTTGGGTATGGTTAGGAGGGCAATGACTTTTTTAGGCTGCCCTATCTATGTTTCCTGGTAGAATACATGTGGAAATCCCATTGGGGGAAAATTCCACTTAGGGTTAGGGATAGGTCACCATGAACCCATACAGAAAAATGAACATCGCGAACAAACTCGGAGTGCTTGGGAATGGTTCAGAGGATACGGACTTTTCCACCCTGTCCTATCTATGTCTCCTGGTAAAATACATGGGAAAATCCCATTGGAGGAAAATTCCACTTAGGGTTAGGGTTAGGTCATCATGAACTCATACAGAAAAATGAACATCACCAACAAACTCGGAGTGCTTGGGAATAATTAGGAGGATACAGACTTTTCTAGTCTGCCCTATCTATGTTTCCTGGTAAAATACATGGGAAAATCCGATTCTAGGAAAATTCCACTTAGGGTTAGGGTTAGGTCACCATGAACTCGGAGAGCAAAATGGACATCGCCACTATATTCGGACTGCTTGGGAATGGTTCGGAGGATACGGACTTTTCAAGCCTGCCTTGTCTATGGCTCCTGGTAAAATACATGGGAAAATCCCATTGGAGGAAAAATTCCACTTAGGGTTAGGGTAGGTCACCATGAACTCACTAGAGAAAAATGACATCACAACAAACTCAGAGGCTGAGAAGATTAGAGGATACGGACTTTTCTAGTCTGCCCTATTATATGTCTCCTGGTAAAATACATGGGAAAATCCCATTGGAGGAAAATTCCACTTAAGGTTAGGGTTAGGTTACCATGAACTCATAGAGCAAAATGGACATCGCCAAGAAACTCAGAGTGCTTGGGTATGGTTAGTAGGGCAATGGCTTTTTTAGGCTGCCCTATCTATGTTTCCTAGTAGAATACATGTGGAAATCCCATTGGGGGAAAATTCCACTTAGGGTTAGGGATAGGTAACCATGAACTCATACAGAAAAATGAACATCGCCAACGAACTTGGAGTGCTTGAGAATGATTACGAGGATACGGACTTTTCTAGTCTGCCTTGTCTATGTCTCCTGGTAAAATACATGGGAAAATCCCATTGGAGGAAAATTCCACTTAGGGTTAGGGATAGGTAACCATGAACTCATACAGAAAAATGAACATCGCCAACGAACCTGGAGTGCTTGAGAATGATTACGAGGATACGGACTTTTCTAGTCTGCCTTGTCTATGTCTCCTGGTAAAATACATGGGAAAATCCCATTGGAGGAAAATTCCACTTAGGGTTAGGGTTAGGTCACCATGAACTCATAGAGAAAAATGGACATCGCCAACAAACTCGAAGTCCTTGGGTATGGTTAGGAGGGAAGTGACTTTTTTAGGCTGCCCTATCTATGTTTCCTGGTAGAATACATGTGGAAATCCCATTGGGGGAAAATTCCACTTAGGGTTAGGTCACCATGAACTCATACAGAAAAATGAACATCGCCAACAAACTCAGAGTGCTTGGGAATGGTTAGAAGGATACGGACTTCTCTAGTCTGCCCTATGCCTCCTGACAAAATACATGGGAAAAACCCATTGGAGGAAAATTCCACTTAGATTTAGGGTTAGGTCACCATGAACTCATACAGAAAAATGAACATCGCCAACAAGCTCGGAATGCTTGAGAATGATTAGGAGGATACGGACATTTCTAGTCTGCCCTATTATATGTCTCCTGGTAAAATACATGGGAAAATCCCATTGGAGGAAAATTCCAATTAGGGTTAGGGTTAGGTCACCATGAAGTCATAGAGAAAAATGGACATCGCCAACAAACTCAGAGTGCTTGGGTATGGTTAGGAGGGCAATGACTTTTTTAGGCTGCCCTATCTATGTTTCCAGGTAAATTACATGGGAAAATCCCATTGGAGGAAAATTCCACTTAGGGTTAGGTCACCATGAACTCATACAGAAAAATGAACATCGCCAACAAACTCGGAGTCCT
Organism: Azemiops feae; assembly: GCA_023970755.1. NCBI lineage: Eukaryota > Metazoa > Chordata > Lepidosauria > Squamata > Viperidae > Azemiops > Azemiops feae. Next base: position 13,535 of record JALGBA010003859.1, on the reverse strand, counting down.
TGGGTATGGTTAGGAGGGCAATGACTTTTTTAGGCTGCCCTATCTATGTTTCCTGGTAGAATACATGTGGAAATCCCATTGGGGGAATATTCCACTTAGGGTTAGGTCACCATGAACTCATACAGAAAAATGAACATCGCCAACAAGCTCGGAATGCTTGAGAATGATTAGGAGGATACGGACATTTCTAGTCTGCCCTATTATATGTCTCCTGGTAAAATACATGGGAAAATCCCATTGGAGGAAAATTCCAATTAGGGTTAGGGTTAGGTCACCATGAAGTCATAGAGAAAAATGGACATCGCCAACAAACTGAGAGTGCTTGGGTATGGTTAGGAGGGCAATGACTTTTTTAGGCTGCCCTATCTATGTTTCCTGGTAGAATACATGTGGAAATCCCATTGGGGGAAAATTCCACTTAGGGTTAGGGATAGGTCATCATGAACTCATACAGAAAAATGAACATCACCAACAAACTCGGAGTGCTTGGGAATAATTAGGAGGATACCGACTTTTCTAGTCTGCCCTATCTATGTTTCCTGGTAAAATACATAGGAAAATCCGATTCTAGGAAAATTCCACTTAGGGTTAGGGTTAGGTCACCATGAACTCGGAGAGCAAAATGGACATCGCCACTATATTCGGAGTGCTTGGGAATGGTTCGGAGGATACGGACTTTTCAAGCCTGCCTTGTCTATGGCTCCTGGTAAAATACATGGGAAAATCCCATTGGAGGAAAATTCCACTTAGGGTTAGGGTTAGGTCACCATGAACTCATAGAGAAAAATGGACATCACCAACAAACTCAGAGTGCTTGAGAATGATTACGAGGATACGGACTTTTCTAGTCTGCCCTATTATATGTCTCCTGGTAAAATACATGGGAAAATCCCATTGGAGGAAAATTCCACTTAAGGTTAGGGTTAGGTTACCATGAACTCATAGAGCAAAATGGACATCGCCAAGAAACTCAGAGTGCTTGGGTATGGTTAGTAGGGCAATGACTTTTTTAGGCTGCCCTATCTATGTTTCCTAGTAGAATACATGTGGAAATCCCATTGGGGGAAAATTCCACTTAGGGTTAGGGATAGGTAACCATGAACTCATACAGAAAAATGAACATCGCCAACAAACTCGGAGTGCTTGGGAATGGTTAGGAGGATACGGACTTGTCTAGTCTGCCCTATGTCTCCTGACAAAATACATGGGAAAATTCCATTGGAGGAAAATTCCACTTAGGGTCAGGGATAGGTTACCATGAACTCATACAGAAAAATGAACATCGCTAACAAACTCGGAGTGCTTGGGAATGGTTAGGAGGATACAGACTTTTCTAGCTTGCCCTATGTATGTCTCCTGGTAAAATACATGGGAAAATCGCATTGGAGGAAAATTCCACTTAGGGTTAGGGTTAGGTCACCATGAACTCATACAGAAAAATGGACATCGCCAACGAACTTGGACTGCTTGAGAATGATTATGAGGATACGGACTTGTCTAGTCTGCCCTATGTCTCCTGACAAAATACATGGGAAAATTCCATTGGAGGAAAATTCCACTTAGGGTCAGGGATAGGTTACCATGAACTCATACAGAAAAATGAACATCGCTAACAAACTCGGAGTGCTTGAGAATGGATAGGAGGGCACTGACGTTTCTAGCCTGCCCTATTATATGTCACCTGCTAAAATACATGGGAAAATCCCATTGGAGGAAAATTCACCTTAGGGTTAGGGTTAGGTCACCGTGAACTCATAGAGAAAAATGGACATCGCCAACTAACTCAGAGTGCATGGGTATGGTTAGGAGGGCAATGACTTTTTTAGGCTGCCCTATCTATGTTTCTAGGTAAATTACAAGGGAAAATGCCATTGGAGGAAAATTCCACTTAAGGTTAGGGTTAGGTCACCATGAACTCGGAGAACAAAATGGACATCGCCAACAAACTCAGAGTGCTTGGGAATGGTTAGAAGGATACGGACTTGTCTAGTCTGCCCTATGCCTCCTGACAAAATACATGGGAAAAACCCATTGGAGGAAAATTCCACTTAGATTTAGGGTTAGGTCACCATGAACTCATACAGAAAAATGAACATCGCCAACAAGCTCGGAATGCTTGAGAATGATTAGGAGGATACGGACATTTCTAGTCTGCCCTATTATATGTCTCCTGGTAAAATACATGGGAAAATCCCATTGGAGGAAAATTCCAATTAGGGTTAGGGTTAGGTCACCATGAAGTCATAGAGAAAAATGGACATCGCCAACAAACTCAGAGTGCTTGGGTATGGTTAGGAGGGCAATGACTTTTTTAGGCTGCCCTATCTATGTTTCCTGGTAGAATACATGTGGAAATCCCATTGGGGGAAAATTCCACTTAGGGTTAGGGATAGGTCACCATGAACCCATACAGAAAAATGAACATCGCGAACAAACTCGGAGTGCTTGGGAATGGTTCAGAGGATACGGACTTTTCCACCCTGTCCTATCTATGTCTCCTGGTAAAATACATGGGAAAATCCCATTGGAGGAAAATTCCACTTAGGGTTATGGTTAGGTCACCATGAACTCATAGAGAAAAATGGACATCACCAACAAACTCAGAGTGCTTGAGAATGATTACGAGGATACGGACTTTTCTAGTCTGCCCTATGATATGTCTCCTGGTAAAATACATGGGAAAATCCCATTGGAGGAAAATTCCACTTAAGGTTAGGGTTAGGTTACCATGAACTCATAGAGCAAAATGGACATCGCCAAGAAACTCAGAGTGCTTGGGTATGGTTAGGAGGGCAATGACTTTTTTAGGCTGCCCTATCTATGTTTCCTAGTAGAATACATGTGGAAATCCCATTGGCGGAAAATTCCACTTAGGGTTAGGGATAGGTAACCATGAACTCATACAGAAAAATGAACATCGCCAACAAACTTGGAGTGCTTGGGAATGGTTAGGAGGATACAGACTTTTCTAGCCTGCCCTATGTATGTCTCCTGGTAAAATACATGGGAAAATCCCATTGGAGGAAAATTCCACTTAAGGTTAGGGTTAGGTCACCATGAACTCGGAGAACAAAATGGACATCGCCAACAAACTCGGACTGCTTGGGAATGGTTAGGAGGGCACTGACGTTTTTTGGCTGCCCTATGTATGTCTCCTGGTAAAATACATGGGAAAACCCATTGGAGGAAAATTCCACTTAGGGTTAGGGTTAGGTCACCATGAACTCATACAGAAAAATGGACATCGCCAACGAACTTGGACTGCTTGAGAATGATTATGAGGATACGGACTTGTCTAGTCTGCCCTATGTCTCCTGACAAAATACATGGGAAAATTCCATTGGAGGAAAATTCCACTTAGGGTCAGGGATAGGTTACCATGAACTCATACAGAAAAATGAACATCGCTAACAAACTCGGAGTGCTTGAGAATGGATAGGAGGGCACTGACGTTTCTAGCCTGCCCTATTATATGTCACCTGCTAAAATACATGGGAAAATCCCATTGGAGGAAAATTCACCTTAGGGTTAGGGTTAGGTCACCGTGAACTCATAGAGAAAAATGGACATCGCCAACTAACTCAGAGTGCATGGGTATGGTTAGGAGGGCAATGACTTTTTTAGGCTGCCCTATCTATGTTTCTAGGTAAATTACAAGGGAAAATGCCATTGGAGGAAAATTCCACTTAAGGTTAGGGTTAGGTCACCATGAACTCGGAGAACAAAATGGACATCGCCAACAAACTCGGACTGCTTGGGAATGGTTAGGAGGGCACCGACTTTTTTTGGCTGTCCTATGTATGTCTCCTGGTAAAATACCTGGGAAAACCCATTGGAGGAAAATTCCACTTAGGGTTAGGGTTAGGTCACCATGAACCCATAGAGCAAAATGGACATCGCCAAGAAACTCTGAGTGTTTGGGTATGGTTAGGAGGGCAATGAGTTTTTTAGGCTGCCCTATCTATCTTTCCTGGTAGAATACATGTGGAAATCCCATTGTCTCCTGACAAAATACATGGGAAAATTCCATTGGGGGAAAATTCCACTTAGGGTCAGGGATAGGTTACCATGAACTCATACAGACAAATGAACATCGCTAACAAACTCGGAGTGCTTGGGAATGGTTAGGAGGATACAGACTTTTCTAGCCTGCCCTATGTATGTCTCCTGGTAAAATACATGGGAAAATCCCATTGGAGGAAAATTCCACTTAGGGTTAGGGTTAGGTCACCATGAACTCATACAGAAAAATGAACATCGCCAAGAAACCCAGAGTGCTTGAGAATGGATAGGAGGGCACTGACGTTTCTAGCCTGCCCTATTATATGTCACCTGGTAAAATACATGGGAAAATCCCATTGGAGGAAAATTCAACTTAGGGTTAGGGTTAGGTCACCGTGAACTCATAGAGAAAAATAGACATCGCCAACTAACTCAGAGTGCTTGGGTATGGTTAGGAGGGCAATGAGTTTTTTAGGCTGCCCTATCCATGTTTCTGGGTAAACTACAAGGGAAAATCACATTGGAGGAAAATTCCACTTAAGGTTAGGGTTAGGTCACCATGAACTCGGACAACAAAATGCACATCGCGATCAAACTCGGACTGCTTGGGAATGGTTAGGAGGGCACTGACGTTTTTTGGCTGCCCTATGTATGTCTCCTGGTAAAATACATGGGAAAACCCATTGGAGGAAAATTCCACTTAGGGTTAGGGTTAGGTCACCATGAACTCATACAGAAAAATGGACATCGCCAACGAACTTGGACTGCTTGAGAATGATTATGAGGATACGGACTTTTCTAGTCTGCCTTGTCTATGTCTCCTGGTAAAATACATGGGAAAATCCCATTGGAGGAAAATTCCACTTAGGGTTAGGGTTAGGTCACCAAGAACTCATAGAGAAAAATGGACATCGCCAAGAAACTCAGAGTCCTTGGGTATGGTTAGGAGGGAAGTGACTTTTTTAGGCTGCCCTATCTATGTTTCCTGGTAGAATACATGTGGAAATCCCATTGGGGGAAAATTCCACTTAGGGTTAGGGATAGGTCACCATGAACCCATACAGAAAAATGAACATCGCCAACGAACTTGGTGTGCTTGAGAATGATTACGAGGATACGGACTTTTCTAGTCTGCCCTATTATATGTCTCCTGGTAAAATACATGGGAAAATCCCATTGGAGGAAAATTCCACTTAGGGTTAGGGTTAGGTTACCATGAACTCATAGAGCAAAATGGACATCGCCAAGAAACTCAGAGTGCTTGGGTATGGTTAGGAGGGCAATGACTTTTTTAGGCTGCCCTATCTATGTTTCCTAGTAGAATACATGTGGAAATCCCATTGGGGGAAAATTCCACTTAGGGTTAGGGATAGGTAACCATGAACTCATACAGAAAAATGAACATCGCCAACAAACTTGGAGTGCTTGGGAATGGTTAGGAGGATACGGACTTGTCTAGTCTGCCCTATGTCTCCTGACAAAATACATGGGAAAATTCCATTGGAGGAAAATTCCAATTAGGGTCAGGGATAGGTTACCATGAACTCATACAGAAAAATGAACATCGCTAACAAACTCGGAGTGCTTGGGAATGGTTAGGAGGATATAGACTTTTCTAGCCTGCCCTATGTATGTCTCCTGGTAAAATACATGGGAAAATCCCATTGGAGGAAAATTCCACTTAGGGTTAGGGTTAGGTCACCGTGAACTCATACAGAAAAATTAATATCGCCAACAAATCCAGAGTGCTTGAGAATGGATAGGAGGGCACTGACGTTTCTAGCTTGCCCTATTATATGTCACCTGCTAAAATACATGGGAAAATCCCATTGGAGGAAAATTCACCTTAGGGTTAGGGTTAGGTCACCGTGAACTCATAGAGAAAAATGGACATCGCCAACTAACTCAGAGTGCTTGGGTATGGTTAGGAGGGCAATGACTTTTTAGGCTGCCCTATCTATGTTTCTAGGTAAATTACAAGGGAAAATCCCATTGGAGGAAAATTCCACTTAAGGTTAGGGTTAGGTCACCATGAACTCGGAGAACAAAATGGACATCGCCAACAAACTCGGACTGCTTGGGAATGGTTAGGAGGGCACCGACTTTTTTTGGCTGTCCTATGTATGTCTCCTGGTAAAATACCTGGGAAAACCCATTGGAGGAAAATTCCACTTAGGGTTAGGGTTAGGTCACCATGAACCCATAGAGCAAAATGGACATCGCCAAGAAACTCTGAGTGTTTGGGTATGGTTAGGAGGGCAATGACTTTTTTAGGCTGCCCTATCTATCTTTCCTGGTAGAATACATGTGGAAATCCCATTGTCTCCTGACAAAATACATGGGAAAATTCCATTGGGGGAAAATTCCACTTAGGGTCAGGGATAGGATACCATGAACTCATACAGAAAAATGAACATCGCTAACAAACTCGGAGTGCTTGGGAATGGTTAGGAGGATACAGACTTTTCTAGCCTGCCCTATGTATGTCTCCTGGTAAAATACATGGGAAAATCGCATTGGAGGAAAATTCCACTTAGGGTTAGGGTTAGGTCACCATGAACTCATACAGAAAAATGAACATCGCCAACAAACCCAGAGTGCTTGAGAATGGATAGGAGGGCACTGACGTTTCTAGCCTGCCCTATTATATGTCACCTGGTAAAATACATGGGAAAATCCCATTGGAGGAAAATTCAACTTAGGGTTAGGGTTAGGTCACCGTGAACTCATAGAGAAAAATGGACATCGCCAACTAACTCGGAGTGCTTGGGAATGGTTAGGAGGATACGGATTTGTCTAGTCTGCCCTATGTCTCCTGACAAAATACATGGGAAAATTCCATTGGGGGAAAATTCCACTTAGGGTTAGGGATAGGTTACCATGAACTCATACAGAAAAATGAACATCGCTAACAAACTCGGAGTGCTTGGGAATGGTTAGGAGGATACATACTTTTCTAACCTGCCCTATGTATGTCTCCTGGTAAAATACATGGGAAAATCGCATTAGAGGAAAATTCCACTTAGGGTTAGGGTTAGGTCACCATGAACTCATACAGAAAAATGAACATCGCCAACAAACCCAGAGTGCTTGAGAATGGATAGGAGGGCACTGACGTTTCTAGCCTGCCCTATTATATGTCACCTGGTAAAATACATGGGAAAATCCCATTGGAGGAAAATTCAACTTAGGGTTAGGGTTAGGTCACTGTGAACTCATAGAGAAAAATGGACATCGCCAACTAACTCAGAGTGCTTGGGTATGGTTAGGAGGGCAATGACTTTTTTAGGCTGCCCTGTCTATGTTTCTGGGTAAATTACATGGGAAAATCCCATTGGAGGATAATTCCACTTAAGGTTATGGTTAGGTCACCATGAACTCGGAGAACAAAATGGACATCGCCAACAAACTCGGACTGCTTGGGAATGGTTAGGAGGGCACTGACTTTTTTTGGCTGCCCTATCTATGTTTCCTGGTAGAATACATGTGGAAATCGCATTGGAGGAAAATTCCACTTAGGGTTAGGGTTAGGTCACATGAACACATAGAGAAATGACATCGCCAAGAAACTCTGAGCTGTTTCGGTCATGGTTAGGAGGGCAATGACTTTTTTAGGTGCACTATTATCTTTCCTGGTAGATAAATGTGGTATATCCATTGTCTCCGACAAAATACATGGGAAAAATTCCATTTGGGGAAAATTCCACTTAGGCGTCAGGGATAGGTTACCATGAACTCCAATCCCAGAAAAATGAACATCGCCAACAAACTCGGAGTGCTTGGGAATGGTTAGGAGGATACGGACTTGTCTAGTCTGCCCTATGTCTCCTGACAAAATACATGGGAAAATTCCATTGGAGGAAAATTCCACTTAGGGTCAGGGATAGGTTACCATGAACTCATACAGAAAAATGAACATCGCTAACAAACTCGGAGTGCTTGAGAATGGATAGGAGGGCACTGACGTTTCTAGCCTGCCCTATTATATGTCACCTGCTAAAATACATGGGAAAATCCCATTGGAGGAAAATTCACCTTAGGGTTAGGGTTAGGTCACCGTGAACTCATAGAGAAAAATGGACATCGCCAACTAACTCAGAGTGCATGGGTATGGTTAGGAGGGCAATGACTTTTTTAGGCTGCCCTATCTATGTTTCTAGGTAAATTACAAGGGAAAATGCCATTGGAGGAAAATTCCACTTAAGGTTAGGGTTAGGTCACCATGAACTCGGAGAACAAAATGGACATCGCCAACAAACTCGGACTGCTTGGGAATGGTTAGGAGGGCACCGACTTTTTTTGGCTGTCCTATGTATGTCTCCTGGTAAAATACCTGGGAAAACCCATTGGAGGAAAATTCCACTTAGGGTTAGGGTTAGGTCCCATGAACCCATAGAGCAAAATGGACATCGCCAAGAAACTCTGAGTGTTTGGGTATGGTTAGGAGGGCAATGACTTTTTTAGGCTGCCCTATCTATCTTTCTGGTAAATACATGTGGAAATCCCATTGTCTCCTGACAAAATACATGGGAAAATTCCATTGGGGGAAAATTCCACTTAGGGTCAGGGATAGGTACCATGAACTCATAGAGCAAAATGGACATCGCCAACAAATTCGGAGTGCTTGGGGATGGTTAGGAGGGCACTGACTTTTCTAGGCTGCCCTATCTGTTTCCTGGTAAAATACATGGGAAAATCCCATTGGAGGAAAATTCCACTTAGGGTTAGGGTTAGGTTACCATGAACTCATAGAGCAAAATGGACATCGCCAAGAAACTCAGAGTGCTTGGGTATGGTTAGGAGGGCAATGACTTTTTTAGGCTGCCCTATCTATGTTTCCTAGTAGAATACATGTGGAAATCCCATTGGGGGAAAATTCCACTTAGGGTTAGGGATAGGTAACCATGAACTCATACAGAAAAATGAACATCGCCAACAAACTTGGAGTGCTTGGGAATGGTTAGGAGGATACGGACTTGTCTAGTCTGCCCTATGTCTCCTGACAAAATACATGGGAAAATTCCATTGGAGGAAAATTCCAATTAGGGTCAGGGATAGGTTACCATGAACTCATACAGAAAAATGAACATCGCTAACAAACTCGGAGTGCTTGGGAATGGTTAGGAGGATATAGACTTTTCTAGCCTGCCCTATGTATGTCTCCTGGTAAAATACATGGGAAAATCCCATTGGAGGAAAATTCCACTTAGGGTTAGGGTTAGGTCACCGTGAACTCATACAGAAAAATTAATATCGCCAACAAATCCAGAGTGCTTGAGAATGGATAGGAGGGCACTGACGTTTCTAGCCTGCCCTATTATATGTCACCTGCTAAAATACATGGGAAAATCCCATTGGAGGAAAATTCACCTTAGGGTTAGGGTTAGGTCACCGTGAACTCATAGAGAAAAATGGACATCGCCAACTAACTCAGAGTGCTTGGGTATGGTTAGGAGGGCAATGACTTTTTTAGGCTGCCCTATCTATGTTTCTAGGTAAATTACAAGGGAAAATCCCATTGGAGGAAAATTCCACTTAAGGTTAGGGTTAGGTCACCATGAACTCGGAGAACAAAATGGACATCGCCAACAAACTCGGACTGCTTGGGAATGGTTAGGAGGGCACCGACTTTTTTTGGCTGTCCTATGTATGTCTCCTGGTAAAATACCTGGGAAAACCCATTGGAGGAAAATTCCACTTAGGGTTAGGGTTAGGTCACCATGAACCCATAGAGCAAAATGGACATCGCCAAGAAACTCTGAGTGTTTGGGTATGGTTAGGAGGGCAATGACTTTTTTAGGCTGCCCTATCTATCTTTCCTGGTAGAATACATGTGGAAATCCCATTGTCTCCTGACAAAATACATGGGAAAATTCCATTTGGGGAAAATTCCACTTAGGGTCAGGGATAGGTTACCATGAACTCATACAGAAAAATGAACATCGCCAACAAACCCAGAGTGCTTGAGAATGGATAGGAGGGCACTGACGTTTCTAGCCTGCCCTATTATATGTCACCTGGTAAAATACATGGGAAAATCCAATTGGAGGAAAATTCAACTTAGGGTTAGGGTTAGGTCACCGTGAACTCATAGAGAAAAATAGACATCGCCAACTAACTCAGAGTGCTTGGGTATGGTTAGGAGGGCAATGACTTTTTTAGGCTGCCCTATCTATGTTTCTGGGTAAATTACAAGGGAAAATCCCATTGGAGGAAAATTCCACTTAAGGTTAGGGTTAGGTCACCATGAACTTGGAGAACAAAATGGACATCGCCAACAAACTCGGACTGCTTGGGAATGGTTAGGAGGGCACCGACCTTTTTTGGCTGTCGTATGTATGTCTCCTGGTAAAATACCTGGGAAAACCCATTGGAGGAAAATTCCACTTAGGCTTAGGGTTAGGTCACCATGAACCCATAGAGCAAAATGGACATCGCCAAGAAACTCGGAGTCCTTGGGTATGGTTAGGAGGTAGGAGGGCAATGACTTTTTTAGGCTGCCCTATCTATGTTTCCTGGTAGAATACATGTGGAAATCCCATTGGAGGAAAATTCCACTTAGGGTTAGGTCACCATGAACTCATACAGAAAAATGAACATCGCCAACAAACTCAGAGTGCTTGGGAATGGTTAGAAGGATACGGACTTGTCTAGTCTGCCCTATGCCTCCTGACAAAATACATGGGAAAAACCCATTGGAGGAAAATTCCACTTAGATTTAGGGTTAGGTCACCATGAACTCATACAGAAAAATGAACATCGCCAACAAGCTCGGAATGCTTGAGAATGATTAGGAGGATATGGACATTTGTAGTCTGCCCTATTATATGTCTCCTGGTAAAATACATGGGAAAATCCCATTGGAGGAAAATTCCAATTAGGGTTAGGGTTAGGTTACCATGAAGTCATAGAGAAAAATGGACATCACCAACAAACTCAGAGTGCTTGGGTATGGTTAGGAGGGCAATGACTTTTTTAGGCTGCCCAATCTATGTTTCCTGGTAGAATACATGTGGAAATCCCATTGGGGGAAAATTCCACTTAGGGTTAGGTCACCATGAACTCATACAGAAAAATGAACATCGCCAACAAACTCAGAGTGCTTGGGAATGGTTAGAAGGATACGGACTTGTCTAGTCTGCCCTATGCCTCCTGACAAAATACATGGGAAAAACCCATTGGAGGAAAATTCCACTTAGATTTAGGGTTAGGTCACCATGAATTCATACAGAAAAATGAACATCGCCAACAAGCTCGGAATGCTTGAGAATGATTAGGAGGATACGGACATTTCTAGTCTGCCCTATTATATGTCTCCTGGTAAAATACATGGGAAAATCCCATTGGAGGAAAATTCCAATTAGGGTTAGGGTTAGGTCACCATGAAGTCATAGAGAAAAATGGACATCGCCAACAAACTGAGAGTGCTTGGGTATGGTTAGGAGGGCAATGACTTTTTTAGGCTGCCCTATCTATGTTTCCTGGTAGAATACATGTGGAAATCCCATTGGGGGGAAATTCCACTTAGGGTTAGGGATAGGTCACCATGAACCCATACAGAAAAATGAACATCGCGAACAAACTCGGAGTGCTTGGGAATACTTAGGAGGATACGGACTTTTCTAGCCTGCCCTATGCATGTCTCCTGGTAAAATACATGGGAAAATCCCATTGGAGGAAAATTCCACTTAGGGTTAGGGTTAGGTTACCATGAACTCATAGAGCAAAATGGACATCGCCAAGAAACTCAGAGTGCTTGGGTATGGTTAGGAGGGCAATGACTTTTTTAGGCTGCCCTATCTATGTTTCCTAGTAGAATACATGTGGAAATCCCATTGGGGGAAAATTCCACTTAGGGTTAGGGATAGGTAACCATGAACTCATACAGAAAAATGAACATCGCCAACAAACTTGGAGTGCTTGGGAATGGTTAGGAGGATACGTACTTGTCTAGTCTGCCCTATGTCTCCTGACAAAATACATGGGAAAATTCCATTGGAGGAAAATTCCACTTAGGGTCAGGGATAGGTTACCATGAACTCATACAGAAAAATGAACATCGCTAACAAACTCGGAGTGCTTGGGAATGGTTAGGAGGATACAAACTTTTCTAGCCTGCCCTATGTATGTCTCCTGGTAAAATACATGGGAAAATCCCATTGGAGGAAAATTCCACTTAGGGTTAGGGTTAGGTCACCGTGAACTCATACAGAAAAATGAACATCGCCAACAAACCCAGAGTGCTTGAGAATGGATAGGAGGGCACTGACGTTTCTAGCCTGCCCTATTATATGTCACCTGCTAAAATACATGGGAAAATCCCATTGGAGGAAAATTCACCTTAGGGTTAGGGTTAGGTCACCGTGAACTCATAGAGAAAAATGGACATCGCCAACTAACTCAGAGTGCTTGGGTATGGTTAGGAGGGCAATGACTTTTTTAGGCTGCCCTATCTATGTTTCTAGGTAAATTACAAGGGAAAATCCCATTGGAGGAAAATTCCACTTAAGGTTAGGGTTAGGTCACCATGAACTCGGAGAACAAAATGGACATCGCCAACAAACTCGGACTGCTTGGGAATGGTTAGGAGGGCACCGACTTTTTTTGGCTGTCCTATGTATGTCTCCTGGTAAAATACCTGGGAAACCCCATTGGAGGAAAATTCCACTTAGGGTTAGGGTTAGGTCACCATGAACCCATCGAGCAAAATGGACATCGCCAAGAAACTCTGAGTGTTTGGGTATGGTTAGGAGGGCAATGACTTTTTTAGGCTGCCCTATCTATCTTTCCTGGTAGAATACATGTGGAAATCCCATTGTCTCCTGACAAAATACATGGGAAAATTCCATTGGGGAAAAATTCCACTTAGGGTCAGGGATAGGTTACCATGAACTCATACAGACAAATGAACATCGCCAACAAACTTGGAGTGCTTGGGAATGGTTAGGAGGATACGGACTTGTCTAGTCTGCCCTATGTCTCCTGACAAAATACATGGGAAAATTCCATTGGAGGAAAATTCCACTTAGGGTTAGGGTTAGGTCACCGTGAACTCATAGAGAAAAATAGACATCGCCAACTAACTCAGAGTGCTTGGGTATGGTTAGGAGGGCAATGACTTTTTTAGGCTGCCCTATCTATGTTTCTGGGTAAACTACAAGGGAAAATCCCATTGGAGGAAAATTCCACTTAAGGTTAGGGTTAGGTCACCATGAACTCGGAGAACAAAATGGACATCGACAACAAACTCGGACTGCTTGGGAATGGTTATGAGGGCACTGACGTTTTTTGGCTGCCCTATGTATGTCTCCTGGTAAAATACATGGGAAAATCCCATTGGAGGAAAATTCCACTTAGGGTTAGGGATAGGTAACCATGAACTCATACAGAAAAATGAACATCGCCAACGAACTTGGAGTGCTTGAGAATGATTACGAGGATACGGACTTTTCTAGTCTGCCTTGTCTATGTCTCCTGGTAAAATACATGGGAAAATCCCATTGGGGGAAAATTCCACTTAGGGTTAGGGTTAG